>OX375802.1:2500000-3750000 GCA_947359425.1 Lagria hirta | reverse complement strand
AAACGAAGCAGGAACTAATCTATAAAAGGTATGAGAAGTAAAGTAGGTACTTATTGAGTATGAGAACAACTCTCATTAAACTAGCAGGAAGATCAATTTGAAACGAGAATTATACAGAACTTTACTAGGAAAAAAATTAAATTGAAAATTTTTCAAATTATTTAAAAAACAACATTTAAAAAATTAATAAAATTTAACTCAATAAATATGTCACTTTTAACAAACAGCACAAGTGCAAATATATTTTACAACCACTTAGAATATTAATTTACGACTAATTCTGAGTAATTAAATTATAAACAAAGACATGGCTAGTAGATGTGTATTCTGATCTTTTTAGATATTTCAGATAATTCTAAAAAATAGCTTCCTTTCTGGTTTATTGATACTGTTTGCTGATAGGCTCAGATGTTTTAGAACAGTACACTTGTATTCAGAAAATTGAAACTAGAACCAATCTTTAATTTCAAAAAACTTTGATGTAGTTTTTAGTGTCTTCTAGAGATCAACTTATTTGAAAAGAAAAAAACCTCAATTGTCTTAGTTATTCACTCTTACTGACACTACTTTAGCACTACTTCCAAATTCTTTGTGTAATAATTACAAAAGTTGAGCTGCAAAGTGTATAAAAGTTGAGCTGCAAATAGTACTACTGTGTTTACAGAGTACTATTAATTTTGGTTGACAAAAACATAAATATTTAAAAACTTCAATCTTTTTTTGTGTATTATTTTTAATCATGTGTCTAAACCGCGCTTTTTTTTGTTTCTGTTGATATTACGACTTATTTTGTAAAAAAAAAGTGTACAAATGCAAAGATTAAGTTTAAATTTGTTCAGGTTTGAACTCTTTCTTCATTATACATTTATTAGTAGTAAATTTTTAGGTTTGTAAGCATTGTGCAACTAAGTTTCAATACAAACCTTTTAAAATAGTAAAATGTGAAAAAAAAATAATAAAACCTATTGGTATAACAAAAAAAAATTACGCGCGATTCGAGGTCGTGAAGTACAAGAGGGTGAGTCTTTAAGAGTAAAAAACGGTTTACTTTGATTTCCAGCAAAACTAAAAAATTTATAAGTAGATAAGAGTTACATAGCAAAGTTGTAGGTAATAAAAAGATTTACAATTTTTATATTTACATTTTTATATATATCTTCAAAATTTATATCAAAAATTTAAATATGTTTTTGGTCTTTGGTTTAAATATAAGTCTGGTGAAAGTTTACTTTTTTATGTCCCAAGCACACTGTAATTTTTTATTTAAAATATTTATTTTTTTACCTTGTTTTGATTTAATATCAGAAAAGCACCCTTATTGTTTAATAAAAAATTTTTGCGTTAAAAAATCTGTTTTTTATTAAGAAAATTGGTAAGCTTTTGGTGTGTTGCAAGCTCTACTTTTTAATAATCTAAAAAAAAATACATTACCATACTAAATTTCTCCAGAAAATCCAAGAAATTCAAAGAAAGTCAAATCTAATTTTTTTTAAATCATATATACACTTTCGGTCTATTAATTAAAATTAACGCTTTAATTACTCAAAAACGTAAGATTTCATGTTACACTAATAAACAAAAAAATTGAAAATTATAACATGCTACTATAAATAATAACCAAATAAGTTAATAAAGTTACATAATGATTAAAAAAAAATTTGAATTTGATTTTTTTTTTGTATTTTTGCATTTTCTGAGAAAATTTACTGTAATAGTGTACATTCTTTTTTACATCATCAAAAAGTAGAGAAAAACAAAATGAACAAAAAACCTACCAACTTTTGTGAAAAAGTAGATATTTTGATGCGAAAACTTTTGAATGAAAATTAGGTTGCTTATTGAATGAATATCAAGTCAAAATTAAGTAAAAAAAATTAATATTTTTAATCAAAAAAATTACACATTGTGTTTGGTTTGGTTATTTGAATTTGTCACATACATTTTAAGATTATATAAGAAAAAGCAAGGATATAAAAAATGCAGATCTTTTTATTACCACCACCTTTGCTGTTTAACTTTTTTCTAAACAATTTATAGTTTTGCCAAAAATCGAGATAAACCGTTTTTTACCTTTAAAAACTCACCCTTTTCTACTTCCCGACCTCAGATCGCCCGTAAATTATATTTTCTGTTACTCTGTTATATTCTCTTTCTTTTCCAATAGGTCTTATTCTACTATTATTTTTATAGGATTGAAAAATTATCACTATTATTAATATTGATGTTGGCTTCTAAAACCATTAATTTGCCTGGACTATTTGTGAAAATCACCGTTTCTAGCAAAATTATGAGCTCTACATTTTTTTCTGTTATAAATGTTTATGGTAGATTTTTAATAATATTTATAAAAAAAATCGATCTCTAGCTTTCTTCAAATCGATTAACCCTACCTACATAACTTTAGGAAAAAGTGATTTAAAAATCATTTAAAAATCAGATTTCATGACGCTTTTCTGCTTACTTGTAAATTGTCAACATTGTCAAATTTTGTGCCAATCTTTTAAAAGTTGTTAAAATTAAAAATAACAAACTAAACAACATTTTGATAGATTTTGCAATCAACGTAATCCTGAACTTTAGTTCCTTAGTAGTCAGAGATAAACAATATTATCAATAATTATTACTATATAGTTTTTGCAATTTCATATTTCATCTTTAAAGGAAAATTTGATTTAAGTTTTGAAACGAGGTCGAGTATTTTGATAGCTGACAATAACACAAACTTAGATTTAAAAAAGATAAACTAATGTGTGGCTATAAAATAAGAGACAGAACATCAATTGTAAAATTAAAAACAATGCTTCTCTCAGTAATCAGTTTAATATTTTTGGCAATAGCAGCGCACGCAGGTAAGCTTCTTTTTGTACATTTTACAATAGATTTTAATTATTTTCTTCAGATCCGGTATGTCCTTCTCGAAATGCTTTTGGAGATGCTGTCATTGCATATTTTCCCGCCGAAGATAACTGTGCTGACTTTTATGAATGTGACAATGAAGTTGCACAAAGGCTTTCGTGTCCTGATGGATTATATTTTAACTCAGAGTTCAATGTTTGTGATTTTCCGAAGAATGTAAACTGTAAAGCAACATAAATCCTACTTTTTATTGTAATTACATAATTAATATAAGTTATGTAAACATATTTTCTTAAAAAAAACTTTTGTATTTTTATTGCAACTGTATCTATACTTCATTTAGAAACAAAATAATCGTGAGTAAAACAGCAAACAATTTTAAACATTAAGATATAAGAAAAAAAAACAAAAATTAAAATATAATTCTAATAAAAAAAAAGATTTTAAGAAATAAAAGGTCTTATAGCTTTGTGTGTATCCGCACTTTAATACTTCATCGAGAACCGTTTGGGTCACTCGGTGGCCAGATTGCTAAAGATAGTGCTTTTAGAGTCTGGCTGATTTAGTGACGTGAGTTTAAATTCTACCCAAACAAAAGTCTTTTTTCTAAAAAAAGATGACTTTCGTCTGACTATAAGTGTTTGTAAAATGTAAAAAGCATAATAGATTAAAAAAGATAGCAGTGCAATGTCCCTGCTAATCTCTAGATTACCGTTAGCTATACTGTTTACTTGCCTCAAGCATTAGTTTAATCTATAATGTAGTATAAAAATAATTTAATTTAAATCAATTTTCAATTTTGAAGATGTATCGTTGAACTAGCGCTGTCAGAAGATTTTTAAATGTTTTTTTTTAAAATAACAATAACAATTAGAAAAAAACGTTTTTTTGGATATTTACGTTAATTTTAAAATGCATTCACATTTAAATTTTTAAGACATAAGAAAAAATAGTAACAAAAAATCAAACGCACTATAAACTTAAAAAATTTAACAGTGTTATCAACTTTATATAAATAATTTCTTTGCTGATTTTATTGCACTGTATTTAAAAAACAATAATTTTTTTCAAAAACAATAAGCGCATTGATTTTATTTTTTTCAAAATCTTATAGATTGTAGGTTCAAAGTTTAAGAATTCAAGAACTGCACTGTGAGCTTATAACATCTCAGTTGGGCGAAGACTGAAAATACAAAGGGTAAAAAAATACGGCGTAAAAAACTATTATACAGTTATTATCAACAAAAAATGATAAAAACTAGCCAAACAAAACAAGAAAAAAGCTACAAAAAATACTTTATTAAAAAAAAATTGTAAACATTTTTCTAACAATAAATTAAAATAATTTATAATAATGATTCGACTGTTTGTGATATACCTTAATTCAATGTATCATAGTTTATTTTATTCAGAACGATTTTTATTTTAGATAATTGGTTTGTTGAAAAGTTTTATGAGCGACATTGAATATAATTTGTCTTTATTTTTTTCAATTGCTATTATAATAATTATTTTTATTGATTGCAAAATATTGAAAACACCTGTGGTGAGAAGGTGATTGAATTGATATATGAAGCGCATGATAAATATTTGTCATCCTCAATGCCACCAGAATATTTAGAAAATTTGTTTTTGTTGTGTAACTTAAAGAATCAATAAGTTACAATTTATCTACATCCACTTCTTATTAATACTTAATAGTATAATTTTGTTCATAAATTGACTAAGAACTTGCAAAAACTTGTTCTTCTACTGAGTGTGTTAAATAAGCTTGTATCCTACTAGTGTGATAATTAATTTTTTATAGATACCATATACTCACAATTAGTAAATGACAGTTACAGGAAAAACGCAAATAAAGATCAAAAATAATTAAATATTAAACTAAATTTTTTATGAGCTGTACACTGTCATGTTTGCCAATGACAGAAGAAAAATATTAATTCTTTACATTTTCAAGTAAAAAATGTATAAATTTTTTGCTCTAAATTTCTTTTTGTACATTGCATTTTGAAAATTGTGGACATTTGAACAATAATTATTGAAAGGTCTATCAAGAACCGATAAAAAAATAGAAATGTTATTTTTAAAAAATGTCAATGACGTCATTATTTAAAAAAGATCAAAAAGTGGGTTGCATTGTGTTTGTGAATTTTTTTCAACATATTGTATCTTACTGCTGTTTTTGTATTTTAATAAAAAATACTTTCGACTTTAAATTAAATTAACAATATATGCTTATTCTTCATAAAATACTGAAAAACAATAAAAAAATTGAAATAATATACTCAATGTCTTAATTTTTTCAACCCTAAATTTGTAGTAATTTAAAAATTATATAAAATAATACTATAAAAATTATAAAAACTTGAATATAATATTGAGAGCTGTATTACGAGGAAGAGCCTACGTTAAAATACTACAAAAATTTAAAAAAAAAAATTTTTAATGTTGCAAAAAGCTTTTTTGTATTATTTCAATGAAAATTATTCTTAATTTTAATATTAATTATTTAAATACATATTTTAATTTTTTATAAAGTATCAACTAAAAGAATAAAAATATATTTTCAATTAACTTACTCAAGGCTTTTTCTAAACCTCAAATTTGAAGTAATTTGAAATATATATAGGATAAAAAAGAAAACAATACTGCTAAAAAATTATGAAAAATTAAATATAATAAAGAGGGTTGTATTACGAGGAAGAAACTAATTTACAATATTAAAAAAAAATTGTTGAAAAGTATTTTATGTTGCAAATGTTTTTGTAGAGTGCTGTTTATTATTAACAAGCATTTTAGAAATTATTTAAAATATTATTTATGTTTACATATTATTGTTTTATTTATTTTCCTGTTTTGGCGGTTTATTCAACATGAATTTTGAAATTAGGTCGACTGCTTTGATTGCACAAAAACATCACAAACTTCGATTGATAAAAGATAAAACTTTGTATAAAATACCTCGCCGTCTTTATTTTGCTAATTCTAGTAACAATGCTTCTCTCAGTACTCAGTTTAGTGTTTTTTGCAGTAGCGGCTTTATCAGGTAATTTTTTTTGGTTTGTTTTAGAAAAGTGCTATAATTTTTTATTTCAGATGAGCCCGCATGCCCTCAGGAGACTAGTCCTGATGACGCAGCAGTATTTTATGCCGTAGAAAATAATTGCACTGAATTCTATGAGTGCGATAATGGAGTTGCAACATTGTTTGCATGCCCTGATGGACTATATTTTAATCCTGATGTAAATGTTTGTGATTTTGCAAAAAATGTAAAGTGTGAAAACTCTTAGCTTATGTTTATTATGAAAATATTTTAATAAAAACTTTTATTACGTTTTTTTGTTTTTTTTTTTATATTCAAACGCTCTACTGTTGTCGTTTCTGTACTATATGTATCAACACATTTTTTGGTTTCATTGTCTTACAATTTCTTCTCAATTTAAATTGTATAATTTTTACTGAACAAATAATTGTAACATATTATTTTTCTTGTAAAAAAAAACTAACACACTGTACCGCCAAAAAAAGCTAAGTTAAAAAAATTAATTTACTTCATTTGCATTTAAACAATATGTATTAAAACGTCTCTGCTAATTTTGTGTTATATTCCTATTCTTCCTATGTGATCTTAGCATAGAAAAATTAATTTTTTTATTGACACAAAAAGTTAATTACCTCGAAGGTAAAGTATATTATTTTGACGGAAAGTCAAAATGATCTATCTATCTAAATAATTAAAACTTATTAAAGCAATCTTATTACAATTTGTAAAAAAACATGTAAAACTCAATTTAACCACTTAAGTAGATAAAAAAGTCAATAAATACTTGTTGAGAAAAGTGTATTGTGATGATAAAATATTGCGTCACTATTTAAATATCAAGAACGGTGGGTAAGGATATTTTACCGATCAAAGACAATTGTTTATTTGTTTAAAACTGTTTTTAATACTTATTTAGATCAAAATCAAAATCATACAGAATAAACAATAAAAAATTGAATTTAGCAAAATAAATCAAAATAATCGAAAGAAATATAACATACGTCACTAGGTAACCAATTTGTTATTTATCAATACTTATACTAGTGGCAGCGAAATAACTTTATATAGTCGTACATAAAATTCGCTTTCTATAATCCCCTATTACTAAACAATACACGTAATCGCTCAACCGGTGTCTTTCGTCTGAAGGGTAAAAGCTAAAAATTTATAATGTTTTAAGTAGTCCTATTATTGGGCTATTAGCTATTGCATCAAAAGAAAGGCTATATAACGTTATTCTATTACCATAAATACTTTCATTAAATTGTGCGTGCCTGTAGTATGCTACTTTTTCACAATTGATCGGCCATTTTTGACTGATTCGAGATCTGATGTTCAGTATGAAAATAAAAAAATAGAAAAAACAAGACTTATTTTGCAAAAATAACTTTCAATACTTTTTGAGCTTGTTATAATAATGATAATTGATTAATCTTCGGAGTTTTATCCTTTTTTACGTAAATAACAACATAATACAGAAACCGTTTACAATGCAATGAAACAAAAATTTACTACAGTTTATAAATATATGACAAAGAAAAATATAACAAAAAGAACAATAATACGTTTCCAATTCTCTAAATTAAACCTACCATTTTAAATGCTTTGTTTGTTATTGTAAAGATATGTAGAATAAAGAATAAATTATTTTGAAAAGTAACACCTAAATCTTTGACACTACACACTTTCTTTAAATCAATTTGTTTTACAGTATAAGAAAAATGTATGGGATTGACGGTCCGATAAAAACTAATAAAACAGCATTTTTTAATGTTTAAATCTATCAAATTAATATTGAATATTGAACTATAAAACAACAATCATTAATAAAAATTGAAAACAAAAGACGACCTAAATGAGATTCTTGAATAACGCCAGACGTTACATTATGTTTTTTAGATAGCACATTGTTTATTGACCTCGATTATACAAAAAACTATTTATCCAGTCAATTATTTTATCATTAACACCTAGAGACAGTTTATGATACAAGATTTTATGATTCACAATATCAAAAGCTTTTGAAAAATCTGTGTAAACCGAATCAACCTGCAAATAGCTCTCGACAGCTTTTGACAAAAACCTATTAGATTCAATTAGATTATTAGATGTCGCTCTACCATTTCGAAAGCCAAGTTGGCGATTGTCAAGTACATTTTTAGAAAGCCATCTAAGTTGGTCGGTAACTAAACTTTCAAAAACTTTTGCAAAAGTTGTCTGCATGGCCACCCCTCTATAATTTACCACCAAGTTTCTTTCACCTGATTTGTAAATAGGCGCTACATATGAGCATTTCCATGTAGAAGAAAAAATTTCAAATTTTAAAGATTTGTCATAAATAGAACGCAGTTTATTTTCTACAATTATTACACTTATCATTATATTTAGTTGTATCACAAATAAGGTTTTAAGCAAAAAGTTTCAAATTCGTTTTAAAGTTTTTTTTTTAAACCATTGAAAGTTGTGAGTTCTAATGCAAATAATAGCGTAAAATATGAGTAAATGATAAATAATGTCAAAAGAAATTTTATTGAAAGCAAAATTTGAGAACAAAATTCAAAAAAAGTTGAACTTGTAAAACTTACAACAAAGCACGTCTAGTAACAATCAATTATACTAAATAGTATAAAAAACAATCATATTCATATTATTATACAAAATGTTATTTCAACTAGAGCTACTGAACAACTGAACTATCCTACAGTTTGCAATTATCAAGTTTTGCTTAATAAACGTGTGTTACTTGCAATCATGCTATCAGATTTCTATTAACCATGTTTATTGTTTACTATATTTTTATTCAAATTATCTGCAATAAAATATTTGAATGATAAATGTATGGATTCAGATATCAACATTAGAACCGTCTGGTTATTGGCAAAGGCATAGAGCAGAGATGTAAAATATTATGTATTTAAGACACTACTGTCATCAGATTGATTCATAATAAACTATTAAAAAAAAAATTCTTCTCATAAGAAAAGCGATGGTTTAAGATTGGTTTCTTTTGCTATTGCATATTGAACTATAATAGTCAGGTCAGATAGCTAAATTGTTAGCTTTTTTAAAAAATTTGCCTAGGTATCAAAGCGAGGTAGTTACGGCTCTAACTATATACATAATAGCCATTTGTTAATAATAAGTATATCACAGATAATACAAAAAATTTACTCTAATAAAATTCATATTAAAGATTATTGTTTGTTTATGTAATTATAAAATGTTTATGGTTAATTTTTTACTACTCTTGAAGAGCTCTTAAAATATATAATTTCATATAAATTATACTAAGATTTCTAAACCACACAAATAATAATTGACTATAAACCAGATTAGCAGCATATGATACTCTCTTAAAGCAAACTGGTAACGTGTACATTGAAAAAACTAAATGTTTTTTCTGTGAGCTATTGCAATGATTTCAGAAAGTTAGCAATCGCGCTTTTGTATTTGTCAACGCAAAAGTAAAGTTTTCTAACAAATGTCGTCCACCTTGTCGTTCAGGCGTTATAAAATGTACCTACAGTACGTTTGCCATCTAATCAGTCAAGTTTAATTTATTTCAAAAAAACTATGGCTTTAATGCAAACATTTTAAATTTATAATTTAGTGAGCAAATACCTTATAAAAATGTTAGGTTTTTCAATTAGTGTGTAAACTGTGCAATTTACAAAATTTACTGCTGATTTTAAAAAATGCCCGAGTGTTTTTTGTCACAAATTCTTAATATACAAATAGTTATTATAAACCTTATAACCTATATGGAACTGTTAACTTTTTGAAGTCGTTAATAGTAATTTATGACTGTAGTGTTCGTAACCACACCGAATATTAAATATGTCTAAGTGAAGCCGGCAATAGGTCGCACAGACAAATGCGCATTATGGCTTGCTCAATGCGCTGTAATGTTGAGTGGTATACCAAACATAACGGTCATAAACTACTTTAAAAGTTAACAGTATTACATAGTGTATTAGCCTGTAAAAATTGTACTAGCTCTTATTTGGTTTGTTGTACTAAATCCAATATTAACAGGTGTTTTATACAATTGTATAAAATATTTAGCAAAACTGTGGTTTGGCTGCAACCGAAAGCCGCCCTAAATTTTGTTAATTGATTAAAAAAAAAATGTAAAAAAGCATTACGTGTACAAACTGGGCAATTGTAAGCAACGACTTTTTGGCGTGAGGCTCCCCAAAACAGGTTAAATTTTGAATGTCTTTCACTAAATGTAGAGTTTGGTTGAGCTTTAGTACCCATTCTAGATCTAAAGAGCAATTCCAGGGATTGTCTAGAATTTCAAATATAATTATTTGCTATTTTTAAGTATTTTCCTATCTCACTTGCCAAATATAAACTTTTGAGCTTGTGTAGATCTAGATCTGCGTTCCAGGTACTTAAATAATTTCCTTCAAGATTTAAAGCTTCTAGGTTTGGAAATTTTCTTAGGAATGAGTTTCCAATAGTTTCAACACCTATATTTATCATTTTTAAAACCTAGAAGTAAATATGCGTTTTAGAAATATAAAAGTAACACAAAAAGTATACAATTACTTTACTTTTATTTTGTTACTAGGTTTAGGAAGAACAATTTTTTGGATGTTTCCTTTATAGATAGAAATCGCATCCGTATCTGGAAAAGTTTTTAGTAATGTTTCTAAATCTAAAATATCCATTTCTATATGACGGAGGTCCACTGATGTCACATTTTTCGGCATATATTCCAATCCAATGATATGTTTATGACATGTTAAATGTTGAAGATGTACTGTACAAATAGACAAAACATCAATGCACCAAATCGCTAGCAGGAGAAACCTGAAAAGACACATTTCACAATATTTAGAACAAGGTTAAAGAGGCTTATCCTAATTACTAATAAAAAAAATAATTATAGTTGGAATCTAGTAGTTGCTTTAAGATTTTTGTGAGAGAAAGTTTAATGATAGAGGACGAAATATAAATTGGAATATGCAACAGCAACAGAGACGGATTCAATAAATTTATATCAATTTCGTAATTTACAATAATTCTAAAATTGTGTCTATGATAAATCAGTTTTTTTGCATAAGTTAAATATTTAAAAAAAAAATATATAAATTATTAAATATTATAATCAATTATCAAAAATATTTGCAATTTGCAAAATTTGTTGGTAAAATAATTGTATGCCCAAAATATGGCAAGACAATTTAAGTACTATTCTAGCAATTAGTATTATTCAAGAGAGCAAAAACTTGACATCTATACTTGTTAAAAATAATATATTTTTAGTGTAATAAAGTATCCAGATAAAATAGAAATACGTTCAACAATTTGTGTAGATTTGAACGTTAAAACTCTTTAATTAGTGTATTAATACAACAGAAACTGTCATGAACATTTTGTTGTTTTATTAACAAAAATAAAAGCAACAAAAACAAAAAGAAAGAAATAACTACATTAAAAAAATATCACCTTCAGCTGAAAAATATAGCACTTAACAGCAGTACCCACAAAAATTATTGCAGCTACTGTAAACTTTGTAAAATGATTTACAAAGTTTACATTTTGTTCCACTTTGTAGTAATCATGATTTATTTAATTACATTTAATTTAGTCTGATTAAGAGTATTTATCAATAACAAAGGGTAATATAGTTAATTTTTAACTAAAAACTCACATATCTTACAAATTTTTTTCAGTTGCAAAAATCTCTAGAAATATTTACATACCATACGACTAGCCAGATGAACTAATGAATTATACCAAAGCGATTGCTTCTACCCCAAATTTTATGCTTACTTGACATACCTACCGGCAAAACCGCCAAACCCGATTGTAGAATGAATTAGTTTTGCCTAGGCCAAATCAGTTCTCCCTACAAGCGATAGAACAAATGAGTATAACATAGGCCAAACTTGTTAATCCTGTTAATGATAGAATAAATCAGTTGAAATGGATCAAATTAGTTCATTCTAGTTAGAATTTACATGTTTTGGGATAAACTAGTACGTTCTAGCCTGAACTAATTTTGCCTAGTCGGAAATTAGTTCAGAGTAGGCATATAAGCTAGGTGAAATTAGTTCAGACTAGCACGCACCAGTTTATCCTAAAACATGTAAATTCTAACTAAGATGAGATGATTTGACCTAGGCGAAGCTCGTTTATTCTGTTAAAGTTTAGCCTAGGATATACTAATTTGTCCGCGTGTAGAGAGAGCCTAGGCAAAACTAGTTAATCCTAAAATATTGTTTGGCCGTAACATATATCATAAGAGTATTGATGACATTTTTAAGCGGTTTTTTTCCTGGTCAAGCAAAGCGTACTACATTTCTTGATTATCTGATATTTAAAAATTTTAATCCAGTAAAACTGCTTAATTTTAATTGAATTAACTATAAAATGTAATTTATTGATTGATTAATAATAAATTTAAAAAAAAATTATAAAATATCTTTAATAAACCACTATCTTTGTGTAGTAATATATGAAAAGTTTAGTTCAAATCTTTATACAGATTTTTATCAAAATATATCATTGCAAAATGTATCTACCTGAATCCGTCTCTGGTCTAACGTGCATAATCAATCAATACAAAATTTGTAGTTATGGTTTACAAATTTATTGTTTATTTGATTAGAAATTACTTTATGAATGAACCAGACGTCAAAACCTTGACAGAAGGTTGGACTAGATGGAATTTTTTTCACCTACGCTGGGCACTGACCCAGTTCTTGATGAAGACTGTAACATTATACATTATATAATGTTTGTATTTATTAGAATTATTATATATTGCTCATTGATACACGACGGAAGTTTTTAGCAATTACCTTCATATTTATGCAAAAAATATTTGTTTTAATTTGCATACAGTTTCTAAATCATAAAACAAACAAGTAAATACGTCAGCGATTTGACAAAGTTTCAATAATTTTATAAAATTTATATAATTTTTTTTTTGCTGTAATTATTCTGACAAGGTTTAATTTCACATCAGATGACTTTAAATTCTAAATGAGTTTTGAATAAAAAACCAATGAGATTCTCATTAATTAAGCGAATTCAATGTTTAACCAAGTTGAAAACTAATACTGAGATCATGTTTTTGCATTTCCTTTTACTGAAAGTTTGTGCAAACAGAATATTAAATTACTTATATTCGATTCCTTCTGCTTTTTTTAATAAATTTCATTTCTGAAAGTGGATTTATAAGCAGGAAAAAATTTAGAACATCAAAAACTGCGATTGAAGTTAGATCCTGGATAAAAATCTCCGGCTTGCTTGAAGTTTTCTGAATATATTATAAATCAAAACTCTATTCTTGCTCTCATCATACCTCTTTATACATCACTGGAAACTCGTATAGTAATTTTGCAAAATTTCGAAAAACTTTTAGGTACAAGATCAAAAATTATCCAATAAAAAAACATCCACCAAAGTCTTTTAAATAGCATAATTTTTAAAAACTGCATTAGAAACAACAATAATGAGACTTAAAAATGCTTTTTATTGATCTTGTAAGTGATTAATAAGAAAACATATAACTATTTGAAAGATGTTCTGTTAATAATAATGTTGAATTGTACTACTATTTACAAAGCATTAAAAACTGTGTTTTGGTTGATTGTATTGAAGAAAGCAAAAATGTATCACAGAGTTAGTTTTCATTATTAAAAAATGCTTTACATATATTATTATTATTATTATTATTATTATTACTGATCAATGTCTGAAAAAAAAATTTGAATTACAAAACATCAAGATTAAAACTTTTAATTAACCTAAACAAACTATTCTTATTAACTAAAAAGCTTTAAAAACCGCTATCAGACTCCAGAAAATACCTAATGAATTGTTGGCTTATATTTCTACAATGTTTTTATAAACTCTAATTAAACATAAAATAAATAAAACTCAATATGATGATAAATTCAATAAACAAAAAATTACCATATAAAACAAAAATAACGTTACAACAAGTAAAACAAAGCAGGAAAAGAAATATAAAATGCAACAAATGATCAGTAGGAGAAAAATTAATAGCTGATATCACTTAAAAAAATATTTATTTTACCTAAATCTAAAGACACTGGCTGCTTTAACCAATCTGAAAAACAACAAATCTTTCAAAACTAATGACATAACCCCAATGTTTTAAAAGTACTAAAAGACAACAGAATAGATAGCAAACAAACAAGCTACTGAAAATAATAGACAATTAATTTTTGAATATAAAAGTAAGCACATTCACATTGGTTCAGTTTGCCAAAAATACCATTTGGCATCTTTTACATGTGAAACGTTAAACTGTGTGCAATAATAAAGCTAATTAAAGCACAAGAGCTTTAATAAGTTGGTAAGAAATGTGTTGAATTATAGTCTCTGCAGCAAACTTTATATTACCGAAATAAATTTCAGTTTATCAAAACATATATGTCTGCAAGATCATAAAATTAAAAAGTTCTAGACTATATTTTTATTTAGAAGTAGCTCAATCAAAAACTATTATATTATAGTTTTTTAAAATTAAAAATTGTGCAAAAAAAAGCATGCGTAACTCATGTATTGACAGAATTTTTAAATTTGTATGACAAACAAAATAGACCAAATACATGTTTTTAGAAATAAATGCTTGAAGCATTTATTTCTCAAATAAACTGTCAAGTTTAAAAAGTCGCAAAAAAAATTGCATTTTTTATAATGGTAAAGTTTTAGCAATTTTGTAATTTAATTAAAAACATTCATACAAAAACTAAACATAAAAACATAATTACCAATATACGAAAGCAAAATTTTTTTTATATTTCAAAATACAAACAATCAATTCTTGACAAAACAAAATAAAGAGTCTGAACCTAGAAACGTCATCATATTTCAAAGATTTTTAAATATTTTTTTCTATTTATGAAAATCACTAGAATTGTTCTTTTAGATGACGCAATTTGAAAACAAGTTTATTCACAATGAACGGTGTAGAAGAGCAAAAATTATTTATCTTGGTAAAATTACGTAACACAAAAGCAAAAAAAAAACTAATTTTCGCCGGAACATCCGAAACCAATAGAATTAATGAAATTGTATAAAAAAAAGCAAATTAATAAGACCAAAAACTGTTAGCTATGCACAACTTTTTGCTTGATACCAAAACGGTAGTTAAAGCGCAAAACCAGCGTAAATTAATACACGTAGAATATATATATATACTTTTATTTAATATGAAATATTAAATAAAATCGATGATTTGCTTTTTAACTTCTTGCTGCTTGAAGTAGGTAACACAAACCAATGCCTTAGCCATACTGTTAATAATTGTGTAAAAGACGTAGATGTCTGTTTAGATAAAAGGTTTAGATAAAGAGTATGTAGGAGTATAAAATCCAAAATAAAGCTCATACATAAAAAAGTTTTTACTAACAGAATGTTTAAGAATAGCCACCCACCATCATAATAAATAGCAACTTAATAATAATTTCTTCAAAAATTTTTTTCCAAAATCTTTTTTAACATTAATAGGATAAAAAACTCTAAATAATTTTTACAATAAATGTTGAATTGAATTTGTTTTTATGATTAGTCGCAAGTTACTATGAAGCTATTACACTGTATCTTTTATAATTTGTTGTTTTAATTATTGTTGTAGATAATTGGAATATTATGTCAAAGTTTTTACTGAACTGTTTTTTGACAAATAAAATATATTATCTCAAATTGTTCCTTGTTTTCTTTCTCACAATTTACAAGACAAATTCCTGCGTTCTCTTGCTTTACAGGTTACACCTATTAGGGAATATAGTTTGCGTTCAATGCAGCTTCTCTTTGGCAAATCTCCCTAAGTTGATGTTTGCAGTGCGAACCCAAACCGAGGTTTTAAGCTCGAAAACTTGCTCTTATGCCTCATCATTCAAATTCAGTTTTTTTATCTTTCATATTTTGTATTAAAGAAATACTTTTAATAATTATTTTATTTTGCGGAGATGTCACACGCAAACAGATCCTGAATCTAGAAAGTTTATTCTAACAAAATAATTATGATCTAATTATGTCAAAGTTTTAACTTAGCAACCGCAATTTGGCAACCGCAAAAAAGAAAGAGATTTTGTTTTTTCATGTTTGTTGTCTCAGATCTTTCAACTGGGTGAACCGAATTTGATGATTTCTTTATATTAAGAGTCACAAAAAACAGTACAATAAATAAAAATTTTTGATACACTTACACTGATTATAAAAACAAGTGAAGAATAAAAAATTAAAAAAATTGATTTTAATATACGTACTCAAATATTAGTTTATTTATTTATTTAATTTAAACAAATTTAACAAAAAGCAATTTAAATTAGTTACATAATAAAAAATAATAATTAATAAAATAATAATTAATCATATTAAAACGGTTTTTTCAAATTTTTAATTTGTTTAATTAATAATAGTTTTAATAAATAATAAATTATTTATTGTTTCTTGTTTTTTTTTTCTTTGTTTTTTAATAATTAAGAGAAAAATATTTGTTTGACAAGCTTTCTACACTAAATTTAAAAATTATTAAAAGTTGACAGAAATAATTAAAAAATTAATTTTGTTTAAGTTTCTAGAAATTTAAAAATATTTTTCTTTAGTTATAGAGTGTCAAAATAAATTTATTTTTGCAGTTTTTAGCTAATGTTTACGGCATACATTACCTAAACACGCGTTTTTTACCAAGTTTAAAAAAAACCGCAAGCTACAACTTTCTTACTTATATGTAATTTTTAAATAACGAAAAACAATACAATATTTTTATAAAAAAAGTTAAATATACATTTTATTTAAAAGCTTCAAAAATAATTTTAAAATCATGTCATAAACCACTTTTTTATAGATTGAGTAAAAACCAAAATTTAATTTTTCAAAACCATGTATAAATTGCTTGTCAAACCTTTTACTAATTGAAACAGAATTCAAGAACTTTTAATAAACAGCCAGTTAGTAAACGCATTTTTCCATCAACAATGTTTTGTTTTAATAAATGTTATTTTTTTTTATTAGCAATCGGAATTTAATTAATAAAATTGGTCTTGAAATAAAACAAAAAGTTAACAACTACAAAAATTTTGCGGTTTGGCAAATATGTATATAAATAACAAAATAATACAGAAATTTAGTGTAAACTGTCATATTCTATCATGGTATACCTTTTGTTTATAGTTAAACTTATAATAGCATTACTGACACACCAATCATCCTAAGCGTCAACTGTAAATATAATTAATAAAAAAGTATTGTTCATCCTAGAACTAGACAGTTCGTGTATTCTCCGACTATAAAACCGGCTAATTTGTTTTTTTTTTAAATCAACTATATTACTTAACACAATTTTTTACTGACTAACTCATACAATTGTTGGCCATTAAAATTGACCTAGTGAATCAGTGCAACACCACGAAGTCAAATACTGTTCACGTATATACACACAGTGTTGTATTGGTGGTCTAAATAGATAATTAAACATTGCTAAAAGAAAACACTAGCCTCAAGGAAGAAACTTATTGATTGAGCCTACTATACATTAAAAATTACACAACAAGTGGTGACAACTCATTTTTAAAAATAAAACAACTTATAAAAAAAACACATTTATTTATTAAAAACTAATAAAACTAATTTTTCTTGCTCCTCCCGCCGAAAGTACGGTCTTCCGGGCCGCAGTTCACTCCAGAAAGAAGGACTTTTGTGGACGGCTCGAGGTACGAGGCGTTCTCACTAGAGTGCGCTGTTTCGTATGCGCAACGATAAGAAATTTCGATACAGAGGCTAAAATAATTGTTCGAAGTGAAGCTACTCCAAAAAAATCTGGTGATCGTTATCTTTTGGTTTATAATACTTATAAAAAGTGGCGAGAGGATAATAAAAGTTCATTGTCCTCCTCAGAAGAAAACAATTTAATTGTTTGATAAGAAAAAATGTACTATTGAATTCATTTTATATGAATTATGATTATTTTTTTAATTATAATATTTATGCCATTTTATCAATTTTTCATTTTAGTTATTAATATTTTTTTTTTTGAATGCCCGCCCCGACCAGCAAAAGTCGGGCGGGCCCGCCCCCTCTACCCCACCTCGGCTTCGCCTCGGAACGTGCTACTACTTTAATATAAATTATTTTAATTAACTTTCGGCGTAGGATCAAGAAAAATAGTATACAACCCACGACCATAAAGTTGGATAACCTGGCAGATGTGATAGAAGAGCCTCGGCTTCGCCTCGGCACTTCTATCACATCGGCCAGGAAATCCAACTTTCTGGCCTAGGGTCGTAATATACTATTTGATAATAATAGAAAGCAGCTGTAATTTGAACTTATAAAAAGTACCACACTTATGGACGACTTAAATATAAAATTGATAATGCGGTTTCAATAAAAAATAAAACAATATATCTGCAGCTTCACTAAAAAAAATACTAATAAACAACAAAGCAACAATTTTTTTTTTAATTTTTCAAAAAAAAATAAGAAATGTGCTAATTGCTTGCACTAAACAAAAGCGATGACAGCAGGTTTTGTTGTTTTTGCGAATTATACAAGTACCTAGATAAATGTGAATTTAAATTTTCATTTAACAGCTTTAGATTTTTGTAAACAATAAAAATATCATACACGTAAAAAAGGTCTGTAAAAAAGTAAATTCTATGTATAGAAAAAGCACGAAAATTTGTATATGAATACTGACGTTTATGAATTTGAAAAGATGGTATGTTGACAAATTATCATAACAAATGACCGCAAATTTATAAATCGTTTGAAAAATGTTTGTTTAGCAAACATTTCTATCAATACACAATAATCCTTAAAAATGTTATTGGTATTCACATAAAACTGAAGTCGTTAATGTTGTAACGATATGAGCTAATTTAGGTTACCTAAAACTCAAAGCAAATATGCAAGTTGATTATAATTATCTCAGATAGCGCGTTATCAGACTATTATTAAAATAATTATAACAAATTCTCTGGAAGTCTGCGCATTTTTTGCTTTAAATTTGAATCCTTATGAAAAAATATATAATAAATCATTCAACCAAACACTTTTTTCTTCAGTGATTTAGTAAATATTTATTGAATAGTGTTTTATCGTCTTTAAAACTTGTGTAATGCTAGACGCAATTATTTTTATCCTGTAACGCTGGTGTACAAACACTCCAGAAGTTAACCAAAACTGGGTCAGTTATTTCAGAATTTTGAAAAATAAAAAAAAAACCGAAAATTAAAAAAATTGTTTACCAAAACACAACTTTCATGCCTCTTGCTATTGCTATTTTCTACACACACTCTTTGACACTTTACACAAAGTTAGTTTTTCTTAAAGCATTGTCTGTTTTTCAAGTTTATCAATTTTCAGTGCTTAAGCGCCTGAACAATGTAAGCGACTGATACTGCCGCGTTTCCTCCAAGGTAATATTTCTTCTACGGCTGATCCGAATTCATGTTAATTGGACGAAGTGTGGTAGTGATATAATTTTCAATTAACGGGCTCAACTAGGTCGTGATGAAGTAGAAATTTGTGAACTCAACTTTTTAAAAAAAAAATTAAAAGTATTTTTTTTTATAAATTTTGGGGACGTTTTTGGTTTCTGGGCAAGCTGAGATTTAGTACAGTAGGAATAAGTTTACAATCTATTTTTAGTAAACTATAATTATCAAATATTTTTAATGAACGGATTCATTATGCATTGACAATAATACTGTAATTTATTCGTCTAACGATATTATAGCTAATAATATCTAATACCCAATTTACGGTTGTCTAAACACTTTATTAGATTTTTTTAGAAACGCTACTGTCTCTTGCTTTTTGTGTATCCCTGATCTTTCCATCACCTTTGTTCCGTTTTTTACTTTTCAAAGACTACTACAGTTAAACGCTCTGAATTACAAAAGTATTCAAACAATGCAACTACTGATGTAAGTAAAAATTCAATTTGTTGTTGAGAACAAATCTAAATTGAAAAAATAGCTAAAAGTTCAGATCAGGTGTTGCCTTATTTACTTATTTATCTTATTTTTTTAATATAAAACTTCGTAAACTTAAATACAATAAAATTAATTTGGTTAAACTATTCATAAATAGTTATCAAAATGATTATTATTAGGGTTTGCACGTGAAGTCGCTCGCTGCGCATTTGACTTATATTGGCAATCTATGTAATCTCTTTTGTTTATTTCATGACATTGTAATACAAATTATAAAACAATACAGAATTATTATAAAAGGCGGTCAAATTTGTCAAACTTACTTTACGTACTTTACAATATAGAAATCTTTAAACTAAATCTCTATACTAAATGTCTAAACAGCGAGTTAATTTACTTCAATAAAATAGCTGAATAAAATATCTTCAAAATATTCTCAAAGTTCACAATTTTTTCTTACGCAAAAACGATTGTATCTAAATGTGACTGAAAGTAATCGGAATTTTTACGTAAAAGTTATCAACTTTGATTTTTACAATTTTTTGCTATTTTTCCAAATTTTTAATTTTTTTTTTATTTGAAACAATGAAAAACAAAAAAAATATCTAACAAGTTTTTTGCAGTTATTGTAAAACTGACGCACAGTTTTACAATTTTGATGTTTAATCAACAGAGATTTGTTAGTGGTGTCATTTGATCGCCATTCTCACGAAAATATTAAGAACAATGTTATAAATTATGGTTATTAAATACGTATCTGATCTGTCGTGTTTTAATAATCAACCAAAACCACACTTTTTTAGTTTTTTTAAGATCTTCTTGATTTTTTTATTGGAGGAATTGAGACAAATGAAACATAAAAAATAAATATAACAAGTCTTTTAACATTTTTGTAAAATCCATTAACTTTTATGTTTAAACAATACAAAATAGAAAATATTAACAAATATAGGATGTAATTTGTTTAATTGAACAACCTCAATTTTGTCATCTTTGTTTATTACCTTTTTTTTAAATTGCGTTGGCAAAATTTAGTTATACTACACAGTTTTAAAGAATAAATTAACAGAAATAAAACATTCTTCAAATGTTTTTAAATTTTGAAATATATTTAAAGATAATTGTACTAACGTGTTTGCAGCACTATTTTTTCTTGTAAATGTGACTGAAAGTGATTTGAACTCTTACGTAAAGTTATCAATTTTGACAATTTTTTGTTTCTCTCATCTTTTTATTTTTTTAATTGAAATTATTAAACAAATTATAAAAATAATTAAATAAATTTTTTGCAGTTTTTTTAAGACTAGATTTTTATGTATTTGACAGACAATTTTGATGTTTGATCAACAGACAGGCGTAAATATTTGAATTGACATTAATACTTTTAATGAACAAGCTACGGATAAAGCAGATTTTAGAGTAATGGCAAAGAAGGCAGACAAGGTAGTGGTGTGTGTATGAGGAATAGGAAAGAGAAAGTGAAGAAATGATTTTAAGATAAGAATGATAGTGTTTGAGAGCGTATTGATGTACAGGCAGAAATCTGGGAGGAAAAAAACAAGAGAAAATAGAAAAGGTACAAGAAAAGTATTAGAGATAAATTAACTCTAAGGGTAGATAAAAAAACCCTAAAGTTTATAGTAAGAGAAAAATATAAGAGCAACAAGCTGAGAGTGAGAGCAGAGAAAAAGACAACTAAGTTTAAAGATAGAATGAATGGAAGGAAAGAATGTACAATATTGAATAAATGTTGAAAAGAAAAGAAAATAAATACAGAGATAAATAAGAGAAAAATATATTATAAAACAAATGGGTATGCAAGAAAAGAATTGGAAAGATTAAAAGCAGAAAGCAGTTAAAAGAACGGAAAGACGTGTGAAAGAGGCAAAGATGCAAATAAACAAAGAAAAAAGAAAAAAAAATTAAAATTTAAGCACAACAGAAATAATTATAAACGGAGAAAAATAAAGAAAAAATAGGTATTAGACAGAAAAAAAGAGAGACTATGTAGGTTGTGCTATGAGAACAGAGAGACAATAGAGCACATGTGGAACAAGGGCAGTGAGATGAGAGAAAGAGAGAAAATACTGAGAGACATTAAAAAGGAGATAAGATGGATGAAAAAGGTATGGAGAGGTGAGAAAAATGAAAGGAAATTAAAACAATACAAGGAATCCGGGAGAAGAGAATGCGCAATCTTGCTAATATTATAATCAGTTAGAATAAAAAGATTGCAAAAGCCCATAAAGCTAAAAAAATAGTATTTGATTGACAGTTTAGACAACAGTTTTTTTGAGATATGATTTATAGTGTCATTTAGTCGTCATTCTCACGATATCAACAACTCTAATTTGTATTTTGGTTATTTAAATCCGCTTTTAATCTGATTTGCGTAAATAATAATAGACCAATTTTTCATTTATTATTTATTACAATTTATTTTACAAAATTGCTTTAACAAAATTCAATTATACTGCACAGTTTAAAAAAAAATGAAAAAAAACTCTTTTTGCACATATTTTGAAATATCTTTAAAGATAATTGTAGTAACGTGTTTGCAGCTTTTGCCGATTCTTTGTAAATTAGTTTAAGCTTACATTTTATAAAACGCTTGTGATTTTATAAAAAGTATCATCGTGTTCTAAACCCTTATTCTGCAAAATTAAATAACCTTAATAGAAAAAATGATAATAATAAATTTAAACTAAATAAAGTCAAATTTTATTAAATTACTTTTTTGACAATTGCTTTTTGCAAAAAATTGCAAAAGTTTTTGAATTTGCTAAAGCTAATTTGTGATTATGTATGTCTAAATCTGAAAAATCAAGTTATAATAATCCATTAATTATTACATTTTACAGAGAGATCAGGAATAGACTCTCTCAATGGTAACCAGTGCTCACAGTGGACAGTAAGATGTGTATCAGCAATAAAATTGACAGTAATATCACTTCATAAATTGACATTATATTTTTTATGATTTTTGTGACATTTTTCATGATATTTTTATTTTATTTAGATCAAGTCTTGCTATGTAATTTAGCTTAACCAATTTTTATTGTTTTGGATAGTATGATTGAGTTGATCTAAATAGTTTATGAACGCATAGTACATTGATTTTTACACAAGTTTCTCCGACATTTGTGTTGTTTATTCGATTGATTCTTTTATTAGAGTGCCACACTTCTATTCTTAAAATTGCTACGATTAAAGTGACCTATAATTTAATAGTTAGGTCCGTTTACTGTTGAGATGATTTGTTCTTTTATTTACCAATGCTCACTGACACACAACAAATTGCAGAAATTATTTTTAAAAAATGTTTCTAAACCGTATATTTGTTCTTTAAGCACCGAACATTGTAAATAGTCCAAGTTTAAAATGTTTTGTATTTTGCCTCAATTTTTTTCGCGTTTTTGTCAAAAAAATGCTGATTTTTGTTAAAATCAAACTTTGAGTATCTTATTTCCTCTAGCCAAAATAATTTTTGTAAATGTAATTTTGTTTATTATTGCTATTGACCCCAACTAAGAGCATTTGTTTTCTTTGGTTTTGTGACATGTCGAAATCTTTTTTACATCGGTTGAAGCATTCTCTGTTACATTTTGTCCGTTACATGATATCGGGTTTTTGAGATAAACAACCTTTTTTTTTCGTGTGTTTACTTACAAAATATGAAATAGGCGGTTTATTTTCGTAAATATAAGCTTTATAAATGTAACCAAATGCCTTTAACAAAAAAATTTTACTAATTATTTTTCATTTCTTAGCCTACTCGTTATTTTTGTAAGTTTTGTAATTGTTATGTAACACATTTTCATAACAATTTTGTTTTTTAATGGTAATTAAGTAGCTATTTTGCTCATTTTTTTTTCTCTTTTTGACATACTTTTTTCATATGCTTTAATAATAAAATTTTAGGAAAAATTTTTATAAAACTTGTTATCTTCAACTGGATACCGAAATTTGGTTCCCAAATCTTGCCAACCTTGCGATTTTTTTTTGTAAACTCTATTTTTTAAATGACTATAGAAAAAAAATTAGAACATTCAAATCAGGCGAACCTAGCTGGTCATTCAATAGATTCTCAACGTTCTATCCAACGGCTTAAAAAAATGTTATTCAGAAACAGGTAACTCATGTTTATAAAATAAAAAAAGTCATTCTTATTAACTTAACATATTAAAACATATTAACTTATTAAAAAATACCTCACAGTGACATACAAAATGACGTTAAGAAAACAAAAAACTACTATCATTTTTTGTAGAACTATTTTCACATAAATAAAAATAAATATTAAAAACTGGAGAATCTAGTTTGATATCACATTTTGCCGTTTATTGAAAATCATTATTTTACACAATAATTTTCTTATTAAAGCATCTATAAAAAATATCAAGCTCACATAAAAAAAAGATAAAGTATATATTAGGGTGGGTCAAAAAAATCGAATAATTTATTTTTGACTTTATACTCTGAAAAATAAAAATATAATAATTGAAAATTCGATAAAATTGAAATTTATCGAATGATTGATCAAAAACTGGAAATATTGATATTCGTTAATGTTTGACGTTGGATATCTTGTAACGGCTTCACTTAATCAAAAAATCATAAGAAACCATTTTTGTAAAGCAGTAAATTTCCTACAAAATCATAAGTTTTGCAATTCGAAATAATCTTTTTTCATTAACTTATAAAATTTATAATAAAAACGAATATTTTCCTTAAAATAGCCAAACTTCAACTATGAATATCTTTTAATCGGTTGAGTTTTTGAAAAAATCATAAGAGACCTTTTTTGTAAAGCATTCAATTTCTTACAAAGTCTATGTTACGGAATATTTTTCCAAACAGTTAGAAGCGAGATATAAATTTTTTTATCTAATTATTTGAAAAAATAGAAACCCGCAAAGCAGAGAACCTTCCCGTTATAATTAAGAGCTCATACTTAGAGAGAATTCTTTTTAGGTGTCTACAAACCTATTTTTTAGAGTATAAAGTCAAAAATAAATTATTCGATTTTTTTGACCCACTCTAGTATATATAAATCAGTAAAAAAATCAATTGGTTGTCTAGATAACGTTTCTATGGAAATGCGTTGATATGCAAGAACAAGTAGGGTAAAAAATAAAAATTAATTGGTAAAAAGCTTTTGTTTAAAACAAATGTAAGTCAGCACTATATATCAATTACTATCAAGTTTATTTACCGAAATAAACCGTGTATTTCATACTTTTGTCTAACCCTGTATAATGTCAGTCGTTTTATTTGGAAGCGGCTTTAAATAGTTTTAAATTTTGTAATACAGTTTGTAAATTTACTGCAGGGAAAAATTTCATCTGTCGGCGTAGCGAATAAATATGACTTTAGAACAAGATTTTTTAAAAATGTTTTTAATCATTATTATTATTATATAATTTTAAATTAATAATAAGCAATCAGTTTAAAATATTCTTAAAAGCTTTAAAATGTATTTTTTTAAGTCAGAAAAATTACAAATAGCAAAAAATTTGATTGCTGTAGAGCCTCACAAATTAAATTTTATGCAAAAGTTAAACGCTTTCATCTGATTTTGTTTGATTAAATTAACAAAAATCTTGCTTGTCTATTTAGTTTATATAATTATTAAAAATATAAACGGCATTATACATTTTTTTTGCATTTAGAAACAATTTTAGCTATGTAGATAATGTAACAATAAAAATTAAAAATAATACCTAAGAGTCGTTTTCATGTCTTTTCTTCGAACAACAACACAAAGTTTGGTCACATTTAGATTTGGTAATTTAGCCAATGTTTTAACAATCGAATAATATGAAAGACTAATCACAACGCAAGATTTTCTCAGGTTTGCGTCAAGGTAACATATCATCCGCAGGTGGTCCTAAATGACGCTAATTGCCCAAAATGCATACCCAATTAGTTCACCAAAAGAAATACATTTAAACTTATTTCAAAAATGTGAACTAAATACGTACATTATATTTAAAGCTTTAAAATAGATAAGAAGAATGTCGGTTGGTGTTTTAACAATAGCTTATGTCCTAATTACCATTGGCTAATCTTAATTACGTGATTTTATGGTGTCCACGAATGAGTTTTATAATGGAAAACGCGTGACTGTAAAAGGCATTATGCGATTCGTTTTACCTTGTACGCAATTATTTAACCTGTTCTCGTGATTATAATAATTATTTGGATTTTTTATTATTGATTTTTGTGTAAAACTATAAATGTTCATTAAAAGGTGATAATTTTATTAAATTATATGCCAATCTCATTAAGGTGCAGTTTTATGATTTGATTAACCTCAATGATCGAGCTTGGTAAATAAATTAAAAACACTTGAAAATTAAGTTATAAATCATAATATCACACATAAAAAATTCCAACATATTATTATTTTAATTAATTTAACACCAGCATTATAATATCTCTAGCAAACAAAGTTCTATTTCAACTTATTTTTTCTATGCTAATTACAATAATACACAATATTTTAAAACAACATGAATTTGTAGATGAATACTAAACATACTAATCAAAATATTACAAGAATACTACGCAAAACAATACATTTTTCTTAACAAAAGTTTTGACGGTAAACTTCTAACCACATCGCTTTTTGCAAAAAGAGTTTAAATTATTAATTTTTATTCTACAAAGCAATTCATTTTTTAGCAGTACACTCAAAAGTATTCCCATTATCAGCAAAACAGACTCGTAACGCTTCTTGAGCTAGATGTGTTTCACGATGCGGAGGTGCTGAAACACTATTTAATTATTTAAATATAGAATATTTATAATTTTTATAAAATTACCTGTGAAAAACATCTACAGCTTTGCAAAGCATATTCACAGCTTTGTCTTTCTCATATGTTTCTAAACATGCTAAACCATTTTGGTACTGTTCTTCGCACCACGCTAACTTTCCAATATTTTCTTCGAATAATAAATTACATTTGCATCGAGGACATGTAGTGGTGTTGGCATGCTGTGAATATTTATAGAAACAGTTTTTGTTGCTACACCTATAAAAAAGACCAGTAGCTTAATATACAGGCTCAGAGCTAGTAAATCGTGGAACAGTACAGAAAAGTAGGTATAAAAGAATTTGTTACAGTTTCTTTTTTTTAGTGTTATGCAAAATATATTTTTGACATCTATAGCAGTTTTGCAATCAAAAAGATTAACCTCTAAATAGTTTTCCGTTTATAAACACTTTAATCATTGAATAAAATATAAACAAAATTGATTATAATCTATAATGTCGTTGAACTGTTTATAATGTTACTACTCAAAGGAGTATGTTGTTTAATGCAATTTGCATAAGAATAATGGTGAAGGCGCCGGAATAATTATAATAATATAATTAATTTTAAAAAAAAACTGGTTTTTAGGAAATTGGGCAAAATAAAAACAAATATACTTTGTCAGCTTAATTGTTTTTCAACTTTTGAAAAATGTTTTACATGTGCTGGATAAGACAAAATTACTAATAAAATAATGTAACACAGTAAAAAATTAAAATCGTTGCACCACGTTGTTTCAAGTCAACGTTTCACATTAACATCATATGCTAGATTTCTTCTAGTACAAGCCAAATATGCAGCGTAGTTATGCTTCCGCTGGATAATGTAGATTATTTAATAAGATCAAAATATGTAAATTATATATATATATATATATGTTAATCTTCAGGTTTCCGCGGGTGCTTGATGAAAATTCTTTGGGTTTCCGGGTATTCATCCGCGTGGAAGTCTTGGTTGGAATTTCTTGACGACGTTTCGGCAAAATCGTTCACGCGTGACTCGC
Source organism: Lagria hirta (assembly GCA_947359425.1). Lineage (NCBI taxonomy): Eukaryota > Metazoa > Arthropoda > Insecta > Coleoptera > Tenebrionidae > Lagria > Lagria hirta. The sequence continues at coordinate 3,722,346 of OX375802.1, read as the reverse complement.
AGTCAAGCAAGAACCCTTCGACCTGAAGATGGCAAATGAGATTTTGCCGAAACGTCGTCAAGAAATTCTAACCAAGATGAAATTCTAACCACGCGGATGAATACCCGGAAACCCAAAGAATTTTCATATATATATAAAGAAAGAGATTATTTTCCATTAAAGCAATAAGAAATATCAGAAGTAGAGGGCAAACTGAGTTTGCAATAGCGAAGTTCAGGCAGGTTTAACAACAATTGAGTGTGTCAATTAAAAACCAAAATTTATATCTTAAAGACCGCATCATTTTTTTTAAATATAGATCACATCCAAAAAATTAAACATTTGACATTGATAAATGAGAGTCTGTTAGGTAAATTGGTTATTTTTAGAGGCTAAATTTCGTATTGGTATTGTTGCATTAATATAATTAATATAACTGTGTTTTCTACGGTTCATAAATCCAACCAGGAGTTCTTGTATTTTTAATTTTAGATTGAAAATTCAATTTTTTTTTATGTCTATTGTCTAATTATTTTTTTAGTTTATACTTTAACAATGTTTTCAATACCTTACATTTTTTACTAACATGTTTATTATTACCTATACAGGCTTAAATATATACATTAATACCCAATTATAAAATTATATAACTTAAATAAAAATTAAATAAATATTAATTTTTTTCTATCCTATCTTCCCTTTTCTTTCTTTGTGTTCTCTTTCCCTGTCTTCATTTACTCTTTTTGCATACTTCTGTCTCCCGCTTTCCCTTCTGTCATCTCTTCCTTTTTTTTTTTTATTCATTTTTTATTCAATTTCTGATTTAATCTTTCTCTCTCCCTTATTATCATTTTCATCCATTCTATTCCTTCTTTATTTCCTTTCATTACATCCTCTCTCTCCAGCATACTTTCTTTTATTTCTGTGCACTCTTTCATCAAATGCTTCAATGTTTCTTTCTCTCTTCCACACATTCTGCATTTTCTTTTGTTTTCTTCCATCCAATATCTGTTGTCTCTCTCTTCATTCCCACATCTAAATCTGGCAATCATCTTTCGCTCTCTCTTACTTTCTCTTTTTACATATTCCGGTCCCTCTTCTGTTATCAACTTCATGTATTCTTTATTGTATCTTGTTTCTCTAATTTCTCCCTTCCTTTCTTGCTTGTCTATGTCTCTGTCTCTGTCTTTCAATTCTCCATGCACCCATTGTCTCGCTTCTTTTTCCCCAATCTCCTCTACGCTGAATCCATTCCTTTCGTAATATTTTTTCCTTTCTTTTTTCATTCCTCTTTCTGCTTTTCTACTCATCACTTTCCAACTCTTTTTTGCATCCTTCCCTATCTTTCATCCTATCTTCGAACTTCACGGCTCTTTTTCCTGTCTCTATTCTTAATTTTTCTCTCTTTCCTTCTTCTCTCACTATATATCCTAGAATCTCTTTGCTTAGCCCTAACATCCATCTTGTGTACCTTTCTTGCACTTTTTCCATTTCCACCCATTCTTTTCACCTCCAAATTTCAGCTCCATACATCATCACACTTTTTACCAGACTGTCAAATAGTGTCATTCCTATTCCATATTCTCCCCCAAACTTTCTCTCTGTCATACTCCATACTCTTGCACTCATCTGGCTTCCCTTTTTCACTAATTCTCTTACCTGCGCCTTACATCTATTTCTTTCCTCAAACATAAATCCCAGATACTTCCATTCTTTCACCTGTTCTATATCTTTCTCACCCCATTTCCATTCTATCTTTTCCTTGCTCCCTTACTGAACACTAATATTTTTGTTTTATTTTCATTCACCTCAAGTCCCTTTTTTCGCATGTATCTTTCCGCATTTTTTATCATTTCTCTCAGTTCTCGTTCCTCTCTCGCTACCATCACAATATCATCCGCATACGCCAACAACCAAATTTTCTTTCTCCCCACTACTACTCCCCCTTCTTGCCTTTTTGCCAATTCTTCCTCCATATCGCTCATATATATTGTGAACAGTAGTGGGCTCAGTGGGCATCCTTGTCTCAGACTTCTCTTTGTCCACAGCCATTCGCTCTCTTTTTCATTCACTCTCACCTTGCACTTTGTTTCTCGATAAATTTTTTTAACTTTCTCCAACACCTCTCTCTCTATTCCCTTCTTTTCCATAAATTTCCACAGATTATCCTTATACACTCTGTCAAACGCTGCTTTCAGATCTACAAATACTCCGCGTACTCTCCCTCCTTTCTTTTCTATCTCGCTTTCTACTACCGCATTCAAAATATATACATTGTCTATCGGTCCTCTTTCCTCTCTAAACCCCGCTTGCCAGTCTGGTAATCCTCTCACTCTCTCTAACTTTCTTTTCAATTTCTCAGCCACACACATTGCATACACCTTGTACATCGTATTTAGAAGAGTTATTCCTCGGTAGTTTTTTTCCTTGTCTTTATCCCCTCTTTTGTGGATAGGTATTATTAACCCTTTTGTCTACTCCCGAAGTAACTCTTCTCCCTTCCACACTTCATTCAACATTTTAATCAATCTGCTTTTTAACCTTTTGTTCGCATACATCCATGCTTCATTCGGTATCCCATCCGTTCCTAAAAATTTTTTTTTTAAGTTTTCTTTAAATGCTTTTTACTTCTTTTGTTGTTATTGTTTCTTTTATTGTCTCTTCTATTTCTTCCTCAATTCTTTCTTTTTCTAAATTTTTTCGGTCGGTTTTTTTCTTTCCTTCTTTTTTTCCTTCTAGTAAATCCTTAAAATGTTTCCACCACCTGTTTATTTCAATTTGGTTTGTTATCTTTTCTGTCTCTTCTTTGGTCTCCTTTACATGTTTTCAGATTTCGTTCTGCGTTCTTATTTCTTTCATTCTTTTGTGTTCTTCTTCTTTTTTCTTTTGCTTATTTCTTTTGCATGTTTCTCTGTATTCTTTTTTCTTCTTTATGTATTCTTCTTTTTTTCCTTTCTTATTTCTCTATTCTTTCAATCTTTTTTTCACTTCTCTTTTTTTTCGTCACGTTCTCTATCCCACCATTTGTTATCTTTTTTTTTTCTACTTTTTTATATGTTATTTTTTACCATGGCTTTCTTTATTTTTATCTCTATTTTTTTTACCATTTTTTGAACAAATTTTTCTGTTTCCAGCTTGCTTTTGTATTTTTCTATGAATTGATTGTCCCATTTTATTCTTGTAATCTTGTTTCTTTCTCTTTCTTGTTCTCTCTTTTTCCTTGTGTTTGTTATCATTATCTCTAGTGGCATATAATCCGGCTCTATCCTCTCTCCTATCTCAAACTTTTGTACCTTGTCCCATGCTCTTTGGTTTATTATTCCATAATCTACAACCGTTTCCGACTGTGTTCCCCCGTAAGTCCACCTCCCTCTCTCATCTTCTTCTTTATTTCTGTTTAGTATTTCCCACCCATTTTCTTCTACCATTTTCATCAATGCTGTTCCCTCCCTGTTTTTCTTTTTGTCTTCCGTTGGTTTTCTTTTTTTTCTCTCCCCCCAACTTCTTTTTCTCTCCTTTCCTATTCTTGCATTAAAATTGCCTCCTGTTAACTTACTTTTTTTATTACTTTTAAGTTTTCTCGACAGAATCTGGGTCTCAACTCTCAGCTGGCGGTAGGTGTTTGGTCTTGGTGTTTCCTCTGGTGGTATAAGTGGCGCAAATAGCCTTCTTGTTCAAATCGTTTAACCCTCGCTTCTCTGGCTGAAGTTTGATTCGGACATATGGATTTTAAACTGCAAACTAACCAAGACTAAGCTATTAACCACCTCACTTTTTTAATATACCTAACCCTTAGCCAGTTATGAAATGCCTGGGAAAAGGTTTGTTATAAGTAGTAGAACAATATTGTTGTAGTTTTTTCATATATGCATTCGCTAAATGTTTTCAATATTTTTTTATTTAAAACCGAGAGAAAAATGTGTTTTTTAAGACGTTAAAACCACATTAAATAAAATAGCATAGAAAAGTTTTAAGCATGTTTGAAAAAAAGATAAATTCTGAAGAAATATAGATACATCTTTACAAAGCTAGGTAAAGATTCTAGTAAAAACTTTTACTTCTTGTTTTAGAGTAGCTTAGTATAATACTACACTTAAGTGTAGTATTATCTGCAAAGTTAATTACAAATAAAATAGATAACTTTTTAAGGTTGTCTTCAACTATCAGCAATGTATCTATCTGCACTTGTTTCTACTAGCCTAGAGATTGTCTATCTATGATTGACAATAAGTGAAACTTGAATAATCTTGGAGAAACTGGAGAAAACTACTTTTCTATCTAAAAGAACAAGATAAACGATGGTGACATCAAAAGCCACTTTAAATTTTAACAATTAAAATAAAAAAAAATTTAAATTTGACCAAAAATTATAGTTGTCTTGAAAGTGATTGGGTCTATTTCTACAATATGCAGCAATGACGTAATTTTTCTAAAAGCTTTAACATCTTGACTCTTATGCAATCATGACCCTATTACAAAAAGTGCTTGTAAAAAACCGAGGGATGCGTTTGTTCTAGGAACTTATTTATGTTCAACTGGGCGCAAAATAGCTTAGCGAGCACAAAGCAGACCTATCTCACCCACGATCAAAAAAGTTAATTCTTGCAAAACTATTGTCTTTTTTTATTTCTTATCCTATTTTAAGTATTTTACAATAGCTAACCATGTTTACGTACATACGGTAAAAATAAAAACAAAGTACAAAACAATTCAAAAAAATAAAAAGTTATTGACACTTTAAAAATTTTTCAGTGAGATAAAAAATTATTAACATTTTAAACATTTTTAAGTGAGATAAAAAAACTGCGGTTGAATAAAAAAAAATGCTCAAGTTCACAATTCGTTCAAGTGCACATCATTTTGCTTTTCACTCAGGCTCTGTTTGGCTTTGCCCATGTGTTTCGCACAATATTTTATACTTTTATATACATACCTTAGTATCTTTGTGGTTTCCTTATTTAACTCATTTAAAAGTGGCCAATTTTCCACACACGCCAAGCATTGGCACTTAAACCAATACCGCCCCATCAATGCTCGTTGTCTTTCTTCTAATTTCCTTAATGTAAAAATAGGACCATAATTTTCTGCTACTATTTCTCCAGTTTTCATTGGTTTGGTAGCACGAATTACGATACTTTTGCCACAAAAATATCTAAAAAATTTAAAAATAATATAGAAAACAATATGTTGTTGCGTTTATTAAAATTTGAAGCCACTCTACATTTTTGTCACCATAATTCTGATGTCGATTGCAAAAACCTATTAAACTGCTTTCGATAAACTTTTACTCAAAAATGACATTATTTTTTTGTCAATTAAATACTCTCCTGTTCTTCTGTTGTCGAATTCTTAATAATGAATCTATAAAAAATGTGCAACAGTGCAAAAAAAGTTTTTTTTTTAACAAACTGTAAAAAAAATTTTGCAATCGGCTATAAATGTGTCTTCAACTAATTTGTTTTTCAACGCCATGTTTTGTTAGCAAAAACTTTTATATTCAAAAGTTAGCACAACAGATTTTGATTTTTTTTACTGTAAAATAACGAAAATATTTATTACCTGCTTACTGAGGGGTAGCAATCATGATTTAGAAGAGCAACCGTAGGATAAATTGCTATTCCAATGTAGGACGGTTTTGCTTTTTTTAATCTAGAATCTTTCAAATATAACGTCTCAAAAATTTCATGTGCATTAAATTGTAGTATTTGTAAATTAAAGAGTATTATTTCGCCCACTTTAAACTGTTCTTTCGTCAGTACGAGGTCTGTAGAATTAAAATATCCACTTTTTTGCAAACAACGCACTAAAAAGGAAGCCATTAAAGTGCGATGTAAAAAGTCGGTGGCCGATCTTTTCTCTGAATTGGTACATAACTTATACAAACTGTGCTCTTTACTGGCAGCTAAAGTTTCATATATTTTTAAAATGTTTTCTGGAGAATGTTGTGTTATCATCCGTAAAGCCGCTTGGGATAGAATGCTCATTCCAGAGCCAATTATTAAATCAAGAAATTTACATTCATACTTATGGTAGGAGTTCAGAGCCAGTTTGCAGCACTCTGGTGTACAAAATGCTACACTTGAACAGTCTGCACATCCTATTGGTGCTATCAACCTACAACAAATAAAATAAAACATTTAAATGTAGCAACAATAATTTATTAGAACTTTATGCTATTATAGTTTAAATTTAATAATTATAGTATTAATAGGATTAATGCAAATTTATTTAAACTGTATTTGAAAACTTGGAGGTGTTTTGTTCTTATTAGAACTCCTCAGCAAGTTGCAACAGATTCAAATTTTAAAGACTTAGTTTGAATGAATTGGCATTGATCTTATTGATTAACTCGTTGGTGGTTAACCAAAGAAGATATATTATATAGTATAGCATTGATTTACGTATATCTATTAACATTAATTTCTATCATTGTATAATAACCTATATGCATTAAAATATGTAATAGTTTTGTTTCTCTAAAAAAATTTTGATGCAAGGTAGCTTCTAATAGTAACAGATTTTTTCACTTAAAAGATATCTGCCAGAGTTTAGAATACTATCAAAAAAAACGAATATTAGCGTGTTTTGCATATAAAATTAAAAAAGTGTATAAAGTGCTTGAAAAAATTTTTCCAACACAGACTGAGAGATCGTGTGACCAAACTGTCAATTTCTTAAATTTTTTCAATTAAAATAAATTTTTGGAAAGCAACAAACAGATAACTTTTTCTAGCGGTCTTACTTCAATAATTATTGTACAATTAATAATTTCTATTTAATATAAATAAAAAAATAAACCGCCAGATGCAAAATACTGGTTCAGCAAAACAAAAAACAAAACTTTGCGTTTTGATAGCTACGAAGTAAATGTCGTCGTTTGATAACAATCTTTACAAGGTCACCAAACAAACAGCTAACGATAAAGCTGCATAGATTTTCATATATCTAGCTAACCTAAGTTAACATCAACTGTTTAACGGTCGTTATTCCAAAATTAAAGTTTATCATTAATAAGGTACAGTAGAAAGCTGTCAAAAGCATTGTTAATATAATCGATGTTGATGCTATAAATATAATTAATCCAATAAAAAAAGAGATTGAAAGTTTCCGCTAATCGGTAAGCTAAGCCGGTATTGCAGGTGCCTATTCACAACTGACATTAACATTTTAGAGCACAGTGCCGTGCACAAATGCTTGCCGCAAGCATTTGCGCCATTTTCATTTGAATGTGCATTAATTTTTAATTATTTGAAACCGTAACGCAAACTAATTAAATTGGTATACTCAAATTTACAAAAATCTTTACGCCATTGGGTGAGCGATTGTAACTGGCTTTAGTACAAACCGATCTAAGATCTGCTGCTAAAAAAGCATAGCCACCCTTGATTAATGTTAATATTATACACCCTGTACATTTTAAAGTAAAAATTTAACTAAAGATTTTTGAATAAAAATTTGTTTTATTCAAAAATTCTCGTGTGGTCATAGTACACACCCACATTTTTTATGTCACAATTTATTTCTGACATAAACTTCTTTGCGGTAAATTATTAGATTGATATGTTGAGAAAATCTTAAAAAACATTGGATGTTAATTATTGTTCCTATAAATAAAAAAAACATAGCAAATTAAAACAAATTTGCAAAAGTAATAATGTTTTATAAAAATGTTAATAAGAGATCAGCAGATTACCTTTCAAAACAATGATGACAGTGCGTTCCAAATTTTTCTGGTAAAAGACAAGAAACGGCTGCAGGTTCTACCATTAAAATCTCTCCAGTTTGAATTTCCTCAGCAGCAATAAAATATCTTCCTTTTTCTGGAGATGTTTCTAGGCTTAGTTTTTTTGAAGCGCATTGAAAGCTAACATGTTTATTTTCGAGTATTTTAGGGCTATCTTGTTTGCTTATACAACTAGCTACAGCTTTAATGTTATGTTTCAAGATTTTTTCAATTTCTTTGCTATTAGGCAGCAATTTTTTTGATAAATTGAGTGCAACTTGAGCTTTATTATTTTCTTTCAAAGCTCCGTAGCATAAAGAAAGCCATGCAAAAAGTTCTCCTTTGATAGAGTTTTCCGAGCTTAATTTTAACAATAATTGAAGGTCTATTATTGCATTTTCAAATTTCCCCAGTGAGATTAAAGATTTTGAGCGTCCGAAAAGTGCATGAGTGTATAATTTCTCTATAAAAGAATATGAAACTGAAATTAATATTGTAATTTAATAATTACCCGTATTTGGAGTTTTTAAAACACTTTGACTATAAAAAACAACAGCTTTAATATCGTCGTTATTGTGTCTTAAAGCTTCAGCTGTTAAAAACTTCTCTAATGCTACCTCCAGGTTTTTTGCCCGGTACACTTCTTGTACGTTAGACAGGAATTCAAAAACATGTTGATTGACCTACTATCATTAGTTTATTATTTTTAAGGGGTTCAGACAATTATTATACCTTGGGATCTTCATAAACTATTCGTATTCTTTCCTCATCTGTTGTCAATCTTCCAAACACTTCGTTGACCCACTTTTCACCAGCTTTTTTTGCAAAAGCTTCAGCAAATTGCAAAAAAAATCCTTCTGAGTTTGCTTGAAGGGTTTTTTCACTGCAAACTTTCATGTATTGATTAGCCATTTTAAAATTTATAGCAAAATACGATAACTGTAATAAATTAACATTCAAGACTAACGCGTGTTATTTTTGAGTAGATTAATTTGGGAGTGAAGACTGAACTCTAACTGGGATGGTATTAATAGCCGCTGCGCTACTACGTTTTTTTATATTTTGCATGTTTTGTGACTGATAACTATTTTCTTGTAATTATTACAAAAACAAATACTAAAACCTGGTTTTTGACTTTGTTTTAGATTTGTCTTAAACAATTTAATATCTTACTTAAGGTATTACATTGAGAAGCTTCTACTCAATGTGCTAGTTCTCTTTACACTATTTGTTCTCTTTTAAAAAATTAATTACCAAAATTAAACCAATTGTAAACAAATTTTTTGTTACACATCAGCAGTAACTACAAATTTGTTGTAAATACTTATAAAGATTAAATAAAAATATTAGATTTGATTTTTTTAACTTTTACAACTTGAGCGCACGCAAGTTGCAAATAAATACAACAAACCAATGTTTAATAGTGCAACTGAAGCTTATTATTCAAATAGCTTGGATAACAAATATTTTTTCTTCTTCTTTTTTAAATTTTAAGTGTGTTCATTAAAATTGTTTTCAATATTTTAGCTTTTAGAACCAAAATCGTTTAATAGCTCGATCTTTGTTTGCAATCTAGTTTATTTAATTAAGATAGCTAGTACTTATACAAAAAATAAACATAAATTGTATTTATAGAACATAACAACTAATTTTTTTAAAAAATTATAAAATATGATTACCTCAATATAGTTTTACGTAACTTTGTTTTGAATTTTCTAAGTAATGATCTACTGCGCTATTAAAGACATCTGAATAAACTTAAGACAAAAGTTATTGTATGCAGTTTAATTTACTTTAGATTATACCAACTGTTGTTCTAATAAGTATGTATAAACAAAAATATATAAAAAAATATGCAAATTCATGTTTCGGTTTAATTTGATCTTATTTTTGCTTTATTATCTTCTTTGTCTATTCATTTGCAACATTTTTATTTTTTGAAACGTTTTTTTCCTTGCTTTTTTACAGATTTTAATTTCTTTCTAGTTTGCAATTTTTTCTTTTTCTTTACTTTTGCATTTAAATCTTGCTATATATACTCTTTCTAGCATTGTCTTTTTTAAGACGATACTATTTGAGTATTTTATCAAAGATTCTACTATTATTTTTATACTTATAGATTCTAAAATTTTTGCTCTCTTTTATTGTTGTTAATTTTTATTTTATATTTTAATTTTTCAAATATTAGTCTTTTATCTCCTTTTGATTTTTACAGTATATATTTTTTTAAACATTCTTATATTTGCCTGCTGTTTTTTTTTTTGTTTTTTTATTTATTTGCTTACAACAAGTCTGCACGGTTTTACATTATTGTCCTAGTTTTCGATTTTGACGCTTAGAATTTCGATCCTGAGCAACAAAAACTATAAACGTTACAAAAATTAAAAATTTTACAGTTTGACAATTGAATATTTAAAATCGTCAAAAAATAAGTATCATTATCTACAAAAATAGCAATAGATGTAAAAATTATTGTCTTACCAGAAACACAACACACACTTTATCAAATTTTGATCTTTAAATCAATAGACATTTTTTTTAATTTCTTTTGACTGGATGAATTGACAGTGCAATTTATAGTTTAGCCACATTCGTAAAAGGTTCTCCAAAACATTCATCTTTAAACAATTATTATAACATTATAGTTTGGCTAAACATTTAGTGCAATAAAAAATAATACAAATGTAAAAATTTGTAAAAACCGATTTATTTATTTATTCAAATTTCTTAAATAATTAAATAAATAGCCTATTATTTAATTATATTGGCATATTTTTATAAATTCTTACAATTTTTTATAACCAATTGAAGTCTGATGTAAACCAATGTATGTCAAATAAAGCATTAATAAAATTAACTCACAAACTGCTGGTCAGGCCAGGTCAGACCAGATCCCACATTTTTATACAATTGAAGTGTCAAAATATATGTCAAAAGAGCATTAATAAGAATAACTCAATAACTACTAGTCAGATCTTGATTAAATTTAAGTAGAACCAAATGAAAAGCAGCAACTTTGAAATAAAAAAAATCATTAAATTCAGCTCACTAAAAAAAAAGTAATGAGATAATACACATAAAAAACATACAGTCGAATTTAAAACCTGTCTTCAAAAAAAAAAGACGATTTATAGCTCCCTTATCTATTGGTCAATTTTAATTATTTATACACCAAATTAAATAGTTAGAAATAGGTAACAAAATAGCCCAATAAAAGTACGTATTTAAAGACTTTAAAGCTAAATTGTCAAAAAAATTTTTTTTGAATTACTTGTTCTAACAACTAAATGTTCGAACATGTATTTCAGAAAAAAAATCTTACCGAAAAAGCATGCTGGAGCTTCAATGTTAATTTTAGAACTTTAGACGTACAGTTGGCCTTTATTTTTGACAAAAAATTTAAACTTTTAATGGTATTCAAATATTCATAAATATTTGACCACCAGTCACAACAAATAATTTGCGACAACTAAATGTTCGGACATTCTTAGAGCAATTAAAATTATACAATAAAACTGCCGTTAAATAGCAAATTGAGATAACATTTGCTGAAGTTTGTGGTTTGTTTACAGCAATATGTGCACAGTTTTCTTAAAATGCCGCGAAGAAGAACATGTGTAATTTTAATTTTTTTCTATAGTTATGATATTTAGTTGTTTTTAAAGTAAAAATCCCTATCAGAATCACCAAAAAAATATATATAATAATTTCAAAAAATATTTTTGACAATTCAGTCTTAGAGCAATACGTAATTATATTACGCCATATTGTAGCCTATTTATAACCATTTAATTTGGTGTATAAATAACTAAAACCGGCCAAGTCATAAACTTCTTTTTGAAGTGAAAACTTCTTTAGCGGCGCTGAGCACTTTTTTTTGTATGGGTAAAAACTTTCAAACTCGCGTCAGGGTCACGTGATGCTGATCGAAAAAGCGTAAGATCGAGGGGAAGGGAGAGGAACTAGTATCTCCCACTCTTTCTACCGTGCCTGAGTCATAGATTTATTATAACAAGATACAGCCATGCACTGCGATAGTCCGCCAAGACGTACCATCTATTGCTCTCACTCTCAACTGCATTAGTATTCGATAGCGCTATCTTTTAGAGAGGTTCCTACAAATAGCAAAGCAGAAATCAGTAGACGCAGAGTACGCTACGTCAGCATGACACTAGAATTATTTTGACGTTTCTATTCAAATTTTTCTAATCACATAATTTGAACAGAAAACTTATTCAGTCACTTAAAAATTGAAAATAATTATTGTCAAGAAAAATATTTAATAATTTTAAGGTAATTTTATTTATTGAGATTTCAACCTCAACTTTTATTTTCTTCCAGCTTTCTAATGTTTCTCTATTTTCTTAAAGCCTAACTTCAATTTTACAAATTCATAGGAGAGAAGTTTTTTATTTTCATTATTGTGATTGTCACGATGCAGTTGTGGGTTTGTAAGCTGATAAAATATGAAGCGGATAATAAAGTTTACATGGGTCTGACACAACTAAAAGTTGGTGAAATTTTGAAATTGGAATAGAGTTTTTTGATAAAATAATTAAGAATCATTAGCACTGATGAAAAAACCTTTATTTATAAATAATTATTCATTCCAAAATAAAATTGATTTTTAACCTAATTTTCGTATTTTATTACATTGTGTATGACAAATGTCAATAAGTTGACAGCAAAGCATTGCATCGTTGATTGTCGACTAAAATCGTAGAAATTCGTGTCTGTTTAATCACTATAGACTCGTGTGCGACATACAACAAATATGATGAAAAGGATAAAAAATGTGTTTCATTAAATATAGAAAGAAATGGAGAGATGTACCAATTTCTTTGATATGTTTTTTAAGAACCGAAGTATGTTCAGCATGCATAGCTATATCTAATGTATTAAATCTATGGCCTGAGTGTGCTGCTCTGTTTAGACGGCACAGGGCGCTTGCGCGAATGACCGTGTGTGTTTATGTACAGCGTCCCACGCGTATCCAAGGATGGTGACAGCTGATTGCTTGACTGTTGTGTAGTAAATACACTGTTGTGTATTCGTAAATGTGAATTGTTCCAATTATGGAAATCGAACAAAGTGAATCTATTAATGAAAAAAGTGATGATGAAGTAGTGAAAGAAAATGAGTAAGTAAGAAAAAAAAATTGGAAAAAGCTTTGATAAATTGCCAATGATTTTAAGTGGAGATTTCAATATAAACTTTGCAGACGATAAAAATCAATCGTTAATTGAATTTTTAAATAATGAATTTGGTTTAACTATGTCAAATGATCGCAATTTTAGCACAACGAAATACAAAACTACTATTGATGCGGTCTTTATTAGACACTTAAATAGGTTCGAATCAAAACTGTTTGTTTCTTACTTCAGTTATCATAAACCAATTGTATCAGTTGTAAAAATTTGCGATCATGATTCTGATAATAACGATGGTGTAAAAGTCGTCGAAATTATGGATGGAAGTTGATTTTTGTGAGAGATAAAATTTAATGTAATATATAAATAACGATATAATATTATAAATAACAACATATAAATTGTCATATTTGTGTACGATAGCGCAATAAATAAACATTGTATTCTACCTCATAAATGATAGTACTTTTATACTTATAATTAAACACAACGTTAATATTGAAGTTTTCACTTCTGCCGGCACTCCCGGAGTGCTACCTTTTTTTTTTTTGGAGACAGTCTGTATGATATATTTAATTTTTTCATTAATTTTTCTGTAAACAAATACGCACAGAATAACGCTGCTTCTACATCTATTTCTAAAACATTTACTTTTAACTCTTACACTGTATTTTTATTCCAAGCCACATTATAAGCTTTTGAACTTTGCTCATAGAAAAAACAAATGACAAAAGGATGTTCATATTCTCAGCAAGCTATAAAAATCTGACAAAAAATGTAATTTAAGAAGTGAACTAGTGTCAAAAACCTCCTCTTGAACACAAACCCGCTTCAGACGCAAATTATTGAGTACTATTTTTATTTTTAAATAAATATTACTTTATCCAGTCTTGTTTTGAAATATTAAACTGCTGTTCTAACAGAGTTTAAAAATTAATCGTAATGTTAATAGCAAATTAACATATAGGGTAAGACTGAGAAAATAATAAAATATATATTTTCTAAATAACTGAAAATGTCAAGTGCTTTTAGATTATTCTAAAGCTTGTAACACACTCTGAAAACAGAAGATGCTTTAATCGCTTCAAGACCTATTATCTAACTTGCTTTATAGAAAAATACGTGTTTCAAAAAAACAATTTATTTAATCAGTATTTTGATTTTGTAATTTTCTCAAAAATAGCTGTAGAGTTTTTGAAAGAGTAACCTTCTTTAGTATTGTCAGAATTAAATCCATCATCAATAAATCCATCAGGAATTAATTGATCTTTGTAGGCTGGATCAACGCAATATTGATCAAAATCTCGAATTCCCTCATTAAATAATATTTCGTCATCAATAAAAAAATTGCCAGTCACGATCTTTGGATCTTTTGTTAGAATTGCATATGCAGCATCAGCCATAATTTCTGGTTTTCTATTGAATTTTGCAGATTTTGTTCCTAATAACATTTCAACAGCTGCTGTATAAATGGCTGTACGCGGCCATAAAGCGTTTACTCCAATACCGTATTCTTTAAACTCTTCATGCATTCCCAGAACACACATAGACATGCCATATTTAGCCATAGTATAAGCTAAATACCCTTTAAACCAATGTGGTGACATATTTAAAGGAGGTGATATGTTTAAGATGTGTGCATTTGAGCTCTTTTTTAGATACGGGAGGCATTCTTTTGTAACAAGAAAAGTTCCACGAGTATTGATATTGTGCATTAGATCATAGCGTTTCATCTCTGTATTTTCTGTTGCAGTTAATGATATTGCCGAGGCATTATTAATAAGAATGTCAATTCCCCCAAATTTTTTAACGGTTTCTTCAACAGCTTTTTTTACTTGGAGCTCATCTCGAACATCTACAATACAAGGTAAACTGTTGCCTCCAGCTGCCTCAACCTCAACTTCTTCACAAGCTGTATATATTGTCCCTGCCAGCTTGGGATGAGGTTCTGCAGTTTTGGCAGCAATAACGATGTTGGCTCCATCACGAGCGGCTTTTAAAGCTATCGCTTTACCTATGCCACGGCTACCCCCTGTTATAAAGACAGTAAGGTTGGCCAATTTTCTGAAAGCAAACATTATTAAAAAAATATATTGTTTTTGTTGTAAACTATCCATTAGGTATTGATTACTTACCCAGTGTTAATCATAATAAATAGCAAACTTTAAATTTTAATTAAAAATGATATATTTTATTGAACTAGATATGTTTTGAGTCGTAAGAGATAACGATAAAAGTGATAAGACACATATTATTATATTGTACATACTTCTTAGTAAACATTATTAATATTTAATTATACTTTAAAATACAACTATATATACATACAGATAAGAATGTTGCCAACTCTTTTGGGCTGTATCGTTCAACATTCAATTTTAATAATATATATTTTCTTTTATTAAAATATGTTTTATAGCAGATATCTGACTGAATAATTTTGTCAAATAAATCGTTTCTTTATTACCATGCCTCAAAATTCGTTTAATTTTGCTATTGGATTTTTCAATTTTGGTATTTGTAATTCATGTATAAATGTCCAAAATAAGCCAATAAATATTCTTACATCAAATTAGATGGTCTACAAAAATAGTCTCTTAACAATTTTTACTAACTATACTTCTTTAAAAGTTATTCAAGACTACCTATCATTATTATTATTATTAACTTTAATCTGGAAAAACTTTTGAAAAAGTAAATTCAGTCAAAATTTATAAAATATTAAAGCATTAGATTTTTCTTATTTTATTTTTTTATTAATTTGTTTATTTATTTATTTTTTTATAATTTATTGTTTTTTTTAATACTAATTATTATAAATACAAATTTTTAAAGTTAATTGTGAAATCAATAATTCAATATTAATTTTTTTTTAATTTATTTTAGTCAATTTAGTTTAGTTTAGTCAATTTTTTGATAGTTTTAGACTTATACATTGTTTATTATAATTGTTTATTTATCATAAATTTATGAGCGCAAACTGCTCGCAATGACGCTAAAAGACGTTAAGATTCAAAATCTTAACTTTGGCAAAACCGGTCCAAACTATGAGGCGCTTTTTATTTTTTATATTATTTTAACAGTTTACCACAATTGCTCAAGTCGCCGGCTATAAAAGAGTTTTGCTTGCAATAATAAAGAATAAGTTCTAACGCCGTAGGTCACTTTATTGTGAGTAAAAGTGCTTTTTTTTGGAGTTTTAAACATTTACCCAACCAACAATTGACAATAAGATAAGCCTGTATTAAAAAAGCTATTAGCAAAACTATAACACATTCTAGGACGCTACCCGACAGTACCCGTTTATCCCAAGAGAACGATCTCATAAGCTTAGAAGATGGGAATTGATTGTATTGAGATCTTAAAAGCCACATTATCTGTTTTTGCAGATCAAGAATATTCTGATCAATTTCCTAGAGAGAATAGCTGAAAATGTGTGAGTGAAAGATAAGTTCACCCAAAGATTGTGTTATAAATATTTATACTTTTTCACTTTGTTTGTGCGCTCTTTCATCATTGTAAGTTGTTACATAATTGCCACATAATTGTACCAAACTGTGACTTTTTTTATCTATGCTGGTTCTATTACCTCAAACGAGCAATTTTGTGTTAGTCTTTCTACATTTTTTATCGTTACATTTTCTTTGATCAATACATTTTTTATCAATTTTGACTATCTTTTTATGCGCTTGCTTTTAGCAGGATTCATTTTATTCGTAATCTGGTGTCTGACTGGTTGACTGAACCTTGACGGTTATAGTAAGTAAAGTGCTCGTTTTGTAGAAGCTGTAACTGATATTTTTTTGAACTATGAGTGATACCATTGTGATACCTACTTGTATTTTTATCCCTATACTCGCGACAAGCTTAGTCGGGACCGAAAAGTCATCTTTTTGCCGCTACCAGATCGAGTACTGTCAGCAGCTCCTCATAATTTTTACGTAATTTCTTCTTTTTTGTCTGTTTACTCTTCCAGCTCAGAAGAGTGATACATAGTATTTTTACTTATAGTATCAGAATAGATTAGATTATTAGATTTTGCTGCAAAAATTTACCCATTACGATAGTTCGGTAGTCAAGTGATTTTTGTTCAATGTCAAGAGCAAAATTGTAGATCTCAAGTTCATCAAGATTATTTCTCAAACAAAAACCCACACTTATTTAAACATCAACAAAAACTCCATGAAAACATATAATTTATTAAAAACGCTTTATTTTTCTATTGTTCGGGTTTTCTTGAAGATTTCTTTGATTAAGATATCACATAAATTTAATTACGTTTTTTTTGTACAATTATGTCTGCAAAGTGGTCTAAAGAAATACTAAAATCGTTGAAATATATCTTTTTAATGAGTTGTGTTAGCGTATTCCAAATAGTTCTTATTAGTAATCATTACTGTTAGACTCTCAGAAATTGTATTTGTAATGTAATTTTTCTTGATCAACTGCAGTTTCTTTCTTTGCAGAAAAACCTACACTCAAAATTGTCTCAAAATTGATGATTTTGTTTTCATCGTGTGCTGAGAAACGGAGGTTGGTGTCCGTATATTATTGTTTTTATAAGATTTATGGCTTAACTTTAAACTGGCTTATAATAAATTGCAATTTTTTTGACTTTTTTGTTCATGTCATTTGGAGTTTGATGATTATTATGTGATCAAAGTGATTGCTTCAACTATTATTTTTTTGCTCAAAGATGAAGTATTACTATTGAAGTGAATATGATGTTGAAATAATGTTATAAAAATTAAATTATGTGACTGCTTAAATATTTCTTAAATAAAACAATCGATACACTTTTTAAAAAAAAACTTACTTTTATTTCCACCGCAAATCTAAAATTATAAAATTATAAATATAGATTGTAGTTTCAAGACCTGTTTTTAACCAATTAGAGATTTCTTAGAAAGTTATTTTTTAGATTTTGGATATTTGGAGATATTTGCAAGAAACAAATTTTTTAAATTGTTTAAATCTTTTACATTTTTTTTGACTGATGATTAAATTTTTAGAAAAGTTTTGAGAATCGAACAAGTGAATGACAGCATTATAATTTTGAAAACGTTGAGAAAACATTTGTATATAAATTTGTGAGGCTTGTTTGAAAACAGTTGAGTACACTAGAATGTGATATGCGTTTATCAAAAATTATGGTGTCGACCAATACTTTCAATTTGTTTGACAAAAATAACATTTATCTTTTGACATGTTACTGTTTACCTGTAACCAACATTAAATATGTGTGATTTAAATTCATAAAAGATAATAATTATATGTTTTCTTGTCATAATAATATTTCAATTATTACAGTACTACTAGTATTGTAAGTAATACCAAAGTGTGGTATTTATGATGAGTGGAGAAATTTGTCCTGAAAAACCTACTGATAATCATGAGAGCCAAAATAATATAACAAAATAGATGTTTAGCATTTTAAGCGTCGTTTTTATTTAATGTAGTATTAAATTGACAGTTAATCATGTATTTATGCTAAACATTGATGTTAAAGGTTTATAGTTCTTCTAAGAATTATCTTCTTGTGTTCTTGTTTTTTTATTCACGCAAAAGTTGATGCTTATTACGAATTATGCAAGAAAGTAGAATTTATTATTATTATTACTCGTATTTATTCTAAAAAATTAATTGCTTTTATTTCGATGACGTAATATTTCTTCTATCCTCTAGTCCTTTTAAGTTGCAGAACATTCAGCTTTACTATTAACATAGAGAAACATATACTGGTTAATGCCCAGTATATTTTTTGGCATTCGGAAAAGTGAAATACTTTGCAATTTTACTAAGAATTTTAGCTGACATATTTCATCCAACTGATTGATTACAGTACTTTCCATTCTAAAATCTCAAAAATAATCTTTTGTTTTCTGCATTCTGTGATCTCAAATTCACTTATTTTGTAAATACATAGTTACAAGCATCAAAAGTTTTTATTATACAAAATCAAAAATTTTCTTGGTTGTCGTTTTTTTGAATCAGAGATTTTAATCAGCACAAAGTTTTCTTTATCTGTCATGTTGTTTGTAGTTATTTGACATAACTCATCTTTCCGACAAGCACCAGCTATGATGGTAACTGCTTTGTGCATAAGATATATATTTTGTCAGGCGTTTCTATCAAGAATTTTTCAATATTTTCTTTAGTGAAAATTTTGTTTTAACTCATTATTCTAACTTATTTATTTAACTAATATTCTTGTTTTTTAAAAATGCTTTCAATTTCAAATATTTAAAGATATTGACAGTATCGTCAAAATATTCTGTAGATCAGAACATTGAATATTCACATCATTAGCTCGGGGGATAAATAATTTCTAAACTTCTCTAAAAAATACGCCTAACTGCCTCCTCAGTATGACTACTAACTTGTTAGTTTTGCCGCACTTTTTAAACAAATTATACCTTGTCATTTCGTACCTTGTCTTTAACTTTTCCGGCACAAGTAACACTTGCAGCTTCTTTAATTTCATTCATAAAGTAGTATTTACTTAAATTGTTTTGACAAATAATTAGTAATCACAATTAATTTAACAAATGTTAATTTGGTTTCATTTTTTGTTGATTATGTAAAACAAACGCCATTTAAATTTTTAATTATTTAATTACGTTTATTCAGTTTTGCTAGAACTTAAAGAACAAATTTTAACTTTTATTTTTGTATTTACTAACCTGAAACTGTAAATACATTTTTGGTTATAAAAGTTTTATATTTAGTAATAAACGAATTAGATCGTTCAGATTGTTGAAACAAACAAAACATTTCCTGTACATACCGGGGGCTCATCTAAAATTGACGTCAAGTGAACACAAAAAATGTCATTAATTAAATAATATATTACGCGCCGCAAACTGTAAGACAGTGCACTTTTTTTGGTTAAGAATGCAAGATTAGAAAATCTCGGCAGCATTTATGCTTTAGATTATAAATGTGCTTCTGCTGCACATTTTAAAAATATTGTAGTTATTTTGGCTGTTTGTAAAATAGTCAATTTTAACAAAACCTTTAGTTTTGTTTTATAACTTCTGTTTCTTAATTATAATATATTTGAATTTATTCACGATCACTTTTAAAAAACTTAACTCTAACTGTAAATTTGTAGATGTTGGCGTTAGTAAGTTTTCAATTAATTATTTTTGAGCCAGTTTTGTATATATCATTTTCTACACACAGTTCAGTAAGTGCCAAGTTTAGGCAACGTAGAATAGTCTAGTCAAATTAGACCAAAATATAGAAATAAAGGTACAAAAATTATCCAAGATATTGGTCCTTATAGAACCGATATCTGGAAAAAAGTTTACTTTGGATCAAAAGTCACAAAAAAAGTTTTTTAATTTTCAGAAAATTTTTGAACCAGAGTAAATTTTTTTCTAAGCATTGAATCGATGCGGATTTTTTAGATTATATTTATGATGGTTTTTGAAGAGTCCTAGCAACTTTGAGCTAGGTGCGAATTTTGGTACTCTTGGATGTCTAAGTTGACCGGATTAAAATCCAAACAAGTATAATTATTTAGACATGGTGTAGGAATTTTGTTGTAAGTCTTACGGCTTGTGGCTTGACAGTATGCTGTTTTTTACATAGCCACAAACGTTTAAATTCTCTGAAATAAAAACTACTAAAAACCAGCCATCTCTTATATGCGAGATGGAATAGCATTTTTTAGTCGCCAAAAACACAATTTAACTTAAACGCTTCCTAATTGGCTGACAGTTTTTAGCAAAGAATTTAGGCTAAGTCAACTGAAGCTGTTAACCGCTATACGAGACAGCAAATTTGTTGTTGTGATGAAATAAAAGAAGTAAATTTTACAGTATTTGATGCTTTTATAAACTCTACTGCAAGCTACATTTATAATATTTGCAAAATTTTAGATTAATTTAGTTGTTTCACAATACAAAATGTTTTTAAAAAATGTTTGCTAAGCTTACATTGGAGAAGATTTTAAGATAAAATTATTAATATTTGAAAAAAACAAGAATGTCAGGTATGAGTAAACATATAAAATAAACAATTTCTATATTATTTAAAACCATTTAAAGCCTCGCATATTCTAAAAAATATATAAAAAAATTAATAAATAGCTTAAAAAAATAATGACTATATACAAATGAGTCTTTATGACAAATTTTTAAACCTGATAAAGAAATTCAATCTATAGAAATAAAAAAATATCAGTCATAAGGCAATATCACAATTGTCCATATCACGGTTTCTTATTATTTATTTAAAATAAAACTATAACCACTTCAATCATCAATCATCAAAACTATCGTCGTTGAGATTCAGAAGTGTATAGGTATCACGCTTAATAAAAGGCTTTGGTCTTGGCAAGTGTAAAGCGCCATCTTTAAGACTACGCATGCCAAATTCGATAGTATCCTTGGTAAAAATTAGGGACTTGTAGGTGTTGATAAAGACTCCAATTATAATGCAGCTCCCAACCAAAATCGAGCCATAAGTGACAACATGACTTGTTATGTCAGCAACCGTTGTTGCAAGATAAATTAGTTTTCTTATATTTAATGGAACATCATCAATTCCATCTTCTAACCAGACTACAGGGAATATTATACTTGGGAAATTCTTCACCACTGAAACTTGAGGAGCTTTATCAATTTTCATGTTGATTTGTAACCGGAATTTTGCTTCCAAGGGAACTCCAAGCTTCTAAAAATATTACATTTGATAAAATAATGTTAATGAATAGTTATAGATTTTTTTTGCAATAATCTGTAACTTGCTAGCTTTAATTACCGGTTGAAGTTTTAAATACGTTTGGTGTTTTTCTCTAATAGGGTTCAATCCTTCAAAGGGTTCACTCAAACTGGGATCAGCATCCATAAAGTGCGGATAGGAAACGTATACTGGAACGTCTATAAATAATTGGTATAAAAATAAGACAAATCGTTGATTTTGTGATAGTACCAAATTCGCATGGGCTAATGCTTTGAAGTCCTTTTGGTGGACATATTTCATTACCAGGACAAAAACATTTGTTGTTGGGTTCTTTTGAAGCAGTTTCGAAAAGATTTTCTATTGGAGTGTACAAATGCGCATCGATTCCTATTTTAAACCGACTTAGACAAAATTTTATTTTTATATTAGCTAACTTACCATGATCGGTACTTATTGAACCTCGATTTTTAAGCGGCATAACTCTACAAATATCTTTATCATAAATATGAACCATATCACTTTTAGTATAATATGGAGGAGGAAAAATTGAACCTTCACTGCCTGCTAGATTATTACAAGGTGGCTCTTCCCAATGAGGAATATGATCAAGTCCATTTAATTTGTCAAGAAGTCCAAAATTATGCATTCCAGCGGCTCCAGTAAAAATATTATGAACTTCGTTTAAAGTGCCATTTCGCTAAAAACAGTTTATTTTATGACTGTATAATATTAAAAATTTAAACTTACTGTTATAAGGAGACCCATTTTTGACGTCGGGCGTTTACGTTTTGGATAAAATCGATGAGCGAGCTTCACTAAAGTGTCATCATATCCAAAAACCAACTCTCCTGCCGTTACTTGCACAAAAGGCTTTGCTCCTTTAAGACTCAGTAAAAAAGAAATGGTGCGCTGCATTAACATAGGTAAAGAATTTGACAAAGAAGATAAGACCTAGAACAAAAAAATATATTATATACAGTGTCTTGAGAACTCAAATTAGAATTTTTATCGACTTTTAATAAAAGAAAATATTAAAAATATTTCAAAATATGTATCTGAAAAACACTATTTAATTTTTTTTTCTCGCCAATTTGTTGGCAGGGGAAAAGAAGTCCCAACCACGTTTGCCGATTTTGCAATCTGTGCCTTACTTTGATTTTTATAGCAGTATCTCATCCTCTTATCTAGCCTAAACTTTATCATTTGTTTGTCTTATCTTTAAAAATTTTACTTTAAAAATTTAGTAAAATTTCTAAAATATGTAACATTTTTCTTAAAAAACGATTTGTTAACATACCTATATCTAATAAACAGTAAGCTGATAATAGCTTTTTAAAGTTTTCGTTTGAGTCTACTACTAAAAAAAAATTAATCATCATTAGTAAAAAATTAATTGCTATAGACAAATGTGAAAATAATTAATGTATGTTACTAAAACAAATCTAGAGAAGGATTCAATGATGCGTGCGAGATTACAAAATGAACTACATTCGAATGTAGCTCGACCGAAACACTAACAAAACTAATGAGAAAATCATTTAAAAAGTATAAATAATTAGTATTTGTTACAAAAGAAATCATTTGTTGCAAATAAGCACTTATTACATTAATAAATAAATTCATAAACAATTGCAACTGATTAATTTAGTATTGCAAGTGGTTGCGATAATTAATTTGTAAAGTAGTATTATTCAATCTAATTCTTTCTTTGTAAAATATTCTTTAAGAAAATTGAAGGTGTTTGTAACATAATAGTTTTAATTATTAAAAAAATTTGAAAGAATTAATTTCGAACTAATGGCAATTTTCCAAAGTTACTTGTAAGGTTTTACATAAGAATCTGTATAAATAGTGTGCCATATGAATCCGTAAAGTATGGCTTTTTAGCACTATTATTATTTTTATATGCATTAGATTTAGTCTACATTTTACAATAGGTATCATTTTTTTATTAGCTTATAAGTAAGTAATAGATAAGTCTATCAAAACTGTTACAAAAAAAAATTGGTATAGCTGATATATTTTTAATTTGTTAGAAATCTGCTCATAAACATGTTGATTATATTGTTTAACAAGAAACATGCACCCAAACATCTTGTTTTAGTTAACAAATCTGTAAAAACAACACAATTCCTGCATCAATTAGCAAATTAGCATAAATAGACATTTACAATAATGAAAAGTTGGTTTTATGTATGAAACATACTTGTAAAAAGCCTTGATTTTGGCAAAAAAATCTTTAACTGCTCAATTTCTAGCACATCAAACAATGTAACAGATCAGACAAAGGTCATTAATATTTTATGGCCTTTAAGAGAAACATAAATACAATTACAAAAATATTAAAAACTTGCTCACCAAAAGGGGAATGTTTGGCACTGTAACCTTCTTATCTTTATCCACTGATAATTCGGGAACAAAACGTAAAATTTTTTTATGTTGATAAGAAACTGTTCCGTTATCGTTGAATCTAATATTCACTTTCTCCATATCCTCTCTACAAAGTCAAAACAAATTATTAGATAACAAAATGCTGAAAAAGAATAAAGATGAATGAATATGTAGGTCAATTTTATTACGAGACAGACGGCCTTGACTTTGATATTTCACTCTCAATCACTTCAATGAAATGCTTTCCGCATATTTTATAAACGCAAGCTGCTGCTCCAATTTTGACCAAATTTGACGCTGGAATTACCGCAAGGATATTTTCTTACACTTTTTTTAATTAAGTTAATTGAAAACAAGTTTTTCCAAGAATTTTTTAGCATTGATAAATGCAGTCAATGTTATTAAAAAGAAAAACAAACAATTAAGAATAAAAAATATGGCTATTCTAGGTGATATTGACTCATTTTGTTAACTCTCTCAATTCAAGTTAACCGCGTGATTGTTTATACCTATCATTACTTATTTGTGTCAATATTTAAAATTACATAATTTTCTTAAAATTATTATCCATAATTTAAGAAATTATCACAACAACTACTTAATTCTTTGCAGGATTGCTCTTTGTTTAACTATGTGCGTCGGTTATTAGTGTTATCCAAATTATATATCAATTAGGTTTAGCAGTGTTTAGTAAACTGGCAAACAATTATATTTATTTACCGCATTTTAAAAAACCCATTACTATATTTGTAAACAAAATAGTACTTTTGAAATGAGTACTTATTCCGCTTTTATAGATAAATCTGTCCAAATAGTTATTTTTAGCAAGTGTCACACAATATGCTAAAATCGTGATGCAAAAGTTTCAAAAAATATTCATAGCTTTTTGATTTATCATATAATTTTAAAATTCCAAAAAAAGGTCAAAATTATTTATCAATAAGTAACAAATTTAAAAGTGTTAAAACCGATTTTTATAATATTAATTATTAATATAATAATTTAATCAATTCAAGTTAATTGTAAATTTTGCGCAACAAAATTTTTAGTTACTTGTCAAATCAGTTGTCAGTGTTAAAGAACAATTTCAAAAAAAGCGTTATTGAAGTTATTGAATTCAAAAACTACTATTCAGATTCAATTTAGATAGAACCACATAAAAAACAATTGATTTCAAATGAAAAACTATTTATCAAAATAGGTTAACCCAAAAAAAATTGTAAGATACACATAAAGAAATAAAAAAATTTCTTACTCTTTCTTTGAAACCGGTCATCTTATCAAGATGAAAATTAATTTTTTTATTGAGTTGTGCCGTCATCATGCTTTTTTAAATAGCATTTTAATTTTTCTTTTCTAATCAATTTTTTTTTCTTTATAAATATTATAACAATACTACACACTAGGACTTTATTGCTAACCGCTGACAAAATACAATTTATTTTGTAAAAATTGCAGTTTATTACTAAGAAAAAATAAGTTAAAAAAGCTGAATTTTTTACCATGTAAATATTAAAATCGTTGAAATAATTTGCTTTAATTATTTTTTCCTGCTGAAGTCATTTTATTGACAAAAATTTTTTTCTGTTTGCAACAAAGAGTTAAAAAAAATTATTTTTAATGTTAGCAAAAAACTTAAGATGTGGGAATACACATTATTAATTTTTATGTTAATATAAATAAAATAGACCTGTTTTAAAACTTTGAAAAAAATAATTTAAAAAAAGTTATAAATATTATTTTGCACTATGTTGTATACTGAGCTCAAAAGTAATGCAACATCTCTATCTCTTATTTTGTGTTTAATAAATTCGAAACTGATCTTTTTGGTATTTTTGAAGTTATTCAAAAACTTACTATTTTTAAGAATTATAGAGATAAAAGGTTTTGTTAAAACATCTCTACAAAAAGATTACCTTGAGTGGCCGCAAAGTGTGAGCAGCAGCTAATGTGAAGCGAAGCTCAGTAGTCAGAACAAAGTTATGTTTTTTTCTGTGTGAGTATTTTTTTTGCAAAACCTATCTGTATTTTTTGCAAACTACATAATATTTTTTTCAAACCATAACAGTATAAATGAATTAAAATTTTTTCTTTACATTCATGGTTTAGTTCTGTTGTTTTGGAGGAATTTGCACAAGGTTGAAAAAACAAATTTATTGCAGAATAATCTATTTCTACAGGCAAGGTAATTACCATAGTTATCAAGTTATTCACTCCTTAGAAAAAAAATTTCTCTTGCAAATTTGGTACAAATAAGGTGTGCATATAAAGCTTCTAATCTTAGCCAGTCCCATTCTTAACAACTAAAAACATAAATTACGCTGTTGTACACGATTCTGCAAGTACATAATATACTTGTTTAATAGACAAATAAAAAATTTTACAAAACGAAAGTAAAACTCTTGTTAAATACTCTAAAAAAATTTTAAATTTGATTACAAGTTTATCGACAAAAACTAAAACGATACATACAAATTCATTCAAACTTCCTATATCTGTATACTTGGACATGTTTTGTTCTTATTAGAATTTTTCAACAAGTCCTAACACATTCAGATTTGAAGAAATTTGCATTATCATTTTATTATTCAGAGTATAACCCAAATGCATCAAAGCCTGTAAAAGTTTTTTTCTCAAAAAAGTTTTCTTGCAAGGTAGTTTCTAATAGACGTCGCTTGTTTTACCAAATTTATCTAGTGTTTAAAACACAAAATAATCTAACTGAATTGATAAAGCACAATAGTATAAATAAAGCTAAAATTGCTAAAAAGTTTAGAAAAAAAAAACTTTAATAGCTTATAACTTTTAAAAATAATTGTTAAACTAAATATTTTTATTGAATATTTTATTGAAATGATAATGAAAGTCTAGTCAAAGTAAATCAAAAAAGCTTAAATAAATAAAAAAAATTATTAAATTTTGGCGATTATTACATAAGGTGTATAAGAAAATCCAAGCAAAAACTATTATTTTTAAGACTATAAATGATAAGATAAATAACCAATGACATAAATCTGATGTAACACTAATAACATAGGAAAAGTGCAACTAAATTTAAATCTTACGATAGAAAAAATTACAATTGATTTAAAACATTTGAAACTGTTGATTTTATTTGTAGTTTACAGCTTAAGCTATCAATTCATACAAAGTTTTAGATTGTTACTAATAATGTAGTCAATTGATCAATTAAATAAAAACAAAAAACAAGTTTACCTATTTGAAAATACACAGTTACTTAAACTTTTTTCAATATTTTTTATAAGTTGCTTAGAATATATTTCTGTTTAAACTGGTATAGTTATATAAATTTGTCTTGCATGCATAAATAGATTAAAAAACTAATTTATAAAAGCTTATTTTAGCTTTATATAATTTCTCGTTTTGATCCAGTTTTTTCTTACATTTGATTTTACCTTGTAATTTGTATACAAACCTGTAAAGTTTTTTAGAGATAATAACTTGTCTAGACTTCAAATCAAAATTAAATTAAGTTTTTTTATAATTTTAGTTTAGTTAACATTGCCGGTATAAAATCCTCAATTTAATTCTTTAAGTTGCAATCAACATTTCAGTATTATTTGGTTTTATGATTACTTTAGATTTGTACATCTAGCTGTGTCAAATTTTAGTCAAATTGTTCTAAGAGTTTTTCAGCGAAAAGTGTTAAAATGAAACAAGTGTGACAATACATCTTTTTAAACGAGTAGAATTAATATACTATTTTATCTAAATTTTGCATTATTATTCTTTTATTTTAAATAAAGCGATTAAATAGCCTATGCTAGAATTTATAATTATTTTTTAAAAAGGCTGCTATGTGAACGATATTTGTCTTGCTTGTTCTAGTACCAAATAGCAGCAATTTTAAAACATGTTTTAAAAGGTCGAGCCACTTTTCGGCAACTACTGGAAAATAATTATTAATTTTTTTTTAAATAATTAAATGACGCACACTAAAATTAATTGGACTATGATACAGACTGTCCTCAAAAAGAATAATTTGCATATATGGGCCAGGGTTTGTGCAAATCCAACCATCACTATTTTTTATTATTTATATTGTCTGTACATAAATATTATTAACTAATGGTCTAGGTCAAGTAAACACGTCCTTTCTCAATATTTCTCTTTATAACATGCAATGCCAATGTCACAAATAATTAAATAATATACAAATTACACTAACTTACCTGTATACAAACGGTCCGACTTCTTGCAATTTTGGCTTTACTCCTAACTGAAGAAATTCATCTGGATTTGTAACGTTAAATATGTATATTTTTGTAAGGCGAACTACTCCTGGTTTCTGCCAAAAACTAAAACTTAGAGAGCCGTTTCGAAGCTGCATGTTTTTCAAAATTATATGATCCATCCAAGATATTGATGACAAAATAATACCAAATATAAGAATGCAAACTCCAATTAGAAAAATTGTTATTCGACCTATTAAAAAAGATTTAAATAAAGTTTAAAAACTATTTCAACAATTTACTGTTTTTCTTTATCAAAGAATATTTGAAGGTACTTTGTCCTTTTACTACTTGATTTCTGACGTAATGTGTGATATGAAAATATTGCTTGTAAAGTCCCATTCTCAAGCTGTTCTGAAAAAAGAATTGTGTTTTAATAAAATGTACAACAACCAACAACTAAAAGGTGTTTTTAGAAGATTTTTTTTTATTAACCTTATTACCAATATTACTAAAGACAGCAAATAGCTCAAGAAAACATTTTTATAGAAATTGTTATGTTATCTACGTAAACTTCCTACTAAATTAAGCTCAAACAGCTTATGTGAGAAATTATATGGAATATTAGATAATTAATGATTAAGCTCAGCTCAGTGATTTATTTTCTGCCTTTGCAACTATTTGAAATAATTTCAACGCGATTCAGCTTTGCTATGTTTTTTCAAACAAACGTTATCTCTAGTAAAACCAAAACTATGGTCCTGGTAAATCACAAAACAAAACAAAATAAAATCTTTTCCTCTGAGAAGTTGAATACGTTGAATAAATGTGTGATGAATGAACATAAATTAAGCGACTAGCAGAAACTATTCCAGAAACCATCACTTTAGTGACTAAAACATTAAAAAGAGTTTTTGAAAACAAAAAGCTTTAAAAATGCTTTTATAAAAAACTTCTGATTTGGTATTCAAATTTGTTTTTAAATGTGTACATCATATTCTTAAAGAAACACATTGAAATCAGCTGAGATTAACTTAATTATGTTTAGTATTTAATAGTTAAGACCATGGTTTTGGTTTTACCAGAGACGACACTTATCTGGAAAAACTTAGCGAAGTTGAATCACGTTGAAAGCATACAAAAATTTCAAATTGTTGCAATGAGAAAGAAAAAACATTTTAACTTTAACAAGGTTAAAAACATGTTGTGAAAACTGTATACAATAAAAGCGCAAACATGTTTTCACTTGTAAAAAATAACAATGTAAGCAATTTGATAAAATGGAAATATTGAACTATTTATTTTAAATAATAAAAAAAGACTTTTAACTATATTGAAATTGTGATACCTTTTTTTCAACTATTTGTTTCAATCTTTGAGGTTTAAAATTTTCATATCGTTTTAATAATGATCATGATTCTTTTTAATCAACTTTTAAAGTGATGAATATTGTTTCTACCAAATAGATGATAAAAGTAAACTAAACCTACACCTAATAAAAAACCTTGCATCTTAACTTAAAAGAAAATAAAAATGTCTTTTTATAAATTGAAAAATTTTACGAAAAAGTACTACTTTCAAAAAAATATTATTTTCCTCAATAAGGAAAACTTTTTTTTTAATTTTCCGTCAAAAAATGTCGGTTTTTATTTTAGAAATAACTATAGACCGTCTGTTTGTATCAAATATGTCATAAAATAAAACAAAATGTTAAATTAGCAGTAATATCTCAGTGCATGCAAATAAGCGACGTTTTGTCAAAAGATTTTACTGAGAAATATGTCGAGCACGAAGGATTTGGGATGGAAAATTTACCTAAATTTTAGTGCAAATTTACGCTAAACGTTGTGAAAAAAACGTCAAAATTTAATCAGTTTATTTCTAAGCAAGCAAAATATTTAGAGTAGTTATTTGTCAAAATTAGTATCAACAAATTCATTTTTTGCATCTTTAATACTAATTGGCAAAAAGTCCAAAATGGATTAAATTGTGGCACATAGAAAATTACTCAACTAAATTTTAACGTTTTAAATTTAATTGACATAAAAGTCAGAAATCTATAGCAACTACGGCTTTTTGTATGAAAGAAATTATAAACAGTAATATTCAAGTGCATAACAGATTGAAATTTGAGAATGTCAAAAAGTATTGTTATGTAAATATCGAATAAATTTTCTAAATGCCTTTGAGAGTAGTTGCAAACGAATAAATTAGATATACACATGCGCAATAAATTTTGACGTTTTAACTTGAATCTATATAAAAACCCGAAATACTATAGCAGCTACGGCTTTTCATATTTATTTAAAAAAAGCCAAAATAACACTTAATCAAAGTCGTTTGAAATCACAAGTGCTGTTTTACAAAAACTTGTTTTAACTAAAATACCTAAATTCAACACATCTATAATTTAGGCATATTTTCGGTAAAACAAAAAGTCAAATCGGCAAAAAATTGAAGCTGTTTTGACAAGACATTTTAAAAAAGTTTTAGACAATAATTTTTGGAAAACTTTTTAATTACAACAATATGTAAAAAACTTTAGTTTGAGTGTAAGAAAACTATATTATAATTTAACTTATGTAACACAAATTGTTACCTACAATATATATTTAAAATATATTTATCAAATTGTAGACTTTGCAACAATAAAAATAATAGCAAGAAATGATAATTTAGCATAATAATGTTAAAAAAAAGACTTTTTTACAACAAGTAAAAATAACAAGCAAGCAAGTACGGAAAAAGTAAGCACTATAGCAGTAATGTTAACATTATATTATATAAATATTTATTTAATATTATGAACACATGTAACAACTATTATTAATAGAAACAATTTTTACAACAAAACAAAACAAAAATGCATACCTAAATAATACATAACTATTCAATGACAGAGTTGTTAAATGTATATTATAACGGATTTTAATATTAAATTTATGTAAATGATAGAAAAATATATGTTATTCCGCTAATTTTTAAAATTACAGATTTGTGGTTTTTATGACCTCCTAAAAACATTTTAACATTTATTTTTCTAATAACGGTAATCATTTTTGACTAATCACTTTTAGAGTTTACTTATTCTATAGTTTAAGCAGTATTTTTACCTAAAATAAACTAAAATTACTTCCAAATAGCTAGAATTAAAAAATGACTTAAAAATACCGATAAAACTGTTGTATCATATTTTAAAAGTATATTATTTTATCATTTTGTAAACAACAAATACGCAAAATATATATTTGGCAACTGCGTATTTTATGTAAAATTTTGCAAATAATTTTTAAAACTTTTATCTATAACTGATTGAGCTGTAAGTTTTGTTGCACGTTTAGTTTACAAGAACTAAATTAAAACTTGTTTTTAAAAAGTTTTCTTTTATATAACACTTATTAAATATGAATTTAGTTTTTACATAAAAGCATTCCAAAAGGTAATCCGCTGGTAGCATATTTTGCTAAATTGGAACAACAAGAAGCTCATGAAAACTAGATGGAATCCATGTTACGTGTTACCTGTTTATAATATGACTTAATCAGTGGCAAATTAAAAATTAATTTATTTAATTGTGACAACAAGATTGTAAGATTACAATAATAATGCTCTAAACTTGCAAATTTTATGAAAAAAGCAAAGCGTAAAAGTAAAATGGGTTTATTAGACGAATAGAAACAATTGATGAACTATTTATTATCGCTAAACATAGTCTATCTATTAAAAATATTTTTATAGTAGTGCAAATTTTGGCTCTACTAACTTTGTTATCTTAAAAAGAATGGTAGGTTTTTTATTTTAACTAATAGTGAGTTTTGAATCACATTTTACAACTTTTAATGTTAGATTTAATATGCCTAATTCTTATCACTATTAAAAAAAATATTGTTACGTTGACTACTAAAAACTTAAGTCAAGTTGAAAAAAATCTAGACATTGTATAACGTTTTAAATATTAAACATTTTCAATTTTTGTACAACTTTAAAACAAGTTTAACAAAAACTTTACAAAATAAAAACAAAATGTTTCTTTAAGTTAGAACTATGTTTTTTACTGTTTTAGTGAAAGCAAAAATTAAATTTCTATCTGATAATATATGATGTTCTTACTTCCTACATCTAAAGTTTAAGATTTTTGAAAAGATGTTATATTTTATAAATATGTTTCATATATTTTTTGTGGTAAATAGACTATAAATAGCTAGTTTGCTTTGAGATTTAGTTTGTTCTAACAAAAATATAACTCACCTATCTTGTTAACTTGTATAAATTGAGCTCGATAGATTTCTCAAGCAAATAACATGGCTACGATGTTTACAAATAATTATAGAAAAATGAGTTGCAAAATTTAATTATTAAAGTTTAAGTTAGTTTAAAACAATTTAAAAAAATATATAATTTTATTTTAAAATTTTTTGCTTGTATAACTAATGTTATTTAAAAAAAAATTCTTATAAGATTTTTGTAAATAATAAATATTTGAGTACTTTTAGAATTTTTCGGTATATTTGTGTTATTTAAAAAACTAAACTAAGAAATACTGTTAAATGATTTACAACAAGCATTATTATGTGAATTATTATTTTCTAAAGCAGAGTTTAATTAAAAATAAAAAAAATGTCTTAAAACTTTTTTAATTACAATTATCAAATTTTTAGCATAGATTTTTATTCTTACTTTGTCAATAGAAGCTAGCTAGGCACGTATCCAAAACCGATTAATGTTCTTTACAGACACACTTCACTTTGCAAAAATATTTTAGTTTGTCAGAGAAAAATCGTAACTGAAGCCATTCATTTCTGACCATTGTTAATACTTATCAGTGGCGCAGGTGGGGGTTATACCTAGCTCGGAGGGAGATATAGTTTTTAATCCAGTTTTTTTAAGGTAATGATTATCTCGTGACGTCAAAATCAGCAAGCATATTAACATGACAGAAAAAAAATACAAAATTATACTGTCACATTCGTTTTTTTTTTCTTAACTATAATTTTAAATTTGTTGAATCAATTGGTTAGCGCACTTAATAAATGGGTACAATGGTCATTAGAAACTTAGTAAGTTAAAGTATTAATTATTTCTTTATGCTCGAGGATTGGTTAATGATTCTTTTAGGTACGATGCATACCTTAAATCTAATCTAGAACATTATTCATTATAATAATGTGATATTAAAAAAATGTTATGCATATATTTTAAGTTGTTTGGCAATAACTTTCTTGTCTGGTTCTTATAAACAATGAAACAAATTAAATAAGACTTAACTTACTTATACTATACTTTATTAGCTATTCTTTTTAAATACTTAACTACAAATATCAACTGATAATTAAAAAAAAAAATTAAAATACAACATAAAATTATTGGTATTTTCTAATACTGACCAGTCATTTTCAACCAAAGTCAAAAATGAGGTTTTCAATTCGGCGTGTATTTTATATTATTATATATAACAGGCAAAACTTTTCACAAAAGAAATCCGATTTTAACAAACTTTTTATTATTGGATAATGATAATCTTCAAAGTTGACACTATGTAAATATAAATTTCACAGCAAAATTTTTAAATTGGGAGTAAAAAAATGGAGAAATTTTCGGTTGTGAACGCATAATTGTTACAAAGTCCGATTTGAACGAATCCATTTTTTTCAAACTGAATAAAATATTTTTTAAAATTGGTACACAATTTTTTTAAATAAAAAAAATTTGGTTTCAAGGATAAAAAAATAAGAAATGATTATTTGTTTATTTTGAAAATTTTCCGCTAGAAAACGATTCTAATAAAAATTACACACATAATAATTTCTTATAATACTATAACATAACAAAAATCTAAAAATGTGTAGTAGATTTAAGCTACAAAAACATGAAAATAAAATTTTTTAACAAAAAATTAAACTTCTGAAAAACCGATGCTAAAAAATAAATAATTTTAAAGCGCCGACAAATAAACAACTATTAGGCTTAATCTTAGAATGCTTAAAAATATAGTTGCTTAGAAATGTAAATAACAGAGCACTTGATATTAAAAAGAACCTTAACTCAGAAGATAAACATGACATAGAGTTTGTTTGTATAGTGCAGACTGAAAATAATTTAGATACAACGAAAACAATTTATTATTTTTTGCTTCGCTTGTTTTCAAAAGTTTATTTTTTTGTTAAAAGTTTTTATAAAAGTAAATAATAAAAATTTTAATCAATTGATACAAATCAGCTTAAATCGAATATAAATTTCTATATTAATTAGATAGTATGTCTAAAGTGTAAAACGCTTGAGAACAGATTTTTTGAGTTAGTACAGGCGAATTTAACTTATCTTACTTCATCTATCTTAACTTATTTTAAACTTATCTTAAAGTATCTTTCACTTATCTCAACTTATCTTAACTTGAGTTAACGTATTTTAACTCATCGTAAATTACTTAAGTTATCTTAACTTTTTTTTGAGGTTAGGAAATGATTCTTTTATTCTCGACGACTTTTTCTTTTCTCTGTTTCTATTATTGTTGTTATTGCCTTGTAGGTGTCTTTAAAAAATTTTTCTCCTTTGACCTTGATCTGCTTTATGATTTTTTTGCAAGAATTTCACTCACTTCTTTTTATCTATCCCAGTTGAAAAGAGTATGTTCAGCATCATCTTCTTGCTGACAAACAGAACGGTCACTGATAACTGATTGACTACGCTCGTAGAGATACTTTCAAAAACACACGTAACCCGGCAGCGCCTGGGTCAAATAGTATTTCAGTTCTCCAAACGGTCTGTTTAGCCATGTGAGGATATCCAGGATTAGCCGGTATGTCTAACGTCTGTATAACCGATTATTTTATTCTTCCTAGCATCTAGTCATGAGGTTAGGTATAGCTGTCTTTTTTTACTCCCATATACCTCTTCTCTCAATGATCTGTAGTGCTATTAGAAGGATCCCCGCAATAAGTCCTACATTTTTTGTAGAAACTGTTCTGTATGCACTGCATACTCTTTACTCTGTCTCTACACTGCATACTCTCTACTCTGTCTCTACACAAGTCTAGAAACATCGTTCTCTGTAAGCTGGCTAGTTTTGTTATCAGATTTTTGTTGATTGTTATCTTGTACCAAGACGGATGTACCAAGCTTACACCGTACTGGATCTGCGATTAGAGCATTTTGACGCTCTTGGTCTTCATATGTTTGGCATGAGGCATGCTAGTGCCTGTCTGTTCTTTGCGCTTTCTTTTAAACCTTGTTGACATGATCGGTAAAGATCAGCTTGGTGTCTAGCCAAACTCCCATTTACTTAATCGCTTTACTGATTTTAACCGTTGTACCACTTTAGCATTTTCCTGTACATGCAGTTTGCCACACGTTGTAGACTGGCATTTGCTGTGTTTATTAAAAAGTCTTTTCTTTTTGCTGTTACCACCATGGTTATGTCATCGGCAAAACCTATAAGTATGGCTCTCTTGAGCATGTCTACTCGAAGTACTTTGTCATATAGTGAATTTTAAAAAGTTGGACTAAGGATAGATCTTTTTGGTAGCTCACTGCTGATGCGTACACATTCTCAGCTGCCTTCTGTTTTGACCAGTATAGTCTTATCAGACAAGTAGGACGCAATTGCAGTCACTAGACTTTCATCTATTCCTTTTTTTCTGAGATTTTCGAGTATTAGTTGCCGCCACGCGCTTTTAAAAGCATTTCTGACTTCTGTTATGACGGCAAACAATCTTCTGTGCTGGGATGAATACGCAGAGGTTTTTTTTGCAAGTTTTTGCATCTTTTTTATGGCATCTACTGTCTGTTTCTTTTTCTAAACTCGTACTGTTTGTCCGAGAGATTTTCGGTACGGTTTACTTCTTAAAGTCTTGTCAATAGCACTGTTCAAAGAGTTTGCCTTTGACATTGAGTAGAATTCTTGGCCTGAATGACGACGGGTTTTCTACAAGCTAGTTCCCCTTCCTTAATAGTAGCAGTTTTGCTTTTCTCTATTCTGGAGAAAAGTTTCCGTGTTGTACCAGGTTATTGTATACAGTTAGCACTCAGTCCAAATATTTTATCTTAACTTATCTCAAGCTATCTCAACTTATTTTAACTTTTCTTAACATATCTTAACTTATCTGATGTTGCTTTAGGCGCTAGTCAACTTAACTGTCTTTTGTA
This sequence comes from Lagria hirta, assembly GCA_947359425.1. Taxonomy (NCBI): domain Eukaryota; kingdom Metazoa; phylum Arthropoda; class Insecta; order Coleoptera; family Tenebrionidae; genus Lagria; species Lagria hirta. Next base: position 3,686,077 of record OX375802.1, on the reverse strand, counting down.
AACTTTAAATTTCGTAAAAAATTACATAGATCTATCTATCCATGTAATTACTTTATGTAGAAAGTTTGAAGATTTTGACGATCAGTTTACAAGATTTTTTTCCTATAGTACACTAGTACATTATAGTTCCGGCTTTGCACGGATATTTTTTTTGTTTTACAACTTGTTTAAAAAAAGTGTAAAAATTAAGTATACGAAAAATTTGGTAAAACAAGCAACATCAATCAGACTACTCCAAATTTTTACTTATTTTAAGGCAAATACATCATTCTAGATGACATATGTCAACATTCCGTACACGTAGACATATTTTTTTATTACTGAAACTTTTTTGCAAGCCACAACAGATTCAGATTTGGATAAATTTACAGTGACAAATTCAAACTTATATATGGTTATAAGTGCTTATTACTTCTGTAAAATGTTGCAACTTGCTGAAGAGTTTCTATAAAAACAAAACATGTTCAAATCTACGGATCTAGTTTAATTTAATTTACATTGATCTTTGTATTCAGGCAGTTGTTTCAGAGTTAAAACTTTGATACATCTGTGGAAAAGCACATTAATTAAAACAACTTCTAAGTAAATGTTTAAAGTACAGACTTGAATAAACATTAACAGTGTAAACATTCTCTGATATTATCAAATTAGTATTTTTATGTTTTAAAGTTAAACTTAGAGCTTGTTTCATTAAAGAAAAGTAATCAAAAAATGGAAATAACTTTTTTTTGAATAAATAATTAAATAAATAAAGTTTTGTTAATAATTTTTATTAATATGTTGATTAAACTCAGTAATTTAATTACTTTTATAGCATTTTTTATAAAGCAATAAATTTACACTCATTTGCATATATACGTTAATGACTCGTATAAAAATTATTGACAGAATAGACCACACGTCATACTAGTGAAAAAAAAATATCGTCAATTATTTTTCATCACTTTTTTATTCTAAGAAGGCACGAATAACAGCTATGACGTACATTTAAATCAACTTAATAAACTTTTTGTTAGACCCAAGACGAAGAAATGGGTACCTACCTACGTAAGAAACATCCTTTGATCCGGTGTGTAATTATCTAGAAATATTTCTTTGTTCTCAAAATTATTAATCTTGTCTAATTTCTGTTTCTGTATTTATTAACAAAAGAATAATTTTTTTAGTTTAAAAATCTTTTCATTTCTTAACATACTTTACTGTTAGGTTTCTAAAAACAAACAAGTTAGTGTTACTTTAGGCTTCAAACAATATACACACCTAAACTGGGTTAATTTATTTTTTATTTAATTGGTTTAAATCGAAAGAAAAAAATAGCAACTTATTGAAAAATATTTTTTTATTTTTTTCGCAACTAATCTAATTTTTATTTAAATTATTACTTTTTGTGTAAACTCAACTTTTGACGCTTTTGCTATTTATCTGCTATTAATTATATGATTAAGCAAAAGTTGCCTTTATCTTAAATCTGAATTAACTTAACTCTGCAAATGCACATGGTAGTGTTTCAAGGTGTTAACTTTTTTAATTTCAATGTATTACTATTTAGATGTGTCATTATTATTTTGTAGAGAAATTTAATTTATGAATTATTTAACGCAAGACAACTACAATTGCAGTACGACGCAATTAATAATATAAAAACAAAGTTTTGCATTTTCTGACTATAATTAATGCCAATTTCAAAACAAAGCTAATCAATTTAATTTAAAAAAAATCTAAAGAAAGTTTAGATATTACAATTATTCGTTTTATTAGTCAAGTTGCAGTTTTTGGAAGATTAACGAAGAACAAATTGTATGTCTTAAATCGTGTTCATTAAATGAATAAAAAGCATAAAAATAAAAAATATTGGCGGTTTTAATTTCCTCAATTAATATGTAGTGACATCTACCTATCGAAAGCTTCTTACATTGAGGTTAAAAAACTGTGCTTTGACATATCAATGCTAAAGCTCACCAGCGACAAATGTCAATTTTAAAAAAAAACATTTTTTAACCATTAGACTGATTAACCTACAAAATTACCTTTGAGCCTTTCGTCTGAAACGCAGATTTTGCTTTAGAATTGGTATTAAAAATCCAAAAATTAGATAATAAAGACGCAGCTAATCTATTAAAATCTCAGACATAATTTTTTGTAAAATCTAGCAATTGAAATTTAAACTGACTGTGCAATTAACTCAGTCAAGTAATCCAATTTTGTTTGAAAACATTCGTCTAGGACGCGATTATTTTTAACCAAGTGCGTACTACTTACATAAATTATTATAATACGTAGTGACATCTATTGAAAGCTCCTAACATTAAAATCAGAAAATTATGCTTCTACATTTCAATGTTATAAAAAAAAGTGACGACTTTTAAAATCGCCGTTTTTATTAGTAACAGCAAATTTCGGCAAAAAAATATACTATAAACTAAATTTACAAAAATATATACAAAAAGCACGTTTTCCAAAACTCGTGTAATTTTTTTTTCCTAAGACAAAGTGGTCAAGTTTATTTTACGCTGTCTGGTTGCAGCAGAGAAACCAAATTTACGACGTAAACCTAGAATGTTGTTTACTACGGTTTTACGACAGACTATAAAAACGAAAAAATTCTAGTATGTATATTATTATATAAAGTGCAAATAAGTAAATATTTTTAGAAACTTTTATTGTAAAGATACTTATTTTTTTGCGAAAAATTATTTTTATTAAAGCTTTATTTTTCCTACTTCTAGCAGTTGAAGAATAAACTAGCGTCATTGACTTATTGTTTTTATAATTTCATATAAACAAAAATTATAATTAATTGTGTAGTAATGCATTTACGTCAACACTAGAACAAATTACATAATGGGAATATGATTAATCAACAATTATTAATTAATTGATCATTGAGCTTTTCTACATCTTTTAATGTTTTACATTATTTATCAATAACTGTAATTATACAACTGTAAATACATATTAAGTTGTTTTTTTTTATCATCGACTGACGAAAACATTTTTTAAGCAGAAGAAAATTGTACTTCAGTTTGTCCATGGACGAACTACTACGACTCGTTCCTAGAAAATAAAAAAAAATCTAAATATAAATTTCAAGAAAACTTGATTTTATACTATTAGTTTATTCAAAATATACTCATTATAACGCTATAATATGACTCAACTGATTTAAGTTATTGTTTTATTGTGTTCTTATGACCCATAGAACGCTGGGGATTGATTTTTTATAGGTAATCAAATCTTGTCAAACTTTCAGGTACGTTTTTCCGCTAGTTTTGTTTCAATTAACAAAAATACACCTATAACAACCTATCTGACAAAGCTTTCAAAGATAATTTTTTAATAATTTTTTCCGGAAATTGTCTTGGAAACAACATTTTCCTGCTTATTTACGCGCAGGAAAATTGAGTTTTCCAGACTAGTACTGTAAAAACTTTACAAAACGCAAAATAAAAAAGATACTCTAGTAACTATAGTTGCCAATAAAATTGACAAACTTGATTTTTGTAGAATTTGTAAAAAAAATTTTAAAATTTGTAAATTTTGTTCTTTTTACGATTTCCGGAAAAATTTAATACAAAACACGTCGTAAAATCTCTTACTTGACTCGGAGCTTTAAAATAGCAATTTAGCTCCTCTTCAGTAATGTGAAATTTTCTTGACTTTTATGTAAATAACTATTAAATAAATATGCTAATTATTAATAAAACGTTGTATTGATATTTAATATTATTGATAATAATAATTAATGTTTTTAAATCCAGCAAAATTGTTGTGCGTCCGGAACAGAAATGATTGAACATACTAATATATTATTAAAGTATTTTGTGCTTTCAGAAAAAGTCTATTTTTAATAATTGAGTTTTTAAAAGTATTGTAATTATCAGACTTTTTGCTAGAAGAAAGTGAAATTTGGCTAAACTTACTAATTCATTTAATACCTGTTTTTAGTTTGTGAGCAAACGTTTATAGGTAATGACAAAATTAAAAAAAAAAAGTGAATTATAAAAGGTATTGTAGGAACGTTTGAGATATGCTCGGCAGTAAATTGTAATTGCTCATAATCAAAGAGACAAACCACAAAAGTGAAAACAAATTACAATCCAAAGTGTTGCGTGCTTTGGATATATAAACAGCACTTAACAGGTAGCTGAGAATTACCCTGAATAGAAAACGGTTTTCTCTAATATATAACTGTAGTTTTAGATATCAACCTTTTGGATGAATCACTTTTAAAAAAAAATAATGTCAAGTGTTATATCTGAAACATTTTTACAATACAAGCATTGCTCGTATCAGGCAATAAAATTATAAATAAGACAATAAAATACAGCGCATCAAATAATAATCTATTTTTTTTAACAAATAATTTTTATTTTGTGATGGCTTTTGAAAAGTAGTCAATAAAAATTTTCAAAAGCTTGACTTTGCTTTGAGACTAGAAATGTGAGGACAAACTTTTTTGCTGTGATTATGGCAAAAGCACAGCTGCTTAATATATTTTTCTTGCTACTCCAGTCGAAAGTACGTGGTTACGGCTGCGATTTCACGGCAGAAAGTGCAGCTCTACCAGTGCATGAAAGATACAAGTAGCAAGAAAACTAGTATACACTACACGGGCAGAAATTTGAGAGCTCTGAACTGCGCGCCATTAATCTCAACTTTCTGCTCTTGTAGTGTAATATACTTTTAGTGTATGATTTAGATTGTCGTAATAACAAATTAGCTGAGTTAGACATAAAGTTAGACAATTTATATAAAACAAATTTTATTTTCGATAGTTTTATGAAAGTTTTAAAAGTTCCTGGAAGTTAAGAGTATTTTTTAATAAAGTACATGATTATATATTTTAAGAATTTTAAGTCTTTTTTATACTATTTGAAACTGATGTGAGGCTTTGTTAAAGAATATTTACTAATTTTATTAGAAACATTTTTGAGAGATTGATAGCGTGAAAAATCTGACAGACAACTGTAGTTTAGACCGACTTCAAAAAAGAAAAGATTCTTAATTCGAAGATATAGTTAGCCCAATTCGTACCAGACTTCTCTGAAGCGATTGTTTAGCACGAAGGTTTTCACCTGTCTAAACAAGCAATGGAATATTGCATATACGTAAACAGTATTCGACTTCGTGCTGTTGCACTCGGTAAATATTAGTGACCGAATGGTGAACCAGTTAGCCAATAAGCACATTGTGATGAGTAATGTGGTTAATATAAGAGAGACAAACTGGCCGTTTCTACATCCAGAGAATACACAAGCCATATATTCCTTGCATAAGCAATATATATTTTGTTATTATAAATGTCTGTGCATAACTTTTCTGTTTAGAAAACGATTTAAATCACTGTTTTTTTATTTATAAGAAGATATCTTAAGAGTGGTTTTGCAATGATCTGATAAGGATTTTGAAGATGATGAGCCAAATTGCCTCTAATAGCTCAATAAATTACTCTGTTTTCAATTTGTACTAGTAGAATAATGATTGTTTTTTTTTTCTTGTATTGATATTATTATTTTTTTATATATATTTTATGTATTCATGAGATTTGCAAATAAAAAATAAAATAAATAAATAACTACAACCTCAATTTTTAAATTGTTTATATAACTCTAGTTGTCTTAATAGCTATTGTGTAATTTGCTATACCAAGTGCTTATAAAAAAAGTAAAAATTAATTAAATAATTAAACAAATTAACAATTTAAAAAAACTTACTTTAATATGATCAATTATTATTTTATTTATTTAAATGATTTAATTTTTTTAAATTGGATTTAGCTAATTAAATAATTCAATTTTTTTAATTTTTACTTTTGGACTTGTTTTTATAATTTGTTGTGAACTCTTTAATAATAGAATAACAAAAACTAAAATTGCGATCTTGATCAAACTTATCTGAAACCACATGGAAGAATTAAAGAAAAATTATTTAACATCAGCAAAATTATTAAGACGGTTTGTTAAATTTTTAATTTGTTATTTGTCAAAATTTGTTGTTAAAATGCCATACATTGTTAAAACCAGAATAAATAACAAAAAATGTAAATGTTTATCTAAAAAACAAAGTCAAAATTTACTTGACATTCAATTTTTTTCTTCTTTTGGTTTTTTAAAATTAGGTTACAAACAACATAGTTCTAGCTTAAGGTTTTTTTATTATACACTGAAAAAAAAAATGTGTTATATACGAGGATAAGGAGGATTGTTTAATCACTTGTAAAATATGTCTACTCGTAACGTTGTCACTTTTTGGCTCTAAATTTTCAATCGCAGGTAAACAATTTCTGTGACGTTTTGTTTAACAAATATATGTAGCAAATTTTTGTCATATGTTATATGTTATCAAAATTCTTACGGAATTTTGCAAATGAAGGATTTTTGGTGAACTATGATCCTTTGCTCATGATCATACTGAAGTCCACTTTTCTCTTGCTTTAATAAAATATCTTTGTCAAGATGTGACAGGGACAAAGTAAAATACTTATCCACCGCTACATAATTACTGGGATTTACAATAATAAACTTTGAACAATATTAAAAAAACAAAATTTACTTAACAATGGATTAATAGTCATTGATAGATGATGTTGTCAATATGTAAATTATTATAATCATTAATAATAATGTCAATCAAATATTAATAATAATATTTTTGCCGTATATGAATACCTACTTAAATAAACACTTGAAAGATCACCTCTGTCATTCGTGTTTATACAAGTAATGGCACTAAAAAATTGATTTTTTTTCTTCTTTTTGTTAGTGCAAAATTTGTCTTAAAGCATTGGCTATTATTATTCTACTTAAGTGGAAGAATGTAGATTTAATATGGACAATAATTGATTGTCGTGGAAACTACTCAGATTATTTTTTAATCTCTACAGCTTCAATGACTTTCGATTGTTGGAGCCTCTTAAGGTTTTCATTTTACGTTTGTTAACAAATTGTAGCCTCATTTCTTTTTTGGAGCTTAATATGAATAATCATAATTATTATGTTCAACCCTCCCTGTCCTGGAGGCACAGCAATTTTGCTGGATTCAAAAATCATTACGGTCTTTGACAAGTAATGATTATGACAAAATTATTTATCAAATAATATAAAAACTGTTGAAAAACAAACTTTTAATTTTTAATTAGTTTAAAATCTAATGTAAGGATTGATTGAAACAAAGACAACAAATTGTGTTTTAAACGCCTTACATATTGTTATACACTTTTTGTAAAATTTGAGTTTCAAACAAAACACTAATAACATGATACCACTTTGCCACCACCAATTTGCCTTAAAAATTACTTCTTATCTGTCACTGAGAGTGCATTTTAGCATCAAAATAACTAAAGATAAATTTTTTTTTTTGATATTTTATTTTTTGCTGCTCTTCTGCTTATATCTTTTTTTGTATTAAAAGTATTACAACTTGTATCATATCAATCATAATAATAATAATTTTTTTCAAATAATTGAACACATTTTATCTTCTTGTTCAGTGCTAGTTAATAAACAATATAAAAAAAACACGACGCGATTGCAAAAATAGTTCATTCAAATATAGCTTTTAAATTTGGTTTGGTCAAAAATGTAGAACCGTATGATAATTATAATCCAAAAAATTTTTTGAAAAATAATTTTGATTTGTAAAAAATACAAATTATATTGGAATCGAACTTTGCTAACTGCTTCAAAAATTGGAGCCAATATTGTTATTGTATAGAAAAAAACTAAATTTGCATATTTCATAGATATTGCTGTTCCAAATTCTTGTAATATTATTCATACCTTTAAAACGACAATGGCTAAGTATTCGTTGCTTTCGGTGGCCTTTTGGCTACTTTGGCTGCTTTAGAATTTAAAAATGGAAAAAATTTTACATTTCGTTATTTTAAATATGGGTGTTGTACCCATATAATTAAGTAAAAATCTCAAAATTTTAGATTTGGATTGAAAAATTTTTTGGGAAATACAGAAAGCAGCATTGTTATGTTCATGTCATATTGTTCGAATGTTTTTAAATGTTAAAACTAACAATTAAAATAAAATTGCAAATGCGTGGAGAGATAGTAATTTAGCTTGATTTTTCAAAAAACAAACTTGAATAGTCTATTTAGTTTAAGCCTGTGCCTTCAAATTAACGGAGAGCATTTTTAACAGTTTTTGTAACTCTTTTTAACAATATTAAATATCAAATCAGCAAAATTTATTTTATTTTTGTTTTGTTGATCAACCAACTAAATTTAAGTAACAGAAATAGCGCTAGTCTAAATTGAACTAATTCTAAATCTATTTGCTAAATAACGCACGATATTTTAAATCTATTCATATCAATGTCTATTTATAAAACATATTATGCAAGCTACAAAACAAAAATAAATAAAAATATTTAGTTTGCAACGTAAGCAAAATATACAAGAACAGTTTGAACTGTCTGTGTAATAAAAGATTCAAAATTTTAGTTTAGACTAAACTGGTCTTAACAGAAATTACATGTTGCTTTTAAAAAAAAAAGCAACACACTGTTTAGCTTCTGGAAAAAGCTAGTTTTATTTCACAAAATCAATTTTTGTAAAAATAAAAAACTAAAAATGTAAAAGACAAAGTTGTTTTAAGTTTTTTAAGCAACATATATTCTTTTTTGAAAAGTACGTTGTTTAGGCCGTAGAGTTTGTAGCGTGACGTTAGCATTATACTAGTTGATAACCAGTCTTTAACTAATGTTGCAATAGTAAACAGTCTACAAGAAAAACATCAGTTTTTTGCACAACTAAATACAATAATTATTTTTTCTTGCTACTCCAGTCGAAACCACGTACGTTCGACTGGAGTAGCAAGAAATAGTATATTACACTACAAGGGCAGAAAGCTGAGATTTTTGCACTGCGCGCCATAATGCCCTCGGCTATTTACTCCCGCTAAAAGAAGGCGCGCGCATAGCTCTACCAGTGCATGAAAGATACACTTTCTGCCGTACTTTTTTTCCACGTACTTTCGACTGGAGTAGCAAAAAAACTAGTATACACTACACGGGCAGAAATTTGAGAGCCCTGAACTGCGCGCCATAATGGCGCGCAGTGCAGGAATCTCAACTTTCTGCCCTTGTAGTGTAATATACTATTCAAAGTATGATTTTTCTATAAAACAAGACTGAGCGGTACATACGTTTATAATTAAGTTAATGTAAAGCTAACTACAAAAATCTATAACAATAGTGATTATTTATAAATCTTAATAAAAACAAATCAAAATTTAAAAAAATTAATTTTATTTTTTATATATTTAATTTATTTTTTAATGAAAGCGTCGGAATAAGTCAAAAATATTTTAAATCTAAGCAATTGCTGAATAGCAATTTTGTAATAAAAATTCTAGTTTTTAGGATCAGTTCCGGTTTTATTTTTCATAGCACGCATATTTTTGTTTTTAAACCAACAATAAAAACATTATAAATAATGGGCTATCTAATTAACTTTATAATTTAATCAAAACACTAATTATTTATCACTGTTTAAATCAAAATTTATTTTTAAATTTGTTTTGTAGATAATTTTTAACTTTAATTTATTAACAGTTTATCTAAATAATAAAGTTAAAAAAAGCTTTTTAAATCTAAACTAAATATTTTTATCAAAAAAATAGTTAATTAAACTATATGTAATTATTAAAAAACAAACTTGTTCATATTCGATAATGTAATAGTTATAGATGACGTTTTTATGAAGTAATAAAAAATATGTATATTAACATTCTGTTTTTTGTTGATTAAACTATTATCTAATTAATCGTCAATCAGACAAATTGTTAATTACTTAATACATAATGTTGATTCATACAAAGGACAAATTAAAAAGAATTTGCGCAAGCATTTTTAATGATTAAACAATAAAGCTTTTAACGTTTTTGATTTTTTAGTAGCAATATTTAATAATCCGTTTTATAGAATAACAAAACGTCGCAAATAAATGCAAATAAACTTCTGTTGGTAATACTTTAATTTTAGACTGGTGACAACAATGTATTTTTTGCTTTATAATTTATTATTATTACATTTTAATTAACGGAAATAATCTTTTTTAAGACTGTGCGTCACAATTAGTACAAATTTTAGATAATAATACAGTAGAGCTAGAATTTTGATATAAAAATTCAAATAACAATTTACAAAAATACATTTGTTTGATACACAGATTTCTTAAATTATATGTAATTTCAAACAATTATTTTTTTTTGTTATTTATTTAAAATTGCTTCTTGTTATTTTGTTTGATAAGCAAAATTAGGCTTTACGTCAAATAATTAATAAATTTGCTTATAACACATATTTTTTATCAGTTTTGAATTAAATAACAAAAAAAAATTGCATTTTAAAAAATTTTATTTCTGCATTATCAAAAAAAACAACTTTTTATGATTTAGAATTTTGATAAAATGGTAAATTATTTTATCAGAAAAAAACAACATTTTTTGTGTGTTTATCAGCGGAACAAAGTAAGGCTTATAATTAAAACAAGCAAGCCAGTGTATTTTCTAATAAAGAAAATGAAAATGTGTAAAACTTTACATTTTTGCAGTTGGCTGTGATAGATATTTGGTTAACAGCATTATGAATTTGGACCATAGCCGATATAATTAGACATAATCTCATATGTTCATTTAGACATGCCAGATGTCCAAAATTTAGCTTTTGACTAATTTTAGTCATGTTGCAAAATGTGCATCTTTATGATACGCCGTTGCCGGTATATTTTTGAAAAAAAAACTTATTACGTTGATTGAAAAAATAATGACAATATTGCCGCGACGTTTCGATTACGTTGTAATCTTCACCAGGCAATCGACATATCACTTGATCAGTGTATATATCATACGACGAGATAAAATTTGGAAAGAATAAAATATAAATTTTAAATATAACTATGGTAAGTGTAACTCTAGAAGCACTAGAAAACGTAATCGAAACGTCGCAACAAATGACATAAACTTTTAATGTGTTTTAATTTAGACCCTAAAATCACAAAATTTGTTTTCATTAAATGACAATAATTTTACCTACGTATTAACTACTATGCAATATTTAAATATTTCAAGTCAAGTAAAAGATACTATGAGAATGAAAGAATTCAATAAAACCCTGAGCTACCAAGAGACGTCTATGTCTAATTTTGAAATTATATCACTGCTTCGGATTTAGCATTTAGTATAATACGATAGTAATATATAAGGATATGCCCAATTATATTGGTCATAGGCCAAATTTGTCATCTCACTCTAACATATATAGTTATTTTCATTGTCTTTGCTTAAGTATAAAAGCATCTTTTGCTGTTAGACCTCTTGGTTTTAACCAATGTTGTAACCCATTGTGAAAAAACTTAAGCTTTTACCTTTCAAAATCTGTCAGAAAAAGTCACTTTTTTGACGCCTAAAGAAAAAAATGTTTTGTTTATATCGGTTTCTGTTACAAGAATTTCTTAAATCTAAATAACTTCAAATTGGTTAATAAGTGAATAGAAAACATAAGCAGACTGGGCAGAAAACTTTAATTATTTTTTTATAAAGTTGGTTCAAATTTTTTTTTTTTTGACTGGCACCGCATTTAAAGTTTTTAGTTAAGTTTTGTAAGTATTTAAATAACAATAATTGTGTATAATGTTTTTTTTTCTATATGATTCAAATATTTTATTTTTAAATTTTAGGAGTAATTTGTTTCTATTTTTTTAAGCTTATTTAATCTATGTGAACAATAGGTGGAGCCAACTGGAAAAAAAACAACATAAACTAGTCTAATTTTTAATTTGATCAATCATTCATATAAGACAAAAATTCTGAAAAAGCTTAATTCTATCGATTTGAAACTGCTCGAGCAGTTACTTTTGTCCATTTGATTGCAACAAACTTAATACTTATTTCAATCTCAAAACTTTTAATTTCGATATTAAAAATGCACTAAGCAAGCCGCAGGTTTAAAAAATGTTAAACATAAATTTATCAAAAAAATGTTTTTCATAAGTTTTTGCAGATCCTCTAAACAGCAAAAAGCATAAAAAATTGAAAATACCAAAAAATCTCAAGCATCTATGGTAATTTTTATATATTTATTTTAAAATAAATTAATTTCCAAGAAAATATTAAAAGTTTTAATATTGTGCTAATAAGCAAAAATTGGAAAATAAACATAAGTTTTATTGCTATAAATGCTACAATAATTGATATGTTCAGATTTTGCGTAAGGATAAACATAATCATCAATCAGGATTTTCCACAGTTATAATTCATATGTTTACTTTTATTATTTAGTTTCTTATTCATTCCTAACAATAAATGAAAAACATATTTAGCTTACCAATTTATTAAGACTACCTATATGAGATCACCTCGCAGTTCACAAATTATTTTAATAAATATACATATATGCATATGAGAAATTTTTTATCGTATAACATATAATTACTATAATTAATACCGTGCGTTCGTCAATAATTTAGATCAACTCCTACAGCGCAATTTAACGTGATACATTTTTATTGTCGTTCATAGTGTCGAACGTCAAACCTCATCCAATAATACACAACACGCCTGTATCTGCGTATGAACTAATCAAAAATTAAACATAATATGTTCAAAATTTTATAGCAAGAGTTAATCCAAATAATTTATAACAGCACGTTATTTTCTCTGTGAACTTCACTTACATAAACAACTTTTAAACCATATATTATTTAACCATATTAATTGAAAACAGGTCAGAAAAATTATACAAAAAACAAAAATAAATAATGAGAAATAAAGCAAATTCTTTTTAAGAACATATTTATTTCTACATTTTAAGTAAAAAGATAAAAAACTTTTATAATGTAAAATATTTTACGTTAACAGATGCTTTGCAGTAGTCCACAATGCAGGTATTATAAACGAGAAATTAAATGAATGTTAAATAAAGTACTAGTTTTGCTATAATTAAGTGTGTTGTGAACAACGTGTGTCACACCTTTATACAAAACCTACCTGCTCTAAAAAAATTGCATGTTTTAATAAATTAATAACTGTAGAGTCAACGTCAAATCAGTATGCACTGTCAAATTTAATCTGACGTATGTAATTATTGTTATTGATTAAGTGATTAAATTAATTAATACCAAGTAAATTTTTATATCGCATTATAATTCCAATCCTTTTATTTGATTATATGTTTTTGTATGTTTTATACTTGAAAAAGTTTAGCCTTCTACCATCTTTCTGCAATAATTATAAATAAGTACTACTTTTATAAATTTAAATCTAAATCTATTATTCTTATTATAATATTATTCTTACACCTGTATACAAGTTTTGCTTGTCCAATTTACAGTTGTGTATAAGATTTATAGTTTAGATAGTTATTAAAGAAATAACAAGCAAATAAATCATATATAAAAAAAAAGCATTGTATAATAATGGTTTTTCATATCAAAGAAATATTTATAAACACAGAATATAATCATATTTTTTATCACATAATAAAAGATATCAAATAAAAATTTTAATACTAAACAAGCACTCTTAGTAGGAATTTGAAAATGCCGTCTTAAATTGACTTGTTTTTCGAATTGAGATGGTATCTAGAAGCTTTCAGAAAACAATTAAAAATTATTTTAAAAAAATTTTAAAATTATTTCAAATACAATAGTTAGTTAAAGCATTGTATAAATCATTAACTTATAACATATTATTACATGTTAAAGACATTAATAATAACAAATAACAAAGCTATAGCATTTTAGTCAGAAAAAAACACAAACTCAATTTGCTATTGTTATCTAAATATCATTATTTGTTTATGAATATAACTAATAAATATGTATTATGTATTTATAAATTTAAGAAAAAAAATCTTTAGAGCAAAGGGTCTGCTATAAAATAGGGTACTAAAAAGCCGAATTATATAATTAGAATCGGTTCACTTAGAAAAATGTAAAATTTAAAATAATTCATATAAAAAAACGGTCGAATTGAGAACCTCTTTTGAAGTCGCTTAAAAAATAACTATCTAGCCAAAATATAGGTCGTTTAATAGTGCGGTGTCTAAAAACAGTAATTTTGAAACCAGATTGTATGAGCGGCATAGGCTCGAGTTCTACTCAGACGGTTGTTAATGAAAAGAGCACAACAGACCGTAAAAGTCACAGTGTTGTAATCTGTAGTCTGTAGCCAAGATTACATTGCTACAAAATGTAACTTTTTAATTGTTTAACAGACAATGCTTTGGCTAATTAATTAATTTCTAAGAATTACCCCCAATTTATTACGTTTTTTAAATTTTGTAGTTCTTGCAGATGCTTCAATTGAAGAAAAAAAAACAATAACATTCACTAACCATTTACATAGTTATATAATAATATTGTTATATAACATATATAAATACATAAGAACATAAGCATAAAAGTCAAAAACTTTTATCCCATTTTCTTTGCCTATCTTTTTTTAATAAAGTTAAAGTGAAATCAATTTATAGCACTAGCCTGCTGCTGGTGTTATAAATAATAAACTTTGTTGTAGTTATTTCATATATTTTTTTTATTTGAAAGCTGTTGCTTTTTATATAATCTCATATAAATTTGATCACGATTTGAACAATAGTTTTTAAGTTATTCTCACTAATGCTTTGTTGACACTTACAACTGAAAAAAAAACAATTAAGAAATTAAAAAACTAAAAAATTGACTGTAATATAATCCATTACTAGTTAATTTAAGTATTTATTTAATTAATTTAAGAAATTAAGCAAGAAATACAGTTTTTTAAATCAATAAAATATATAGTTTATTAAAACAAATAACTTTATAGTTTATATATATATATATATATATATATATATACTTTAGAATAGTTAGTTATATTGGACTCGGCTTTTCACACTTGTTAGATTATTTGATGACAAGATTTTTAGTTATATTTTATATATATATAGTGATGTATATATATATATAGAAGAGATGTAAAAAACCTTAGTAATGTCTACAACTACTTGTTCCTACTGATGAAAGAGCATGGTTAACAATTACACTAATCTCTTTTCTGTCGGTTTCTTGTCTCTCTTGTGTTTTTTAGTGTTGTTTTTTTTATTGTTGTTTTCTCCTTTTTGCTCTTTTTCTTTTTAGGTTATTTTTATGTCAGATAGTATATATGATTCCAAATTTGTAATTGCTGACTGTAAATTATCTCCTTGCTTATTATAGTATATGAGAAAAAAATGTTATCTTGTGAATACGTTTAATCATATATAGTAATTTTAACAAAACAGACCTTAAATTTTTGTACAGCATAGCTTTATTCTTTATGTACATTATAGTATAAAACAAAACTTTTTTTTTGTTGTTGTTGTTACTGCCACAACTTGCAGGAAATCTCACTATTAGTAATTATAATATCATTTTAAGTGTTTTAACTGTATATTATATTTTAGTCTGTCCTGAAGATGAAAATTTTCAAAAGCTTGACATTGAATAATTAAAGAGATCACATATATGTAGGCTTTTAATACAAGCCCAAACGACCGCTTCCCCACTGTTTTATTATAAGCATCGGTCACTTAACAAAATCATCTTAATATATATATAATTATATATATATATAGTGCCAATTTAATCATAAATCTCTCAACAATTGGGGTTTTTGACAATCGCGGAGAACAAAATTTTCGAACTTAATAAATGTTTGAATGAAACTTGGTGAGAAAACTGCTGACTCAAAAATTGTATATTTTAGCTGACAAAAAACATTGCGGATTTGTGTTACTGTAGTAATCATTATAAATTCGAAATTTACTTTAATTCTTCTGCAGAGTCATGTACTTTTTAGAAAAACCTGACCTGACCTGACCTGACCTGACGTATTTACAATCAAATATGTGAATACATAAATTAAAAATATCATTTTTTTATAAATGAAAAAAAAATCATAAAACATAAAACACGTAAAGTTCATAAAAAAATAGAAGCACTTGTAGTTCCAACCTCAAAGTCATAAAACTGTGTATTTTAAAAATACTGATGAGTTTCAAAAATATTTGCACGTTATAATATCTAGCTATTTTAAATAATGTTATGTTTGATATTCTCAAGATTTACATTCCAAAAAGCAAATATATGTGTAAATATGTAAAAAAGGTGGCTTTTGCTTAACGAACGGCGGATATTTGATGACGAATCTTACTGTGTTTTTTTAAAGTAAAATGTTTATTTACTACTACAGTAAAACCTCAATTATCAAAGAGGCAATACAGTAACAAAGCATAAGTTTCTACTACTACATTATTTATTTTAAGCATAAAATTAATAATTCTCAACAATTTCACAGTCAAAGCGTTTAGAAATTATGTTCACTACTCTTACAAAGCTGATGTCGACACAAAAAATGAATAAAGCAAACAAATTTTAAAACTAACCATTAAGGAACAGTAGCAAATTTTAAAAACAATATGACCAAAAAAAAAGTAAACTAGTAAATCGAAAAATTTTTAAAAAAGTATAAAACTTTTATAAAGTTTTTTATTTTAAATATTCACTATCAAAATAAATATTAATTTATTTTATAAAAAAATGTTTATTTATTTATAAATATTATATTTATTTATTTATAAATATTGCATTTATAATTTAAATTAATTTTTCTGTGTGCTAGGTAAATCGATTTTAACATTTTTTTTATTATTTGAAAGCTACCGCTTTTCGTGTAGTCCCCTGTGAATCTAATCATGATCTAAATAACAATTTCAAGATTTTTTTAATAACTCGTTTTTTGACATCTATTTTTGGCACAATTGATTACATAAATAATTAAACAAATTAAAAATTTGGTAAAAACCAATTAATTATTGTTTTATTTATTTCATTGGCCTAATTTCCTATTTGTTCAATTTGTCTACATTAATTAAATAAATAATCTAATATTTAATCATATTAAATTTTTTTTTTAATAATTTTGTTGTTTCTATAATTGGTTCCGAGCAACATCTATTAAAAGCTTTTAAGAAAAAAATTTTGACATGTTTGGATATATTTATAAGTGAAAGGTGAAATAACAAATGCCAATGTTAATACATACAAATTAAACAAAAACATAATGCTGATTGCTGATTGGCCAACCAAGTTATCACGATAGCGTCTTTAGTCTCAAACTTATATCAATTGAATACATGATAACCTACTTTTATTGGCTTAATCACCAACTGGTAAAATAAAAAGATCAGTTCAACAGGCATTTGGATAAATATAAGCTCAAACTTGTCACTGCAAATTTATTCAAATTTAAATCTGCCGCAACTTGCGGATGAGTTCCAATAAGAACAAAACATGTTAAGGTTTACAGATGTAGTTTGAATAAATTTGTATTGTAAGCGTCAAAAATCTATCGTAAAAATCGCATTAATAACATCTTCAAAACTACTATTTCGATCTTGATCAAATATAGTTCTGAGAGAACAATCAGAACCAAACAGTAAAGTTGTTTAGACTTAATTGTAATAACAAATAATATTTACGACTTTGTAAAATTATTAAACTTTTTGTATTTTCTGTTGTATATTAATGGTTTTTAATGTTAATCATTTTTATTTACAATAATTTTTATGGTAAATAAGAATATTAAAGTGGTATAAGTTGCTTACATTTATAAGAAAGAGAGCTATCTTCATGCAACAACACACCATCATCCTGCTCAAAAACTTTCTGTCAACAAGACTTTGTTTGATTCAACGTGTTTTTCGGTTTATCAAACATTATTAAGTCACCAAACAGAATTAGCCCGATTAACAACTAACCTAATAAATAATAATAGATATTTAACGTTACTGAAACTGCTTTTCTTCTATTTGTTCACGAGGTTACAGACAGATTTGGAAAATTTTTTCGTAAACAAGGATTATGAACGGTCTTTTACCACTTTTAAAAATCTTGAAAGTTTCATATTTTCGAAAAGACAGATTTGACTCGTTGTTGTCTAAACGCGTTTATAAAATTCCGTGCTGTTGTGACAAAGTTTACATTGGAGAAACAGAACGTTTAATTTAATTTTGGGTTTTTGAACATAAAGATGTGCATACATTCGGGTCTTTACTAGCTGAACATTATTTGAACAGTGGTCACCAAACTTCTCTTGATGAGTTTTTTTTTGGGAATCTCGGAAAAGCAATCAAAATTGTAAAACAACTTTAATAGATATTCTGGGTATTTTCTCTCAAGCGTTCGGAAGCCCTTGTTTACAAACTCTTTTTCGTCGTCAACACAAAACTTTTGTTTTGTTCACCGCTTTTTCTTCCGGTTTCTCCACAGTTTTTTCTTTTGCTTCTTCTACCGCTTTGTCTTGTTTGCTTACTAATATTACCTCAAACAGCGACGAGTCTAGTTAGAATAAAATTCGACGTGGTTAACACGTCGAGTTACCGTGCTTATTGTCACTCTTATTTTTTGCTTTGATGACGCCTCCGCCGATAGAGTGCAAAACGCTGACAGTTTTTTCGAACATTTCGACACGGTATTTTTCGAGAGATGGCATGGCGTTCAATGACTTCGGACCGTGATAGCTTTTCTCTATCTATTATATCACTTATGCTTTTATAATCTTTTTTACGGGAAAGTAAAGCTACAGAGTATTTGTCATCATTTAGTTTCAAATTTACTGTTACAACAAAAATTTACAACTTCTTTTATGAATTTTCATGCTTATTAAAAAATTAATCTGTTAAGGGAACACAAGCTATTTGCATTTACACGGTTATTCTACAAGAATCTTTTAAGTTTTTTTTATAGATTAATTATTTGATATATTGTTTGACTCAAAGGCCCAAGAAGAAAAAACGTGTTACCGGGACATCCAAAAATGAAAGAGAAGCTTGTTTCTCGACTTCCGTTGTAAATTGAATATCTTTATTTGAACCATTTAAATGATTTTGTAAACCATTTAAATGAACCATTTAAAATGCTGGCAGACTGTCTTTACCATGATAAAAGTATCATCAACATATCAAAACCATACTTTAGGTTTAAAAACCGACGTTTTAAATGCCTTCGTTTCAAAGAATTCTATGAAGATATTGGCATTGACCGGAGACAGAGGAAAAACCCATTAGAGCTCCTGCAACTTGTTTACTATGTTGAAGATAAACATTTTTCTGTCAGATTTCTAAGATTTGAAAAAGGACATCTTCAGATAGCAACTCTCTGACAATAGCTACTGCTTCTGCAAGAGGAACTTTTGTAAAAGGTTATACTACATAAAAACTAACCAATAAATCTAAAAGATCTAAGGAAAATGTAGAGACGAAGTTTTTCCACTGTAACCTTTGAGAAGTGAAGCAA
Source organism: Lagria hirta (assembly GCA_947359425.1). Classification (NCBI taxonomy): domain Eukaryota; kingdom Metazoa; phylum Arthropoda; class Insecta; order Coleoptera; family Tenebrionidae; genus Lagria; species Lagria hirta. The sequence goes on along the minus strand of OX375802.1, from coordinate 3,666,750 downwards.
GATAACGGACTTTTTGAAAAGTGGGAGAATTAATTGTATTGATAATAGGTCCAGTGACCGATGAATTTTTGGAAGACCATACATACAACCTTGAAGGAACAGACAGTTGCGGAATTAATTATTGGGATTTTATTTCAGACGAAAACTCAGAGAATTTTATCAAGGTTTTATTTTTTATTAGAAAACTAGTGTTTCTTATGTAGTCTCATATAATACTGATTAAGATCTGAATAGTAGTTTATAAGTTATTCTTAGCAATGAGTTTTTAACATCAATTTTTGTCTTATAAAAAAAGTGACAAATTATAAATTTAAAACGTCGGTTTCAATACAGTTAACTATAAATATATTCATTTAATTAATTTAAGCAAATAAGCAATTTGTTTGAATCAATTACAGAAATAAATTAATAAATAATTAGGTATCTTGAAGTCGGTTGTTTTCAAATTTTTAATTCGTTATTATATTATGTAATTATGCAACACTTAAAAAGATTTTTTTTGTTTTTGGAGTCGTAATTAGATTAATAACCAGGCGCAAACCAAGGTTATCAACGTACAATCAAGAAGACAAAAAACTGTTACTTGTAGCAAGTATTGTCGTTTTTCGCATAGAATTTATAATTAGATGTTCAGCCAGTCCCATGTTCTTTAAATACTCTGAAAGTTTTTTCATAGACCAATCCATTTCTTGTGATGATTATTGAACTAATTTCAGTTTGTTCGAAGATTCTCATTCTTTAAATAGTTTGCATCTTTTTAGGCTTTTTTTAGTTCAGACTCGCAAGATTTTTCCTGTTTCAGTAGTGTGATAGTTAGATCTCACTTTGATAAAGCGAGATGATCTTTTTGTGAAATTTTGTAATACATTGTTAAACTGCTCTGAAAACATTCTGTAACTTAATTTACACTATTTCCACCAAAAGTTGTGGATCTTGTCTACTCTAAACAATGTTTTTTAGCTTGGTTACAACAACTGCTGCTTGTACCAGGTTACTTTACAAACATAATTGTTGCTATTAATGGACAGTTTGGTTGTAGTTGTTGACCATTCTCTTCAAGTTTGCAGTAGTTTCTAAGTAGTTCGGTCTCTAAGTCAGTTGAATAATATTATACTCTTAAAAGATCCATATTAATAAACAGCTAGACAACTGAAGGTCCCAAGCGCTCTGACCTGTTTTTGGGCAATGCCGACCTTGTGGCACAGTGCGCTATTAATTCCGTATCCTGGTGCTATCTGCTGCATTGATGCAGTAGACATTCAGGGTTTAATTTGGGGCTCTTAAAAACTTTTTGGTTTGGTCTGTGTGGAAAGTTGCACAAGTTCTCCCAAGCAAGGAGATTAAGTCTGTTTTAGATCGTTTTTTAATCTACCCCCTCAAAAAGCGTTCGATGTGGGACAGGCAGCTCTTTGCAATTTTATTTATTTTTATTATTATTGCAGCTTTTTTTCTTTTAATATTAAAAACATATATTTTGCAAAATCATTGCTAATGTAACCAGTAGTTTTTTAATTAATTCATCTAGGTAATCAGCAATGTATGCTGTAATCGTATGCTGCTAATCCACTAAGTTATTCTATCTCTCTCTTTTCGCACCAATTTTATATCAATCAAATTACAATTTTAGAGATTTTTAAGCAAATACTGCAAAGAAATATTGATGATTTTGTTCCAAACACCAAATCTTTTGATATACATAATTTAATCATTATATTAATATGCCTGCGACTTAAGTATTTTAAAAAAAATTCATATGTAAAGTAGAAAAAGAAGTTAATATATAAATGATTTATATACATTGATTTGAAATTTTGAAGGCTGAGAACCAAAAACAGTAATTGTAATAGTCAAAACAAATTTTCATAACAAGAAAATAAATATGTAAATGTTTCTAGACAACATATTTGAATAATATGTTTTTTCTTATTCAAATCGTATTCTTTATTGTAAACGCAATATTTTTGAAGTTAAATCAATAACAGATAAAAAGGATTTAGTTCCTACACCCCAAAAAAATTTAAATTTTTAACAAATGATTATATTTATAAACAAAAAATTAAATTTTTGGTTTATAAATCTTAATTTTTGTTAACAAGCCATTTTAGCAGCTGCAGCAGCTTTGACTCAGGTATAAAATAAGCATTTTAATTTTTGTTATTATTTTTAATTAGTTGCTATTTCTACCAAAAGTTCTGTATCTTGTCTACTCTAAACAATGTTTTTTAGCTTGGTTTTATCAACTGCCGTTACGGATTTCAAACATTTTTTAAAGCTTTTTTTTACTAAAGCTACTACTGTGTTCTAATTTTTTTCCTGTATTCTTTTCATTCTTCTCACAGTTTTTTTCCATTTTTTCATTTAACTCTAAAAGTTAGTTAAAATTTTCTACATTTTATAAAGAATTATAGATAGTAGTCATTATTTATTTATTATTTTTTTACAATATTGATAATCATGAAAACGGTAAAAAAATAACACATTATAAAATCGCTTAATATTATTACACTGGTTCCATTAAGCCCCCTCGTGTGACAATACAACGTCACATTCAACTCGTACAATATTATTTTGGATCTTTTAGAACACTATTTTTTGACATATTTATTACATTAAATTTATTTTATTAAATTTATACACATATATAATATACATTTATAATAATAGTATCTAGCAACGCCCCTTAAGCACACTGTTTATTTATTAAATCTTGCAAGCTGATGACTTCTTTAGAACACTTACTTTATTTAAGCATTTTGCCTTGTTTTAAGAGGTGCAAATATTTGAATATTCTGTCCTGTTTTATAAGGTAGAAGACGGATGCTATACAAACTCATGTTCAGCACAACAGTTTAATTTTAATAATTGTAGAAATCAACCCATTTCTAATACAAATTTAGACATATAATAATCCTTCAAAACTCTTTGCTTTTTAACAATTTTGGTTGTGTTTTTAAAACTTTGTTTAAAAAAGCAAAATAAGTTTTGTTCAGCACACTTCATTTTTTTGTTAGATCTAGCCCGTTTTTTAAAAGTTAATATTCGATTTTTTTTTTACCCAAAGCAAGCCAAAAAAAAACTAGGTTTACCATCGAGAGAGGTGTATACCTACTGATTAGGAGGGAAGTAGAAGACAGAAGGTTTAAAAAGCAAAGAGTGTGAACACAGACAAAAGATTTTTACTGTTTTTCACTATTGTTTTTCCAATACAAAAGTTGCTGCAGGTTAAAGGTTCTGCAAATTAAAGAAAATGATGCGCAGGAGATGTACTTTGACTGTGTTGTTTCATAGATAACAAAGAAAAAAAACATTTACTTAAGTGGTAAAGCAAGTGTCTTTTTTTATTAATTTCAAGGTTTAGAAGCTTTAATTAGTGTTAAGATTTTATGATGCATTATATAAGATTTGTTATTCACATTTTTTTATTCTGATGTTGTAAACCTCAGAAATATGTAGATGAAAGCAGACATATGTCCCATAAAACAAATAAAAACATTCAATTACATCGATTACAGCGTTCTGCGAAACCTTTATATTAGCTGTATTATTCTAATAAGTGCTTTGTTAGATAATTGCTTTTTAAATGTTTCTATTTATGCAAAATATAATAATAAAAGTCAGTGCTAAAAATAATAAGTCGAAAGACGATCGATAGTCCAAATGATATTTTTAGTTCTTTACTTAGAGTAATAAATTGTTTATTTACATATTTTAACACATGAGTTTGCAAAAATAAATTTTTGATGAAACATAAATCTGATGATGTGCAAAGTGAACAAATTAGGCAACATTAGCATATCTTCAAAAAATATTTTTGCGCTAAAAATTAGTAAACAATATTGAAAATTTGTTAAAATAAGAAGCCAACAGATTAATTTCAAAAGATATTTTTTATTATTTGCACTTGAGAAGCAGACCTTTATATAAATAGTTATTTGCATATCCAAGCACTAAATTTAATTTTCATTATTGCCCTAGGTCAATAATAAAAAAGTAAAAATGCAATTTTGTTTCTATTATTTACACTTGAGAAACAGACCTTTGATATAAATAGTTATTTGTATACCAAAACACTAAAGTTGTTTTTTTATAACATTTACAAAAACTATTGTTTGAAGAGTTTTAGCCTATGGAAAATAATGTAAAACGCAAACTTTAGTGTTTAACGTTGAACCGTACATTTTTTTTACTTTGGAATGTTTAATGGTAGGCCACTGCTAATTCATCTTTGCAGTGGTACCTACTTAGATATTGTTACTGAATAAAATAAATGCTTATCAACACAAAAAACAAGTTGTTTGCAGTTGCCATGATAACTAGATCCATTAATTATTAAGTAGTTAAGTTCAAAGCCAATTTGCAAGAAACTTTTTTTTGATTTAGAAGTTTTCCACAAATACCGCGATTAATTGATTGGTTTGAAATCTTTAGCACAATAAACTATTCACACAGTTTTAGCACTTGCCAAAAAATTTGTTTATTAGATTTTGAGAGCTCGAGAACATCGATTGTTGTAAAATTCCAAAAAATACGTGCAGACCAGATTTCTATTCAGCAAAAATAATTTTAATATTAACTCTCATTTGAAGTAAAAAAAAAAGTTGCAAAAACTTTAAAAAATATAAAGTTTATTTAAATCTCAAAATAAAAAAAAATATAGGTATCTACAAGAAAAGATCTTTAAATTGTCTTCAAAATTTTAGAACCAAAAGGACACAATGTTTTGTTTAAGCAGCCTGCACATTTTGGTTTTACCGGTTGACAAATCTGTTGACCAAAACCTACAAATAAAGTTCCAACTTCTTTCCATAGCTCCCTTGGAAGCCAATCTTCTAATGCTTTTCTCGTTTGCTCTGGATTTTTTGAATTCACCCAACCTAATCTATTGCAAGTTCGGTGCACGTGAGTGTCTACTCCAATCCCTGAGACTTCGCCCCACGCTGTTTGCATACATAAATGCGCCATTTTGGGACCAACACCTGGTAAACTGCACAAGCCTTCTACAGTTCTTGGAATTTCACCGTTATAATTTTCTTTAAGAATTTCTGTGGTTTTTTTAATGTATTTGATTTTACTCTGCGGATAAAAATTAATTTTTGTCAAATCCAGAAAACAAAAATGCCGAGAGAAGCAAGCTTACATACAGAGTAGAAATTTTGTTTACAGTGACAATCAGTTTTTTTAACAAATTTCGTTAGAGAACCCCTCCCATTAAAATAAGGAACATAGCCAATTCCGCACGACAATTCCAAATTTGTAAATATACACCAAATTACGGCTCAACTACCTTCTAACAGCATTTCTATACATACTTCAAGTGCTTCTCAGTCGCCAGCAACTTAATTTTTAATTAATGAGTCAACTTTTACTGTTTCAAGCATTTTATCTTTTAAATGTTTAATAAAAAAAATACCACAGTTTCAGGTTCCCAATCTCCTAATCCAATTTTAATCCAAGATTCACAAATAATCTATGCAACTTTTATACTTTTCATCAAACTGCAACTTAAAATAGCTACAACTTCATAAACTTCTAATAGACAGCCACTATTGTAGGAATAAGATTTACAGTTTCAAAGTTTCTCAACAATTAGATTTCCGGAATTAAAAATTATTGATTTATATTTCTATAAATAAACTATTTATTTAAAATTCTGAGCGTAGAAAAATTCAAAATTTTCATTCAAACTAGAAAGAAGAGAGTCACAATAAATAAAAGTTCAAAAATAGTTTTTTTTATTAAGATGATCCACTATTACTGTTCAGTCTAATCAAAACGTAATATCGGCATAATCCCAATGTTCTCACAGAATCGTACAGTATATTATTAACTTTATTACGGCCCAGGAAAAAATTAATCAATCTCGTAGGTTCACAAAAAATACCATCGAACTAAAGTAGAGGAACAAAATTGTTGTTTAATTGTAGATAAAAAAAAAATGTAATTCAACTAAGTTTTAACAGACCATCAATCGCTTTAATAGAGTAGGGTCCTAAACCGAAGTAATATAATTTAAACTAGTTCTGCATAGTTTGAATAACACTAGTTCTTTTCCTTTCAAAATAATGAAATTAAAATTTAATGCAAAAATCCATGCGTCAAAAGTAGACACACCTAAAACTATTATAATTAGCTTTCAAAGCCAATAATTACAAAAAACAGCACGAACTTATAAATCATTATTTAGATTCCAATAAAAAAATCCATATGTTGAACAGGAACTTGGTGATTTATGCTTTAATTAGTACATGCATTGTTTATCTGCATGCAATAAAATGATGATAGCTAATTTCAGAAAAAAGATTGCTTTAATTTTCAAATTTGTTGATTTATCAATTAGTTTTTGGCGGTCACAAGCCCTTTGACCAAGCCATGATGCTCACTCGTCACTGCGACCAATTGTCGCCTTGCTTAAACAGCTTAATGTTCAGTGAAGTACCGAACAATACAGTCATAAACCACTATCAACTATTCCAAAAACTCAACAGTTTTATATAGGGTAGTAGACTCTTGAAAATTTAAATAGTTCATGCCTGTATATTGTCAAAAAATGCTTGATAAAAAAAAGTACTGCAAGAAATCCTGTCAAATTGCCTGTCGCACCCTTATTACTCGGTTATTTCAAACAATATGCCCCATAAAGTATATAACACGACTCGACTCTTTCGGTTGTAAAAACAAATGACTACAGGCCGATTGCGGATCAGCCCTGTATTTATTCTAACAAATACAGGGCTAATATATTAAGAAGAAACATTTTAACAAAATTAAAAAATTGTTAAATTTAAGTAAATAACAACCTTCCAAAACCCCACAGGATATATTAACTCTCCCAACTTCTGGTCGGATGTAGCCAAAATATTATCTACAGTACAGCCATGGGCGTGTAACTTTTGCATGGCCCCATGCGTGACATGGTCTTTTGTTTGGCTACTTAACATCAGTGAAATTAAGGCTTGATACCTAAAAGTCTTAAAAAACGAAATAAATTTCTTTATACCATTACTTAATATTTTTAGCTGTATAGCCTAATATCAACATACTTCAGGACTAGCTGTGTCTTCCTGGCATTTATCACACCCCATTGAATCTACGGGAGCATCAAAATTCTTACGCATTTCCCTTACATTAGCCAACACTTCCTTCCAATTAGGAGGTATCCAGCTTTGTCTTAGATTCTTGCACTCTGGTGCCTCATCGGATTCAACAACAACATGCTGGCGTTTAATTTTTTTAGACTGTGACAGCTTTGGCCTTACAGTTTTTTTAAATTTATCTAAATCAAGTTTTTGAATACTGCTACCCTTACTACTTAAGGAATTTGGATTTTCAGTTGTATTATTATTACTCATTTTAAAAAGTGACAAAAAAAAGTAAGGTTATAGACGTTCATTAAAATTTGACAGCAATTTGACTCTTTACGTACACCGTAGAAAAGATGTTGCCAAGTTTAATAAGACAATTTAGTCAAAAACTATGTCAAATGGTAGAAAGAGAATAATCTAATCTAATTACAATGGTATCAAGGGAAAACATCAATTTAGTGAAATAAACGGGCTGATATATGCAAACAGAACCAGAACCATAAGCTGTGGTTTCTAAAAGGCATTATATATATTTGTCCAATGATAATCCAGCTACTTCGAATAAATCGCCACAAACTTTTTTTTTGAAATTCGGGTTAATATTATAAACTGCACTCTTAAAAAAAGCTTGAATTCGGCATTAGAACCTTTCCTTATCTGCTAATTGAATGACAAAATGTTCTAAGAGGTTATAGTCTGAAAAAAGATGCAACTATTATCTTGATAAACGCACAATCACACTACTAAGCCAATTAAAAATAAAATTATTAAGACGTTGCATTCTTCATTTTATTCTAATTCACCCTTAAAAGATTATTTCTTTTGCATAAAAACAAAGCATATAATTTCAAACATCTATTATTAATTACTAATTTGTACAAATCAATTGAATACATTCTGTTTTTGCTAACAGCTAGCTGCGCTGTATAACAACATGACGGTACTGCTGCCTCCACATAGTGACCTAAAAATTTAATATCAACCCTCAAGCACACAACTTTTAAAAACAACTCACTTGCTCATCACGTATAGAATCACAGAAATTTAAGTCTATAAATCGTAGTTTAGGCAAATTTACAAAAGCCTTTTCACAAACCTCAGACGTAATCATCTTAATACCTTTTAAACTAAGCTGAGCCAAGTTTTTTGAGTAAAGCACGATAGGTAACAGCAGTTGATCATTTAAGCCTCTCCAACAGCATAGATACAATCTTTTTAAATCTGGGCAGCCCAATGCAATTTTTTCTAGACAATCACCAGGATGGGCCATTAAACACCACCCCAAATCCAGCTCTTTCAAATTGGCACATTTAGAAAAACGCGATGCTCCAATACTAGTTAAAGAATTTGTTTTGAACGAACTAAAAGTCGTTAAGTTCTTATTATCCTTAACAATGGTCCCTACAACATCGTCTAACCTCTGAAGTTGCTCACAAAAATCTAAAACTCATTTATGTCACTGATAAGAAACGTTCAAGCGCTCTTGGGTTTACCAATATTTAAATGCTTTAAATGCTTATTTGAGTGTAAAATGTCTATTAAACAGGCATCATGTATGTCCGTCGAACTCAAATCTAGCGTTACCAATTTGTCTAGTGTTGATAAGCAATCAAATGCAGATGAGATAGGTGGCGCTTTTCTCAAGTGCAGCTCAACCAACTCTTTGCATAAACTAATTTGAAACAACACATCATGGTCTACAAAATTGCAGTGGCTTAAAGCGAGATGAGTTAATTGCTGACAGCATTGCTGCAAAAAACTGTTACACATCAATGCAATCAACGATAGATAGCGAAATACTCACATTATAAATCTCTTTGAAAAACTTGAATCATTGTTCCCACACCATGAAATATCCAACTTTTTGACTCCCCGACAACGTTTAATAAAAAATTGCAAAGTAGCTGCATTGATTTTATGCCAATATCTCTATAACAATTGTAAGTAAATTACAATAAATCAAAGAATAACAAACAACACACCTTTAGAGACAAATATTGATAAAGTGTAGGATCTAGAGTCGCTTGGTACCAACCTCGATTAACTTGAGCACAGCAGCTCAACGACTTCAAGTCCAAATTTTGAAATATATATAAAACTACCTCATGCTAAAAAAAGTCGATAAAAAACAAATTAAAACAACTAAAAAAAAACAAACTGGCAAATTTGAAAAGTAATCCAAGCCCTCTAAAACTTCTTCACATGCTGCATGAGATGTGTCTGTTAAAACCCAATTTAACATATCATTTTGCAATATTTGCTGCTGAAGGGAATTGGTGGTCGTATAGCCGCCAAGCAACACTGCATCAATTGCAGTGTGATACTTTAAAGGACTCTGATTAAATTCTAAACGAATTTCACTGAAACATACATAGAAAAACAACTTCAATCTTGAAACATCTCCAATGAAATATTTTCCTACAGAAAACTCCTCATTGACAGCGCAAGTAATCCGGTACAGACAAACATTATTATCTAGCTTATACATATAAGAAAACAATTTAAAAAAAATTAGCAACATAAAAACGGTTATTTGCTTGTAGTTTTAAAAGAAAAAAGTTAATTAACTGTCAGATCAGTAGGTGCTTCACACACACACAACAAGTATATCAAGAAAGGTGCAAGAACATTAAATTTTGTTTAATAATCTAATAAAAACACAATTCCAAAATCTCTTTGCGCAAAAACTTGCAATATAATGGCATCACACCAAAAAATACCTACTTGATTAGATAATTTACTTTCTTAATTGGTGGTTGAAATTTTCTTGACACTTCTAAACAAAGTTGTGGAGGTCCTTCCCATAAAAGACGCCACTTCAACTTTGTGTACCTTCCCCAAATTCGCACTACAGCTCCTGGATTAAAAGTTTCATAAATACACACATCTCGAGGAACCACTGGAGACTCAAACCTAAAATTAAAAACTTTTATTTTTCTATTATTTGAACCTTCTTAGTAGTATTACCCTACAGTAATATAATCCTCGGCACCTAATGGATCAATTTCTTGCGCCATATATTCTTTTTTAGCGGCTTCACTATCACTCCACCAGGTTCCGTAAGTTCTCTGAAATTGAAAGAAACAATTGTAATTGTTCATTACTTACGAGTTTTCAAATGTTTTCATATATTTTAAATTGTTTCTCAAATGTAAAATGTCATTAATATTAATTTTTTGCTTTCAGATTATTAATCTTAGAAAAGAAATATGCGTTTATTTTAAGCCGAGAGCTTTTTAAAAATTAGTTCAATGGCTCAAATTAGAAGACCAAGAAGTGCTTAAGGGACCACGTTACATTTAGAAATGTTAGGCTATTTCAAATTTATCAGGTATAAATTTTAGACGTTGTCTCTCTCGGCTAGTTCCCAAATTTTGAGTAGCGTACACAATTTATGTTCTTTCCTATTATATTTTTAAAGAGTAAACCAAATATGTCAAAAAAAAATTTTAAATTGAATTTCAAATCAAATGGCTGGTTGCTGTTACCAACCGCTAGCAACAAAATTTTCTAGAACATAAAAATTATTTTATTATAATTTTAACTGTTATCAATAAATTGAGTATCAGTTAACTGCTGCTCCCAAGAATTAAGTTAGTATTTTGTACTACCTGATTTAAATGCAATTTCAAAAAAAGCGAAGCTCTTCGTTTTTATTTTTTGTTCAATTGTTAAAAAATATATTTTTTTACAGAAAAATCCTAATCACGTAACAGAATTCTTACTAAAGTGTAGGTGTCTGGAGAATCCCCATATAAGGGATAATGGACATAAGTTCCCACGATATTTTCTGGAGAATATGAAGTAATAGATATAACATTGCACTTAGAAGTGTAGTCTATAACTTCTGCTGCATACTGTTCCCAGCTAAATACATTGGTTGTTAACTCTTCTATAGGAATTATTGCCCACTCTTTGGAAGACATTATAATGGCTTGACTATAGGCAATGATTTCATCATAAGTTTTCAGTTTCTATCATAATTTGATGGGAAAATGGTCATGTTTTTAAGTCACAATCACAAAAACAGCTGATCCAAGCAGCTGACAGCAAGAATGACGTCAGTGACAGTGACATAATTAACTGTAATCTGTCAACGTGCTGTCATGGTGTCAATGTGATAGAATAGAAAATAGAACGCTACTTCTCCATTGTTCACCAAAATAAAGTGTTTCTTTAAATGTCTACTAGCTATTTGTTTCTGTTTTCATAACAAAAAAGATTCTGTTAATGTTGAACATATTGCCAATTGTGATTTATGTCACAATTGTTGTATAAGTTATTACTTTTTGTATTTAAAAAATTTATCAAATTATTGAAAAATTTCTACTGAATTGACTTAAGACTCATATTGACGGGTGATAAAGATAAATCAATAAATTTGTAAGCTTAATCAATTTTCAGTGAGCTTGAGCTTTCAATTATAGAAAATAAGTAGCATTAAACACCGTGGGAAATTTATTTGTGACAATTTACGTAATTTTAGTTTCAAAAACTTTTTATTTATTTTTAATAAGTACATAATTTTTTCACTTGCGTTTTATTTATAACTTTATTATTTAGATATAAGTAAATATTGACTATAATATTAACAATAACTGTCAAGCAAACAACTTTCAACTTAGCCTCAAATTAATCAGTTTTTTTAAATGTTTTTTTAATATAACACTAAACAGCGTTGCCGCTTATAAATTTGTAAAAAATGGCAACATTAGTAAATTTTTAAAAATAAAATTTAGCATCACGACTTAAATATAAGTAAATATTGACCTATATTTACGATAACAAACAACTCAGGCAGACAACCTTGAAGCTTCTAAAAAGCTTCAGGTTTTCAGACTTCTAAAAAGCTCGTCAATAATAAAACTAAACAGCGTTGCCGCTTATAATTCTCTAAATAATTGTATCGTTAGTGAATATTGTCAAAAAAAAACCTAATATTGCATGTGCTTTTAAGTAATTACTTTTAATCATTATTTTACTTTTAATTTACATTTTATAAATTTAAAAGACGTTTTTACATACTGTATTTATATACTTTTGCAATCACAAAAAAACTAATACAGCAAAACGTCAGTTATGTCAATTTTTTTACATTTTTGTAGTGTTTAACTAGTTTACATATTTTTAACATGTTAAGTAGTTAACCTAATTGTAGATAATCTAACTTAGTTTGGTAAAACCAGTTTATAAGCAATAATTTAAATTGTTATAATGACAGACGTTTATATTTGACGTTGTCTGAAAGCCAAAAAGTTACTTACTCCAACAAAGTATTGCTGTAATGCTTTATAAATGCATACAAATAAAATTACTTTGCTAATGATTTGATAATCACCTATTTATTTTATTTAGGTAATAAGATACTTAATTTATTTAATAGTTACTACAAAAAAATAATTACTAAAAAATTTTATAACTAAAGCACTTAATATTGTTTTGCTTATTTTTTAGTATTATTAGGTAGATTTTTAAAAGTGGTTTATTTTAAATTTAAAAATTATAAAAATTGGGAAAAATCTGATGAATCTTTCCACCATGGAAGAGACCTATTTTGAACATGAATACATATTTAACTAAAATTGAGATTAATTACTCTCTTGATTTGTTAAATCTACAATTAATCAAAAATTTAAATTTTGAATGTAATAGTAAATAATTTGATTTATTTTCGGTAAACCTACTTTTTTAAGTTATAATTCGTTTTTTCTAAAATTTCTTTTGTTTTAGAGAGGAAAAAATAGTTTGAATCTGGAATTACTTAACAACTCAATACTAATAAAAAATCAATTTTTTATATTAAATTCAAGGTCTAAATCTTGAATGGAATAATATTGGCCTTATTTGACCTCAAAATAAGCATAATTTTTTAATAGCCCGCCCCTGACCTCTGACGTGTTTCACCCATTTCGCTTTTCGTTGCGTAGCAATGAAAACTACCAACAAAAGAAAATAACAATTCCCATAACCTCAATCTCTCTTAAATTTAAATATACATGACAGAACAGGTATGTCATCGATAATAAATGGTTTTATTTTATTTTCTTTATTAATAACAACTGCCTATTTTTTTGGATTATTAATTCAATTTACCGAACATGAAAAAAATAAATGTGATATGACTTTTATGTTCGAATATCCTCAATATGTTGTAAGTATTTGTTTACGCTTGTGTAAATAGACTCTAATGCAAGGGGGCTTTTTTAGAGAATTGCAAATTCGATCGATGACAATTTCCTCAGATATGGATTGTATGCCTATAGTGAAGGAAGAAGCACTGAAAAAGCTCGAAATATGTACTTTGACGGAATCCCTGTTTTATTTATACCCGGCAATGCAGGATCGCACAGACAAGGTATCCAGCTCGTTACTCGAATATTAAAAACTGAGTTTTATGTTATAGGCCGATCTTTTTCATCAGTTGCATTGCGTAAAGCGCTGCATTCAAGAACTCCTTTTCATTTTGATCATTTCGCTTTAGATTTAAACGAAGAACTTAGTGGGTTGAATGGAGCGCTGCTTTTTGATCAACTAACGTATGCAAACGCTTCAATTTATCGAATATTAGAATTATATCAAGGTCGTAAGAATCCTCCACATTCAGTAGTTTTAATTGGACATTCTATGGTATGTCTTATTTTTTTAAATTGTTTTTGGTTTACTGGGTTGCTTTTTATAGGGTGGGGTTATTGCAAGGCGGTTGGTATCTGATTTACCTCCAGATTCTGACTTAATTCCTATTGTTATCACGCTTGCATCACCCCATCGACACTCTCCATTAATTACAGATCATTATATGGACGCATTTTATAAAGGAATCAAAATTAATGAATCAAAATCTTTGACAACATTTATTAGCATTACAGGAGGGCATCGAGATTTTTTAGTACCTCCACATTTGACAAAAAGCCATGACGGACAAAACTTAGATTTAGTGGTATGTTTTTGATACATTCCAAAGAATTTGGTTTTAGTTGTTTTTACAGACGACACATATACCTAGATCTTGGCTAGAAGGAGATCATGTATGCGTTTTGTGGTGCAAGCAAATGGTATTAGCAGTGACAAGAGCCTTTTTTGATGTAGTAGACCCAAAAACTAAGCAGATATCAACGGATGATATTCTAAGGAATAACATTTTTCATCATCATCTCATCAAGGTTTGTAAACCTTAGTGTCTTGTAAGCGGTTTTTCATTATTATTATAAATTTGGTTGTAATATGTTTGGTATGTCAGTATGGCCAAACAGATTCCTGAAGCGTGGAATTAATGATCATAATTGGGTCATTATTAACTTCCAAACGAACCAAATGTCAACGGCAGCTTACTGTCAACTTCATCTGATAGGCGATAATCTTAATAAATTTTGAATTTGTTAAAAAACATTGAAGTTTTTTCGTAAATTATTAATTACACTTATTAAACCTTAGTTATTGATTAAACGTTCTCGGTAGGTGCACTTTAACATGATTTCATTAATTGACTTTTTAGATTAACAACGAAATATTATTCGTTTATAACATTTGTCTTCAGGTACATATAAGTAAATATTGACTATAATATTAACGCCAACTCTTAGTTTTGAAAAGGAGCCGATCATGGCGCTATAATAGAATGGAGTCAGGATGTAGGCAATTTGTTTTGATGCAAAAAAAAGAGAGCATTCTAAGCGCGGAGTATATACGTTGCCACACGCTCTTTGTTTAAAAGGTACGTGGCTACAAAGCTCAAGCGTGGTGCAGTATAAAAGTTCGTCGTTTTTGAAAAAAATCGCAACGACCGGCAACGTCGGATCCAAGTTTTGTTTACTATCTGGTTTGTGGGGGTCTGCTTATATCATTTTTAATTGCAGGGAAGCTAGTGTTTTGTGAATGAACTCAACAAAATTTTCTAGTAAATAAAAATAGAGGTGTTAATAAAAGCTTTAAGACAATGGTTCGGTTGGGATGTGGTGTGTGGATCAAAAAAGTGTCCATATGAAAATATGTGACTGCTCAAGGCAGATTATCGTTGTATTTACATCAGCAGCTTCATGATTTTTTTTCTGACGAAGTCTATAAGGCTAATAAGTGTCTTTCATTATTACATGTATCAATTGCATCAATAAATATTCATAGCAATATTGTTAATTCATACACAACCGCTAAAAAACGTACTAATTTATGAATAACATCCAACTTAAAGCATCGTAAACAACAAAGGACTAATTCTAGAATTGTGACAGTCATCCATTTCATACAAGTTACAGATTCATTATATACATGTAGTTTTAAACATATTTGGCTTTTCTCTGAACATCTGCGCCGCTGCTGCTTTTGTTATCAATGATCGGACCAGCTACATTCTAAGTGTCGGCCCTCACAAACCGCTGAAGCACCCCACTCCCCGTAATTTTTTATCACAACAAACGCAGATTGTAGTAGGGATCCTGACTCCATTCTATTATAGCTCCATGGAGCCGACAAATCGTAACCCAACCTCAAATCAATCTGTCTTCTAGAGTGCTTCTTAAAAAAAACAGTAGGCAGCGTTGCCGCGTGTAATTTTGTAAGACATCGCGACGGTAATGAACATTTAACAAAAAAGAACTTTAGTATGCTTTAAAATATAAACAAAAATCATATATTTAACGGATAGAAAGACCGAATAAACCGATTTAGTTTAATAATTGTATTTCATTATAGCTGAACATTGCCTATCTAATAAAAATATTATACCGGAAGTACATATCAATTTTGCTATTCAATACAATTCTTATTCTCACAACTTTTAATATTAGGTGCCTTGTACCTGTCTCTTGCTATTGTAATAAGAAATATAATTAATACAATAATGAAATAATATTCTATTAATTCTATTAGCGAAATTCCTATTTTGAGAATATATATTCAACGGTTTGTTTAGCTCTTCTAACTGTCTGTTCAAGTGACAATTATGACAATCGATTGGTTGTTGTAAATTGTGTAGACGATGTTATCCCATTTACGGTGTTTTTTTTTGTAATATGTATTATTTTAGTTTTATTTTTTATAATACATAGTAACCCTTTACTTCTGTGTTTGTTACATTACATGAGACTACATAGTTCTTTAAATCTTAACAACAGCAATGAAAAATATGTATATATTACCCATAAAAAACGATAATGTGTTTGTTTCTACATTTTTTAGCATAGCGGCATTAATAGCAAACTATATGACAGCTACGAAACTCCACGTTTCCTCAAAAACGAAGGCGAATGGATTGAAAGCCTAGCACGTCAATACACTATTTCAGTACCAGCTTATTCGTCAAAAACGAAGTTTTATATGATACGTTTATTTAATCAACCTCAACATGAAGCCGTGACTATTGTAGGAATAGATTTAGAGAGTGTTGATTGGGTTTATGCTTGTGGAGCTCATATACCTCAGGGAAATGTTAGAGTTTGTGAAAATTTCACTCATTTAACTCATAAATCGGAAATAGTCCCTTCAGCATTTCTGAAGCGACGTTCGATCACTATAAATTTGCACGAGCTAATGCGGAATGACAGTACATTAACACATGTGGTTTTGCGAGTTCCTCGTACTGATAGAGCAGTAAGTTTTATTTAAAACTAATAAATTGGTATTTAATTATTTAATATGTTTATAGATTTCTTTTCACGTCGATGTTTACAATGTTGCAGAACGTCAAGAGGTTGTTAAATTACCACATTTTTTCAATTTGAAGAAACATGTTTTAGTAAGTCAAACACCAGAGAACTCAGTGCATTACGAGCTGATAATGTCAAATTTTTACCATATTATTGATGCATACTATTTGTTTGTTGATGCTTTGGAATGTACTGGTGAATCTAGGCATGCCACTGCTAATTTAATAGTTTCTTGGGGACATGAAAACCAATACAAACATTTTTTGTAAGCAAATTTTGTGGTTATTCAAATTCTTGAAACTTTTCAAACTTTATTTTTATAGGCGTGATGATACCAAACCTTTTTTGATGAGACTCTATAATTCAAGACCACAGGGATTTTCGAATAAATCAGTGAGAGTTGAATTTACTCTTGATCCATCATGCCGATATCGCATCAGGTAAAAAAAGATTAAAATCTGTATTGTATGAAATTATAGGTTTACGTTTGTATTGTACATTCTAACATTTTTAAATGCTTCTATTTCATATTCTTTAAAGTATTAATTTTACTAGTCAGTGAAATAAATTTAAAAGAATCCACTTCTAATGTTACGGATGCTTGGAAAGTACATTTTATCGTGTATATGTGGTGTTTTGTGATGCCAAAAAATTGTCATCGTTTTTACCTATAATGTTAAAGCAGATTTAGATTTATTACATGTGAAAAATAGTAACATTGTCTTTTTTACAGTGTTCAAACTTGGATTCCTGGACTCCTTAGTAATCTTTCTAGAATTTATTCTCCAATGTTAATCGTTAACATTGCGGCAGTTATTTTAATGTCGTTGACAACACAATTGAGTAAGATGAGTAAAGAATGTAAATGCTGCATATTCTTCACAGCATTGACAGAGGGTGCCAAACCATACTATATTTTAACTACTGTCAAATTAGTTTCAAGAGCATTTAGTGTTAAACCTCTTTCAATATTTTTCCCGACACCTGATTGGTTGACGATGTCTCAAGAAGGGACTGACTTTTTTTTATTACCATTGCTGCTTTATGTTTGTAGTGTTGGTTTAGTATGGATTTTAGCGGTAATATTAGGTGTCTCACTTGTGTGTTTTGAGACAACTGTTCATAAATGTACTTTAAAGTAAGTATATTTTATATTTGTAGGCCATGTTTAATATTTTTTAAAGATTTTTAGCACGAACTGTAAGTTTTACAATGGGCTGGTCCGACCATATTATGTCTGCTCTTCATAAATTACCGTTTGTTGTAGCCCTAGCTTTAGTATTTATCAGCGTTACAACCTCTGGCGGCTTAGCTCTCTGTGTAGGGGTCGTGTTTTATTTTTTAAGGGTAAACTAAATCAACCACAAGTACTTATAACCGAATAATATAACCTTTTAATAGTTGACTCAAATGTCACAAGATTACATAGAAGAGTTGCTTTGGTCATATGTGAGGGAATTTACAGCTATGTTTAAAAAACGTAAAGTTGAGAAAAAATCCACAAAAAATGAAGGAAAACAAGAAAATAATAACTCCAATGATAACGAAAAACCGAACAATGATCCTATTTATTTTCATGCTACTTTATTTATGTTATGGACGATTGTTGCTGCAATTAATGTCCCATCTGTTCTTACTTGGGCACATAATTTCAAATATAGTGCTACACTCAAGCCAGACCCTGCATTTATACCAGGAATCATTTTAAGTTTGTGTGCAATACCTTTGTGGCAGTTGGAACTACCAAAGATAGAAAGGTAATTTTGCAGATTTCATACAGATACTTAGATAGATCATGGTCAATTGACAGTTAATATTTATTTCAGGCGTTATTATAATGAATTGGCCCAAATAGTGTCGTTTCTTGCTACAGCCACTTTGATTTACGCTCCCATTTCAATATTTAGGTTAAATTATGTCATAGGTGGAACTGTAGCGCTGATAACACTACATCAACTTTTGGCACCGAGTCGAAGCCAAAGTGAAATGGAAATGCAAACTAGCCAATCAGTGCCAAGCTTTTGGTCTTACGAAGGGATCAAAGCGAAATTAGAATGAATAATTTCTGCTCTAGTCACATTTCATAATTCTTTTTTCTCAGTCTCTACGAAAGACAATTCAAATAAATGATCGTACTACGTTTTAGTTTTAAATTAGTGACTTTGTGATTTTAGATATATATAAGACTTAAACATTTGTAAAAACAGGACGGAGTGTTTTATCCGCGGGCTGTTTAAATAATTTTAAGCCATAGCTTGTTCACAGAAAAGCGCTTTTTACTATTGCGATCACACATAAATTTATGAAGAGACGAGATATTAATCTTTTTATTTCCGCTGCTGAGAAAGTTTATTTATTCATGTCGCGGTTCGTTTATACCCACGGTAACCCATGTTTTATTGATAAACTCTTGAAACTTCGCATGCGTTACCAAAATGGTTTTTTAACTCGTATATAATTAGTAAGTTTTCAATTTTATCAACCATGCCCCATCATAATTCTAAGTCAATGAAGAAAAAAATGTGTATCTCTATAAAAAATGCAGAGATATACAATGTTGGCGGCGATTTGCCGCTCCATCATCACTCATCAGTACCTAATTCTATGTTGAGCGCAACTTATTTGATGTGTTGCAAAAACTAATTGTCTTTCGCAGCCAAGCGTTTCTTAGTAATTAGTAGCTAGGATACAATTTTATTGACGAATGAGTGATAACCCATTGTCTATACGTTGCTGTGCTCAACAATGTCGGTGAAATGTTTATTACTGTAACTGGCAACATAATCATTAGACTACTTTTTATTATGTAACTGTCACTTAAACTTGTTTGTTTTCAATTATTTGACTATTTTAGCGTGCATTTTCGACTTTATTTTTATTCAACACAATTTGTATTAAAGATGTTATTATTTTTTTCAAAATCGTTGAAAAACTTTGTTCTGATACAAGTCAGATCGATCAAGGTCAAAGATCGAAAGTCTCACTTTTTCCAAAATCGTCCGTAAAGTTTGACATAAGAGTCTGTAAGGTACTACTTTTCTAGATTCAAATGTCATTTCTATATAATTTCGACCCACCTTTAGAATTTAGGCGTATTTTTATAGAAAACACCGAATTTGTTTACCTATCCCAACATAAATTCTATAAAAGGTGACAGTTAAAGCAATAATGAACGACTACCTTCACTTTTTCTCGATTCAAATTGAATATAGTGATATCTGTTGTAATGTTACAAAGAAACTTGCGCATCCGCTTAGGTCAGCCGCCGCTATCTTGAAATAATACTCCGTTACTGACTATAGTCCTTTACTGTGATTATAGTGAGTAATCGTATACCATATGATATGTCGTTACTACAAAATAAAAAACTTATAGACGTTAAATAAACAGATTGTTATGATTCTCTAGTCTACTTTCGATCAAGAATTTTGTATTAGTTTAAAATAAAAAATATACCTACACTTGTCAGTAAAGTAGGATGTTGATTTTATTATGTATTAATGTTGAAACAGACCAACACAGCACGTTGGAGCAAAATCAAAATAAAATGTTATAAATGGCATTTATAGATTTTGTTTACCTATCCCAACATAAATTCTATAAAAGGTGACAGTTAAAGCAATAATGAATCAAAAAGACCTATTTTCATTGAAATAAAATCCTTTTTAAAAAAACTACAGTATTCATTTTTAAGTAATCTAGTGCGATAGATGGGGAGCTGATAGACCCGTAATAAAACGTAGACAAATTCTCGCTCACTATACAAACAATGGATACCAGCCAATAGCGTTCCGATTATGACGAAAATAATACGTGGTCTTCAAAACTGCGACTTCCTGCGAAAAATCCTGTTACTAACGGATGGGTTTATATGTTGATAGGTGAATTAGACAACTGATTGAAAACTAAAGAGATTGACGTTTTACAAAACCTAATTCAAAATGAATCAAGAAAATTGCTTTGAAACCAAATCTGAAGGTGAGATTGGGAATTTGTCTAGATGAATATAACTCGACTTTTTTTTTACGGAGAATTTCGATTATAATACACTCAAAATTTGTTGCTTTAGGCAAAGTCAACCAATTTTTCGTCATATGATCAAAGTTTTCCGAAGAAAAAAGAAAAGTTATATTATATATGACAATTGGTCGGAACTATAAGAGTGTGTAGCAATTTTGATAAAAGTAAAAAAAAATGCCAAACAACGAAAACAAATTGTATGTATACCAATTTAAATTAAGTACATGGCTAACAAACACTCAATTACAACCTTCATATATTTCTCCCAAATGGTTCGTAAATTTATGGACTCCCTGCAAAACAATTATGAGAACAATGATAATCATGCAAACAAAAAACTAACCGAAAAACATCAATTTCGAATCCACATTGCATAAAACCATTCAAAAATATTTCCAAATCGTGATTGTTCCATCCTGCTTGTTTCAACGTGTCTGAGAGAGAACTCAATTCTACAAACATGTTTTTCACATCACGTGGTCGATGCATGTTGTTAGCCGGCTGCATTATAGCCCGACTGTAGCTTTTAAAATTGGTATCAAGGTCAGAATAACATTTTTGTAAAAGAGTTGGTTTCAATTGATGACAGACTAAACTAAAATAAATGCAACTTGTTACAATCTCACACAATCATGTCACAAATAGTTATATTCTTTTGTTAAATTGCCAGAAAATATTGAAAAGATGAATAAAATTTCAATTAAAGAACGTGGCAGAATAAATCATCCATGGCCTAAGACCATTTTGCACACAGTTTGTCCCTATTGGTTTGCCGTAAAAGCCGAAAGAAGTAGCAGTATACGAACAACAAAAAAGCATAATGCTCTTTATACTCTGCGGCGAGATACGAGCCCGAAGCTAGTATTGCGGTGTGGCATTCTTCTGGATGATTATTCGTGTCACACTCTTTCAGTGCAGTTTAGTCCAGTGGACACCAATGGAACTGGTCATAGTATCTATTTTTGTAGAATCGTTATTTTATTACAAAGAAAATAATATTTTTCTTACTGCTTATGTTCGCGCTCTTTATCCATTAGTACTCGAATTTCTCTCAATTCCGAGAAAAAATCTTTATCTAATTCAGTATCAAAATTGTCCACTCCGGCTAACTTATTAGTCCAATTGTCCATAATGGCTTCTGTACAACGTTTCCAACACGGAAAAGTAATGTGATTTAATTTGCGTTTTGTCTCAAAGCGAATACATGCCAAAAACACAATACATGCATACTTCCTAGCAATATGCTCTGGAATATAGAAACAATTCTGTATATTTTGTACCACTGAGCCTGGCAAATCCTCTACCATTTTAAAAATTCTTTTAACATTATCAAATTGACGCCTACATGACTTCAGCGGTACTCCAGTTTTCTCGCCGACTTCATCTAGATCCTTTCTGTGTTTACTGGACAATTTTTTGCCAATAAGTTCTCGAACAACGTCGTCATCGAGATCATAGTACCTGCAAGTATAATCTCGCATTACCTATAATTGAAATTATTGATAAATAGTACTTTTCTATTAATAATTGTCTTGTCTGCGGATCAATTTGAAATGCAAGCTGCTCTTGAAGTTTATTGGGGTTGCTGAGTAGTTTCTCCAAGAGAGAATAAGTACGATAATGATCCAGCACATCACTCGCAATCAATTCTACAGAAGCCCCAGTTAACTGGCCTAAGCCTCGTTGATTTAAGATTGAGACAGCTTCACTTGCTAAAAATCATCAAAATTTATCACATTTCAACACAAGATAATTTTACCTGTATGTCCTTCTACCCATAATTGGTAAATTTCTGGATCTACCAAAGTATAATTACTGATAAAAACATCAATTTCCGTTCCCATTTTGGTATATAGTATTTTTAGCAATTTTTAAAGTGTTTACTTTTAAATATAAAATCTCGATTTCACAGCATTTTGACACTTTTTCTAACAATAGTCACATTTGTCAACTGTTCAGTTTCACCAACCCCAAAAAAAAAAAAGATAAAAGCTAAAGCTACGCTTAGAGAAAATACACTTTTGCCTACACCAAAAATTACAAAAACGCCGTTATTTTTTTTATTTTGTGTGTTAAAATATTTTGTTTGGTATATTTCTAGTTTACCGGCTGCCATTTAACAATTACAATAGTTATTTACCTAACGAATTCAAAAAGTGAAATTTCCTATATGAGCACTTTGTTTGCAGCACAACTGAAAAAAATGTTGCTTTGTGCGAATGAAAAAATTTTTTTTTCAAAAAAGAGAGGTACAATTTTTTTGGAACAAATCTCTAATTTTTTAATAATAAAAAACTCCAAATTTTTAACAATAATTTATTTAATTTTTTACTTATTTTTTAAAGATCGGCAGTTTCCGGTCGTTCCTAATGCATATAAAAACGTTTTTCCTGCACCGCAGTGTTTTTTGCATCTTAAATTCAAAACATCAGATAATCAGCGGAGACAACGCTACAAAATGCTTATGTAAAAAATTTCACTTTTCGAACTCGTTAGGTAAATAACTATTACTTTTCGTTGTTTTACTTTATGACATAACTATGTCTCTATAGACATAACTAAAATAAAAACGATTGACAACTGACAGGGTCTTGATACTGTAGTTTATGCTTTATTCATTTGTAGGTACGTGCTAAAGTTTGACATTTTATTTTAATTTCACTCTTTACACACGATTAAAAATCTAGCTGTTATAAAAATTAAATTTAATAAAAATAAATGTTTTTTTCAGTAGAGATTAAGCCAACAACGTCATGAGTAAAAATTGTTGGCTAAACTTGCTAAACGCTAACAGTTAAGCTATTGACAATATATTTCGGAAAAATAATTGTCTCTATAATGTTCTTGTTTCTTTAAATTTGCATTTATGTAAACGTTTTTTTGTTTTTGCCAAATCCTCTGCAAATTATAGACTTAAATTGTCATAATGTTGAAACTTAAAACTACAGTCTAATTTCTATAAAAAAAACTTGACAGATTTCTTACGTATTTAAATTTTATTTATAAAAATTTTATTCTTCTTGTTTTCTATCACAAATTTTATAATCTTCAACTTAACCAAGTTTATAGCAACCTATCAAGTCATATTCCTAAATCTAAAGATGTGTTTTATGTTGAGATACTTATAATATATTATTATAAAATAAAAATAAGATTAAAAGCAATGTTGAGTTTAAACAATAATAAATGGATTTTATTATTTGTTTTTAAAAAACAGATTTAAATTTTTGTCATAGTTATAACATTTTTTACGTTTTTCTAAAAACCACATAACCTTTAATCTAATCAAATTTATAACAACATACTAGCAAATATTTAAAAAGTAATTATTTGCTGATATAGAGTATTTAAACTAAAAATCACTCGGTATATGCTACTAGTTTTTCGATGTCATTGTCAAAAATTAGGACCAAATTTGTAACTCTATGGTTTTCAAGGGCACTTCAATCACTTTTATTGATTATTAGTTTGGCAACTTGGTTTGGCATTTAAATCAAAGCGTAAACAACCTAAAATTTCAGATTATAACCTAAACGTGCTTTTATTGAATTAAAAGTTTTAATAATTGTATAAATTTTGCGTTAATTTAAAATTTTTTTTATTATTGCTTTAAATTTTTAAACTTTTTCAATACCAAATTATAATTAATATATTATATAAACTCAAAATATACTTATTTGAGAAAAATAATTTGTAAAGGTGAGAAGTGTAAAGTGTTTTATCTTAACAAAAACATTATTATTTATTTTATATTTATACTTTAATCTAGTATAAATAATACAAGGATTAAAATTTAAGATGAAAAGGGTTGTGTATAAATAACGAAAGATTAGTATTTTTAATTAACCTAAATAATTAAATTTTATTAATTTTTCTTAATAAAATAAATGTTTATAAAAGTAAACTATTAAAATTTTTTTCGAAACAAAAACGGTAGTGAGATGTTGACGTCAAGAGATGGCGCTTGCGTAGTTGAAAATCAACTGTGATGCTAAATACAAAATATGCGATTTCCTAATATTCGCCTTCTTTAACATTACTACTGGTGAGTGGTTTGTGTTTTTAAAAATAAAACTAATTATAATTATATTACTAGGTATAGAATTATAGATGATTTTTATTCATTTTATTAAATGAAAAATGATTTTTGAATTGGAGTCAGAAATTTGCTGTATTGTGATTTAATTGAACAAACTTTCCACAACGACACAGTATAAAATGCCAACTTGCGTAGTTCCATTTTGTAGTTCAAAAACAGCGGGACATCGTTTTCCAAAAAGACTAGATGTTAGAAAGAAATGGGTTCTAGCAATTCAAAAAGCTGAAGATTGGGTTCCTTCAGATTTTTCACGAATTTGCAAGCGACATTTTTTGCCATCTGACTATGTATTGCCAGTCGAATCAGTTCGCAAAAAACGTAAGTATATAAAGGCAATTGTGTGATCGTTTAGCAGTTGACATTTGGCCGTAATTTATTAATTAAAAACAATGTTTTTTTATGTCTATATAGTTTTTTTAATTACTCAAAATATATGCATTAAGTTTAGTTGGATTATAATCTGTGCTAATTTTTGATATATTACAGCCGTGCCAATTTTGAGAACAGGTGTTGTACCCACTCAGTATTTATTTCCAGAAACTAGTATGACAAAGGATTTAAGACGCAAAGAAGAAAGTGAGTAGCTATTCTGTTTTTAAGTACTATCTACTAACTGCAAGATTTTCTTCAAAGACGATGAAGAAGATAAAGAAGGAAAAGATTACACAGTTCTCCATTCTCCATTGGAAACTGTTTCAAAGGAATCAAAGTCTGAAACAGAGCATAAATTGGATAATTTAAGTAAGAACCATTGCGATAATATTTGAAGTTTTTATAATGTCAAGTTTATTTTAATAATTTAAACCAGAGCTTTTTAATATTTTCTAAGTAGCTATACTTTTACTAATTGTTGTAGCGTTACCTTGGAGCAAACCCGGTTTCAAACTTGAAATGACAAAAGTTGCTAAATTTTAGCTTTGTTAATCTTTTGCGGGCACAAATTACTCTAATACCTAAATTTTTTTGCAATTGATTGCTAATTTTATGACACAACTTGTTGCTATAGTTTATTTTTACGATAAAAAATTAAAACTGTAAGTTCTTTTTGTATAAAATTTGTGTATCCGACTTAGAGAAATTATTTTAGCTTATTTATAGTTCAAAGATTAAGCGTAATTACAATGACCGAGAAATACTGCTTTGGTAATAACCGGCTACTCGCAAAAATGTACTTTATTGCACCAACGCATGCACCGCACCACCAACGAATGAGTGTTCTGTGGCATCAACCATAGAATAATCAACACGACCTGCAAATGTCAATTGTCATTGTCAACGCCTATGACATTTGTTTGAGTTGTTATGTATGGTTGTTATTAATTAAGAAATACTTAACAAGCTTCTATTTGTTGTTTTGTGCAAATGTAAGCGTCTTTTATTCCGGTTTGTTTTTAGTTGATAAAGCTATGGAAGAAGACGACATGGACATGGAAATTGATGATACAATTTCTAACCACAACGCCACAATAATCGTGCGGGAAGCAACAGGAGTGCAAATAATTGGGGGCCCCGCCGCTGATTTATCGACGAGCACATCTACATCGACGCCATCAACTCCATCGAAAATGGAAGAGTCTCAGGTAAAACTTGAAAAAAAACCGGCTTCGAAACCAGCAGATATTGTAGTGTTAGATGACGACGAAGAACCGGCTCCTCCGAAAAGTTTAGAAAAGAAATCATCTGGAGACGACCAAGTTGAAATTATTGATTTGGTAGAAGAAAAATCGATTAGCAGTAAATGTATTAATTATTCTTGTGCTAGTGGGAAGGATTTGATGATAGCTCCAAATATGTGTATGTCTTATTATCGGGTTAAGAATCCGGGAAATGGCAAAAAAGAAGTGTGCGCAGAATGTTTCAACCTCGCTTTGAAAGACTATGATTCATTGGCAACAGAACTTCTTCAAGGGAATATCTTGGGAAAGGTTAAAGTTCCGATTAGGAATGATACTGTAGAAATTGATGATAGCGATGAGGAAGATGTGGAATCAAGAATACCTGAGATGGATAAAGAAGACATTGCTTTGGTAGAGAAAAATTTTGAAAAAATATTAATTGAAACAATGAAGCAATTAAATTTTGATGCACAAGTTAATAAGGAGACAACTTATCTCAAAGAACAGAGTAGTAAATTATGCAAGTCAAGAACTGAGCTACAAGCGATGATTAAAGAAACTAGAAATACTCTCGATAAAATTCAATTAAATTTGTATAATGAATTTAGAAGTGAAACAAGGGAAACGTGTGTCATATCGATTATTGACGATCATTTTGCAGCATCTACTCCTATCATACGAAATGGTAATAAATTAATTACTAATCTTATCACAGCAAAATTAAACTTATATTTTTTTCTATAATAAGAGTCTGGGCGGTTTCAACAGCCTTCACCAAGAAAGAGCCAAAGAACTGTCACAAAAAAAGTTTCTTACTCAGATATGGAAAATCCCAGTAGTCCTAAAGTTACTTCCAACGAAGAACTTATTGAAGTACCTAAGGACCTACCAGTTCTTGGATCTATTGAACCTCCGGCAATTATTCTAGGTTAGCTACATTGTTGTTGCCAACGTGATGTTCAGATTATGCCTGTTAAACTTAAACAATTGCTTGATAATTTTCTAACTTGACCTTTCGTAAATTAAAGTTGGTTACTAAAGTATTAATTTTTGTGATACATTTTTTCAGAGGATTTATATTTTATTTCACGAGAGAATTCATCCGGTTCATGGATTAAGGCACGTCTAAAATCAATTGTATCATCAGGAACTGTAGTAAATGGGGCACCTATAACAACTCCTCATTATAAAATGCTTGAGTTGAAACAACATAAAGAACGTATTGTCAATGGGAAGACTGTTGCATCAATGAAGTCTTCAAAAATTCGTTTAGAGACTGGAACAAGAGTGATTGCTGCTTTTAAAGAAGTGAGTAACACGGGAGAAATTAAAAAGCCGAGACATGATCCATTTTATCCGGGGATAGTTGCAGAACCACCTGTTGCTCAGAATAAATATCGGTAAGTATTATTCCAGGCTTACACTCACAAAAGTGTCAAATAAGTTTTTATATTCATATGACAAATCTGTCAAAGCTTAGTTTAACCAGAATAATTTTCATAGTTGGGAAAATCATCTAAGCGGTTAACTAGTCGCTACTGAAATATATATATTTGTAGAGATATAATTATTTGGAAACCAAATTAAAATTTGGTGTACGGCAGTGAGGGACGCTGCGCTTAAATAAAAGCTGTACGGCGGCTCTGCGGCTTTTGAATATACTGTAAATCTATTGCATATCAAAAAAATTAAAGCTTTTTTTTTCATTTTTGTCACCTATTGGATTTTTTAGACAGCGTTTTATCGGAATCATTCTGTATAGAAACATTCTTTTTATTTTATGTTATAAATGGCATAATGGCATTTACTGTTAAAAAAAACCTTTAACATTTTGTCACTGGCCATGCACACGTCAAGAAAACATTATATATTATGTCTTTCTTTTTATACAGGTGTATGATAAAAAAAGTTCCTAGTCATAACTCGGTCATTCTGAGGCTATGGCTCGTGGCCTTTTCTATACAAGTTTGTCCTAAATTCAATTTTTTTCCATTTATCTTTTTCCATTTATTTTATATTGTTATTAATCAGTACAGAGTAAATAAAGATTATCTGTTTACGTTTTTCATATATTAAATATAATTTTTTGACGGTCGATTTTTTTTTAAATCCATCGATATTTGCTTTCTCATTCATATTTTTTTGACTATTTGATAAAATGTGTAGCTGATGGCTGATATCCTAAAAATAAGAAAACTTGTTATTTCATTTGACTTGAATCAAAGACTTTCTGTAAAGAAACAAAGTTTCTTATGTAACGACTTTAAGTTTAAATTAGTACAGGCGCTATAGGTAGTTGAGTATGCAAAATCCGAGTGACGGCAACTATCACCGGATTCTTATACCTGAGACCTTAAATAATAACAAACACATCTAGCGCCCGGTCTAAATAGTTTAATCGGAATAGCTTTTTTAGTACAGTATTCTTGTGTGATTTTATGTTTTTAATTATTTGTTTCAGATATTTGATCTTTTTTGATATTGGATACTCACAATATGTGCATTACTCCAGCGTACATGTTGTTTTCGAATATAGTAAAAACGTTTGGGAAGACATGCACGTAGATTCACGTACATTTATTAAAAAATATTTGGAAAGTCCAGACAGACCTATGGTTAAATTATCAAAAGGTCAAACGGTTAAAGTCGAGTATCAAGGTATTAATTTTACGATTATTTTGTTTTCAACGAAATAGATATTTTTAATTAAAAATTTAGGTAAATGGTTACTTTGCACTATAATGAATGTTGATTGTTCATTGGCGCTGGTGTTTTTTGATTCTTTGAATCGAACTGAATGGATTTATCGAGGCTCTCCTAGATTAAGTCCTATGTTTAAAGAGGAACAAAACGCTTCAAAGCGACAACTTGGAGGACGACCTTCTAATCGAAAACCAGGATCTGTAAGTTTGAATATATTTCACAAGTTCTATCAACACTTTTTATTTTACATAGGAATCTATGGTGCAGTATACGAAGAACGCTGACTTTGATAAACCAGAAAATGAGGCAGCAGCACCTGTACGAGCCGTGGCTCGTAAAAGTACTGCACGACCCGAAAATAGCACTGCACGATCAGGTGGATTCGTGCCATTTTTACCACCTGTTAGTAATAATGTAGTGCATATGGAACCTACCAGCAAAATTATGGTAAAGAGTCTCATACATGTTAAAATAATCATTTGTTCAAATGTTATATATTTCAGTACTTTACTCCTCGTGACCAAGTTATCACTCAAAGAATATATCGCACTCATAATTGCTCGCCAGCCTGTAAAGACTACATAAGACACAATTTAAGTAAACTACGAGGACATAATCCTCTTTCTAAACCGCTATTATGCGGTTGGGCTCGAATAACCCAAAAAGTGAAAGGTAGAAAAGAAATTCTTTATAAAGCACCTTGTGGAAGAATACTGAGAAATATAGTCGAAATTCATAAGTATTTAAGATTAACAAAAAGTGAGATGACTGTAGATTTGTTCGACTTCAACCATATGGTTAGATGTTTAGCTGAATTTAACGTAGAATGTGCACCAGATCCTAAAGATTTATCAAAAGGTAACAAAAAATAAGTGGATATCAACAGTTCACTATAAATATTTTTAGGACTTGAGCAAGTACCAATTCCTGTAATCAATGGGATCAACAATGATATGCTCGATTTCTGTAATTACGCGATTAAAAGAGTACCTATGGAAGACGTTCCACTGAATGTGGATCCAGAATTCTTGATAGGATGTGATTGCACGGATGACTGCCAGGTATTTAATATTTGAGTGAAATAATTTATGATAAATTATTTTCTTTTTAGGATAAATCAAAATGTTCGTGTTGGCAATTAACTTTGGAAGGTTCTAGATATATGGGTAGAAATGTTGATCCAAATAATATTGGTTACGTTTATCGAAGACTTCACGAACAAGTACTAACAGGAATTTACGAATGTAACTCACGCTGTAAATGCGCTTCAACATGTTTGAATAGAGTGGTTCAGCATCCTATGTCAATAAAATTACAAGTCTTCAGAACTCATAATAGAGGATGGGGTATCAGATGCGTAAATGATGTCCCACAAGGTACATTTATCTGTATTTATGCAGGTACTATCCACACAGAACAAATGGCCAATGAGGTGAAAAACATCAATTTCAAAACTTTTTAAACTGTAAAGTATTTTTAGGACGGCGTTACGTATGGCGATGAATATTTTGCTGAATTAGATTATATAGAAAACTGCGAAAAACACAAAGAAGATTATGAAAGTGATGTTGCAGATCCGGACAGTCCACGAAGTCGCAGTCCTCCATCTCCGGATGAGGATGATGACGACGACGATGACGATGATGGGGGAAGACGAAGAAGAAGACGAGGGAATAAAAAAATATATGATAATGATTTTTGTATCACTTTTCCTCTTTCTCGTTCTGATACATGGGAAAAATCTATGAGTCTAAGAAAACGAACTCAAGAAGAATCGCGAGCCGAAGCAGCAGAAAAAGAGTTGAAAATAAAGCGAGAACCAGGTTTGCCACAAATCGAGAAGTTGAGTTCGCAAATTGAAACTGTAACAATTTCTGATGATGAAGACGGTAATGATGTTTTATATTTTCAGAATTCCCTTTCAGATATTTTTTGTGTTTATAGATCCCAAGGAAGTATTAAGCTTTAATCCTAAAGCCGGTTCAGATTTAGAGGAAAACAAACCCAGTGATGCAAGCGTACGAAGTTTTTTTGGGGAGGAAGAACCCTACATTATGGATACGAAAAATGCCGGAAATATTGGTCGCTTTTTGAATGTACTGTTCTTCTCATATTAGTGTTGATTTAATAATGCGGTATTACCTCTTTAACTGAAATCTAATTCAAACAATATATTTGAGCAATCTCGCAGGGGAATAGAAAAGATGAATGTGAATCCTGTCATTGTAAACCTAAACTTGTATTATTTAATGTAACAACTAGACAAAAAATTATTTTGAAAATAGATATTTCACAGTTCCGTATTTTTAGCAACTATTTAACAGTAAAGCGTTAAGAGGTAGTATAACCGTATTCTTTAGTTAACATATCTTTAAATACTATGAGCTAATCATCTGTTTTATAGCATTCCTGTTCTCCAAACGTCTTTGTGCAAAATGTATTTGTCGACACTCACGATTTGCGTTTTCCTTGGGTCGCATTCTTTTGTTCGCAATTTATCAGAGCTGGAACTGAACTGACATGGAATTATAATTATGACATTGGAAGTGTACCTGGCAGGATACTCTATTGCCACTGTGGATCTTTAGAGTGTAAAGGTCGATTACTTTAAGTGTACGGTTGAAAATCATATTGATGTGTATTAGCATATAATAAATATATCTAGTAAGGTACAATATTCAGCGAACTTTTTTGTCGAATTGATTCACGTCGCACGCACTATTTACCAGAAAACCTAGACTAGCATATGAGAGAAGTGTAACACATTTGGGTTGTGGGTAAGACAGGCGCGAGGATGAAAGGGGAGCTTGAGAGCCGTTGGTACCTATTGGCAAAAAGCTGAATCTTCAAAGTGTGTGAATAGTTGTCAAGAAATCTGTTCTATTATGTAAACGGCCTTCACTCATGCATGGAAATAGATACGGTGTTAATGGGTTTGAAACCGAATAGATTTGCCGGGCTGGGTAGCGAGACTCCTAATAAATAAATGTTAGTAGAGTTAAAAAATCTTCCCAAGTCGTCTAGAAACGATTTTGGTTTGCAATGTGTTGCTAAAAGCTAGAATTTTTTTTAGATTCTTCATCGAAAAATTTTTTTTTGAGTTTCTAACGCCACTGTTATTGTCATGTAATATTATGCACAACCGTCAATCGCAAATGCCTTATATTAATTTTTTATTATTGCCTCCGCAATGCTTTCTTATGGAGTGCCTTATCGAATAAACGCGGCAATTAATCAAAAAAGTCATTGAAACAAACGTTGTAGGTCTGAGATTGTAGATTGCTTCAAGTTTTTGTGATTTACTGTAGGATAAGCCGTTTAGCTTGTACAATTTTTTTCGTGTGTTATTGCTAAAATTTACAGCGTATCACGCGAGATGTGAGGAACGTTTATAATACTACGGCCCAAGCCAAGCTATTCGACCTTATTGCTATTCAAATATTATTAATAAATTGTTATTTATGTGCTCTGACCTTTTTACAAATAAGTATAAGATGTAAAATTTTTGATATGAGATTTTGTAGTTTAATGATAATACAAATAATTAATAATTTAATTAATACGCACAAAATTTTCTTATCAGCAATTTGATGCTCTACAAAATTAAATTTTTATCGAATAAAAATTATTTTATACATTTTATCCTCAATAAGAAAAACTGCAATTTTTTCGAATTTAGTATAAAGTATATCCATTATTCTAAGTACAAAAATATAATCCCGTCTACGAGACAACTCGGTGGTGTATAAGTGATTTAAAAATTCGGCTTTTCTGTTTATAAAATATTCTCATCGGAAAACCATTGTCTAAATTTTTGTGCAGTACTTTAAAAAGAAAATCAAAAACATGAATTCTACCAACTTAAACTATTTAAAGTTGTCAAAATATAAAATTTTTGTTTTTACTATACCACTGAAGCTTACTGCTCGCATTAATGCAATTACGACATTGCCGTCGTTAATACTTCACAACGGATTATTAAACTTCACTAATATTTATGAGGGTTTACCGCACAACTTTTTGTAGAGACATTGTTATTGTCTCAAACAAAATTCTAAAAATTCATAGTTTGAATAAAGTTTTGTGCATCTGATTATTCTTAAAGCGATAAAGGTATAGTAGAAATTAAATGTCCTTATGCTGCCTCACAGAAGCCAGGCTGTTTTAGAGAAAAAAAATAAATGCATTATTTTAGAAAATAGCGTACAGTCTTTAAAAAAATCATAATTATTATTATCAAGCTCAGAGCCAGCTGGCAGTTGAAAATTTCCAGTGTTGATATTTTCTAGTTTAGTATGATCGTTGAACAAATAAATACCATATTTTTTTATAGAAATACATAATCAATTTTATAATGCTGCCTAAATGCAAAATCTTTGCAAAAATTGAAAAATCGTATTTTTGTTACTTTTTAAATAGTGCAAATATAAAGTCAGTTTTGGTGTAAACTCTAGATTCTATATTGCCAAATTTTATTCGACCGGCGCTCCTAATGGTTTAATTATCTTGTATTATTATTTAATTTTTCCAAAGTGAACTTAATGAGAATTTTTAGAAAAGGACAATACCAATGTTAAATTAGAAGATAAGGGATATCTTATCTTTTTTTTAAACTTCTACTAACTTTTATGAGAATTTATTATACTTGTGTATCTGTAAGATTTTTGTTTGAGACAATGTCAAGAATGTCACTAAATGAAGTATGCGAATGTCACTACAAACTCTTATAAAAAAAAAGTTCGTAACTGCACAGGATAGCCACACTATATCTAGAGAACAAACAAACTTACATTTGCATACAAGACTTGATTAATTAGAAAAGTTAAATATAGTGGAAAATTAAGTAAGTGCAAACTTATATATAAATACAAATAATTTGTATAAATAATATAAAAGTATATTGTACCAATTGTCTTGTATTTATTATTGTACTGTAGTAGTTGAGCCTTATATTTTATGTTTTGATAAATACAATATAAGATAGAAAAATATATTATTACCACCAGTGAAATAACGTATTTTTAAAGTTAGGCTTTTATAATCTCCTATTACTGGACAATGCATCTAATCTCTCATAAACTCGTTCAAAAGAATGTTATAAACACTCTTCACATAAGATAAGCTGTTTGTATAGATTTTATCGCAACATTTTTGCATTACTTAAACACATAATTAATTTTTTTTATTCATTTATAGCGTTATTCTATTTAAACTGCTAAATAGTGTTGCTCTGAGGGCCGGAAGAAGCCCTCTCTTAAGCATATGATAATAATATAAATTTATTGATGCTAGTATTGAAGGAATTAGCATAAGTCATCATTAAACATAGTTAAAATTAATATTACAAACATCAAAGTGTACAAACATATAACAATCCACTATGATAATTGCACTAATTAAATTAATTTTGTTTAGCGTAGAAAACACTCTCAAGGTCTCAAGTATGCACTGGGATATAAAGGTAAGTAAGTATTTCAAAGTTAAGAAAAGCCTCCTTGCAATCTTTCTTGTAGCATAGTCCGGCAATGATTCGTATTGCAATCCAAAAATTCTGAAAGGTTGTGAGCCCCTACCCCAAGCTATGGGTAGGGAGGCTTACCGTAGGAGATTATTGTATGACATATGGAAAAATAAGCTGCAGTTAGTATTTAGTAGCTCTCAGCTTGCTGGAACCTCTTTCAATTTGCTTATTCGAGCCGTGTAGTTAGGTTCCCTTAGAGTGAATATGAACTTATGGAATAGTTTGTGAATAATTTAAACACACCATATTTGCATAAAACCTTAAACCATTCTACAGCTTTTGACTGCCACAGTAATAGCTTCCAAAACTTGTTTTTCAGAGTCACCAGCAATGGAGATTGTAGAGTCGCCAGCAAAGAGAGTAAATTGATAACTAGGATAGAGAAAGGGTAAATCGTTTATGAATATTATAAAGAGGCCTAAGTATTGATCCCTGGAGGAACTCGTATATCGAAAATCACCCTCGACTGACATCGATCCATTAACTTTCACAACAACTTGTTTTCGATTATATAAATACGATTCTAATAAGAGTTTCAGACTATTTTGACTAAATTTATAAACTTTCAGTTTAGAAAAGATAGCAGACTGTGTGACACAATCAAAAACCTTACTGAGGTCACAGAACGAGATGCATTGCTGATTCAAAAGCATTCATAACACTTGAGAGGTCGAATATTCAGAGGGTGGTACTTTTTCCGTCTGAAACCAACTTGTTCTTAGAGAATAGGTTGTTTATTTCGAATCATATAGTTCTTAATTTTGATAGCCATGGATTTTCTTAGACAAAGTTGGCAGTAGTGATATGGCCTATAGTTCGAGATGTTACTTCGGTCTCTTTTCACATAGATGGGCATAACAACTGCTTTTTTAAGACGGAAGGAAAAATACCACCTACTTAATTTTGTTAAAGGAATAATTGTTATGTTATTTAATAGCCAAACATTTAAATCGTAAATGTCTTTACTGTTAATGTTCTTTTTTTCATTATCTATTATCTCTCCAACTTCAATAAAAGTGATGGTACCAAAATCAAAAAGCTAGCGTATAATTTTAAGTACTTCTCGCAGTGTTGGTGGGGTCCTTTTTCTTTATTTTTATTTAGTGAAAAAGCATTGAAGTCACCAGCTGATAAATTGCAGTTTGTGTCGGTTGTTTATAGTTATCCCTCCTTGAGAGTTTATGATGATCCAAGCACTTTTCGTTTGTAGAATTCTAGGCTATTCCTAGGGTTGTTGTACTGCGATATATCTTCATATAAGAAATTTACAACGCTCGCCGATAATGAGAAACTTTCAAGAAAAAATTATTGAATATCACACATTTTTAAACATTAATAGATCTAAACCACATATACATATTGCAATAATTAAAGAGCATAATTTCTTGGTTCTCTTTTTGGTATTTTTTGATACATGATGAAACATATTTTAAACTTTTTATTAAAGCCATTTAATTGCAAGCTTTCGCTCAAATATTTAAGTTAAAATTTTGCATTCGAACTTAGCCTGGAGGGCAATAATCAGCCGAAGTGGCGTTATTCTAAATTCCATGTTGCCGCTTCAATCATTGTTAAAATGACGGGAATTATGTACCTTATCTTAAAACATTTACAATTTCTAGTGCTTCAGACTTTAATGATTGAAGAATAACTCGTGATAAAAAACTGTTCTGGTTACTTAAATAATTTTTTTTAGGAATTTAGCAACCTATTTTTATAAAAAATTTCAGAATTTTATGGCAGCAAGCTTTGAAGTATAAATTTATATTTGCAGCCATATGTGAAATACTAGTATTTTCACCATGATTTGCAGCTACAAAAGCAGTTGGTTTTTGTTGAGAGCTCAAATGTTGAACAGAAAACTAAATTTTGAACTCCGCAGTGAATGCCAGAAAACTACAATCTAGTTGGTACATTTCAACTACTAAGCAGCTGCTTGTAACCACTTAACATGTGAGCTCAGTGTTGGTAACATTACATACACTAATCTGTTGCTGTTTTCACCAATATAAATTCCCATCACTCGCGAGAATGTCAATAAATCTTAAATGCTACAACATATTTTATAACCAATGAGTTGATGGTTCTTCCTAAAACAGTAGCTCGTAACAATGTTCCTACTAACGTAAGCTTAAGAAGGGAAGTGTGCAAAACGAAATAATTGCAACCAAAATGTTTATAATAATACATCAATTTTTTTTAAATCAATCTACACAGCATGTTTTCACATCCATACGCATGTTAAAATGCATTGTTTTAAAAGATTACAGCCAAAGAATTATGTCATATTGTTAGAAAAACTGGTACAATTTAACTGCTGAGATTCTCCGGCAGTGGTGCGGCAGAAGTGTTCTTAAAAACAATGAAATCACAAATTTTACCAGTTTTCCGAACCAAGAGCAAAAAGAAATCCGTGATGTTACGGTCAAAAACATTTTATTAGATAACCTGAATGTCAACTCAAACGAGTGCTTTTCCGTTAAAAAAAATATTGCTTGGTATACATTTGACATGCAGATTACCGTACTTAGTTAATCTACACTTTAAGTACTCAACAGAAATTAGTACACGGAATGCCATTTGTACGGAAATATGCGTGTTTTGCATTAAACAAAATTGAAAAAAAAAACAACAAATACTGCTAGCCAAAATTTTCCTGCAATTATGGTTATTGAATTATTAAATCTCACAAAGAGAATTTGTTCAATTGCGACGCTGCCTGAAAATGTTTGAACAATTTCGAAGAAAACGATTATCAAAAAATATATATAAATACTTAAAAGCAAAAAACGAGAATTCTAATATTCAGTCATACGCACACACTGCTTCAGGTTGCTCATGTTGGACAAAACCATGCATTATTATTATTAAAAATCTATTCATCAATAATAAAAATACTATGATGATAATGGGAGCACCAGGAAGGGATATATAAAGCAGTAGTAATACCGAGAGTACGTTAATTTTGCTTCGATAGAAAAGACTAACATTGCTTGTGTTCATGTTGGACGAGGACCGAGGACAATAAAGTAGAATATTAAAAAAAAGTATGTAAAAAGATGAACCAATCAATCACACGTAGGAAAACTCATTCATCCAATTTGAGACAAACAGATACATAGAGTTTTACGGCTAAGATAATTATAATAATACAGTATGTACTGATCAACGAGACGGTCACCGCCTCTTTTTCAATGTCTTGGGCCTGGCCCGCACTACACAGCACTGATTAGTTCGTATGACTTCATTTAGTTAAATTACGAAACGTCTTGGTCCTCTACGTCTTGCAGTTGTTCTTTTGGTTCCGCTTCACCTAAAAAAAAATAAAATGTATTGCTTTCATAAAAAAAGTATACTTAATTCCGCACCATCTCCTTGCATATCACTAGTCCACAACGTTAAATTGTCTCGTAACAACTGCATAATCAATGTGCTGTCTTTGTAGCTTTCTTCTGATAAGGTGTCTAATTCGGCAATAGCATCATCAAATGCAGCTTTTGCTAAACGGCATGCTCGGTCCGGACTGTTTAGAATCTCATAGTAGAATACAGAAAAGTTTAAAGCTAAACCAAGCCTGATAGGATGTGTTGGTGGTAATTCTGTCATAGCAATATCGCTGGCTGACTTGTACGCTACTAATGAATGTTCGGCAGCATCTTTGCGATCGTTTCCTGTTGCGAATTCGGCTAAATATCGATGATAGTCACCCTGTCAAAGCAATAAAAGAAATGTCATGTAACAAACTAAATCTAATTCAACAATATATAAAACATTTTTTAATGAAGTTTAAATTATCCGCTATCATGTTTTTGACATTATTTCTATAATAAAACAAAAGTAATAAATAATATAAATATGTAGTTTGATAATTGAAAAACTATTCACGGAATAGTTTAAATAAACATTCTACATTTAGCCAGGCCTAAATGAAATACTTTCGTATTATATTAAATTGATTATGTCAATGGCAGTCTCACGCCTGAAAAATCAATAGTTTTGCTGCTGCCATTGCTCAAATGAAATTTTTCGATTATCACGATATGAGCGCTATTTTCAGGTTTAATACTTTTTAAAATATTACTGAATGTAATCTCAATAATCAATCATAGATAATTTGTTGACATATCACGGTGCATTAAATAAACTAAAATAAAAAAATTGGCAACAAATCTACTAATAATTTATACGAGCCACCTTAAATATAAAAAAAAAGAAACTAACCTTCATTTTATAATAGAAAACTTTTGACTCTCCTGTTGATGCAGCGGGAATAAGATGTTTGTCCAATACAGCCAAAATATCCGAACAGATATCCCTTAATTCTTTTTCAACTTGTGATCTATATTGTCTAATCATTTCCAATTTATCATCGGTTCCTTTACTCTCTTCTTTTTGTTCAATCGATGAAATAATTCGCCAAGAAGCCCTTCTTGCTCCAATTACGTTCTTGTACGCGACTGATAGCAAATTTCGTTCTTCCACTGTTAATTCAAGATCCAACTTAGCAACCTTCTTCATAGCCTCCACCATTTCTGAAAATAAGAATAATATAAATCATAACTATTCATGACCTCGTATTTGAAAAATCATATTCCGTTACAGTATCGAAGAAAAAGTAGAGCAACAAAATTCGAGTGTTTTTCTGGGTTTTTTCTAGGTGCTCTTTGTTTTCTGCTGAATGTACCTCCAACATTCTTAGCGATTACTATGAAGAGATGCTTCAAATTTACTTGTTGCTTATATAAATAGTTTATAAGCGTTAGTCATCTGAATTTTAGTTAGTCTACGAAATATACTACAACCCCCGAAGCAGTAACTAAGATCGGGTAGTTATTCAATTTCAAATTACTTTTGAATTGGCTAAAACCGACAAAGAAAATTTTGAATTATAAATTCTTATTTTATGCAACCATATCAAGAGCTCTACAGATAACAACATAGAACTCCGTAACAGTTAGCATAGTCATCCAGTAAAGTTAACCAAAAAAGAATACAATAATTTTTAGTTTTTTTACCAAAAAAAAAATTTCTTTTGTTATGAGTCATTTATTTTCTTTATCTATTTAAAAAAATTTTTTTTCAAAATTCCAATGCAACTTCATGGACCTAAGAAGAACTGTTTGCTAACAATCCAAGTCGTAGATTCTGACGCCAACCACCTTCTTTGTTTGGTCGTCTTACAAGCCCAAACTGAACGAAAATAATCATTTCACTGTTCCAACAACTACAAACCGTGTATGAAATTACAAAATATTTGAAATTGATTTAAAATTGAGGTTCTGTTTTTAAGACAAACTTTTTAGTAATCTATTCGTAAATCAACAAACTAAGCACATTTGGTAGAGTTTATAGCATCAAAGAGTTAAAGTTAAGTCAAGTACAATCAAGTATAGTAGTCCAATTGGTATAACGTTATATGATCATTGCTCTGTTGCAAAAGTTAATAGCCTAACAATGGGACAAGCTTTCACAATTCAAATAAACCACACAGATTAAGGGTGGGTTAGCCGGTCGTATTCTTCAAAATGTCAATTGTTTTGTCTCAATAACCCGTAACATTCAAATTTTGTGACGCCATCTGCACAAAATCGCCTGAACTGTGAACGTTATCTCTCTGTCACAGACGAGAAAGATAGATACAGTACAAAAATAATTTTTTTCTTAATTTACTGCATAAGAAAATTATATAAATTAACTCATCAAATTAAGCACAAAAAGAATGTTCAAAGAATGAACAAAAAGTTGAAAACACTCAAAAGCATACCGCTAAAATATAACCTATAATTTCTAATTAATACAGGTGTAACAAATGTGAACAAATTCAAAATCGCAAATAGAAATCATAATATTGCACAAGTGGTTTACTTCGAGAATGACTTATGATATCTTAATCTAATATTCATAAGCTCAATTATAAATCGATTTTAACCCTTAAATGATTTACTTGACGTTAATTGATAAACGACGGTGTCGTGCTAATGATTAATTGTGTTATTGTACTATTAAGAGTTAAACTTTAACTTAATGGCTCTTATGTTGTGATGGTTTGAGGCAAGAGACAAGCAATAATATAAAACCATTTGACGTTTATTGTTTTTTGACTTTTTGATCACAAGATCCAGTCACAAAGTAAAAAATTTTTACTTAATAGGATAATTTTTTACCGTCATTGATGACCAATATTTATTGCATTTGACTGTATATTACAATCAAAAGAATTAAGTTTGACCTAATGTCCATTTATAATGGGAGAATGACAATTTAAACCCCAATAATATATATACATATATCACTTTGAGATACTCTAATATTTTAAAATACCTACAGACTATATTTTTGATAAAATAATCTGAGAAACATGACGCTTGAAAGTCAATATTTTTTTAATTATAATTTTTGATATCAACTCTGATTTTATCTCTTATCTTAAGGTCAGTTGAAAATACATAATTTGTCACACGACTTGTCAAATTACTGTTGGCAGCCTTTACATTTAGTTTCTTTTTTGTTTGCAGGATTACATATCACTCAGTGAATGAATGAAGGCATCTGCCTAAATCATCTAAATAAATGTGTTTCAATCATATAACCTCGCGGTCTGATAGTGACACACATAAATCAAGTTACCTTTTATCCAAACATAGAACATAAGAAGACCTTGTGTACTCGTTTAATCTGCAGCTTTGGTATTATCAAGAAAATTTATCTTTTATTAATCTTTTCCATAGTCTTTTAGAGCCAATAAGATACATGGCTATCACTGATGATAAAAAACAAAGAGTAATGTCAAAACAAATTCTTATATAAATCGTTGGGGTTCACCTGCTGAAACTGAAATTTGTTATATTCTCGTATAAAAACAAAGTGATGATTTGTAAAAATGCAATTCGCAGCGCTTCGATTTGATATTTTATTGATTTGTTCAGTTGATACAATAATTTGAAAAATCGATTAAAAGAAAATCATTCATTAATATAAGTTTTTAATGAATGACTTGGTCTTTCTTGACCGATCGTTAAGAGTCACTTTAACGATAAATCGATCGTTAATGTACCCCATTTAACAACACCTTCCAGAATGGCAAATAGTTGTTTATAATTGGCGACTTCAATTATTGATTTCAGAGATAAATATGTTTGTTGGCATAAACGGCAATGCTATCCTGAAATGTTTCAGAAGCAAATTTTTATCTCTGAAAACTGAAAAGGTTTTGATCAACGTAAAAATATGGTAATTAATTGTTATGTTAATGAAGACTCTCGCTCGATATTAAAACAACCTCAATTATTAATCGTCTGCATAAACATACTTTCTTTTGTTTATTAAATAACTATTACAATGCCAACAAATAAAGTTGTCTGATTGAATAGTTCATTACTCTGCTTCTGATCGAATAAAAAAAAACTCTGAAAAAACTTCTGTTTTAGTTGAATCAATTATATGTGCGATCCACTCTGCTTTTTTTTAACAATTCCTCAATACTTAAACAACATACTACCACTTAAAACAAACGGTAACGTCTGCTCATTAAAAATTATTCCTAATTTAAAATAAATACAAAAACTCCCGATTAAAAACTTAGGATTGATCTTACAAAAATCAACAAACCGACGATATTAGCAACATAATCTCTTTTATAGTTTCGTTTCAGCTGCGCGATTATCGATTGGCGGCGGCGTCCCGCTGCTCCCACCCTGGCAAATCAACCCCTAACGCGGTTGACAAACTTCTTATAAAAAAATCAATTATGGTAAAGTTAAGAGAAAAAAATGCATTTGTTTTTTACCCCATGTGAAAATTTTGGGGTTTTAGCTTAGTGGAACAAGGTCACCGCTGTCGGGGCGGTAGGAAACCACGCCCTCAACCTTGAAATTACCGTCCATTTTGTGTCAATGACTGATTAAAAACCCCAAAAGGGCATAATTTGCCATGAAAGAGACAAATCTTTAATCTGAGCAATCCGGTAAGACAACAAAACTGTTAGATTCCACAGTAGCACCGCCGTTTCATTCATTTCATCAATTTCCTTCCGGTGGACCAACAAGACACGGAAGCGGAAATGTCCCTATCCTATAATAATGACAAAAACCCTAAAATTTGGGCAAATTAATAATTGTTACAAACATAGAGAATACAGATGATATACAGTACATATCACTGTAGAGTGACGTACAATCAATTTTTCCATTGACGCACGTGTTAAAACAAACAATTCCTTGTATAATAGTGAACAATTTCACAAATAAATTATACTTGAGGACAATGTTTATAAAAGACGAACCGGAAATCGGATTTTTCTTACGCAACATAATTTGTGTTGAATAAATTAAGAAGGCGGCGGTGTCAATAAAAAAAGACCGGCGTAGGTGTTGCCCCGGCTGCTGTTGCCCCATTTTGTCTGTTCAATGCAAAAGTATTCAAAGGGGGTGATTCACCCAGAGATCAGAGACCAGAGATAGTGACAAAATGTATAGTAAGGGTTAACAGGGTGGGAGGGGGCCCCTTTTATCGATTATGCAGTGTATCGCGTAATTTGATGATTCACACCTTAAGAATTTACCTCTAAATAGGTTAAAAGTATTCTCAATTGAACCCTACCTTTTCTAGACCGTCAAATCGACGAAAAGCTCCGCTAGTAAAGCCTTTTAATAAATGTCAAAAAAAGTGTCAATAAAATGGTGAAGCGTCAGCAAGAATTTTGATAGCCATTTTGGCCGGGTTATCAACAAAGTTATGATTAAATATACACACCATCGTAGCGCTCCGCCTGTTCCGCCAATTTTGCTTTATAAACGTTATCCTCTCTTTCAGACATTTTTAGATGATTACAGATGGAAACTTGTACAAAACCACTAAAAAACACTCAACACACTCGATCAGTTACTGCAATG
Source organism: Lagria hirta (assembly GCA_947359425.1). Lineage (NCBI taxonomy): Eukaryota > Metazoa > Arthropoda > Insecta > Coleoptera > Tenebrionidae > Lagria > Lagria hirta. The sequence goes on along the minus strand of OX375802.1, from coordinate 3,623,180 downwards.
CCAATATGGCCGCGCACCCGCCACACTAATATACGAGTTTACACGAAGCAACTTCGTATCTAGTTGAATGACGTCATTTTTTTCAGCGGTTGATTCAAAATATTTACTTTCACGTTATTATTTTACCTTTAATCCTGACTGATAGGTGTTCGTCATTTTATTTCTAAATATTTTAGCCACATTTTTTCCTCTCCAATTTAACCAATAGAAATTTTTTGTTAAAACTGTGAGAGTTTTTGATTTTATAATAATTTATAGATATTTTTTTAAGTAAAAAAAGCCAATAAGGCGCTAAATCGCTTGTATAATTAAATTATCTCGATGAGGGCCATATGGCATCTTAAGTAAAAGAGGGAGAACATGGGCTTAGCATTCCTGGAAAGGTGGAGGCCAGTCAGTATCAGTAAACTGAGCAGGGCGAGAGTGAGAACGTTGATTAAAAAGTCAGAGCGGTCGGGCGGGCAGTATTATGAACATTTAAACTGTTAATTGTTTATTGAAAGAGAAATATAGTTAACGTGTTGATCATGTGTGGTTTTGTGGTATAATTGTAAATTCAATGCTGACTCCCTGAATTCGGAGGAATAATGAGTAAATAGGTTAATATGAAATATCCACGACAGAAACTATAGTTTAATACCTAGGGTACGGTCTATGTGGTAATACATTTCAGACTGTTTCGGTTGTACTCCCATGACGTCTGTAGACATCTACAGATTGCTATCCTGATTCTCTACTTCCTCGAACAGAAGCGAAGAGGTAGAGGGGTGGGCTGGAGCCTGTTAACCGCTATGGTTATGATCCTATCAGTGTATAAAAAGGTTGTGGATTTCCCTTTTGCTGGTATGACAGAGTAATGCGTAATGTCCTTAGGTTCTTAACTTATATTAATCTTAATTTTATACCTTTTCCTATTACGTATTATTCCTGGCCATTCTATTTCGCGTAATGTGATTGAGGCCTAGCGACATCGTTGACGTTGCTCCCGAACTTGATACCGAAACAATGAAGACATTATTGAGAACACGATGCTAAAGAAAAGGAGTGAAGATTGAGTCAATCGAGTCCATGAAGTGGTTGTCCATGTCCAATGAGCCTTGTGATGTCTTCCACAATCAGTTCGAGAGAAAGAGAATCCTGCGAGGGGGAGAAAAGCCTCCGGTGAGTTACTTTACAGGTATTATTGACAGGTACATTATGTGTAAATATGTTTTATGTGTCGCCCATTCGTAAAATAATTGCGTAGACTTGTAAGCTTGAAAAACACTGAAATTAATTGGATACTATAATGTACAATTATTGTTGTTTTTGGAGTCGGTGTCAGTCAAGGTAGGTTTGTATAAGGTTGTATATATGTATTATGATATACCAATTATTAGCATACGCAATATTAGCATAGACAATATTTAAACTAACTTCACGCGGCGCACAGGCAAGCAGACGCGGGCGTTTATTTTACCTTGACTGACACCGACTCCAAAAATAACAATAGTTGTACATTATAGTAGATAAATAATTTGATTGTTTTTCAAACAAACAAGTCTACGCAATTATTTTATACCTTGTAGTGCATTTTTTTAATTTTTAAAGTCGATTTTTTTTTTGTTAAAAATTTCTTTTTTATCTTTGATTTTAAGTAGATTCCATTATTATTTATTTTAATATGAGTGGACCTACTAAACGCGCTGCTAATATGAAACAGCGTTTCGGAATGAGAAAAACGAAGAAAGGGAGAAACGTTTATTTCAAAATAGAAAACCTACGGTTTTCTTAATATTTAATTAATTGATCCTATTTTATATGAATTGCTTTATGATTTGTGCTTATCTTATATAAGTGCGGTACTCGTGCATAGTCAAGTCAAGTCGAGAGAACGAGAGTGATAGTTATCTCTACACTCGAACAAATATAACTTGTTATTGTGTGCAAATGGGGTGCGAATGTGGTGTCCTAACATTTCTGTTTCAGTATAACCTTGCCAGGCGACAAATTCTGCCTTCTTCTAATAATGTGGCTGGTTTGGCTATGGCAACTAGGTTTGAGTACTGAAACGACTTGCTCTAATCTTAGGAAATAACACATGTAAGACCTTACTACATTATATTGATGATTATGATGCATGCAGATACATCTATGTCATTATTGACATATTTGTTTTTATTAAAGAGCGTGCAGATTATTTGTGTCAGAATTGACACGGTTGTTATTGTTTATTGTTGCTCTTTATGTGAAATGATTAAGAATGAAAACCTACAGCAGAGAACTAGTTCTGTTCTTAAGCCGGTCTTTACTACTACTATTATTATTTATTATTTGGCCCTCGACGCCGATTAACATAATTCCGGTTTTTTGGTTGAGATCTAGCTTCTCAGATTTCTTAAAAAGATTGGAGAGATCTTTAAAGCCGGGTTTGGTGCTGCCGCCAAACCTGGTACCTTGTCACTGAAAAGGGTTGTAGGTGGGTTTCTTATTGTGGCAATGGAAGGTTGCAGTGTTTTTATACCTTTCAATTACTCCTTTAATATTGTTTTTATTTTCCTCGCCGGAAAGACTGTAGCCAATGGCCATCTAGGGTTAATTACACGAGTGCAGGCTTGTGAGTGAGACGGCGTTTATAACTTCTCGAGTCCGGTCCATATGATAGAAACAGCGAAGCCACCGTAGCAGAGGATGCCCTCCATCCACAAGGCTGGAATGGAGGAAGATTGCCTGGCGGGGACATGCCCCCGGTGAGTTACTTGATAAGTATTATTGACAGGCCCATTATGTGTAAAAGTGTTTCATGTATGGTTAATCTAATCCGTTCAATTCGTTCGAGGCGGTGTCTTAACGGCGGCCACAAAGGGGGTGAGTTGTAGTAGATCGATGATAATGATGTAATCTGATAATCTTGTATTTATGCAGTATTTAAGTTGTATTCATAATCAGAAAAAGAATGTGGTGAAACAATCTGACAATTATTGTATTTTAATGAAACTAGGTAATTTAATTATATGAATTTAATTATCCCGGCGCCTTCACCATTATTCTTATGCAAATTGCGTCAAAAAAATACCCCTTACATTTAGTTTAGTAGTTTATTTTCAAATTATTTGCAAAATCGTTTTCACTACTGAAAACAAATCAAAAATATCAGTAGTATGTTTATTTTTCCTTTTAGTTGAATTATCCTTCAATTTTTTGTGATAAAAATAACTTTGTTTGTAGCGTTGCAGCGCTATTAGGGCACCTATAGTTACAAACAGATATTGCATTGATGTTGAGCTGTTAAACACAAACCTGTAGTTTTTAATAATTTTGCAAATTTTGATAAATCTTTCCACGTCAGGTAAATGCAAACTAGTTATTTTTCTTTTTCTTGTCCCCATTTTAAACAATAAAATACAAAATCACAAATATTCAATCTAATTTCTCGGAAATAAACAAAATTCAAATTAGATAGAACTACCAAGATTTAGAATACAGGAAAGTTGAAGTATGATAACGTTGTCAATGGAAGAATTTTTCTTCAGACTGTCTTTTAATTAAATAGGTTTAAGGCGGTTCGTTCGTAGTATCGCTTTTACCACCACTAGACGGCTAGAAAAGTTGATGCCGAGATCCCGATAGAATAAGAAAAATTTATTAATTTTTTATTTCAAATTTTTGACACACTTTAGAAAGGCTTAAAGTACCCGCTAAGTGTTAAAATTTTGGTTAAATCACAATAAATTAAAAACCGAAGCTAAAGTTAGATAATTTTGAAAATTTATTTTAAAAAAAAATAAGAAAATTAAAAAAAATCTAAAACTTAAGCAGAGTGTATCTGACTTCAACCAACGTCTGTGCAAAATTTTAATATAATAAAGATTATAAAAATATAATAATAAAGATCATTGCAAATTCTATGGAAAAATCTGTGCTGCTTTTTTAATATGATCGTTAACAAATTTTATGAAAATAATTAATCATTTTGTAAGACTTTAATTTTAATCTTCCGTTTTGCTAAATTTTTTAACAATTAAATTGGAGTAAATAACAGTTAACTCCTTCTTTATAATAAATTGGTCAGGAAGTCTATGTTCTACGATCATTAGCATTGAATATTCACTTGAAAACAGTGTACAGAATAGCAACAGCCAGCTACATTACCATCAACAATCTACTTCAGCTCACCCCGTTATATTCATTGTTATAGAAAAGCTCGAAAAGTCAGACGGATCGATTAGGCGACACATGGAACATATTTACACATAAAGTACCTGTTAATAATACTTGTAAAGTAACTTACCGGGGGCTTTACACCCCCTCGCAGAATCTTCGATTGCCCTAATCTTTACCCCTTTTCTTTAGCCTCGTGTTCTCAATGATGTCATTGTTTCGGTACCTAGTTCGGGAGAAACGTGGACAGTGTCGTATGCGTAATAAGAAAAGGTATAAAATAAAGATTAATAAGTAAAAAAACTAAGAACATTAAGCAATATTCTGTCATGCCAGCAAAAGAGAAATCCAAAATCTTTTTATCCACTGACAGGAACATAACCAAAGCGGTTAACAGGTTCTAGCCCACCTCTCTACCTCTTCGGCACTGTTCGAAGAAGTAGAGAGCCAGAATAGCAATCTGTAAATGCCTACAGTCGTCATAGAAGTACAACCTCAGTCTGAAATGTAATGCCACACCGACCTTACCCCAAGTACAGACTATATAGTTTCTGCCGTGGATGTTTCATAATAACATAAGCTACACATATTTATGCTTATCAACAATACCTTACTCATTATTCCTCAGAATTTAAGAACTCAGCACTGAATTCACAATTATAGCACAAAACAACGCATGATTAACAAGATCAACACGTTAACTATATTTCTCTTTCAATAAACAATCAACAGTTCAAATATTCATAATACTCCCGTCCGACCGACCGTCAAAGAACTTTTTTTGCTCAACGTTCTCGTTCTCACCCTCTAAGTAGTCTAAGTGCGCCAACTGGCGCGTTGCTAGGTGAAATTTTATTCAATCCCCACATTAAAAAGTTGATGAGCCCTAGATATCTACAGCCTGTGCAAATTAACCAAAAAACCGCAGCAGCCAAAGTTTTTAAGGTGAAACAGATTGAAACAAAAAATTATATATTAAATAAAAGTTTAATTATAATCACCTTCAAAAAATTAATTTTAAGAAAAAGTTTTTAGTCTTGACAAAAAATGATAGCAGACCATGTAATATAGTTATAGTTTATTAAAATAGAACACATTCAACTTCATTACTTCTGTTAAAAAAATTAAATTTCCTAATTTTTGTTTACTGCTTTTTATTAGCCTTGAATGATATAGTAGATACTTTAATCGGAAGGTCAATCTTTAGAAACGCTCAAATTTTAAATCACAGTTATAAATAAAACTGGTTACAATTCCATCAAAAGATTGTCAAGATTACCATTAATCTGCCATTCTATGTAAAACAAAAAAATATAAATATATCAGGTTACAATCCGAAAATATCAACTAGGTAACTTTTTTCTTAAGCAAAGTATAATATTACACGATAGTTGTGACGTTCGTGTAAAAAAATATTTGAATGATCGTTAAGCACAATAATAATCTAGGAAATAGGGGAATTGATAAGAAGCACTTTTAATTCACCAAAAACTATTTAATTCAGTCTTTTATATTTCATATCCTTTTTCAGTCCGTTTTTGAAAATGATTCACGGATTAGAATATGATAAAGTATAGTGGGAAGATAAAAATAAACCAAACAGATGGTACATTATAAAATTTATTGAATCCTATATTGGCCAAAGCGTTATCAATACAATATGTACAACAAATCAATTTCAAGTTTCTGATAATATATAATCGCATCTGGATATACATATAAACCAACAATACACTAGAAGATGTACTTTATTTACATTTTCTTCTTTGATACAAAAAATTGACTTTGTTCTGTTTTCATTCCACCTAGTAATTAAGACATAGACGCCACTAAAAATTACAAGTATTATGTACATGTTATACGAAGGATGATTGTTATAAACTTCCAACACTGATTGTAGCTGTAACTGTAAGAATAAAACCAAACCAACGTAAACTATTTCTCCATATTGGCTTAATAGTATGTAATCAGAAATAATTAATAGAGTATGTTTTGGTTATTATAGTTGTTAACATTTCATTAATTACTAAAAAATATCCGGACACCTATCCCACGCCTGCTTCTGTTTAGATCCCCAATATTCTCCCTTGTACACATGAATAAGATCATCATTATTTTCTGGATCTTGAATCTGTTCAAACCATAGTGGCTGGTATTGTTCGTACGGTTTTCCTGCTTAAAAAATAATAAAAATACTGTCATCCTGTAATAAGTTATATGACTATTTATAGTATACAAAAGCAGCAAAAGATTATTAAGAAAAATTGTTAGAAATACAATAGGCATGTAGCAAAACATAAGACGTATAGACTCTTACAACTTATAAAGTTTTTCGTCAACGTACACATTACATTTAAATCAAGCGATTCAAGCCGCTGAGTTATTTAAAATTTAAAAAACTATTAACGAATACAAAAAGTTTTCCGACTGAATGAATGAATGAATGCTGAGTTCATTTTAATATTTGCCTTAGTCGACGAGCCAAATGTTCGATAAATTCAAATAGTACAATGACTAAATATTGGACTTATTATTACAATAAAAATTCATCTTGCAAATTATATTTTCAAATTAATGTCAAGTTGAAAGAAACTCAAATTCGAGTCAAAAATGTTGTATCTAATTTCATTCTACGCGGTTTAATATCGTTATTTTGCAAGAACTGAAACTAACAATATTCATTTGCATAAATTTGACAAGCTGTAAAAGTAATCAAAACCCTACAATATAAATTTTTGGTAATAATTTAAAAGACAATGCCATTTTTTTAAATAAATCAATTTACCTTGACTAGCCGCAACTTCTGCTTCCGCTTCTCTGCTTCGTCTAGTTGCTCTCTGCTTTTCTTCTAATCTCAATTTTTCACTATTAGCTTCATCCCACCTTCCTTCTTCCATTAATCTTTGATCAGGTCTTAACCTACTATCAGTAGGAGCCACCCCTTCTTCAAATTCATTTAGTTGTGCTGCTAAAATTGTAAAACCGTAATATTTATCAGCATCTAGTGGTGGCATTCGACGTTTCCAAGCTATAACCGAAGGACCAGTTTGATATACTGGGTTATTTACCGTTCCTGTATTTCCTATAACCGGAGCAATTTCGACTTGATCATCCCACGTTCCTAAAATACTCGAAATATAAAAATATAAAAACGAGAATAAAAGATGATAATGTACCGTTGATCACACACTTCACGTTTCCTGTTGGATCCATTACCACGCCTTTTACGCGTCTCTGGTTATCGCGAGTGAAATATGAGTAAGGGATAAATTTTAGAACGCATTTTATCCCTTGAGCTCCTCCCTTTCCAATAATTTCCATATCACCTAAAATATGTTAATAATTTAAAAAATAATAATTATAAAAAAAACATAACGCGATTGCAAAAATAGTTCATTCCAATTTAACTTTTAAATTTAATTTAGTCAAAAATATTGATTCATATTATAATTATAATCCACACAATTTTTTGAAAAATTAAAATTACAAATTATATTGGAATCGAATTCAGTTCTTCGCGGAAATACAGAAAGCAACATTATTATGCTTATGTCATATTATTAGAATGTTTTTAAATGTTAAATCCGACTATTCGAATAATATGATCGCAGATGCGTGAAGAGATAATAATTTAGCTATTTTTCAATAAACAAATTTATATTTTCTATTTCGTTTAAAACAAAATTTTGGGGTTCTGTTTTTAATTTAATTCTTGAATTAGTTTTTAAACTAATTGAAAACTAAAAGCTTGTTTTTCAAGAATACTTATATTATTTAAAAAATAATATTGTCATTATCATTACTTGACAAAGACTGTAAATCATTTTTAAATCTAGCAAAATTGCTGGGTCTCCGCGACAGAGAGAATTAAACATAATAATGTTTTTCATTGCAACAAACAGTGACATAAATGAAATAACAACTTGTTCACATTCTGTATATAAACTTTTTTACAATGCAGATGCAACAACTGGGCGAACGGTCAGGCTACTTTACCCAGAAAAATTAATAGTAATGAACTGACAGATTTACTGCCTACAACTAATTTAACACAAAAAAAATTAAGCACTAATATGCAAAGAGACACACACAAAACTATAAAAAAACGTTTATAATTTAATTTTTTTAAATGCATTTTCTATTTACACCATTCTAGATCTAAGAGAACAAGGTTACAACAAGATGACTCACCGTGTTGATCTACCCATAATTTTCCAACAATAATATTGTGTACAGTAGTGGTAACTTTCCGCCACGTGTACTTATTACCATCATCAAACGCAACATGTGAATTACCCAATGGAATAATTTGTAAATATTTTCCTCTAAATTTGGTAGTCATTGTAAAAACTTGTCCACAATTCCAACCCTTTCCTTCACAATGCTGGGCGACCATTGGTGGATGATGTGACACTTGTTCGCTGAAAGCTCTCCATCCCAAATCATCAGTTCTGTCACATTCATATGTCTCTCCTAACATTGGATTAAATGGTTTTCCTGTTCTTGAACTTGTTGTAGAATACGATGATATAGTAAAAGCTGCAACATAAGCTAATTGTTCACAAGGATCTGTACATTTTGCTGCAGTATCTAAAATTTCGGCATATTCATAATCTTCAGTTAATCGCTGCAACATTGATAGAGGCTCGCTAAAATTTACGGGCATTGGTATTTTTGAAAGATCTTTTCCAATACAATTTTTCATAATACTCCATAAACTTAAAGGATAATGAGGTTTGTCAGGAACGCGAGTTCTTCTTTGTCTTTTACCATTGTTGTTCTGCGCAGAATTCTGTCTCGTAGCAGCATCATTTGCTTCCGATTTTACTAAACTCCCTTTTGACTTCCCCGTGACTACAACAACCTAAAAGAAAATCGTACAAAAAGTATTATAATACTTTTAAACACAAACTTGTTTAGTTTCAGTTGTTTCGTCTGATTCACTAGAAGAATCTGAATTATTTCGTCTATGCCCTGTACCTTTTCGAATATTAAGAGTAAAATGTCTATCAGAGTTTGTTTCAGTTGAATTACTACTGTCAGCTACGGCGTCATAAAATTCGTTTTCGTCTTCTTCTTCACCATCACTTGTTGGATTCACTGAAAATTTAAAATACAGGTCATGCCAATTTAAGTTTGACTTATAGATGTTACTTAGCAAATAACTAATTTAAACAAATAATTATCTAAAATCCGAGGTTAAAAAACTATTGATACGTACTTCGGTATATAAGTACCATTTTTAAATTATTTGCAGTAAAACGCGTGTGACAATGAAAAAAAAATTAAAAGTTTTCTGATATCCTGATATTTAATAGATAACAGCTGATAAACTGTCATTGCCATGTCAATGTCACATTTGTTTGACAGTCGCTTGTCATGATAACAATTATTGATATAAAAATTAAATAAATAAATTACCTGGTGGTCTGTTTGTATGGGCATTTGCCGCTTGTTCAAGTTTCGAATGTTGCTGTGCTAGTGTTTCGACCATTTCTTGTAACCTCTGCCTTTGATCACGTTCGTGTTGCAATAAACGAATCCACTTGTGGCCGTGAGTTTGAGCTGTCTTCAGATATTCAGCGCAGGCCTAAAAATATTTTGTGAAAACTTTTTAATACTTTTTATTGTTTATGAGATCATTTTTCAATCAAGATTTTTCAGATGTGTCTCCATCTATTTTCATAGATCGACCAAATTCCAAATATTCATTCCTATTAAAATTTTTTTAAATACATCTATACTGATATTACAAAAATGTTTAATATTGCAAAATAAAAAATGTAAAAACACTTCTATTATAATCACTATCAGACAGTCGTTTCTCCCTGTTATTTGGGATTGGGGTATATCTTAATTTCATGTTCTCCCATTCAATCCACATCCACATCACTATCAAAAGGCTAGTGAAAGTTCCCATTCCATGAAAAATTGAATTACCAAGCGGTAATCAAAAACAGTTCTACAAACAATTGCGTAGGGAAATTAATGAATTATATTATCAATAGTATTACATTGAGTTGTAGATAAATTATGGACCTGACCTAAATGACCTGACAGTGATGAACATTAAATTATAAGCGTAAGCTATTGATATTGTAATTCCCTCTGATGATATCCACTATTAAATATTCTGAAAAGTATTAAAGTGCGGACGCAGAGTAACGTGAGTAGACGAAGTCGAAAATTTACGAAAAATTCTAGAAAAAGCTGAATAAAACAGATTCAAAACTAAAAACGCTAGTGTTCACGTTTCAACTAGACAGCTGTGTTCTGAATTTTTTCTTTGCTTTCACCGTTTGATTTTATCAGTCTCTTATAGTCTGTTGAGTTCTAATAATTTAATGAAAGATGATAAATTTGTATAAAAATGTGTCACATTCTTTAAAACCCTTTTAAACTTATCACTTTAAATAAAAACCACAGTATAAAAAAACTCTGATTTTATAGACGCCTCAGTACTGATGATTGACTGCTTGTGTTTGTCATAACCGTCACGCTCCTAACGGTGATTTTAAAAACTAAGCGGAATAAACATTATCCTTACCTGAGTCCATCCTTGCACACATCGTCTAGGAAATTTTTGCTCCAAATTTGTTTTGAGGACGCTAAATGTTAACATGTGTAACTCTGTGCCTTCGCTTAATTTACTTGTGTCAAAAAGATTAAAAATAAAATTACTCAACGCAAAAAAAAGTACAGAAACTAAATTATCGGTGTCAAATTGTTACAATATCAAGTGATAAAATTCGACCTATTATATGGGTCAAAGTCGCTCGGTAACCGGGTGGCTGACGATAGTGCGTTCAGAGCCTGGCCGATTGAGTGGTGTGAGTTTAAATACCACCCAGGTGGTTTCCTTTTCTAAAAAAAAATTTCTTTTGTCTGGTCATGGGTGTTTGTAAGTATAGAGAGCACAATAGATCAAAAAGTTTCAGTGTAATATCCCTGTTAATCTTAAACTATATGTGCCATAAATTGCACAATTGATAAAAGAACAAAGATAATACTTAACAATCAATTACCTACTCAACAAACCGCTTTTTTAAAGTCGTAAATTATATTACCAGCTTGGTTTACAATGAAACCCTAATGGCTACTGTATGGTAAACAATAACATTTCTCTCATGGCTGCCTGGATTAACTTGAGACTTTAGTCTCTATACGGCTGGCCGTATGGGCCTTTTTGACGTTGGTTGAAAATTTGAACTTGATTTCTCCGTAAGTTAGAGCGCTCTGTCGAGAGTTTGTAGTACTATTTATTAAAATTGAAATTTTCAAATAATCAAGTTAGTTTTTTATGTCAAATTCAAAACTACATCTGTTGATTTTGTTATTGTCACATCAATCTGCGTTATTTTCAAATTTGAAAAGTCCCCCTTTTCTAAGCTAGTTCTTCGTTGGTTTTAAATTCCTAGTTGCTCGTTTTGTCTAGTTATGACGTAGTCCGAATTAAAAGAAGTAATGATTTACGTATAATTTGAAAATCCTTAACAAGTTTCCTGATATAATTTTGCCATATTATTATGTCAGCTGCCGCTTCAACTTTGATGTTATTATTTTGATTAATAATTATAAATGTATTAGTGTCCATTGATTCTTCAACGACACCGCACGCCAACGCCGTCTGGCCAAAATAGCTATGCCAGAAGCTCGCCGACGTGGGCAGCCGTACAGAGACAAAGTCTCAAGTTGATCCAGGCAGCCGAGACTGCTCTGAACCAATTTCCAAAGTTAGTCGAAGCGGCGCTTGTATCTAGTTTTTTATTTCCATAAAAGAATTCTGATTTGAAATTTACATTCGCCAATAGATCAGAAATAGTGTAGTTCTTATTAAAGAGTGTTAGCAACAAAACTTACTTGTTATTAAGTTACTTCCTACATGAAAATGTGACTACTTACATTAATCATTGCATTGGTAGAAATTCGAAACAAAGTAGCCCTCTCACCAACTTCTTTTGATTTGATTTGAATTCCATCAGTGTCCAAATTAGTTTCCAATTCTGTCAATGGTTTATTTAAAGATTTCCAGTGTTTTTGAATTAAATCACTACATGTTTGGATATCATTTAATTGAGCTTCAAGTTTACGAACGACACTTGACCATTCTTCAGGACTACCAGAACCCTCTTGTGCTTCTTCTTCGTCATCTTCAGATTCCATATTTCGTCTAAAAATGTCTAATAATGTAAAAGTAAACGTATGGTAAAAAGTACAAACATTGCTTTAGCTTTAGCAAGTTCTAGAGCTGTCACCCATGACTGTCTCTCCACTTCAGACGAAGCACGTATATGAAAAGTTTGTGTTCCTCCATTTGAAATAACAAATGTGCAAGCGTCTACTGTGTAAATCAAAGCACCGTGCAAGGAAATGCTTCCACGGCAAGTATGCGCCATTTCAGCTTGACTCCTAGAAGATATAATCCTTAAAGACTAGGCCAGATCTGGATAATAATAGTAGACAAGAAGGAGGTTATGTTGTGCAGGGCCTTGTCTAGTCACCTGTCAACTGTAATGTTGACACTACTTACCCCTGCTTGAACTTTCTACGTCTTCGTATTGAAAGAGTTGGAACACCTCCATTATTCTCGGCCCTGCACAATATAATCGATGTTTTTATTAATTGTCTCCAAATCAATTCAATAAATTTATTCAACTACACCATAAACTATGATAATGAAGTTAGTCTTAATTTGATAATGGGGCTAAAATGAGACCATGCACAAACCACCACATATTAACAGAAATCATTCCTACAAAATGTTCTTACCTAATAACATGCTAATCATACCCAAAACTATGTAATTAGCGATAAAAACAACGATGACAACGTACAACTTCTTACCTATAGTATGACAGATGTCCATTTTGTAGAACAAACCAACGTCTTTGATACCCTTTCAAATAATTTGTCCATTTAAACAACCATCCTTTCATTGCTGGCTCATTTTGAATCAAGCTAGATTTAGCTGTCGCATTGTCCCCCATTATTTCTATCAATAGTATAAAAACAGACTGAAACCAATTCAATTGTCAAGTCTACATATCGGCCATTAAAATAATGTGGTGACGTCATATACGTCAGATCAACACGTCAACTGTCGCTGTCAAAAACAAATGCTACCAACCTAACATACCTTTTTTTGTATAGCTTATAATAATTATACTAAATAAGGCTCATAGAAATAGTATCGTCACAAAATAATAATCCATAAAGCTATAATAGAATTGAGTCAAGATGTAGGCAATTTGTTTTAATGCAAAAAAAAAGCATTTTAAGCGCGAAGTATATATGTTGCCACACGCTCGTTGTTTACCTCCATGCATCCTCCATGGTTTACAAGGTACGTGGCTACAAAGCTAAAGCGTGGCGCGGCATAAAAGTTCGTTGTTTTTAAAAAAAATCGCAACGGCCGGCAACGTCGATTCCAAGTTTGGTTTACTATTTGGTTTGTAGGGGACTGCTTATATCATTTTTAATTGCGGGAAAACTAGGTTTTGTTAATCTCTCTAATTGAGTTCAACAAAATTTTCTAGCAAATAATGTGCATGTAGTTTTAAACATATTTGGCTTTTCTCTGAACATCTGCGCCGCTACTGCTTTTCCATTCTAAGTGTCGGCCTCCACAAACCGCTGAAGCACCCCGCTCTCCGTAATTTTGCATCACAACAAACGCAGATTGTAGTGGGAAATATTGACTCTATTCTATTATAGCTCCATATAATAATCATATATAATAATTGTATAATAGTGATTATTATACTGTAGTAGATTGACCCTAGTATAGTTCTGCCTTCAAAAAAGACAAAGCAAGATGTAGCTTTTTGCATTGTACCATTTTGCACCAAAATATAGAAATAGATTCATTTAATTTTTGAGAATCACCTACGTTGTAATACATAAATAAGACGTCTCTGCTTTGTTTACGTCCGTAAAAACACTCACCTACGAAAAAAATTTCGAGTTTTTTTTCATAAGCAGTACCATAAACGATACACGCATTTACCATTGTGGCTCAATTACCTAAAGGGTATCTTACGGCTGTGATTGCCTAAATGTCAGCACTCACCAATTACAGCCTGTGTCTGCAGTGAACAAATTTAAGACCGCCTCTAGTTATTTTAATTCGGTGTTTTGTTTTTGTTAGTATAATTGCCGACAAATGTCTGACATGTACGTTCCTCTCCATAAACTAATCAAAAATTGGTCATAAATTAAAATTCTATGGCTAAAATAGATCTAAATAATTTATGAACACACTGCATTGCATGTACAACTGTGACAATTTTAATCTATAAAAGTTTTTGTTTTTTGCAATCAACTGTACACAAATACACACAGCTTAAGTTAGATTGAGTTAGGTTTAGTGCGCTGCATATACTAAGAAAATTTGATTAATTTGTTAAAAAAAAAACGCTCAATAATAAAGCCAAAATTTCAAAATAAATTTTTTTGTAGAACAAAACTTGTCAAAATTTATAACTGTCAAGTTATGTCAATTGTCAGCAATGTCATTTATTAACGTCAAATTTGACTGTACTCCGCATTGCTGCTGTTAGCCATAGATCTGTTGCTCTTGCTGTTAGCCATAGAAAATAGCGGAATTGTGAATTGCGGTACTTATGTCCAGTGTTTTTATTATTGTTTACAATGTGTGAATTTTTTTCTTATTAAAATGTCTCCTTTGAATTATGCAGGAGGATAAATTTCGCCTAACTAAACGTTTAACTGTAGTAGTTATATTCTTATATTTTGTATACATTTGTAAACAAATGTTTGGTTAAGATGTCCAAGCACCGAGTATCATACTTTTTCAACCCTGACGTAGGAAACTTTCACTATGGCACAGGACATCCTATGAAGCCCCATAGATTGTCAGTGATTCACAGTTTAGTTTTGAATTATGGCTTACACAAACAAATGCAGATCTATCGTCCATACAAAGCTAGTGCTCATGATATGTGTCGGTTTCATTCCGATGAATACATAGGTAGATATTTTGATATAATATTTTTTTTACTAATTCTAAGTGTTGTAGATTTTTTGCAAAAAGTAACACCGCAAAATATTCAAGCTTTCACTAAACATTTGAGTCATTATAATGTAGGAGATGACTGTCCCGTTTTTTGGGGCTTGTTTGACTTTTGCTCGATGTACACGGGCGCATCGTTGGAAGGAGCTATGAAACTGAACAACAACCATTGTGATATTGCTATAAATTGGTCAGGGGGCTTACACCATGCTAAAAAATTCGAAGCAAGCGGTTTTTGCTATGTTAATGATATTGTAATAGGAATCTTAGAATTGCTGAAATATCACCCTAGAGTTTTATATATCGATATTGATGTACATCACGGAGATGGTGTACAAGAAGCTTTTTATTTGACAGATAGGGTCATGACTGTAAGTTTTCATAAATATGGTAATTATTTCTTTCCTGGAACCGGTGATATGTATGAAGTGGGTGCTGAAAGTGGACGCTACTACTCCGTTAATGTTCCTCTCAAGGAAGGAATTGATGATACTAGCTACTGGATGGTTTTTAAACCGGTTATTTCGAGTGTGATGGAGTTTTTTCAGCCTACAGCTATTGTACTTCAATGTGGTGCTGATTCATTAGCTAATGACAGGTAATTTATATTTTAATTATGAATCTTGCTTTGAATTTGAATCCAGAATTTTCTTTCTATTTTTTAAATTTTGTCAAATTATTTTAGGTTGGGATGTTTTTCTTTAAGCACAAAAGGCCATGGTGAATGCGTCAAATTTGTCAAGAGTCTCAATGTGCCTACTTTGGTTGTAGGAGGTGGGGGCTATACTCTACGCAATGTGGCTCGGTGCTGGACCTATGAAACGTCACTTTTGGTTGATGAACAAATTTCAAATGAACTTCCCTACACAGAATATTTGGAGTTTTTTGCCCCAGATTTCACTCTCCATCCTGAAGTTGTTACTAGACAGGAAAATGCCAATAGCAGACAATACCTTGAAGCAATAACAAAGTAAATATTTATACATTTCTAGGGATCAAGAATGAATGTTGTTTTAGTTCTGTTCTAGTTTTTGAGAAATGAATAATTCTATTATAAGAAACTATAGTTTTCGTATTAAACTTTAAGCTCCTCTATGGTTCTATATCAATTATTTCATTCTTAAACTATAAAAGTAAAAAGAAATAACAAAAAGAAGACGTTGTTCTTTAATTTTGGTTCAAATGAATCATTTTGTGATATAACTATGTCTTTTGTTGATTTTTAGCAATTTTATTAGGTTTTAAAATGCTCTAATTCTTAAATTCTTTCAGATAGACTATATAAGGTGAAGATAATTTTAATTCACTTATCAACAAGCATTTAATTTCAAATTCAAATCTCTATCGATCGTTATTATTCTTAAACTATAAAAGTAAGAAAAAATTACAAAAAAAAAAAAAAATCTTGGTTCAAATGTCATTATTTCGGATATAACGTGCTTTTTGTGGAAATTATTATATATTAAATCTATTACAGCAATTTCATTAGTGCTGTAACTCTTTAATGCTTTCAGATAGACTATAAAGTAAATACAGTGTCTAAAACATTCGAATTTGTTTGTTTGCAAGTACTTAATGATTACCTATTATAATTAGGTATACTTTTTAAATAGGTACTTTATTTTAGGTTTGTTTGCGATAACCTCAAAATGTGTCAGCACTCTCCAAGCGTGCAAATGCATGACGTTCCCGGTGATGCGATTCCTGAAGATGAAAAAATCAAAGAGGAAGATGATCCAGATGTTAGAATAAGTCAAGATTTAGAAGATAAGATGATAGAAGCAAAAAACGAGTTTTACGAAGGAGACAAAGATAACGATAAAGAAGATTTAGAAACTTGAACATTTCTAACTTTATTATTATTTTTAGCGATTATGTTAATGACGGCTTGTACGACTTTGACAATTTTTCATAAAATGTACAATAAAAAATAGACTTCTGACGGCTTTTTCAATTAATTAATGACTTTGGAATAATAAGCTTCGGGACAATGTCGGTTCATTTATTGTGGTCATGGTTATTCACTTGTGTATCTCTTAAGGTGTTAAAATTGAAAAACTACAGCAAATTATTCATGCTTTGGGATAATCAGCGTAATTACGGAGGTTACACACCAGCCGCAGATTGAACGTTCTCGTTCAGGAAGTTTATGATACGCATCCTAAAAGTGTGTTCTGTCGTGGTCTAACATGAATTTTTTTTTTGGCATTTTAAATCTTTATTTTCAGCTGTTTACATGTGGCTCATTTTTTTATCAATACATTATTAACAAAATTAATATTGATCATACATACATTAATCAGTTCCTTGTGCATCTTTATCTTTTGTTTTTAGGGCATTAACTGCCTCAATGTCAGCTACTGTATTCAATTTATTTGTTGTGTCTGCATTCTCTTCCTCTTTCGCGTGTTCAATAGCTGTTGTCAATTCATTTTCAACGTGCAGTGACTGCGTATTTGTGACTGCGTCGTCGTTTTGTGTTGGTTTTATTTGACTGTTTATTGTCTCCAGTTTTTGGGCTTCATCTGTGGCGTTAGAACACTGTTTTTCAATTTCATTTTGAAATTCCGGTTTTTCATCATCGCTATCGTTACTACTTGATTCCGACCCACTATTTTGTGACAATTGACCTATAGTCTTCTTTTTCTTTCCCTTTGATTTTTCCTTTCGTTTTAACCTCTTTTGCCGTTTCTTTGCTGTGCGCTGTGCTGCATTTATTTTATTAGTTTCCAATTTGTCATGATAATCATTATCTAATTTTTCCTACAAATTATAACTATGTATTAAAAAACGCCGATGAAACATAAGCCTTACCCTTTCACCTTTTTCCTTCATGAACTTTTGTCTTGCATATTCCTTCCGGCGTAAATGCCTATAAACATGAAATTCTCCCGAGCCCGCTCCTGCACTGCTCCCCATAACGTTTCTCACAAAGTCCGGCACTACAGGAATTCCTCTTTCTTTGGGTTTCTCTGGAATTAGTACCGGTCTATCCTAGAATGTAAAAATGCTAAGATGCTTAGGTCTTTCAATTTTGACCTTAACTTACCGGATTTTTCATCAATTTTTCTAGTTTTAAACGTTGTAAATCTGTCGTATTGCGAATTATTATAGGGCGAGGCTCGGGATTATTATCGTCACTCATTGTAATAAATGTATATTATTATATTTTAGTTTTTAAATAAGTATTTTGACTTGATTATAAATAAACAAGGAGGTTATCTGAATTTATGACGTTAACTATGTAAATTAACATATTTTTTCGACACTCGACAGCAAATGTGCAGGATGTTGCCAAGCTTCTAACAATTCCTGCTGATTGAAATGTTTGAATCTTGGCAACTTCTGCTGTCAAAACATGAGAGAGTTTTTTATTAATTTTCAAATAATGACTTAAGATTAAAAAATAACAACTTGCAAAAAAAAATTATGCAATTATTTACTAATCGCCGATGCTCATATGTTTACCACAAATTACCAATAAAATTTTTTAAATGAAAACAACGTTTAAAAAAAACTAAATATAAAATATTTTCAGTTTATATTGGTTTATGATGGTTTAGCGGCTAAGACAACCATGGAGCAACGATAGCAAAAAAATTTGAGCTATAAATGTTTACTATTATAGTTTTTGATATACAAAAAAAAATTAAAAATTTAACTGACAGCAAACTTGTATCGAAAATTGCTATTTTAATTTTTAAAAGTTTTTATATAAATATTTACTTTTATGTAA
This sequence comes from Lagria hirta, assembly GCA_947359425.1. NCBI lineage: Eukaryota > Metazoa > Arthropoda > Insecta > Coleoptera > Tenebrionidae > Lagria > Lagria hirta. The sequence continues at coordinate 3,604,272 of OX375802.1, read as the reverse complement.
AGCTGGTTGCCAAATCAGACAATTAGCAGAGTTGCCAACCCGGAAGTTTTTAAGTGCCTGCCCGCGCCCTTCTCTTTGTGCTTGGAAATGTCAACCTCCATCATTTTCTCTTATTAATAAATGAGAGAATGAATTGTGTAAATATGTAAATCAATCAACAATAATTAAACTCGAAAACTTTTTTCATCGACATTTTAGTGTTGTCAGTTTTGGACCTGTTATCACCGTTTGTAGATAGTCTCGCACTCTCGCCCACAACATTTTGACATATCTTTTCTTACAATAAATGAAAATCTAGATTGTTTTTTCATCGCTGCTCGTTGGGTAAGTATGAATTGCCATTTTACGATATGCAGGGTGTCTCCTGCAATGTCTTGGGGTTAACTCGAGGTGAATGTCAAATAGGGCTAATTGAGTTGATTGATTCCAGGCAATGGTAGTGGTAAGTGGCAACTGGGTTAAAAATGTGGCCACATATCCAACCCATGACATGGTAATGGACAGCGACAACAATAAAATGATTGCGAAAGCTGTGCTCTATTGCAGGCCCAATTCGCACCCTTTTCAGGAACGAACGCTTTCGCTTGAACAGCCTGTGAAAGTTGGCAGGTCTGTAGCAAGGGCAAAAGCTACGGCCACTAATGCAATTTTTGATTGTAAGGTGTTATCTAGACATCATGCTTTGCTATGGTATGAAAATGGAAAATTCTATCTCCAGGTTTGTCTTTTTTTTGTATTCTAAAGTGCTGTTTTTGGATATATATTTTGCGATAAAACATTGAGTGTACTAGCGCATTTTTCAAATTCAAAATATTTATTACTAATTATTGTTTACCTATACTCCAGCATCAAAATTGTAGAATGTAGATAGTAAGTTCCGAGTTCCAAGAACTAGCTAGAGGGAATGCATTGTCGCTTTTGCTTTAATTTTTGACATATCTACATTCTAGACTAACAAATCTGCTTTTACAAGCACCCCTATATTAACAGTAACTTAGGATCCTAATAATCATTTTGTATTAATTTATAATACAACTACCAATTCGAAATTAAATAAGTAGAATAGGACCTAATTAATTTGGGAAAAAGTAGTTTTACTTTTGCAAAGAAGGTGGGACCTAAAAAGAACGTACCGAATGTTACGGTCTTTTCGATCAGACATAGGAACGAAGATACCTGAACTAATGCTTGTGAAACGTTCACTGTGATGTCTTTAAATTGAGTTATTTACCTAACGACTTTGAAAAGCGAAATTTCCCACATGAGCATTTTGTTTGCAGCGCGGCTGAAAGGAGTGCTGCATTAGTGCGAATAGGGGATATTTATTTCCGAAAAAGTTAGGTACAATTTTTTTTGCAACAAATGACTTTTATTTTTATAAATGATTTAGTTTTTTACTTGTTTTCGGTTGGTAGCGTTGCTCCTGCCGATTATCTGATGTTTTAAATTTAAAATGGTCTCATTGTTATGTTTGGTTGCTATGGTTTTATTTAAATAAAAGAACATTGTTTTGAAAGATTTTTCCTAGTTTTGGCAGTAAAGTAAAAAACACTGCGGTGCGGGAAAAACGTTTTTTCATGCATTGGAAACGACTCGAAACTGCCGATCCTTGAGCGATGAGTGCCAAAAAATACTTTTCTTGCTCCTCCCGCCGAAAGTACGGTCTTCCGGGCCGCAGTTCACTCCAGAAAGAAGGACTTTTGTGGACGGCTCGAGGTACGAGGCGTTCTCACTAGAGTGCGCTGTTTCGTATGCGCAACGTCCAGAAAGAAGGACTTTTGTGGACGGCTCGAGGTACGAGGCGTTCTCACTAGAGTGCGCTGTTTCGTATGCGCAACGATAAGAAATTTCGATACAGAGGCTAAAATAATTGTTCGAAGTGAAGCTACTCCAAAAAAATCTGGTGATCGTTATCTTTTGGTTTATAATACTTATAAAAAGTGGCGAGAGGATAATAAAAGTTCATTGTCCTCCTCAGAAGAAAACAATTTAATTGTTTGATAAGAAAAAATGTACTATTGAATTCATTTTATATGAATTATGATTATTTTTTTAAATATAATATTTAAAGTTAAATAATACAATAAAGTTTGCATGTATTTGTTAGTTTTTGAAAATTTGTAATTGTCAATGCCATTTTATCAATTTTTCATTTTAGTTATTAATATATTTTTTTTTGAATGCCCGCCCCGACCAGCAAAAACTTCGGCTTCGCCTCAGTTTTGCAAAAGTCGGGCGGGCCCGCCCCCTCTACCCCACCTCGGAACGTGCTACTACTTTAATATAAATTATTTTAATTAACTTTCGGCGTAGGATCAAGAAAAATAGTATACAACCCACGACCATAAAGTTGGATAACCTGGCAGATGTGATAGAAGAGCCTCGGCTTCGCCTCGGCACTTCTATCACATCGGCCAGGAAATCCAACTTTCTGGCCTAGGGTCGTAATATACTATTTATATAATGTCGCGTATCCATGAATTAGTAGACTTTTTAAATACGATAAAGAGTTTTAAATTAATTCAATGCTGTTAGTTTGGCATGGCAGAAGTCAAGAATCTATTGTCAGATTAAATGGCTGAATCAAGCTAAGAGGCTGATTTTGTTTTCCCCAGCTCTTTTCTGATCTAAATAATTGTGAATCATAAGGTTGTTGTTGCCTCAAAATGTTAATGCTTAAAGTCAATTTACTTCTTTTTTTGTAGAATTAATTGTTATTATATTGCAAAATCATTTAACACACAAGACAGAAAATTGTATACCTAAAAGACATAAAACTCTAAGTTAAAAACATGAAACCTAATTTGCTAATCTATGTAGTTAAATAAAAGTATGGTTTTATAATGTTAAAATCACATCTCATATTAAATAAACTTATATTTAATAAAGATGTCTCACTGTCACTGTCATAAAAGTCTTGGGAAGAATCACTATCGACATTGATGATCCTCTTCTTTGACTACATGACACACAGCGTTTTCATGATTCTGATAAAACATCATTGATACCTTTTTCTAGCAATGTTCTAATTTTATTTAATTTAAGTGTAGTGCTATTTTTTGCAACACTTGTCTTAACCTGAACCAAAATTAATTCAATGAGATTTAATTCGCAGTGGTACGGCGTCAACCGATGTATAATAATATTATGTATACGCATTTTTTTTCAACGGCATGTTTTGATATTTGACTTTTTTGTCTGACTATATTTGGCAATTCCACTTTGCATGAAATATTTTTACCCTATCCAGAAATTTGCTTTTTTCTCGGTAGTTTTTTAAATTTACTCCAATCGTTGGCTCTTGTATGATGTGTTACTTGTTTGTAAATAATTAAGAAAATAAGAATAATAATTATTGTATTTATTTATAGATTATATCTCTTTGAAAACATGTTCGCACATCAATGGATATTTTTCTTTTTGCGTTTTATTTTCTGCAAATGTTACTGCTCTCGCAATGAGTCATTCTCTACAATTTTGATACTGGAGTATAGCGTGTGTTTCTATATTTTCTTATATTACTCAACTCAAAGACGAGTTTTCTTTAGGTATGTAGTTAGGCCTGGAGCAATGAACTTTAACTTTTAGACTAGACTTGTGACCGGTATACCGCACGTGCTTGCTTCATTAGGGTAGAATAGGGCTTCTTACCTTTTTATTGTGTATACTTACTCATTATTCAAGGATCTGTTGAGACATATTGAACAAACAACGTTTCAAAACAATGAAACATGTCTGAGTCTACGTGTTTCAGGTGTCAAACTTTCTGATGGATTAATGAAATAAAATTTACTACTGTGTATATCTCAAACGTTTTTACTATACTTGGTCTTATAAGCATTCAGTTTTTATTTACTACCATGCAACTAATTATTAATAGGTTTATGTCATTATTTAATACCGTCGCGTCTTCTTCAAACTCACTTCAATAAAATATGATGAGAAATTGACAAACATCATTTTTTTTTGAACAAATTGGCTTTGCTATGCATTACGATCTAATCAATTTTTGATATGTACAAATTGCAACCTTGATAGTTAAAGTCAACAAGAATCACGTAGAGGCATATTATTTATTTATTTTTTTTTAATTTTTAGGATACTAAAAGTAGTAATGGAACATTTGTTAATAATAATCGTTTATCAGCTGAAACGGAACACCACGAAGTTAGCTCAGGTGACATAGTTCAATTTGGGGTTGATGTTATTGAAAACAATAGAAAAGTTACTCATGGCTGTATTATTGCTACGCTTAAACTGTATTTACCTGATGGAAAAGAAGCTAAGGCGAGTCCTAGTATTGCTGAAAATAATACACATGGTGAGCATATTCTCAAATAATAAAAAAACTACTGTTTATTAATATTATTTTCGTTTAGTAGTGCCTTTAGATGAACTATACAAACTGCACCAAATTATTCAAGAAGCTACTCAACGCGAACAATGTTTAGAATCGAAATTAATTGCTCTTCAAAGCGTTGTAGACGAAGCTCGACGATCAGCAGAAGAAAGTTGGCAAGCGTATGTAGGTGAAGAACGTCTTCTATCACGAGTTTCCGCACTGGAAATGCAACTTCAACAATCTGGAAAAAATTGGGGTGAAGATAAATGTCGAGACGAAATTATTAAATTGCAGGACGATAATGCGGCGTATCAAGTCGCTGCAAAAGAAGCTTTAGAGAAGTTGCATGCGGAACGATTGCAAGCTTTGGCTACTGCTACGGAACAGGTACGATCACGGGTTTCTGCTGAGCAGGAAGCACTTTTGGCAAAGGATCAATTGGCACAAACTCAACTCGAATTAGAGGTAATATATTTATTTTAAATTAATTGGTGAGAAAATACCATTTTTGATTAAACAGGAAGTCGCTCAAAGACTTTCAGATGAACAAAAAAAAGCAGCTGAAGACAAACTCAATTTAGAACAACAACAATGGGATTTACAAACTCGTTTAGATGCCGAAGTAGAAAAGGTAGAAAAATTACAATTAAAACTTATGAATTTGATTGCAATAAAAGAGCATGCTGCTTTATGGACCGACAAGGATACTACTTTTCTTGATGTAAGCTATATGATTATTTCAATAATGTGATTATCTGATTTAAATGGCTGTTTAAACATATGGTAATTTTTTTAGAGGCACATTATTTATAATGATGATTTAAAGGCAAAAGAAGAAATGTTGGCGGAGAACGAAATCTCTGATACTGACATAAATAAAACAAATGGGGTTGAAATAGAACCAAATCATATAAATCTAACGGTAAATAAATATTTTTTTATAATTTATATAATGTAATCACAGAATATTATTTTATGTAATCTACATATTAGGTTGTTCCTGTATCGTCGGAAATTATTGGCAAGGGTGATGTCATAGTCGAAGGAGAAAATGATTCCGAAACAGAAGACCTCAGTTGTACACAAACGCCGCCACAGTGTTCAAATACAAGTTATGAAGTCAAACAAGTTACTTTTGTTTTACCCGACGAAGTAAGTTTGACACAATATCTTTTTATACTGAACATAGTTAGTTTTTTAAACAATGTTAATATTGTTATTATATTTACGCTTTTTGAGATTAAAGTGATGTTAGGGTATTGTAAACAAAGGATCTCAGCCGAATATGAGCTGTAATAGTTATTTAATAATTAAGTGTGTTGATAAAGGCTATTAATAAATGAGGCTGTTTGAAGCTCGAGCGGCCGTAGAAAGAGTTTTTAATTATTGAGATTATTGATTGCTTTTTAGTATACGAATTTCTAACATTATTTTTTTGTTTAACGAAAACAATAATTTGGGGACAAAAAATTGCTTCTGAAATTTCGATATGTGACAGAGTTGTAAGCTTAGTTGTTTCTGAAAGCAATCAAACTTGCCTATTGTAAACCATATAATAATTTACCTTGTTGACTTGCAAATTGGAACTTCTCAACCTCTAGTTGGTAATTATGAAATGTTTTTAAATCCTCCCAAAAGTTTTAAAAAGTTTGAATCAATGTTTTAATATTCTAGTAAACGTACACTCTAGGTCCACACATTTCATAAAACGGTTGCTTCAATCATGCATATTTTTCAAGTGCTGTATACTAGCCTAAATGATATAAAGTTATATGAATCTTTCTTTTTTGCAAAAGCTAATAGCTTAACAATGGGATTGACTACTCAAACCATTATAAATCCCCAGCTTTTACCTTTCAGACTAACGGCACAAGTTGAAAGATAAGCTGTATGGTTCAGCAATAGAAAATTATAAAAGCAGAATTTTAAGTACGGCCATATAATGTTATTTTAATACTGCAAATATAACAAATTACATAATTTGTTGATGATTTATTATTTGATGCCAAAAATGATATTTATAGTAAATTTCACATTGTCAATTTTTATTATTAAATAATTAAAGAAGATATTTTTAATAATGCAAAAAACTTTGGAAAATATTAATTATTATTAAGCTCAGCATAATAATAAAATCGGTCTTAATTTCAAAAATAAAAAAAAAGAATTTTATTTCAAGAACAGTCATTAACTTAATGATTAAATGATTTTTTCTTATAAATGTGTAGGTTTTGATTGTGTAATTTTGTATATCATCAAACAGAGAGAAAAAATCTGATTTTTTCTATAATTTAGTACTCGTTTTAGTTTGTCCTTGATCTCAATGTGCGTTTGAAAAAAACATATATTAACGTACATAAAGTAAGTAAATTAACGTACAGTTTAATATCTATAAAACGGTTAGAATTATTGTAATTAATAGTTTATGCAGACTTTTTTGAAGGACCGTAATGTGTTTTTTCCAACTATGTGACAATAGCGTCTCTTTGTCAATATATAAATTATTAAAGGCTATGATCACTGAGAATTTATTTTTGCAGGATCAACATAATGGTGGGGATTCGCCAACATTAGACAGTCCTCCCGAAAACGAAAAAGACGATTTTGACAGCGATTATATAGACTCGAAAACCTTAAAGTACAAATATCAATCAGCTCAAAACGAACTGAAAAAGAAAATCGAAATGCTCGAATCTATTTTAGAGTCGAACAAAATAAAAATGATTGATTTGGAGAAATGTTTAAATATAGAGACACAAGCAAATGTTTCAGAAAAGGAAGAAAATGTAAGAATTAAAGAGGAGTTGCAGGTGCTTCAGCAAAAATTTAAGGAGAGCTGTAATGAAAGTCAACAATTAAAAGATAAGGTTACTTGTTTGATCAGGGAGTTGGAAGTTGTGAAAAATCAAGAGGACCAACATAAATCCATCATATCAGCTAGTAGTGATAGTTACGAACAATTAGTCAGTTTGGAAGAAGAATTGGTGTTGTTAAAACAGCGTTATGCACAAATCAATGAAGAAAAAGTTAAATTATTACATGATTTGTCAAAGTTAAAAGAACAATATCATAAGGTGTGTAATACTTCGTATGACAAAATGTACTTTTATATTGCACCTCTCATCCTAATGATTCTTTATCTTGTTATCAGTGCAATGATTTCCTGATTTACGGCCATATTGTTAATTTTTTTTTATTTTTTTCTCGAGTTTTTAATCAAAATTATAAATGAGACATAAAGATCTGCGTGTGCATGCCAGTCAGTACGGCTAGGTAATTATTAACCATTGTACAATTTGTTAAGTTGTTGTTAGGAAAAGCTTTTAAACAAATTCCGTATTGTGACTGGCTGGTGCTCAATGAATTCACTATGATATTTTAGTTGGATCTATGTATTATTGTTTAATTTATTGTTGCAATAATTAAGTAAATTTTTTGGTAGAATTTCACACTTATTTATTTTTTTAACGAACCAAAAGTTTGCCATATTTTTTGTCGTTGAACGAGAGAAATTGTGATTTCATACTGTACAAATTAATAATTGTTATTATCTGCCAAAATTAGTATTGTGTTGTGAGTCTCCTTTTGTTAGAGAAAATTGTATAATTTGTTTATAGTAAGTGTATATAATAACCAATTCAATGTATTTAAATAAACTCATTAAAAAAATAACACTCATGCAAAATTAATCAAAAAGATTTTTATTTCGCATTATTTCCTTCGAATTTTATAACATTCGTGGAGCATGCTAACGTAGGATGTTAATGAATTGATCATTTATTTCGCATGCGCAACAAGTTTGATTTCAACTGTGTTTTTTTACCCAAATTAAAGCTGCTGTTTAGTGGTGTTTTTTGATTAAAAGATAGCCTGCAAAGTGAAATCTGTTGATACATAATTTTGAGTGCTATCTATAATAGTCTGATGTGAAATTTTAGCTGCAATCTTTCCTAAAAATATTTTCTACATAGATAATTTAACGAACAATTATGAAGCGCCGTTTGTGTCAAAATTAAATTAAATGATATAATAATTTTACGCACAATGTTTTTCAAATGTGGTATATATAATAAAATTCGGCTTTTGCGTCGTTCCGTTATAGACTGAGGGCGCTTGTGTTGCTACATCAAATATAATATAATAATTCGAACCTTTTTAATGTACTTCAACGCAATAGAAGCCGATCAGCTGATTTTGAAAATCAGCAATCTTTTTTACCAAACCCCAAAAATTTAAGGGTTCATTTTTGGCAAACACTGCCACAAGACCTACAAGGCCTTATAAATAATAAACTTATAGATACAGGAAGATAATAGCGTGTAGCAGTGAAGGTGCTTGCATGGCTAGTTGAAGCCTCGTCTTGTAGATAGCGCCCAATTTCCTTCGGAAGTAACTCGACATGAGTTCTAAAGATGTCACTAACTAGTTGCTTTTAAAAAATTCAAAGAATTTAACAAATTGGTTTTTATGAATTAATTAGCATTTTGTTAGATCATATTCTGATTGGATTACAAATGTCTTAATGATTGTGAGATCGATGTTAAAAACAAATTGTCGGCTTTTGCCATAGCGCCAATTGAGATTCATTAAAGAGCTCTTACAGAACACTGGACCCACCGCATTGTTTCTCGTGTACCCCGTCAATTTTTCGGGTCAAAGGTGGTTTTGTTGTTTCAAGTCCTCTTCATTGATGAGCTTAATTCGTAATATGTATGCAAAACGAACGGAAAGGCTTTTTAGACACTATTTGCTTCATTTAAACCATAATCTATGTGCGTAATTGGCGCCGTCTTTATAGTTTTTTTTTATTTCAAGATACATCTCGTATGAATCATTCAAAAGCTTTAAGAAGACCAGTCAAATTGGAGATACCTACTAACTTAAAATCGATTTAAAATTTAAGCTTAAATTGGCTGTTAAGGCTATCATTACCATACAAAATCACATGAATGAGAAAACGTCTGCAATAAAGAAAAAAAAACGTATCTGTATGTAGGTATACCCACATATAATAAGTAAATGGGGTCTATTGCAAAAAGAAGAACAGACTTTTAGTTTTTAAATGCTTGCAATTAATGAATGAGTATACTTTAAATCAAAATATATCCGGTTTTCTGCTGAGTCTTGACGGTGCCATTTTTAACTGATGATAGTCTCTATTAAAAAAAACTGTCGTCACTTAAAAAAAGATTTTAAAAACCACTTTGGCCGAGCTTCATTCTTAAACTTTAAATATTTTACCTGCAATTTACAAAGGTTTTGCATTGTGCAATAAATAATTTGTAATTTTTCCTATCCAGTTTTTTTTCCTCTGTTAGAAATATCAATCGGACTTTGGGAAAGACTGTCCCTGTACATCAAGTTCCGTTTCTTTAATTTACAACAATATCTGTTTAGTGACTTAGCTATAGGCACATAATAATACAAATTACTAGATGGAAGTGGTTATAAATATAATTGTTTTAGAATTGGTACACAACGTCGGTCTACTTATTCAATCTCCAATCCCAAAAATCAATTTTTTCAATGTGGACTATTAAGTGTAACTAAATATTTCAATTCTCAATTTAAAAATTAAAATTATAATACTTTTGTGTGAGTTAAAGCTACAATGTCTGTACCCAATAAAAAGACCAAAATGTAAATTGATTAACACCAACATCCTAAACACGTTAAATTTGGAGATACAATAAGTGTGCTTTAGACCGACGACAAGTTGAAAATGCTTTTATGTTTTGTAATTTTTTGACGCGCATGCACTGACGACAGTTAATTATTTAACTGCAGTTAACTTAAAAAATTTTTTTAAATGTTTTTGCATAAATATTGTAAGCTCTTATAGGTGGATTTGCAGATTTTGAGAGCAGATTCACAGAAAGAAAGTTAAACTAAAATGAAGATAACTGCAATTAAATTCATAAAGTTATAGATAGATTGGTTGTTCAGCCAATCACGTAACAAATTAACTTTAATTTTGTTTAAATTTCTAATTCGGCTTTTACAAACCTACTCTAAATAATAGAACAGTTTAATTTCGAGGTTATAATTAAATCAAACTTAAATTATTGGTTTAAAATGTACATGTATTATATTTAACGTTAACAATTGCATTTGTTCTAATATCTTAATTTGACAAACAATAATTGAAAATGTCAAACTTTAGGTATCAAATACCATTACCATTTTGTGAAATAAAATGGTAAGCAAAGCACAGGTAAGCTTTTGAAAAGTCAAAGATATCTGAAATAAAAAAAATTGGCTATTAAGTATAGTAGGAACGTTTAAATTAAAACATACTTTTATTGCTCATAATGAGAGCAGCAAGCAACAAAAGTAAAAAAAATTACAATCCAAAGATTCAGGTACTTTTCATTTATGAACAGAACCAACCTGGTAGTTGAGTACTATCCTGAAAAGAAAACACTCGTTTTTAGTTTAAGTTAAGGCTGTGGTTTTGGGTGTCAAACTTTCTCATGGATTAGTGCAATATCAATAAATAATTATTTAATTTAACATTAATTGAACAATTTTTTTATAATGTAAAGAATTAGCCACAATTTTTTTTTAAATAATGGAGTAAAAATAATATTTAGCACTTGCTTGCTGAGCTTGCTGAGTATGATTAAACTTTTACTATTAAAGAAACAAGGACACTTCTTAATCATTTTTCTAAAAAACAAATTAGAACGTTTATTCTTGTTCTGTAACAAAAAAATTCTTAATTGCTTAATTTCGAGTCCGAAAAATCCATAAGTCATTTTTTATGCAGAATAGCTGGTGTTAAAACGGTTGATCAAAGATTGTGACGATCTCTAGTAATGTTATTTAATTTTTTAAAAAATCAAATTTTACAGTAAACGAGTTTTAAAATCTGTTTGGTTTCAGTAAAAACACAGCTTGAGACATTAACGTAGTATATGTAACACCTCAAAGAGTTACTGCAGTTCCACTTCACATTTTAACACCTTTAAACTCTTAAATAAACCAGCAGTGCGGGATAGGCTGCGTTTAGTTTACCAAAATAAACATATAGTTTTATTGCTGATGCAAGACATACGGCTTATGTATCCTCCGGCTATAGAACCAGATAATTTGTTCTTCTTATATCGACTACATTACTTATCAAAATTTGTTGACAGACTAACTCGTTCAATTGGTGTAATTCACAGAGTTCAATTCAACATTTTTTAGTTTATCAGTTTCTCTTAAAATCAACAAAATTTAGTTTTAAATTTTTATATGTAAAATTTATTTAAAAGAAACAAATGGAGGAAAATAAATATTTTATTTGTTAATAGAACAATATTTTATAATTGTTTGTAAAAATATATAAAAATACACAAAATCAAAGAATATCACACAATTCACTTGTATTAATACGTAAATGACTGAAGCCGTAACTTTACATAAAATACCTGCTACCGATTTGAACCCAGTGAACCAGTGAAACAGCACGCAGCTAAATACTGTTTACGTATATAGTGTGTTCTATTGCTTGTTTAGATATGTAGCAACGCAGTATTTAAAAAAAAAAACAATCGTCTCAGGAAAGAACTATACCGATTAAGCTTACTATACTTAAAGTTTAAAGAGGTACAAAAATGAAACATACCTTAAAATAAAATAAATATTGTGCAAAAGCTTCACATAATTATACTAATAATTAAATTTTCTTGAAAGTGGTCAATTAGAAATATTGTGTTGTAGTCAACAACACGATAGTATAGGTAATAATTAAAATTTATTTTTGCTGTTTAAATAGTAAAAAATAATACTATTTTATTTTATAGATATTGAGAAAAATAGCAACCACTTTTTTGTTTTTTTTAACTGGTTATATTTTTGTTAGTAAATGTTTTTGAATATCTTAGCAGCATAGAATAACAACCAGTAAAAATAAGTATATTTGTTAATAAGACTTTTAGTGGCATGTTTATTCTTATAATGCATTCTTATAATGCATTTAGAAAATAAGGATTTATATACTCGAAGTTTAAAATAATTTTTTTATTAGTAAAAGTAATATTAGAAACGTAATCTTCAGCATTTTGTATTATTTAAAAAATCAATTGTTTATGTTAAGATTATTTAAAAATTCTAAACTTCAAAGCATTACAATTTAGAGAGACAGCAGGTTAATACACCTGTTTGTATCAATCCTTGCAGCAACAGATCTTTTTAACTGTTTGGTTTTTCTTAAATTATTCGTAATAGTGACTAAATATATCAAATAATAAATAAGTGTGCCAAAAACTTTTTATTAATGCTACATTTAACTTAATTATTTGATTCTCTGTGTTTCAAAAATCAATATTAATTTTATTTTTAGTGTACTGTATTGACCAACATTAAAGTAAACCACATTTTCTTTAACTGTTTGTATTGTTTTAACTATTTTAAATTTAGTAAAAGAATTTTTAGTTCGATATAAAATACTTTATAAGACCTTGTTGTATTTTTAAAAATATTTTTTTTAACCGATTTTCCAAAAGGAAATTTGACTTTATTTTTTATTGTTTTCTCAGAACTTTCGACTGGGTAAACCGATTTTAATAATTCTTTTTTTATTTGAAAGCTGATGGTAGTCCTATTTTAATTTGATTTATATCTAACAATGTAATCTATGAGAAAACCATATAAGTCTTAAACTTTTTATTAAGTATGTGTGCGGCAAATTAGCGATAAACTCTTTACTTTGGGCACTTGACTGTATCTGCTTACTTGGATACTTGGTAAAATAATAATAAATTCTACAACTTAAAAGATTTGCTTAATATACTAAAAAATAAGACATAGAATAGAAACATATAGACAATAATTTTGAATAAAGTTACAATTATTCAATGTTTGATGACGTAATTAACCTTTTTTAATTCTCAATTTGCAATAATTAGGTTTTAAAAAGTTGACTGTTGTATGTACATTTTAGAGAATTAATTTATTGAAAGTTTTCTAATATTTTGATTGATGACGCAAAATGAATGGTGGAAAAACGTATTCATCGAGCGTTATAAGCCCCGGGGATATCATCATCCAGTATAATAAGGTAGGTACTACGTCACGCTAAGTGATGATTTCGCTAACAAGGTGCTCAACAGAGTTCCGATGAGGCTGAACCCCCATCATAATCATAGGTTATATCCTGACTATATTTCATACTGGGAGGTCTTGTGACCGGGCACCATTCACACAAAATATTTATCATCATCCCATCCTACGTTTTTATTACCACAAAAAATTTTAAATTGTTTTTTTTTTTATCGATTTTGATGATTTTGCTAGTAGGTTCCAAATTCAAGTTATTAATTTTTGGCTAAATTATTTAATAATAATTTCTAAAAAAATATATATAGGTAGTTGACATTATATTCAAAATCAATCTAATCGGATTGGTTTGATAGATGATATCAAAATTAAATTATATGAAGACAAGGCATCCGGTTTAGGCAGGTGTCTGATTTCAAAATTTAATGTAGGTTTTGATGATAATAGTAATTATTAGAGGTGCCTGCCTGCCTACCTACCACACCAAACCTATAACTATATAATATTTGTTTGGAAGGCAAGAATCTCGCTAATTTGAACCATTTTCTAAGTCATTAGGAATTTTAAACTTTAATGTGTTTTGAGAAAGAACCTGTTTTATAATAAAATATACAATGTGTTTACAAAATATTTGACTATAATCATGCGAGAAAACAAACCTAATATGCATTTTCTGAACTTCATACATTTCAAACAACAGTTAGGTATATTGAAAACTACAAAAAGTAACTAGATTCAAGTCAAATAATTTATTATTATAAATAATTTAAGTTTTAATCTACTAAAATGTAAGAAATCAAAAATCTAAATTATATAGAGAATGTCAGAAACTTGTCAAACTAAACATAAGCTATTGGGTTTTTAAAAACTTTTCTATATTTTTAAATATTTTTTTTATTGTTTACATATTTGTAATTAGCAAATTCTTATAAAGTAATAGAAATCAGGGATCACTAAGTTGCTGAGTATGAATTACAACTACTTATTCAATTTCAAATCACAAATTAAAACATCTTTGATTTGCTCTGTACAAAAGAGTAATTTTGGAATCAAGTGATCTGAATTTTGGAGCCAGAAAAATCAATAAATGTTTTTTTCGTTCTTGAGTAAATTAACAAATTTTTTAAAATCTTAAATTTTAGACAACAAAGGTTTGATGAATCTAATAGGAAGGTTATTAAGACTCACCTGACTGATTACAAATAGAGGTGTTAAAACAAATTTAATTGTTAATGTTGAATAAAGTACAGTTAGACGTTTCTAGGAACATTTATGTTTCACTGATTAGACGTTAAAATTCTAGCAACTTTTTAATAACGCTTAAATATATTTTTTAATGTCATTGTTTAAATTTTCTGCAAAATTATTAAACAGTAACGCTGTTTTGTGATTTTTTGAGCAACATTTGAAAAGACTGATTAATTCGAGGTTAAGTCTAAACTTGTCTGTTTCTCTCAAAAGATGAAAGTTGTTGTTAACCTTAGTCACTTATAACTGAAAATTTAATACTATGAATAAAGTTCAGGTAGAGAAAATAATTTATTAAAAATGATTGAAAGAGTCTGAACACTAAAATTACTCATATTTTTATCCCAAATATTGCAATTGTTTTTTCCATACTGCTTATTGCTATTTTTTCAAAAAAAAATAAAGCTAATTATATATCTCAAATTTATTTTTCTATAGTTATCATCCGTCAAAATACCGCTTGCGTTGCTTGCAATTAGCAATAAGTTTTTAAATTTGCAGTATAATAATTTTCTCAAATTTGAAAAGTGAAACTAGGCTAAAAAGATTTTGAAAAGTTTTAAAAATTGTTATTGCCACTATGTTTAACACAAAATATTACCATTTTTTTTATGCAAACGTTAATGAGCAAGTAATAAACATTAAAAAAAAACAATTTGTGTACCTATATATGTACCTATAAATAATTAAACAAATTATAAATTAAGAAAAAACTTACTTTATTATCATTACTTAATTATTATTTTGCTTATTTGACTCAAATTGTTCATAAACTAATATTTAATTATATTAAATACAAGTTTTTAAATTTTAAATTTTTTACTTGTATTATATAATCTATTAACTAATAGACTCTTTTTGACATATTTTTGACACTAACTTATTAAATGCTACAGATATCTGAAAAAAAACATTAATAAAAATAACTTAAAAACTACTAGTTACATCTTGATCAAATTTACATAAAACTAAATAAAAAGCACCAGCTTCCAAATAAAAAAAGAATCAAAATCAATTCACCCAGAAAAAAGTTACAGGGTAACGCACATAAAAAAATGCTGTCGAATAGAAAACCTGCTTTTTTTTTGAAGTCGGTTAAAAAAAACTAGTTTTTATTTAAGTAATAGACATTTTGGAAATATACTATTTGTATACCTATAGTTAATTAAAAAAAAGAATAATTTCTATAAATAATCCAAACTTTGCCGAGCGTATGGTGGCGTAAAAATGACAAAAAACAGCTAAACAGTAAAAACTACAATCAATTTTGTCAATCATTGTTATGATTTAATTTTAAATGTTTATTTTTTAACGATAATCAGTCTTAATAATAATAATTTTTATAACTTCGGGCCGGAAACGCCTTTCTATCAAAGAGAATCCAGTCTCTAGTCTTTAAAAAACCTAATGTGACATTTGTATAAATCAACTATTGTATTATTAATTTGTAGCTTGACATTTTGTTAAAATGACATCAAAATTGGTTTTAAGTGACCGGCATAATAATCATAGTTGAACTGTCTCTCTTTAAAATTTTTTTTACAACTATGAATAATAGTGACATCTATTGGAAGCTCTTTAGATCAAAGTCGAAAGACCATGTTTCTAGATGTTGATGCTATAAGTCACTTCTAATGACAGATATAAATTTTTATAGAAAATAATATCTAGATAAAAGAATATCGCTGATATTCAACATTATCTATTCTACCTTAGGTTTTACCCACGAAAAATAAAAGCAAGTTTTTTCAATCTTGGATCCGTAGGCTCAAAGATGCATTGTTTTTGTCGGAACTCTTCACTAAGTCGCAACATTTGACAGATTATCATTTGAATACATTTTGTGGCGATTAGGTTTTATATTCACACAAGTGCCTTGTGCCTTTATATTCATCACTTTTTTAATATAGTAAGAATAGCGACATCACTTAGAAGCTTCTTACAAGAAACCATGTTTCTACATTTATTAGTCATAAGTTATTCCTAATGACATATATCAGTTTTGATATAAAATAATTTTGAGACAAAAAGATATTGCTGAAAGATCAATAATGTTATCATATTAGCGTCTTTTGTCTGAGACGCATATCTAAAATGTAATGTAATATTATTTATCTACTTAGGTTCTACCAACAAATGGTACAATGTAAAAAATGACTTTTTGTAAAAAGTGTATGTGAAATTAAATATACTGATCAAAATAACAATAGAAATATTTATAAGCAAGCTTTATAATAAACAGTACCAAAAATCTAAAAAAAAACAAATGTGGAGAAAAAGCAAGTAGAGAAAACAGGCAAACAAAAATAAACAGTAAATAAATACATATGCAAAAAAAACAACGCTTTTAAAGTTTGGCAGTGAGATATTAGTAAAATTGTATTAAAAATTAATTTTTGAACAAACCAATATGCTAAGAATAACTAGAACTAGACTAAATTATACCCGTAGTTTTGTTAACTTTTTATTAATAATTTATTTGCACTGTATTAATTATTAAATAAAAGTTGTTAAACCGGAAGTCCAAGTGTCTTAGTATCTATTTAAACTGACACAAGTAATTAGGAACTGATCGTAGCTTGATGCTAAATATTATTTATATTTTTGTGTTTTAAGCATTCTAAAGAACAAAATATGTCAGAATTGTCAGAAATGTGCAAAATCGGTGTTTGCTGAACTAGAGATTTAATTTAGTAAGTCGGGTTCAGCTTTTAGTTTCTACTAGTTGTTCAGACTTTAGTATTCAGTTATTATGTATCATAGCTTTAGTTAAATAGCGGTTATATAGGCGTATTCAAAGTTTTGCCCGATTACTGAAGAATACACCGAATCTCTTAATTTGCCTGAAGTGTGAAAGCTAGAGATTTATAGTTTTTTGAGTAGTCCATTGTTAGGCTATTAAGTTTGGCAACAAAAGAATGCCCATATAACGTGATACTATTTGGGTTACTTTACAAATACTTATTTTTATTAATAGACAACGTATATGTTATAATAATACAACATTATAACAATTATAACATTATACCAACACAAAAAGTTACTGTAAGCTGTTGCTATTAGATTTTATTGATATATAGTAAAGTGGTTGAATTGTTGTTTATATTCTTCTATATTAATAAAATTCGACTAGAAGTTACGAAAAATTATAAGCTTAGTTTCTCAAAACTTTTGATGATAATCAAAAGCCGTTTTAAATTAGTCTGTATTAATTTTTTTTTTTGAAATTTAGTTTAAATACGCCAATATTACCAAGAAAATCTAAATGAATCTACTATTCCTGTCAAATATCTAAAAAAACCAATTGCAATAATTCTTCTATCAAAACTCAAGAGACGAAAAAATTTGGATTTAATATCTCAACATAGATCCAGTTTGTAAAACAACTAGTTAAAATGTTTTGCTTGCTTTTTTTTAATTAGACGAAGAATTTTCAAGAATCATGTCGAACACAGATTCCACAAATAAAGACAAAATAGCTTCGATCAATAAATTACTAAAAAATATGTAGCAGGATTCGAATATAAGATCATTTATCTTTTGAGACGACCATGGCGCCGTCTGGTATTGTTTTAAACCGCTTTTGGTCCGCCTTCTGTCCTATTATCATAACTTCCTTCGTCGCGGCTTTTGCCTACCTCTCGAAGAATCCGAAAAAACGGTCTAGGTGGGCCTAGGATTTACAACCCAAAAACGCGAACAAATGTTTAAGAGAAGTATATACTTTCTTAAAATGAAGACATCTAGACCGTTAGAGAATCAAGAAATTTTTCGAAGGTAAAGACGTTATGTATTGATAATTACTCGTACCAGTTTAGAAAAACCGTGTGCCGAAAAAACCAAAAACAAAATTTTGATAATTGACAGACATTTGTTTGATACTAATTTCTCACCAAAATTGTTTAGACAACAACAGTTCTAAAATACATACTTTGTATTATCTGCTAAAAATATTTTTTCTTTAATTGTTTTTTTGCAGTAGGTACTATTTTTATTTTTTTGAACGCTTTAAGCTTATCAGTATAAATTTGCGTTTACTATTTGTTAGTCTGTTATACTTTAAGAGTGGCTTTACAAATGGTTTAAGTAAACCCAAACTAAAGATTAAAAAAATATATTTATTTCATATTTATATTCATATTCACATTCTTGACTTATATATTTCACTGATTTCTTAAGATAAAGTATAAATAATAGTATGAGTAAATTAAATTAAAATTAAGTTAACTGCTATTAAGCTTAAAATGCTAGTTGTTGGGTCCAATTTAGCAAATTACGTTGAAACTTAATTTTGGAGTGGGTTTACATAATTATAGTAGATTGAACTAGAATTCAAATAATGACAATTAATAGTTGTGGTAATTTTAATTACAGTTTTAATTTACTATTTCTACAAGTTTCTCTCTAACATTAAATTTATAATAAAAATTAACTAGTCTTTGTTAACCATGCAATAGATAATTTCTAATTCGTTATATAGTAGGTCTTTTAAATTTCAGGAAAAAAATTTTCTGCCTGAATTTTTTTTTTCAATTTATAGAGATACTAGGTTTTTTTTTTAAGTCTGCAATTCCTCAAAGTTGTTAAAAAATTAAATTTTTAAATCTATAGATTTAAAAAGTTGCGATAAAATTAATACAGTTGATAAAAAGTAATATTTTAGACCGGTAAAACAGATTTATAAATACATAAGTCTGACTTGCACTTGACAATTAATATTTATATATTAGTTAATTTTAGTTATTCGGGTTCTAATATAAATTTTTAGTTTTTCTGTTTTTTACATTAGAACATTATTTTATTTTTAATTATTTTACAATTTTTGTTTTGCATTATCGTATCTGTTGTCTGTCATATGTTTTACTAGTTTCTATTTTTTGACCTAATTTTTTCTTTAATTTTATTCAAACAGTGCAATTTTTTAGGTACACTGTATTCATTTCAACTTTTTCTGCTCTATTTTTTTGTTATTTAATAAATAAAACATTTTTAATTTTTTTTCTTAAAAGCTACTTATATCATAATTATGTAAATGTATGTACATTATATTTAATATTGTTCGTTTGAGTTATTTGCTTCTTATTTCATATATGTTACCTGCCAAACTCGATTTTAGGATGAACTAGTTTCGCTTAGGTCAAACCGATTCTCTTTACAAGCAATAGGACAAATCAGTATAGCCTAGGCCAAACTTGTTCATCCTGATAGGATGAACCAGTTTAGCCCAGGTTAAATCAGTTTATCCTAGTTAGAATTTATATGTTTTAAAATAGACTAGTATTCCTAGCCCTAGATGAAAATTAGTTCAGACTAGGCATACAACTAAGTGAAATAAGTTCAAACTGGAACATATCCTGTGCGTAAGCGTGTACATTTTAACCGACTCAACCCAAACTAAACTCGTTTATCTTGTTAATGACGGAATAAACCAGTTTAGTCTAGGCTAAGCTATGATTTGTTTGTTTATTGCGTAGGTATAGGAAAAACTGATCTGGTCTAGGCAAAACTACATCTTTTTTACGTGTAATTCAGAAAATGTAACTTGTAATTTAGAAACCATACAGAATTCCAATTTACGCTAGTTGAATTACAAGCTATATTTTCTGAATTATATTTTACTAATCTGAATTATAAGTGACACTTTCCGAATTACAATTTACTAATCTGCGTTACACTTTCTGTACTACTTTCGTATCTTATAGTTTCGAAATTACAATAAAAAAAAGTGTAGTTCTTCTTAAAATCGGGTTTGGTCGGTAGCATATACATATAATTTTTTAAAGATTAATTTTTATAAAAACTGCATATATTTGATACGTTGTTTAAAATTTTGTTAAATTTTTAAGTTTTTTATATATTTATTTTTACTTCTTAGAGCTTGTAATTTAATGTCTATTTTATTCATTATGCTTTTTTTATACTTTGAGCTATATAACTTTACATACTTTCTTACGCATTATATTTCACAAACAGTAAACAATTTTCTAGTTTTTATAAATAAGCTTTTTTTTTAGTTTAACAACAGTATTTAAGAACTATTCAATATTTTTCTTTAAAAAACAATTTTTTAACAAATGGCTAATATTAAATTGCAAAAAAATAAGATAGAATCTTCAAAGTTATAACAGAATTGCATATCAATCAAGAGTGCAGCTAATCGCTCAGTATTCAATCAGTGGCATCGTTTTATAAACAATACAATTAAAAAAAATACAGACATATTTTGATGGTGTACATAAAACCTCTCTTCATCATAAAATTATTCGACATAAAGTGTGAATTGTGAAATAATTAAAAAGTTCTTTTTGCCTGTTTGGTTTGAAGAAATTAATTAATTACTTAAATTAAAGTCGGTTTTCTAAATTTTTAATTTGTTACTTGTTATTTAAAACTATTTTATATATAGACAGTTATATCATTTTCCCAAGAGAATTGTATGAGGTTTTTGTTCTTGTCATATGGATAATGTCTTAGAGTCTATCAAATATTTTAGATCGCGTGATCAGCGTCGATCCATCGATCATATTATCTAATTGGCCTTGTGGCTTACCGACAAAGAACATCGGCTAAACTCAAAAGATGATTCGCACCCGAACATTACTTCTGCATTCCATTTGGACTTCATTTAGGCAAGACCTAACTAAAATATGCTCTCTCGGATGGTAATAAATTTATAATAATCATTAAACTATAAAATAAAAAAATAATAATCGGCTTTCGACAGTTAAAAATCTACAAGATCGGAATGAAAAATACGCTATTTTAATATGCTTATTTAAAAACTGATACCTACACAAATTTTTGAAGCTAATGATGCTGCTGTTTTTGTAAAACAGTGTAAATAAATATTAATTATCATTTAATCAAATACTCATGTCAACTTTCAAAGTCATTATAAACATAACATAATTTATTTATTTGCTGAACATAAATAAATAAAAAATATTTTATTTATTTCTAACTTGTCGAGTAAAACAATAAAGGAAAAAACAATAGGTCACAACAGTATAGATTTCAGCAGTACATGGCTGTTATTCTTGGTTATACGGAATGATATTATTATTCCAAATAGGCCTAGTTTTTCAGTGAAATTAAGACATTTTATTTCGAATGGCATTTTGCGACACAAATTAAAACGTGAAATTATAAATTTTTAAATTTTGTTAAAAATACTATCTTGTAATGAATAATTGTTGTGTGCCACATGTGCAATACCGGCTTAGCTTACTGCCACTAACAATTAATTATAATTAATCAATGTTATTTTCAAAATAAATTAAGGCAAGAAAATGTGTGATCTGTGTCTTTGGGAAATGCAGGCTGAGTATCTACAGTTCAAGTTATTTTTCCTAATTTTAGTACGAACCGATCTAAGACCTGTTGTCAAAAAAGCAGAGCCGTTTTTGATTCATGCTAATATTATACATCCTGTACATGTTTGATGGTCGGGGCATCATTTCTATTGGCACCTAGAACCTGTCTTGCATTATTGAGTTTACTTTTAACTGAGGTTTTAATGTAGCCTTCTCCAACACGACTAGGCTTTGACAGTCGTTAAATCTGCACCACTATCTGCTAACAAGGTTGGCGAAGTTTTTCTCATGCAGCGTCCTGTATATAATGTAACATCAGAAAGTTTTAGATAGGTAACAATTGTCAATGGTATTTTGCCTAACGTATTTTTTTCTACTGCATGGCTGCGTTGAGCATTTCCCATTTTTATAAAATACAAAAAAAAACGTGTAGGTTTGTATGTGGTGGTGTAAAACTTTCGTTTTCATATGTTTTACGTTAACAATTAAAACTGTTTCTTCATCATGTGATAAATTTAAGAATTTCTGACACCTCATAGCTCCACCAACACCCATTATAATTCCATCACATAATTATAATTTGTAATTTTCTAGAAGATAGTTTACCTTGACCATCAAGTATATCTCATTTCCACCTTTCTTTAAGAATGTTATCACTTCCTTCCTGGTAAAAATGAAGATATGCTTTCATTTAAGTTTAAACAATGTTCCTCTTTTAAATTTAGTTTCTATTTTGATATATATTAATCTTTAAAAACTGAGCAACCGTGTCATTTTTTTTCACCTTTTTTAAAAGTTTTTTCTTTTTTTTTCGCAGAATCAGTAATTGAACTCTATCTAAATCGGCATTACCTTCTGCGTAAGAATTGTCAGTTAAATCTTAATTGCCATTTATAGGAGACTGGATAGTTATTTGTATTTTATTAACGTCTTTTAGTGCAGATTTATCCAACTCGTCAAATATTTGCAGCAATTTGTTGAGCGTCAATGTCTTTCTAAAATAACCATTTAGACATGCTTATGCACACAGAGTCTTTTTTAAAACCGCTTATTTTAATACGCTTTATAAAATTTAGTTGTATCTCTTATTGTAAAAAACTTACACATGACCTAAATTTGTATCGTGTGTAATATACAGGCCCCTATTGGCACGAATGAGCCAATAGAGGACAGTAATAAAAGTTTACGAAAAATTATATGACTTTGAATAACAACTCTTTTCAATATTTATTTAAGTGTTCCTGTAACAACTATTTTGCAATAAAATGAACCAAGTTTCCTACAAGGGATTTGCTTTTGTATAAACAGTAGCAAATTCTTCTTTAAATAATAGAAGTAGCTACAACACTCTACAAGGACTTTTTACAAGGTAGTATTTTCAAGCATACGAATTAAAATAAAATAATAAAATAATTTTGTATAGGCGTGGCTTGTCAGTGAAATTATAACATTTTATTCCAAATGACATTTAGAGCACAAATATAAAAACTAAATTTTATTTTTTTTTAACATTGCATTTAAACAAAAACACTATTGTTAAATTGTTGTGTGCTTACCTCAACTGTTTCAATATTTTAAGGAAATAAATTTTTTCATTCGCTCGGGCCATCAATGGATCGAACATATTCTACAAATTCTTCTAAATTATTGTCGCTTATATGTTGCTTGAAAATTTAAACAAATTTGTCAATTTTTTTTGCGTACATACTTTGATTATTTAGCTATAATTAATAGATTGTCTAAATTAGATTATATAATATAAAACATATTTTATTTTTAAAATACGTCACAACAATAAATCTCTGCATAAAATTGCTACAAATTTTTTTAGGGAGTATTTAGTAAATTTAGTTTAGACGCAGGCTACTCTGTGGGGGTGCAATACCATTACCACGATCGAATCTATGCCGGTCATTACAGGAACGTCCTTAACGACCGTTTGTCGTTAGGATGCACTTAACGACGCATGACCACTGTTAGCAAACAATGCACACACAACATACGTAATCAAATACAGGATAACAATAGAACATTGTCCTTTCTATTCCCGAACGCATGTCTAACCTTCTGGACAATGGGTCAACGCAGTATTAGAGTTTATATACTAAAATCAGTACAATTTATTATTGTGTTTTATTATTATTACATTAACGCTAATAAATAATGTAATAATTGTTTACAGCTAATTATGTAAAATAATTGTTTACTTTTTTGTTATAATTAAAATAAACTTAATTAGATTTATTGATAAAAATAGAGACGTTTCAATATTTTTTTTTAAAAGTTTACCAATCATAATTTTGTTGCATACACCTTCTTCTTAAAAACATAATATCTGTAAATTAATAAATTAAATGCAAATTTATTCAAATTACTTGGACATGTTTGTCCAAGTAATTATTGAAACTTGCGTTCTTATTGAAACTCTCTCGCAAGTCGCAACAGATCTAGCTTTAAATAAGTTTGAGCTTGTATTTACTCAAGTGCCTATCATTATATGGTAAAACTAACGACATCTATAAGAAGCTACCTTACATCGAAAAGTTGAGAAACCAGGTTTTTACATGTTTTAATGCATATAGATCACTCTAAATGACAGATGTCAAGTTTGATAGAAACAAATTGAGGTAAAACGTATATCGCTGATTGAACAACCAAGTTATCACGTTAGCGCTTTTTGTCTCAAACGCATATCAATAATATCCAATAACTTATATGCATTAAAACATGTAGAAATTTTGTTTCTCAACTTTTTAACGTAAGGTAGCGTTTCATATATGTCGCTAATCTGTAAATTATTAGAAGCAACAATTTATCAGACGACCAAGTATGTAGAAAAAATTGCGAAAATTTTGACACAAAATGTTCAGGAATATATTTTTAGAAATGAAAACTTATTTCTTTACTTTTATAACTAACGATTTCGTAACTGAGAAAATTATTAACTTTAACTAAAGGAAATGATATTACCATCGAACGAAATCGTATGTGAAAGCGTAGTTCATAATAAATTATTAAAATACATTAGTTTTGTCAAAAAATAAAATAATATTATATAAGGTTAACAACAATGAATGAATTTAAATATTTATGAATAAAAGCATAATGTATCAGGTCATTCCCAGCCAACCGTGATTCTCCCACGAATATTAGTTTTTATGAATATCTTTTGAACTTTTCACGTTTTTTGAGATGATCTCTGAGTACAAACACCAGAGCAACGTGAAGATTTGTTATCAGTTGAAACAGTTCGAGTTTCGTCCTTAATTCAAGTCGTAAAAAGACGCTTTCATTCATGAAATAAGAAAAAACGAAATAATATGAGACGTGATAGCGTTGACTATAAATATGACTAAATTTGCATAAACAAGTATGATGACAAATGATATTATGTTATGCGAGATGGAAAACGGTTAAAGGTGGGCGTGCTACGACTACAAAACTTGTCCGCTTACGCTTAATTATTGTCAACTCTAATTAATCGTAATTGAACGCAGCTTAATGTTTTATTTGACCCATTTTGACGTTTTCATTCATTAAATCGTTGGAAAATCTACCTTTTAAACAACATTCTTAAATTATTATAATTTATTGAAATAATGCTTCATATAAACGATATTCGTAAAACACGGCACGTATTTAATCACATATTTAGTTATTTTTTGCTATTTTTTTTTGTATTATCCGAACATTTTGTGAAAAAAAAACACACAACTTTTTAGCAGTATCTTTAAGTAAAAAGATAGTCATAGCAAATCAAACAAAAAATCTATAAAACTTACTTAAATTTTGAGGTTATTTATATTCGTTAGTCAGGTATTATAAACAAAATAATAAACTCCAAGTATGTAAAACGTTTATACTTGAAAAGATTGTTGGCTACTACAAGATTTTATTTTGTTAAAATGTTGCTAATAATTTTTAAATTGAAGTTAATTTTTACAACAGTTTAAAATAAGATAGTTAATAATTTTAAACCCAATTTATTTATTTAATATGTAAAGACTAAATTAATTATCTTCTATCTCCAATTATAGTGCGACAAACCAAATGAGAGCTCGTAAAATGTTTACGGTAGTTGATTATGGTTGGTATTGGTTCGGTACCTCACCGAACACTAAAGGTGTCCAAGCAAAGTGCCAGTTGGTTGCACCAACGAATGAGCAGCATAGCTTGCTTGTACAGCTGTAATGTTGAGTGATACTCAAACATAACCGTCCCAAACTATACAGTTTTAACAACAAAGACGTTAAAGAAAAAGATCTCAATTGTATATAGAATATTGAGAGAATTAGCTCTTATTTGGTTTGTCGCACTATAACTACCTTTTGAGATTTTTGTTTTTGATCTAGCTGGAGAACAGTTTATCTCGATTCCAGTAGCGTCCGCTGCCGCTACTGTATCTTGTGGTTTTTTTTTCTCTAATTAAAACTTACTTCAGTTAACCTAATTCTAAAAGTTGTCAAATATAGGACCGTATCGGTTAATAACGTAAGTTTGCTTAAAAATTAACAAAGTTTTGTGTTTTTTTTTAAAGAATATATTATTTATTAAAAGATGAGGTTTAATTCTGACATTTTTCAATAACAAGTTAAAAGCTTATCACTTTGATAGTGTTATCTAGCTAATTAATGTGAACAAAAAAAGTTTATAAAATAGGTTGCTTTTGCTTAAATTAAACCATTTAAGCAATTATTTTTTAAAATAATTGCTTAATAAAATTACTTTTAATTTAATTTACAAACAAGATACTACTGTATTTAAATGTACAGTATTGCATAACCGTATCAAATTACCGTGGCATTAATCGACAAAGATTTTAACTACAGGTTACAGTCATATTATGTAATTTGACAAATGACGGTTTTTATTACCAATATGTTTATATATCTTTTTTTAAATAGGTGAAAAAAATAACAAAAATTTAATTTCTTAAGTTTTGCATTGATTGAATTATTATTTTGTTATAGTTTTATAATATTTAGGAGAGCTTTAAGTCTATAATTCTTTAAAATAGACCACATAAATTAAAGTAAATCTTGTTTTATTTATTGGAAAGTATTCAATTGCAGCATATGAGCCATTTTGATTTTTGACATTTTTGGATTTTTTGATTCCAATCATTTCAATTTTGGGAGTTTTTTCAGAAGGCAGAATTTTGGCTGTTTTAAAGTAAACGGTTTCTGCTCTATTTTTAGATAGAGTTTTAACAGAGGTTTTTAACCAACAAATCTTACCTTTAAAGATGTTCTTTCTGCATTGTTAATGTTGAGTATAATTTGCACAGTTTATTTAATTACAAAAAATTAATATTTTTTTAGATATTTTAAAAGTTTTTAGGCCTCATTCCAGTCACATTAGTGTTTTTAATCTTATACAAAAGTTAAAAAAAATATATTTGTAACGTTTTTCTACTTTTATTAAGTTTAACTATAAATTTTTAAATAATAATAATGAATCAAACCGCAAAAAGTTTTGAAGAAAAGACGCATCTTTAGACACACTTGATCTCATCTGTACTATTATTTTTCAAAGGCACTTGATGATAGGCAATTGCGGTTACCCACTGTTATTAGTATTTTAACGACTACAAACATATGGCTACCGTTAAAAATATCTTTTTAAAAATTACGTTTTTCTGTTATTTTAGTGCAATAACTACGCTATTCAATTATTGTAAATAATAAGAGCGTACAAAGCCTTGCGGTTTTTCCTGTAATTATAGTGTTCATAGCTTCCAGATATTTGTATTGTCAGAGATCACACCATAAGGTGTTGTGGTGTCTGGGTAATAACACGACCTAACGTAAATTTGCTTCTTTCTTCTCCTCAATTTGCGATTTTAAAAAGTGCCTCAATTTTTCTATTAAAAGCAATTTATACAATAAAAATAAAATAGAAAAAAAATCATTCTTTTATGTTCAAATTAATCTATAAATCTAATTCTAATAGCTTCAAATCATTCAAGATTTTTTTCGTCTTTAAGTTTTTTACGTACGTAAGTATTTTTTATTTACCTAGTAGGTAAGTACATATCAAAATATTTTTTTTAACTATTTGTCTATATACAATTTTTAAACTTTAAAATTATTTTATGAAATGTTAGGTACCGTTTGGAAAAACATATAATACCGATTTATGTTCTTAGATAAACTGTTTACACAGATATACAAAAATTGTTATATGAGTAAATTTCTAAAGTATATAATTATTTTAAATTCTAGATGACGAAATGTTACTTTTGCATTCAAAAATAAAAGTTTTTGTTGTGAGCGCAGCGAGCATAAAAACCATTTCAGAATGCAAAAGAACTTCGCAGTCGAGTATCAAACAACTTTTTTTTGAAAACTGTAGCTTCAGTTACTGAAAATGTTCTGATTTTTACACGACATGATTTTAATCAAACAATCTAGTCTGTTCTGACCAATTAGTTATGATCGCAATCACATAGCAATCAACAAACAAACAATACAATTAAAAATAGTTTTGCGACGCATGTGCAAGACTTTTATTTGATATTTTGTAAGAAATAGTGTTTGAAGTGAAAAAAAAACATGAGTTCTAAAAGTGATGAAAATGCCTCCGGATGTATTAGAAGACGCACGAAACGCGGTTTCTAGTCTTATTCCGGAAAAGTCTTCTAGGCAATACGAATAATTTCATGGAATGGTGTGGCTCTAAAAATTGGAAAAAGGTGTCTGAAAGTGTGATACTAGCATATCTGGAATACAAAGCTAAGAAGATTCGGCCGCCAACGCTATGGTCCAGTTATTCCATGTTGAAAAAAACATTGAACGTGAAGCAAAATCTAGACATTGGAAAATTTTCAGAGCTGGTACCTTATTTGCAAAATAAAAATGTACGCTATCGTTCAAAAAAATCAAAAATTTTAAACAAAACAGTAATTGAAAAAATTATAGAAGAAGCCCCAGATCACAGCTCTTTATTACTGAAGGTAAGTTCTACATTACTGTTTGTGCTTATTTAACAAAATATTGCTTCAGGTTATTTTAATAATAGAAATAAATGGTGCGTGTCAAAAAATGGAGCTGTTGAATACAAATATTGACAAAATTGAAGATAAAAGTTTAGTTGTTTAGGTAAAAATTGAAGATTCGAAAACACACAGTCAAAAAACATTTGTCATTTCTAATTCGTTTCACATTGAATTATATCAAAAATATCGTGGCTTACGTCCTGCACACACTACTAATTCAAAAAATTCTATTAATAATAAAAAGATTTCCTCAAACTGTAATGTATAATTTAATTAAAAATTGCTGATGGTAATAGTCTTTTTTGTTCTAGATTGTAAGTCGTTTTTGGTGAATTCCAGAAATGTTTGATTTTGCGTTCTAAAATCAGAACAAAAATGTCAACATTTTCTGACAGTTTTCGTAAAACAATATTTTGTAACATTTGATTGCAAATAGTGTTTTTATTTTATTGATAGTTTTCTAATAAAATTAAAAATAATTAACTTTTTTTTTGTAATTAATTATTATTTTGTTTGCTGCAGTGTAGTTTTTTTTTTCAAGCAGACTGTTTCCAGGTTCTACCAAAAACAACTTCTAAATTTTTTATCTAATTATCAATATTAATTTATTTAATTCTAGATATTAAATCAATTATTAAAGTTTCTTATTTGTGTATAAATGAAGTAATAAATTAGTACACTTTATTGTTTCTACTTTTTACAAAGTTTTTACAGCGTGTAGTCTTCACTAGGGAATTGGTCCTGCGACCTTTCAGTTGCTGACCGTGGCTCCGTCTTGCTGGTAACATTGCTTTCACAAATGTTAAATTTTCTTTTGTAAATTAAATTAGTTTGTTTTTGAATAATAATTATAATTAAATAACATATTTTATTTTTATTAATTAATTGTTTAGTATATTTTTTATACAACATTTTATATATATTTTAATTTTTTGCAACTTTTGTTTTAAAATCCGGATGAGATAGTAAGCAGTGAGATTAGTTAGTTATTATTGTCTCTCAAATTTGTAACTTAGAACAACATAGGTATACCTTATGAGGATGTGCATATTATATCACTGAAATAATATTAATTTAAAATTTCTTTGTCATTCATTATTTAGGTGACCGTAGCTTTGATAAAATTTTAGAGAACCAACAATTTGCAATAACTTTTCAAACACAATTTTTTTGCCAATAAAAACTTTAATTTTTATTACTTAATACATTTGGGGAAAATTGATTTTTTTTTTTATATGATCACTATTAATGTTGTTTTAAACTCGCAAAAACCCTGTATTAATCAAATTTATTTCATGGATTTTGTTCTTAAGATACCTTAAAATTAAATAGATTGTTTAACACATTCTAACTAAATTATCATAGAAAAAATTAAAAAGACAAGATATAAAAAATTAAAAGAAAGATTAAAGGCAAATACAAAAGGTTTCAGGGTTTTTTTCCTTCATCAACCGATTACCAAATGTTTGAATTTTTATTTATACTAAAATAAAGTCAAATTGCCTAGATCGTTTCAGATTAATTGGTTATTTATCGTTAAGGTTTTGTCTCTACTGATAAGTAAGCAGCTAATAAATTTTGAAATTTTAATGAAAAATAAATTCTTAAGAGTTTATTTAAAAATGTTTTAAAAACAATAAAACAATGTTTTAATAAAATTTATAATTATTGAAAAATTTCTTAAATAAATTAAAAAATTCATAAAACAATTTCCTAACTATTTCTTTAAAATACTTAAAAGCATTTTTCAAATTCTTATAAATTTATGCTTTATCAAAACCAAAAAAACGATTAGCTGCTTGCTTATTGTTGAAGACAAAACTTTAACAAAAAATAACCAATTAATCTAAACAACCTGTACAATTTAATTTAATTTTACAAAAGGATTTGAACATTGTCAACAAAGCTTGTCAACGGCGTAAAATTAAAATTGTTTGCAAAAGCAGCAGGTAAATTTCGTATAATTAAGATTATTTTAGGTTGATAAGCAAGTATGTGCAATATTCTTTAAGAGTACTAAAAAAAACAATGAAAAAACATTATGAAATAAAAAGTGGCATAATCTGTGCTGTTTATTCATTCTTTTTAAGGAATAAGCCACCGGACTGAGGTAAAAATATTAATTGCTTTTATTATATTAATTATACCGTTTATCATGTGCTAAGACATTGGAAATGCACTATTATGCACTCTCGTACCAATTATAAATAAATAACAATCATAAAAAATATAAAAATCAAGAAACATTCCATCGCATTAAAATTGTGGCTATGTAGAGTCTTCTTTTTAAAGATACGTAATAGAATGAGATGGTGAAATGAGAAGCTGAAAATTATCAAGTCAAAAAGATTGACAATATCCAAGAACTTGAAAAAGAAGTTCTCAAAATAGAAACAAAAATTGTCGAAACAATAAACAAATCTAAAGAAATTATTGAATTTAAATCAAAAAGAGAAAATCCATCACAAATAATCAAAGACATGATTGAAACAAAGAAAATGGCAAAAAGAGAATACGAGAGGACGTTTGATCCACGTATTAAAAACATTGTCAACAATCTAAACAATCGCATCAAAGATGAATGGAGAAAGATCCGTAATGCAAAATGGAAGAAAATCATAGACGAAGCTAACGACAATAAAAGACCTCCATGGCAGATAGCCAAGGCACTTAAAGCGGACAAAAATAAAAATAACAGAAATTTAAAAGTAGACAATAGAATTGTCACTGACGACAGAGAAAACGCTGAGATTTTTGCTATTGAAATGGAAAAACAATTTAAACCAAATCCAGCTAAAGATCAAAGACAGAGCAAATAGAGCTCATAGTGGACTACCAACTACATGAAAAAGTTGTAGGAAATTTAGAAGAAGCCACTGAAGATTAAGTGAGAAAACTTTTAGAGAAAACGAAGCCAAAAAAAGCATCTGGATTTGATGGAATTTAAAATAAAGCGCTCAGAGCGCTACCAGACAATATGGTTAAACAATTAACAGAGATTTGCAATAGAATATTAAAGACTTATTATTTTCCAGAAAGATGGAAAAAAGCAATAATCATAATGCTACCAAAACCTGGTAAATCTAGAAGTGATCCAGTAAACTATAGGCCAATAAGTTTACTATCAAATCTAAGTAAAATAGCCGAAAGAATTATATATGCACGTCTCAAAAGAGAGACAGACGATAAGAAAGTCTTTCCCGATGAACAGCATGGTTTCAGAGAAGGACATGGATGCGGAAATCAACTGGCAAAGATCACTGATTTGATATTAAAAAATAAAAACAAAGACCACTGCTCAGGAGGAGTTTTTCAGGATGTCTCCAAAGCTTTCGACAGAGTATGGCACGAAGGTTTAATTTATAAAATGGGAAGAAAGAAGTACCATAATGGAATGATGCGACTCATAAAATCATATTTGACGAATAGAAAATTCCAAATTTGTATTAATGAGGAAATGTCCCTAGAAAAGGGCATAGAGGCTGGAGTGCCTCAAGGATCGATTTTAGGACCTGTGCTGTATAATATCTACACTCATGATATCCCAAAATCACGTGAAACAACACTAGCTATATATGCTGATGACACCGCCATCATCGCATTAGCCCCGAAAAAACCAAGTGTAAAAAAGAAATTGCAGAACCACATCGAAATTTCAGAAAAATGGTTCGAAAATTGGCGAATCAAAATCAATGAAGAAAAAAGCCAAGCTGTCATTTTCGAAACCAAAACAAAACGTAGACTTCCGGAAGAGAGAATTCAATTAAATGGAAAAGGAATAAAATGGGAAAGAGAAGTCAAATACCTTGGTGTGACTTTCGACGAACAAATGAAGTTTAATAAACACATAGCTATCAGAAACAAACAGGCGAGACAAATAAAGGGTTATCTGTATTCATTAATGTCGAGGAAAAGCGAACTGAGCGAGAAAAATAAGCTGACTTTATACAAGTCAATGATAAGACCAGTAATGACTTATGGGCACGAGGCCTGGGCCCATCTCAGCGAAAAAGAATTGAATAAAATGGAAACAACACAGAATGTGTCATTAAGACAAATTACAAATTCAGAATGGTTTATAAGAAACAGCGAAATTCGAAAAAGAACCGACATGCTAACGATAATGAAATTAAGCAAAAAGAGCTATGAAAAGATGACGACACATAGTAATCAATCCATTAAAAGAATGATGGAAGATGAAGCGGAAATGGGAAATAGAAATATAAAACGACCACGATTGGTACTTGATGCCGAGAAAGCTCGCAGCTAATCCTAGTAGTAGATATGCTGTACGATATCAGGAGATCTGGGCGACGTAAACTTCTGCGGAACTTACGGTATCCGTTCAAATCAAATAGTGCTGTTAGAAGGTAACACTTTCCATCAGTACCAATACTGAAAAATTAAAAAAATATTCCACCCATAAAAAAAAAGAAACAACAAACATGCACTAATCATTTCAAATCAAGGAAACACCACTGACCGGTTTTGTAAGCCGGACTTGATGTAGAAATGACACACATTTGAGAAACAATAAAAGACCCAGACACCAGCACAAGATGCTCAGTAAATACAACCACAGATTACCTTTGATTAGAATAATCAAAGGTGTTAGTTCTCATCCAAACAGTTTGAAAAGACAAACAGGTGGCCTGTATAAAGCGAAAGAATTTTTAAATATAGCTTCTTAGGCGTTACCAATGAGACATGATTTGATTTGATTTGATGAGATGGTAAGATTATTCTGTATGAGCGTAGCTTGCCAGTGAAATTATGTTTTTTTATTCTAAATGACAAATGACAGGATAAAAATAAAAAAAATTAGTTTAATTATTTTTTAAATATTGCTAAAAACACCAACTTACTTTGATTGTTTCAATATTTTAAAATATATATTCTTTTATTTCTACAAATCTTTATAAATTGTTGCTACCGATGTACAAGGTAAATATTGCCTTCTAAAACTAAAAATTTTCTTTGCTACTAATGCTACTGCAAGCAATTCTATTATTTACATCAATGTTGTAGTACACAAAAAAAAAAGAAAAAAATAGAAGAGCTAAAAAAGAAACTGCTATAAATTTGAAAGTAACAATGTTTTGTTTTTTAAGAGATTTGCTTTGGTAACTCATTGTTACTGTTAGCTGGAACATTGCTATGAATATGTTTGAACTAATATCTATTTGACAACTCCCTGAAGCAATGTAATGCTGTCAAAACCTAAAAATAATACGTAAAAAAATTAAAATATTTCAAAACCAAGTCATTGCATACAATAACTTTCACCTTGTATGTTGGTAGCGACAATTTATAAAGATTTGTAGGTTATGTTAGATTCTCAGCGAATAAAAAATATATTTATTGAAAACATTGAAACAGTCGAGGTAAGCACATAAAAATTTAAAACATATTAGGGTTTTAGTAATATATATAAAAAAATTAAATCTTCTTTTTTTATTTAAGCTCCAAAGATTGTTTGAAATAAAATGTCATAATTTCACTGAAAAGCAACGCCTATACAAAATAATATTATTATTTCATTCTATCACGTATTTTTGAGAATAGCATCTTAAGACAAGTACAGTCTTGCAGATCTCGATCTATTATAAACTTTCTGGCTAGCATTGCTTTATATTTTATGTACAGCTTATGCACAGTAATTATATGTAGTATAAAAATTTTCACTAGTATTTTTTAATAATAGAATTATTTCACAATCTTCAAATAAATTCTTGATGTTTTAAATATTCTATTTACAATTTCTGTAATTTTTATTGATATTAGTTAGTTATTACATTTTATAAAGCTTCACATAAAGATCAAAATTTCGATTTTAGGTAAGATATATGTGCTGTCCTATTACAAGTAGGTGTGCATACATTATCTTACGTTAAACCATTCTCGTCGAGCAGCAAATATAATAATAATAAGCAAACGTAATCGTAGTGACAATCTATATGGCAAGGACCGCTATATAAAAGGTTCGTTATAAATCTCAACGCATCTTCTTGATCTATCTCAGAACTAGATCACATCTTGGCGCCATTTTGGACCACCGACGGCGGTAAAAACGCACTTGAATTCATATACAAAAATATACATTTCACTTTTCCTACATCAAGATTTTTATGATTTATTTC
The DNA here is from genome assembly GCA_947359425.1 of Lagria hirta. Classification (NCBI taxonomy): domain Eukaryota; kingdom Metazoa; phylum Arthropoda; class Insecta; order Coleoptera; family Tenebrionidae; genus Lagria; species Lagria hirta. The sequence goes on along the minus strand of OX375802.1, from coordinate 3,569,187 downwards.
TTAATGTAATATTTTGCTAAAGCTAGCTTTTCATGGTCCAGCATCAGTCAGAAATTAAAACTTTTTTCCTCAAAGATGTTGAATGAAACGCATTATGTATCATCTAATATAGTCAAACATATTTAAAAAATTGGAGTTCTTAATTAAAGAATGAATAAAATGATTAAAACAGGTTTAAAACATTTTAGCATCTTGTAAAGATCATAAACTAAACGTCAAAAAATAAAACAATAATTAGTATTTAATTCATGTTAATGTAAAAACATTAACAGAGACAAAAATGTGTCCGAAAATTTAAATTATTATCTATGCCTAAATTTGTCAAACTTTTTTAATTTGTTATTTGTTTTATGTTCTCTACAATTGATACAACTTTTGAAAGATGAGTTCCAACGTCAGTTAGTAAAAAAGCTTTTTTTATATAGGTACATATTAAGACACTATTTTTATAAAACGTTTCTAAAAAGTTTTTTGTTCTAAAAAATTTAAAAATTAATAATATGAAATTATTCAGTTCAAAATTAAAATATACTCTTAGTTAACACTTATTTTAAAATAACTCATGTTTCTAGCTTGAGCACGTAATCAAGAACTTAGTTTAAGCTAAAATTGTTTTATTATAAAGTGCATAGTTTTGAGAAAAATCCAATAATGTTTTTACTTATAGTTCAGCCGTTTCAAAGTTATATTTTTATTCTAAAAAAAAGTGCAAAACTATTATGCATAGATCTTTGAATTACATCGTAACATATAAGAATAGCACCTGATAAAAAATCATGTAAGTATATTGACGTGCGGTGATAGAACAATTAGAGGTTTGCAATCAGAAAGAAAATTTAAATTTAGCGTTAAAAGTAGACCTGACTGCCAAAGGCGACATTTAGGTAGTTTGTCGCGTTGTTTACGTTTGCATTGCATTTGTAGGTTATACATAAAATTTTACATACAGAAATAGCAAAGTCGAAAAAGCTTTTAGGATTTAAAATTATAAGAAATAAAACTAAGATTAAGGTAAGTTCAGTTACTGCGCTGCTTTCATAAGATTTTCCTTGTAGTTATCAATCGGTAATCTTTGATGTGAATTTGATTACATAAATGAATGTTTGTTGATCGATGAAAATCGTAGAAGGTCATAAGAAAGTAATACATTTTTTCACAATAATTGCTTTTCATAGGTTAAATTAGCTGTGCTACTTTAACATATAGATTTTTTTTTTAGTAAAACGAAAAAAATATTATTGTGGTAAATATTCAAGCAAATTGATATTATTTTAAAAAGCTTCCTGTAAAATTTGTCAATATGTCAATCATTTTTCAGATTTTCTATAGATCTTGACAAGCACTAATTTTAGTCTAATGCTTGAGTTTTATTTAAATTAATTTTCTCCAGCACTAACATTTTCTACTGCTCCTATAGTTTATTAGAACTCATTTTAAGCCTAACATTTACCATTATTTATAAAATACGTCGTCAATGAAAACGTATTTTTGATCATTTAAAAAGTTATGGTGGAAGAAGAATATGTAATCTATTTAAACATCCTCTTGGTAAAAATTTAAAGTTTTTTGTTCTAAAATTGAATTTTTGTTAAAACTCAAATTAATCATAACCGTTGATCAAAAACTTTGTCGCAATTCAACAGTAAACGTTATTTTTTTAAATGTTTTTATTGTGGGAGTTGAATATCATTGTGTATATATGTAGAATTTAGAATATTATACTTCCCCAAAAATGTTTATAAACAGAAAAATTAGTTAAAAATATGGCAACATTTTGCTTTAGAAGTAATATTTTCGATTAGTCATCGTATTTTTTTGTTAAGTAGAGTTTATAAATGCTGTTTGAATTAAACCCAAATTGTGTTAGGCCGATTGGTTTAGGGAATAGGATGATATTGATTACATCCCAATTGCGTGCATTGTGCATCATCTATCGATCGCTAATTGAAATCACCGGAATTAGCTAACATCGTTGGTATTCAAAGCCATTTCAGGTACGGTTGGTTATCTGCTTTATTTCTATAAATTTATAATAGAACTAACACTTTCAAGCGACTCACGTAAATAGATGAAAGACACCGATGCCTTAAAAATCTTATTTAAAATCTAAATGTAACACCTAAACCACAACTTCACATTATACGTGCCATACAAATGTATAGCAGATGCGCTATCAAAGAATTTTTCTACCATAAATTTGAGGATTATGTAGTTATTTCACGTAGGTATGGACGTGAAAATAATTGGACAAGCTGAGAAAAAATTACAAATAAATTATTCTTTGCTTTACAATTCACTGTGATTACACTGTTAACTGCATTGGCATTTGATATTGAAGTCATCGTTGGCTTCAAAGTATGCACTATGCAGATGGCTCAACGTGGATCCCTTATTCTAAAAGGTGCAACAGCATCATTAAACTAGGCTAACAAGTAAATACTGTTAAAAATGCTTTTGAGATTATTAGAAAAGATTTAATATTAATTATATGGTTTGCTTTCTATTTTTCGTAATACTAGCCGTATTTGAAAGACGATGCTATATTATTATCTGTAGCAGTAATAAAAGATCCAATAAAAAAAATGTTTTCAAAATTTTTGGTGAAAGAGACTGGAACGGTGCGGTAAGAAAAGAATAAAATAATATTAGAAACTATGACAAAACCAACAGGTGGTGGAAAAATCTGGTTTTATTTTTAATCGACATTGTATAAATAGGTTCAATATTATCTATTTATGTGATAACTTAAGTTTCTTGTTGATTTATCTTATGTAGTTTGAACCCAAAGTTGGTTTGAACCAACTAAAAAGATGCTTTCAGTTTTTTGAAATCTCATCAGAGGTTTTATCATCAGAGTATTACTGGCGTAAATTGTTCAGTAGAGTTGTCCGTTTTTAGAACATACAATTATTTTAAATTAAATATATTTTAAAGTTATTTGTTTGGTTTTACACATTTAATTTATTTTTGCTCTTTCTGTTTTTTTTTTAAACCGTTTTTTCCTTATTCTTTTCTAAAACAGTTTTTTAAAAAACTGCCAAAAAGTCATCTCATATATCACTTGTTAGTCACTTGAACATTCTTTTTGTCTAAAGATCTGAGTAGAGCTTCTCGTTACAACGGTTTATAAATGTTTTAGTTAGATTTAAAGTGTTAGCTAGAATTTAGAATTAAAGCAAAATTTTGGGTGATAGATAAGCAGTCATTAGATAGATATTTAAAAAAAGCGTGATTTAATACTTTTTTTTTAATTTAACTAGAGTTTTTTTAGTCCTGGTTGTGCTCACACAGTTAATTACAAACCTAAAGATAAAAAACAATTAATTTATTTTGTTATTATTTGTAGTTATGTTATATATTATGTTAGCAACCTAGTTTACACTCTAAAACAATCATTTATTAAATTTGATAACGCCCGGTAAGCATTTGTAAAGTCGAGAAACTACCGCTGTTGATGCATTATTTTTAAAAATTTGCAAAATGCTGTCGGACTTGCTAGGAGCTTTCTAAAATAATAATCTGTTTTTTATTAAAATTAATATATGAGTGAATTTTGATGTTAATTTGTAAGATAAGTGCCACAACAGCACGAAACTATAGTCATAGGTTCAGAGATTAAATTATTACATTTTGAGAATTTTTTAATTGAAAATTTTAGCAATAATATTAACATATTAATTTGGTTTTTTAGCTTTCCAATTTCTATTATTGCTATTAATTATTTTTTAATATTGATACGATTTTCAGTGAACGGTCACAAGTGATTCGTTTATTTTTTCTTTGTGTTAACTTGAAAAATTGTTTTAGCCAAGAGATATAAATTTGGATCTTTCTATATTTGCATCTAGAACTTTTTTGGTAAAAGATATCAATCATCTTAGATATTTTTTACAGTTATTTATTGCATCTGAGAGCTACGTTTCGGTTCAAAATTTTACCTTCTTCAGGCTGTTGATGTCATTGAACTTGAACTCAGATTGTTGATGACTTTTTGGAAATAGACTTTGTTGGTACTGAAGCTGCCAGGCAACCGTGGTAAAATCAGAATCACAATTATTGCAGATATTGCTGATCTGCAACATCTGCAATTGTTTCAACAATCCAAATGACAATTGTTTCAACAATCCGAAATAATTTTGGTTTTTTATCTTTCTATTTTAACGTGTTTCTCTTTAAAAAAAAATGACTGGTTCAATGACATCAACAGCCTGAAGAAGGTAAAATTTTGTACCGAAACGTAGCTCTCAGATGCAATAAAGAACTGTAAAAAATATCTACATTTTATACCCTAAATTCTCCATAAAAAAATTTTCTTTGCATATATTATTAAAAAAAAGGGTGATAGCTTTTCTAAATTAAAAAAACAATATTTAATAATGTAATAAAATTAAATAAATTAAAAATAAATTCTAAAAGACTAGCATAAATACAACTTATTAAAATAATTAATTGATAAACTAAGACCTGGCTGTTAGTTGCCTGTTCAAATTTGTTGGATTTCTAGAGATTCCGGTAAGTTGCTTGCACTCTGGAATATTGAAAAGTTTGCCAAAAACTATGGGTGTTGTAGGGCACTTCATTTGCTTTCAAAAGATTGAAATTAAGACCAATCTGTAGCCTTGATAAATTTTGATTCAGTTACTAATCGTCTTCTAGAGACGTTCTTTTAGAGAAAGAAACTCTAATTGATTGATTCCAAGAGTAAATTTCTAGAAAATCTATTCTAGAAACCACTTTTAAAATTGGAACCAAATCAATATATTCACACCTTAAGCTTGACACTGTACACTTTTTTTTTAATCAACATTTTTTAATCAATGTATTAATGTCACTTGACTATATTATTTTCGACACTGTTATTCAAAACTTATTCAAAAAACTTATTGGAAACTCATTAGAAACTAAACTATATTTCCTTCGCTCGCCCGTATTTATTGGTTCACCTAATAAATCTAAAACATTCTGAATGTTCCAGAATTTTCTGGTATCTCTTTCCTCTCTCTCACCTTTGCGAAACTCGTTGTTGCCTTTCTCTCAGAAGCGCAATAGTTACCAGAATAAACTAAATAAATTTCCAAAGATTCTAGCGCTTTTAGAAGTTTTTCGATTAATAGATGGAATATTCTAGATCTCTGATTTATTAGGTAATTTAGAAATTAGACAATTTATGATATTTTAAAAGCAATTTTTGCATTATTTTTTATAATACATAATTTGGTTTCAGTAGTTAGATACTTTTTTTTCTTACTTTCATACTTTCTTTAAAAAAATTTTTGTTAACCGTATCAAACGCGTGCAGCGGTGTAGTCTAGGAGGCAGAATATAGCTGGTATGCTGAACCCATATAAGCTTTCTATCATTTGTATGATATTCATGAGTTGCTTACGTGTTTTTCTTTTAGAAACAATTTTTTTTTTCGTTTGAGAAATATAGGGTAAGAAAAACGGTTTGGGTATTTTGAGAATCACTTGTAGCATAAATTTATTTGCAGGTTTTATCGGTCTCATCGTTTTTAATTGTTGCAGATCTCTTTGTCATCTTTTTTTAATTCACCGACTCAATTGTTGTTGTTCAGTTTTTTGATGACTGGTTCTATTTTACTGCGTTAGATACCAGGCGTTTAGTATTAGAGTTGTTTTAAACATGAGATGTAATTTTTGGTGCGCTATATTTGCCACATTATTATTATTATTTTTTAAAGCTTGTAGCTGTGTTTTTGTTTTTTTTTTGTGTAACGGTTTGTATTTCTAAGAATCGCTTTAACGCGAAATAGAATGTAGATCAAATAAAGTTTAGTTTATTGATGCATTATATTGTTAGAATTTTAGATTTATTAGAAAACTCTACTGTACTGGTAGTAACAGTCGACTTAAACCAAGATCTTGTCGTAGTTCTTGATAAAAGCTAACTTTGTTTTTGAATTTGTTCTTTTATAAGTCCTAATTGCATGCTACTCCATAATAGTTATATTAGTGTAATAGTTTAATTACCTTCTCCATTTAACAGCCTCATACAAACTAAACTTGAAAATTGCTTAGTTTTTTTGACACTCCCGTTATAACTATCAACCAAAGTTTTTACAGTCAACCAACGCCAATTTGTTAAAATTTTAATTTACAGATTAGACAGTGTTTCAGTTTCAAGTAGTTTCACAATAATAAGATCTTATTATTTTGTAACCAAAGAAGACAGATCACATTGCATATCATTGATATGCTTTTTAGTCAATAAGTCAATAGATGTCAACGTGAAAACTTAGTTGTTCAATTAGAGATATGCGTATTATCTCAATTTGTATGTATCAAAAATTAACATTTGTCATTACAAGTAGAAACCTTATTTCTCAAATTTTTGATAAAAGGTAGCTTTTAAGAGATGTCGCTCGTAGTAGTTTCGCAGATAAAGACTGATTATTAAGAAATTAATGAGTGTCTAACATAATTATTTTAAAAATTTATCAATACAGAATCAAATCTAGTTAATGTATTTGCCTCCAAAATCTTTTTTCTTTTGTTTTATTTTGTGATACAAAATATGTAAATCTAGCCTGCTATTTTTAAAAGCAATAAAGTGGAGATGTGTTTGTTTATAGTGGCATTTTGTTATTTTGTTAATTTTATATCAACAATAAAACAATAGCAATCCTGAGAAAATAAGCAAACAAGCAAACAATTTACCATTTAACAAAACTGACAAGCACCAATTACAAGTACGTCGGCGAGGTCAACAGTGCATGGTCCATAATAATGTGACGGTGTTTGGTACACAAAGTGTCCACTCATTTTTGAATAATTCGTATGCTCGGGACGTTCTCGACAAAATAAATACACACACATAAATTACCCACTACGGTGTCGGACGTGAATTACAATGCAGATTTTTTGTTTTCCCCATTTTTCCTTTTGCTAATATATTAATCAGATCCAACATTTCTATGCAAATGAGAAAAGGTTTAATTATAATATTTATTTGGTAATGGTGGCAAAAAACTAATGTTTTGTGATATAATTAAAAACATAATTACTAGTCAAGGAACAAAAACATATTCAGTGTTATCATCATAATATACTGAATTAAACTCAATTAACATGTAATATAGTCTTAGTATCAACATTATCAAAAAAAAATAATTATAAGCAGCTTTATTATTTTTTTACAAAGGGTTGAAGGTAAAAGCTTTATTATTATTACTAGTAGTAGTAAATAACACCAAAACTTAATAATTGTAAACTACATTTTACACTGAATATTGTCACATTATCAAAATACTATCAATTCCTTTTGCTTAAAACGTACAAAAAATTATGTTATTATAAGTAACAAAATATGAGCCAAACATCTTTTTCTTTGCTTAATTGAGCAAAAACCTAATTCAAAGTATCATGTAAGAAAATATTTCAACATTTGCTCAAAAAACACATTCAACCGTGTTTTCTTTTGCTGATGTGTGGGTTTTCAGAGCTATGTTATAATAAAAAGGGGAAAGCGGACACAATATGGACCGGACGAGCAATTTGCTAAAACGATTCCAGACATCCAAGGGAAACTGAGAATCATTTGTGTAAAGAAATAAAAGAAATCAACAATCAGCCCCTATTGTAATACGATACGAACATATATTTACCAGTTTCCTTAAAAATCTTTGCTAGATTTTGTCAATACAAGTTGTAAATATAACTGAAGTTGCTAATTTCACAAAACTTTCTATTAGAAATAAAATATTTAATTTAATTAATTAACTAAATTAATAAACTATCTCAAAGCAACAGAGCTAAAGATAGAGCTAAAGATACAAATAAAAATAAAAATATTTATAATTCTTATTAATTTAGGAGTAACAATTTTTATTTATATTTGTAAACCAGCATTGTAACACAGTTTTATGGCTTGTTTAATTGCTTAACAAAAACGAATACTAATTAATACATATATTAAAAAAAATAAACAACAATTTAATAAACCTAATAAGTTGTGTAGATGTAAACAATAAAAAACGATTTAATAGTTATTTACATAAAAGTCAGGAAAATTTCACATTACTGAAGAGGAGCTAAATTGAAATACGAGGCACTCTGTGCCGAGTATTTTAAAGCTCTGAGTCAAGTAAGAGATTTTACTGACATGTTTTGTATTAATTTTTTCCGAAAATCGTAAAAAAATTTACAATTTACAAATTTTAGAATTTTTTTTACAAATTCCACAAAAATCATGTTTGTCAATTTTGTTGGCAACTATAGTTACTAGAATATCTTTTTTATTTTGCGTCTTGTAAAGTTTTTACAGTACTAGTTCGGAAAACTCAATTTTCCTGCGCGTAAACAAGCAGGAAAATGTTGTTTCCAAGACGATTTCCGGAAAAATATTATATACTCAAATCATTACAACTCAATAATAGAGGTTGTATGTATTTGGTAATAGTTATTTATGAAATACTAAAAAAAATACAAATTAAGATGCCTGCATTTATTAAGTTCCAGAAAATAATAAATTTCTGAAAGCTTCATCAAATCAAAGTCAGAAACCCAAGTTTGTGGCACACTCAAAATATTTTTTTAATTAATAATAGTTTTTAAATACTAAAATTGAAAAAAAAATTTTTCAGGCGATTATTACAAAAACGGCGTTTTCTATGACTTCGTTAAACGCCGCAAAGTTTTGCTGTTTGAATTGATCTGTCAAACGCTACTTGTTTAGGACTTATCTGTAAACGTAACTTTTTTAGCAGTCATCTGTCATTAGTCTTATCTGTCAAAATTTTTGAAAGCAGCAATGATAAGCGCGATATTTTTTACGTCTACTACTCACTAGATACTACACTTTTTAGTTTACAGAAAAAGTAGTTGCCTTATTTTTGACCTCAATCAGATGATCAGCTAGATCTTAACTTAGATCTTTCTTTACACATTCACTTTGACTGTTTCCCGCACAACCGTAATAGTACACATTTGGTTAATTTATATTGTGCTTTTATAATAAAACATAATTTAGACAAGTCATAGAAACTATAGAATTTATTTGTTTTCATAAAACCACCAAAAGCGCCAAGTTGAAAATTAAAACTTTGATAAAACGTCAATGAACTTCTGCTTCTTCTGTTCTTCTGCCCACTTTTCTATTCTAAAATTAAAAAAAAAGTCATAGGTCAGGTCAGGTCCTGATAGATAGAAACTGATAGAAGTTCTAGTTCTGATTAATAAGTAGGCAATTCCAAATTGTTAACTAAAAAAAATAAATTGCATAAACTACAAATAATTTATTGTTGATAATATCTTTAGTAAATATAGCTAATTATTTAATTTGGTAGTCCTTATTTGAATGTTTTAAGAATGCAACTCCTTTTGGAAACTTGCTGATGTCAATGTCATTTTAATTGATTATTGTAAACTTGATTATTAACTAAACCGACTATTGCAAAACATAATATGGCTTTTCCACAATATGACTTTGTCAAGACAAAATCTATAAAAACAATTTTAGTGAGGTTTTTTGTCTTGCATCATTTGACAAAAAGTTCGTACGATTTTAAAAACATGTTTCAGGGAATTATTTTAGTAGCAAACTCATTGTTGCAACACTTGCAGTGCAATGCTCTCCTAGACTAATTTCGTCTTATCTTACTAAAAATTTAATTGACATCTTTCAGAAACGACTGTGTTAAAATGTTTGAAAAAAAATTGTAGACGTTTTGCATACGTTATCAGAGTAAGAAACTAAAAATAAGATCAAGCACGGTAACTTTACGTGTAAACCACGCTAGAAGCAAAACCCATTCGTAAGAATGAGTAGTAGGTAGAGTACCTAAATGTCAGAGATTACGTTGAGAGGATATATACACTATTGTCAAAAATATTTATATAGAAACTGTATTTATCGTTATTTCATAGCTTAAACTTTAAAAAAATAATAATTTTTTTCTTTTGTTTGGTTCTTTGAATACGTATTAGAATATCTTATGGCTGCTTTTTTACTTCTATTAGTTGCTTCTATTTGCTTCTGTTGCACGCAAAGAATTTTAATTTTTTGTTTAATGCTGTTACATATCTTCTAAGAAACGCTTATCAAATATCACACAGTGTCACAATCACTTTCTAGAAAATGTCATTTTTAACTAATTTTTGTTTTTTATTGACAACCATGTCAATACCGTCTGAAAAACAATTTTGACGTTTAGGTACCCAAAATATCTAATGGTTTAAACTTTGTCAGAGTGGGGTAGAATTTTTTGGATTAATTGCAAAAAAGAATGTAAAAAAAGTGACTAATTGTAAAAAATCCTCACTGAATGTGATATTCTAAGACAATACTATATTTTTGAGAAAATCACCTAATATTCTTAAATGCGACTTGTATGTAACACTGTCAGATTTTGTAATAAATCAGTTTGCCAGAAACCTCAATTTCTTTTTCAACTTGGCTATTATTTTTTTTTATAAATGGTTAAGTATTGTTAGAAACAAATAATTGCAAAATGTGTCTTTTATTACAATAAGTATTGATAGCGTTCATATAAATCCACACCTCTGTATAGTTGAAACTATTTTGTTACAACTTCTACAAATAGGTAGTAGCAAAACATTTTCTTATAAAAAAAAATGTGAAAAAAAGAGCTGTAAAACGATAAATTCTCGGTATAAATAGCGTTTGATCGTTATTAACTGATAAGTAATGTAATATTGCAAGAAGCGCTGTGCTATGATTTCTGAATATTATGAGCATACTTACATTATTACCCATGTTGTCTTGTTATCTTGATGCTTTGTTGATGAAAACAAAAAGCTGACTTTCTTACGTTATTGATAAATAAGAAAAGTTTGATATAAGAAAGTATCTAACTCATGAAATAAAACACAAGGTTTCTTGTTTGATATTTATTCGAAAAATTGTTCGAAATTGAATAAATTTGCAAAAGAAAATACATTAGTCCGGAAGCATGACTAGATGCGACTTAGCCGGAAGTAAATCGTCACAGCGTTAGGGATTGTAATTGTTACGTCACATCCGCAGCATCCATCCCCATAGACACAGCCACCCTTGACGTGACAAATTTTTATGACTTTTTACCCCAGCACATATACACGCAACATTCATTTTCTCTCTCTGATGCATTCTATTAAAAAAAGAGAATTGTAGAGGAACGTGATCAAAATACAAAAGCAAATGACTAGCAAAAAAGCCGCGTTTCGTTTTGGTTACGGGTTGTTAATGTAGCGAATCTGTGGCTAATTGTTATTGGTTGTTAAAGCCACGTGACTTTATATGACACTAGATCTGAATACGAAATTAATGGAGAAAAAATTACAGTTGTTCCGATACGATTTAAACTTTTCTATATCACTATAATATTATTATGAACCAAAGTAATTGTAGGTTGTGATTTCGAAAAGCAATTAATTCAGTTGATATCTTACTGCTTGATTAAAGTTTCATTGCCCGATTATCATGCTATCAACCTCAAGATTTATGAATCGAACACTACTACCTTATTTTGCAATAATTATAATATTATCGAATGAATAATGAATGATCGAATAACGTTTTATTAAAATGTTGATTTACATCAAACCACCTGAATACTGAAAGATTGTGAGTTTTCAAAATCTTTCGATCTTTAAAAGTATTTTTCAACAGTAGGAGACATTAAATTTTGAAGTTTAGCTTGTAATTTTTAAATTATTAAAAAAAATTTAAAACTTACTTTAAATTGAGTTGAATTTGTTTTAAGATTTTTGAAGCTTTCTGCTTTATAACTTTAAAATTTAAAATATTTTTTTTTGTCTTGTAAAAATTAGTTAATAGCTAAAGTTACAGATTTTTCCGTAAATATTTAAAAAATAAACTAGGAATATTTGTTAGAAACTAGAATTCAACTTGTTTAGGAAATAGATAAGATACTGATTCTAAAAGTTTTACAAATTTGGCGAAATAGTAAAAGTAAAAAACAATGTTTTTAAAAAATAAACAAATTTGTTAATTAGTTGCCTTTATGATTACAAACAACAAGAAATAAATCATTAAATAAACATTATCAGCTCTGAACGTGTTTATAGTAGGCTCAATCGACAAGGTTCTATTCTAAAGCGATTGTTCTTTTTAGCACTGCTCAATCACCTATCCAAACAAGCAATAAAACATTGCATATACATGAACGGTATTCGACTGCGTGCTGTTGCACTGGCCACTGGCCACTGAATCTGCAGTCTCTGTTATCACACTAATTGAAAGAGTCAGTCAGTAAACAAATTGTAATGAGTAATTGGTTAAAATAAAAAAAAACAAATTAACCGTTTCTATAGCCGCATCAACAATAACAACTGTTGTTAAATAGTTCATAAATAATTACTAGTTATAAAAAAAGTCAAAAATTATTGTGATAGTAGGACATTCTTAGTAATAGTATGACACATATCTACAACATTAATTTAAAAAAAATTATAACATTAATTTAAGTTTAAAGACAACAAAATTACAATTTATTTTTTTATCTAGATATGGAACATTTTAGTTGTCGTCATAGTAGTCACATTAAGAATATGCAGCTGTCATTATGAAGTTAAGCATGGCATACCTGATTTAATCGTGAACAATTTTGCTATATTTTAGGCTTTGGAGTAATTGGATAGTTATGCAGAAGGCACAGACTTGTAGCATTTTGAATTTGGCTGTATGATTTATTCTACAAAACACAATTTCCTTTTAGTTTTCCGGAGCAAAGCAATTTCTATTTTAACAACTTGTATTAAAAGAACAAAAACTATTATTTGAATGCTATTATTTTTCGAGTGTTAAGGTAAACTAAATCAAGTTTGTTATATCCGGAGTTGGTAAAGAAACAGGAAGTCGAGTATAGCGGCGCCGATTTGCTGGCGCCCCCATCTTCAATACAGAGTGTTCTTTATATCTGCCAAATAACCGTGAATTGAGGCGCCTCAAAATGTGTTATTTCTTATCCTCATTTTTTCTTCTTATAGGAATAAAGTTTATTCGGTAAATTCTACAAGGCCAGCCACTGTCGCCACGTCAAAAAGGGTAACATTCCAGCAGCATCTGATAATAGATGATGTTTTATTTTTTTAATTGGTATCCAATACCTTGTCGAACATCTTTCGGCGGCTTAATCTAGAACATCAGGCAACACGTCGAAAGTGATATTTGATAGGTAATTAGAAATTGACATGTGATCTTAAAAAGACAAAATAAAAATATAATAAATTTACTTGGAGAGATAGGTAGAGAGGTACGATTTGTAAATTATCAGAATTTTGAACAAGCTTATTAAAACAATGGACCCTCCACTAATAATAATCTGTTAGGCCTGACACTGGCGCTATCTACTCATCATCTATTAGCATCAACATTGTTGGCATTTTGGTTATGGCATGCCAGATATTTGTAGATGCAACGGTCTCATGAGAATAGACCATAAAAGATCAAGAAACAACATCATGCTGCTAAGATATCATTTCTCTTTTACAGTTTACATTATGATTATTATTATTATTAGTTTTAGTATGTTGGATATAATTAGACAATATTTATTAATATAGCACCATCTGAGAGTCAACATACCTACTATTTAGTATTTTTCAAAAAAATATATATATTTTTTAATTGCTTAAGTTTAAGAACACTAGTTCGTAGTTAGAAACTCAAACATATCTATAATAAAATAAAAGATGGAAACATTTATTGAGATAGAGTAAAGGTATTTACACAGACATTGTTGTAAAGATGCAAGATGTGTACTGACTTAAGTAAATTTGCGTCGCACATCTTTAATGCGCTCGAATGCTCAACTTTATAATTTGATATCTTGGAGCCGACGTGATAATATTGTTAGAAAGTAATACTAGTTTTTTAGATTTTTTTACATTAAATAACAAAATTAATAACACTGTAATATTATATTATACTAGCTGACCCGGCGAACTTCGTACCGCCTTAGCGTAAATTTGATGCACTACTTTATTTTGTATAGCTGACATATCTTATGTATGCGTACCTATTCAATTTGAACTGAAATCTATAATATCCTCCATATAAAAATGAATACCTATTTCCCTGGTCTCATCATACCCGAGAAGGACTTTACTAATTTTATTAAATATTGCCCCCCCAGTGCCCCCTCCACCTCGCTCGCCGTGATGCTCGGCGCGCTTTTCAGACTGCATCGCAAACAACGGTCACGGCGCTATAGCGGTTTTGTTTACTGTTTGAATTTTTTAATTCGTAATATCTTTTGAATGGAAAGTCCAATTTAAATAATTCAAAAACTATTTTATAGGTAGTTAAATGGTCTTGGATTAATATAAACACATAAATAGCATGGTTTGAATTTGGTTAGCATTTTCATTAATGTTTAAAATGAAAAAAGTTGTTGTGGTGACATAACTACAATAGTTGGACATATGCTACCGCGGAGTTTTTTGTAGACATTATGATGTTCTTCAATATTGTTGTACATTATTTTGTTCTATCGCTAATAGTTTCGGCAGCGCATTCGACGAAAGACATTTTAAGACTCATTTTTCTACACCTTCGGTTACATTGTTCAAATTTTACCAAGAATCCCTAATTTTTTTCAGAATGAAATGTAGCCTATGTCAAATAGGAAGAATGTAGCATTCTATTGGTGAAAGAATTTTTTAAATCGGCCTAGTACTTTTTGCGCCTATTCATTACAAACATACAAACATACAAATCTCTCCTCTTTATAATATTAGTGTAGACTAGTGTAGATTATATCAAAGTTCAGTGTATGTATTTGTAATCATGTCACAATACCTCGTTTAAGCTAATGGAAACTCAATATAAAACAAAAAAAAACGGTGTAAAGCTAAAAAAATTATTTAAAAAAACAACACTTATCACTGCATTTCATCTATTTTGGCATGTATAATATTTAGAAAATTTTGTTTCTAAAAATCTCAAACAAATTGAAAGCTTTTGAACGTCAATGTATTTATCATTCATGTCACTCTAATGACTTCCTTCCAAGAGAGCTAAAATGCACTATAACTATGTACCATGTAGATACCTATATGAAACAATAGAACAAACAAAATACTCAAAAATCAAATTAATTAATTGACTTATCAGCTTATATCAGTATAGAAGAAGAATAAGAACAAGAAAATATCTAGTTTGCATAGGATTTGAATCTACTTTTGTCAAATCGCTGGCTCCGGAGAACTGTCTCTGACCACTGAGGCTATCAACCGCCCTTAGAATTTCTAATGCTTACATATCAATTACATTTCAATAAACATACTTATTGAATTCTTTAGAAATAGATTTACAAGTGTTTTGAGTAGATATAAAAATAGTTTTTAACAAACAAAAATCTACAACAATGTTTTTTGTTAAAGATATAAGCTTAAATAAACAATTACCTAAAATTTTTATCAAATTATTTATGCAATACATAATTGACAACACAACACTATTTTACATAATTGGCTTTTGAATAAAAACCACATTCTAATAATTGAAAATTTTATAAATTGTACTGGACGAGAAGATTGAGTGAACCTCATGATTCAAAAGTTATTTTCCTTTAAGAGTTTTTTGATGAGTTACATTTTTTTTATGACACGCCGTTTTACTATTTAATCACAAAAAAAAATCATAATATAAAAAAGCCAAAACTAAATGATTTTTTATGTGACAACATAAATGAAATAAAGTGAATTAATTTTATGTCAACACATAAATTTTATTCAAATAAATTATTAGGCAATAACAGTGAATTAAGATTGTAAGTTGCAATTTAAAACTCAAGTATTATTTCTTCTGTTTTATGATAATAAAATCTATCAGTAATATTATGTGGGGGTATAATTTTTAGTAGGTTTCCACATCTCCCCAGATTAAATAAAGACGTAATTTTTATTGTTTCTACATTATATTACGCCTCGACACACATAAAATTAAAAAATGTGTTTGTATTTTTATTTCCAATACAAATGTTGGCAAAATTTAAATACAAATAATTTTCAACTAAAATTGAATTTGAATTAAAATTATGTACATAATACTAATGATTGAAATAGAAATATGTAAATAATTTTATTTCTGAATTTTCATCATCTACATAATTTTAGTTCTAAATTAAAATTTACATGTACATAATTAAATTCAAAATTATCATTTTCTGAATTAGATACATTATGTAAATAATTTAATTTAATTCTGAGTTTTTATTGTGTACATAATTTTAATTTTAAATAAAAATTATGCATCATAATTATAATTATGAATGAAGCTTATCTACATAATAGAAATTATTAATTTTCTAAAATTATGTAGATAATCAAAATGCTATTGATAGAATTGATGTTATGACTGTTATAGGATTGAGAAGTTAAATTTATGTACCTACACAAGTGGTTTTATATAATTCACCAATTTACAAAAAATAGATCTTTTAAAAAATACAATACATAAAATTACAATTAACAGGAATCTCAGGTGAAATCATTTGTTGAGATTTACGTTAAAATTATATTAAAAGATAAATGAAAATATTCACAAAATCCACCTATCTTTAACATCAAATATTTTTTATTGCGTGTTTTTGCTAGAAATTATTGAATATGCTCTCTTTTGAAAACTATTTTGGTTTTTTGCACTTTTTAATTTGTTTTTCAAAAAAGCGATTAACTTGCTATATTGTGAAATAATTGAATTTTTGTGAAACTTTAATGTCGATCTTAACATGCTGTATTTTGTGCACGTTGAAGAGACCGCAAATCTTTTGACGTTGAAGAAGTTTAATAAATAGCTATTATAGTAAACAATTTAAATTCAAATGATTTTATGTAATAATTGAAATTTAATACTAACATTATTAATTATGCTAGCACACAATAAAAAAGTCTATATTTTAATTATGTAAGTGCTTACATTTTTTTCAAATTTTTAGTCAACTCTACTCATAAGTGGATTTTACTATTTATTTTTATAATAAACCATAATAAAAATTGCAAACTGTATTTTTGTATTCGTTTATATGTTATTAATTCTATTATTGAAGTTAAGTTGCATTATTTAAATATTTTTTATCTTAATTTTCTTTAATAAATGATAATTATATTTTTTTACTTATTACTATGTTAAATATTTTTTTATAAGAGAATAATGTTTGACAATTTTATGTATACTGTAACATAAATAATTGTAGCCGTTTTTCGTATATGTTCCTATGTATAACTATTTAATTTTATGCCGAAATATAATAATATTGCATTTTTATTATGTTGACACATAAATAAAATTTACTTATAAAGTTTGTTTTTTATGTAAGAATATATCTCGATTAAATAGTAAAACAGCGTGCTTTATTTTTGGTCTTCAAACCATTTTTTTAAAATTTTATTAGGCGTACCTACTTAATAATTGTATTGGTATTGTACGCTACTTGAATATGTCAATAGCTACCAAACAAAGATAAAAAAATTGATTGAGAAATATAAGAGAAAGCATTTCTTCAACTGTTTACTCTTGTATTATCTACTTGTATTACTGTATTACTTTTACACAAAATAAAAATGTAATTGGACCATTTTTAAATCAATGTTGTTTTTTATTTTTTTTTAGTGTCTGTTAGCTTATATATGAATAAATTGAATATATATGAATTAATTTGTAGATAAACCATGTTGAAAATGTATTTCTATAATTGATTTGTGTATTAACAGCGCAATTTTTTCCACAAATACACAGTTTGCGCAATGTTTAAGAAATCTACGTTTTTGTGAAGACTTTGTTTAAAAAACTGTAAAAGCTTGAACACAAAATTTGCTTTAATTAATAGGAAGCGTGGTGTGTATTTTGTCAAGCGTAAGTGACAAAGATTTTTCAAAAAAGTTTGTCAAATGCAAGCGCAAATGCTTACTTTCTGTATAGATTTAAAAAAATATAATATTTTTTCTTAAATATTAAACGTTTTAATTGAGTATGTTTTTAGTTCTATTCACCAAATATATTAGCAAAAATCAATTTAAAGTTTTTTCAAATAGTTGGCAATTAAATTTCTACAAGTTGACAGTTTCCCAGAACGTGGTTGATGAGTTTAGCTTTGAATTCTGTGTAAAATACAAAGAACGATTTTTTTTCAGAAAACTAGGTATCCGTAAACGGTTTGTTGTTGTCCTGAAAGAATAGCAAGGCATCTTCCAATTGTTCTTCGTTTCATATTTATGGGCAAACACGCACGGCGGCATTTCGCCTCCTTGAAGTGATGTAAGAAATTAAAACAAAGTACTCATAAAAAAATTAAAGAGTGACATCTAGCGATTGTTCGAAACAATTTAAACGAGTACACATGCGCAGACGATTGACTGATTGATGATTGTTCGAAACAGAAGCTTTTATCCTTACTTTTCCGATGGCTTGTTTTACAAAACGTGTTAATAGTAAATTCTAATTAAAGTTGAACGTTTACATTGAAGGTGTTGTTTATACATTACGACTGACATGATGATACGAGCAGGCCATGTCGTCATTATTTGAACGTGAGGGGAAAACTTTATTCGCTGGGGCTTTGTTTCGGCGCCAAAATTAATTACAATGACACATTCAAGTTTACCAATAGAAAAAATAAACCAAATGCCAACCACACCGCATTTTTAAAATTTCACAATACGATTTTCAGTGGGTATACTCCTAAACAAAACATTAAAAATAATTAAGACAGTCTTTTAATAACAGCGCCTGTTTTTTGAAATTTTACGAGCCGGTGTTTGTAAGCCTAAACTTGAAAAAAAAGTCGTGTTTGGTTTGACAAAAATTGAATTATTTTTACAAACAAAGCATCTATTTTGCTAAGCTTAAAATAAAATTGTTAAAATCAAATATATAGCTTTAGAGTGGCGATGGCGTGGTGTTTCTCTAGTGGATTCTATTTAAAATTGTAATTAGAAATAGTTATAATTCACTTAACATTGTTTTCATAAATACGTCAGATTAGCTTCCGAAGACAGAAAAAACAACGCGACCAGACACCTACAAAAACAACATTCGGAAGCATAAACTGTAAGTTATTATGTTACAATTTCTTTTAGCTCGTTTAATAAATCAAACTAGTATGATACAGTTTTGCTTTCTAGGGGTGTTTTCTGGTAAGGTTTTTACAGGAAACTCACTCCGAAATTCGTTATGCAAGACAATAAGTCATATTTGTAAGTGCAATATTTTCGCAAAAAGATCGCTTAGTTCTATTTGAGCATTACATTATTGAGGACAACACTATGTTTTAATAAACTACTGGAAAAGCCACTGCCAGTACCTAGCGTGTTATAACTTGCTCCAAATTTCTCTTATTGTCTAACTCTAATGGGGCAAAAAAGATCTGCATCAATCGTACGAAAATATTTAAATGTAATAAAAAATTGTTTCATTGTTTTTATAAAATGTTTTTATTGCTTTCAAAGAGGTTTTTGTCCAATTGTTTTTTTAGCTTTATTGAAGTTGTACAACCTTTTATAACAGACTGTTTGCATTAGCGAGCCGGTTCCTCTAGTAGTTTATTAGCTTTTATTATGTTTACTCAAATACATTCAAATGGTTACATTATTTTTGAGTTATAAATTATTATCTCTACAGCTTTGTCGATTTATTAACGGCTTTGATTTGCTATGTTGCGATGAGAATCAGATTGCAGAATCATGCAGAATGTCTCTGCAGAGAAAACTCAACCTAAAAAACCACTAAAACGTTGAAATAAACCTCTCATCATGTCCAGATAAACTACACATGTCATAATGTTTTTTAATTTGAAAAATTGTTTAACACTAATTATTTATGTTTTTTACTCAGGTTTTTTATACACTCGCCGGAACGTTGACGATAAAGTGAAAAACCATATTTCAAAAACATTTGCAACATTATCCTTTCTCTAATATTAGAAAAAACCTTATTGTGTGTGTTTCGGAATAGATACCTCATCTACAGCAGTATGAAGTACAAATCTTCCAAATAGCTGGCATTCTTCTTTAATTACTTTAATTACGTATAGTTGACGTGTGTACAAATAAAAGCAAAAAAAAATTTTTTGAGCCTTTATTGCGTCAAAACAAGCTTTCTGGTTTTTAATATATTTTTCTAAACCAGTAATTATTTGAAAAATTTTTTTTCTAAATGTTTTGTAAAAAATCAAAGTAAAAATAACTGTTTCTAACTCACAAAACTTTTCAAATACCTATTGACATTTTTAATGAAAAGATTCACAAAAAATTTTACAAATTTTTAAAAGAATTCACAAAAAAATGCTGCTCTCTTGCTAATTTTTTGCAGTTTAAGACTTTGCAATTTCTGGTGAAGACAGTCAAGAATTACATCAAGACAGTCATTTTTATAGCATTCCATCGAACTATCATACTCTGTTAATTTAAAAATTAAAAAAGTGTTATTACTTCCTATTAAGCGTCTTGATGTAATGTAAATCAAAGTTAGTCATAATAATCACTCAAAGATTTTCCAAAGTATATTTCAAAAGATGAAACCTACAGAGGAAAACACAGCATTGTAACACAATTTTTACGTGCACTTTTAAGTGCAAATATTAGTTGAGCATACTACACATGTTATGTGTTCGGTTAGTACCTGAAACAATATAAAAATTTGAAATAACGTTAGAACCACTATAATGTCTAACCTGAAGCGCTGCCGTCATTTTCAACTGATCACGATTTTTCAAAATTCTTGTTTTATTCTTTGTCAAAAAAACATCAGTAAAAAAGCATTTGTGTCTCAAGCACATCAAAACATGATATAATGTTTAATAACTTTACTTTTTGATAAATTTGTCATACAGCTCTTGAAGCAAAAGATAACATTTATTTATTGCCCGACCAACCGATTTGGCATATGAATAGATAAATTTGGGTAATTTTTCATAAATCTTGTTTAACGTAGTCGAAATGGTTGTTTTACCACTTTTTCTGTCAACTGTTAGACTAGCTTTATCTAAGCGGAATAAAAGTATAAACAGATAAGCAATACTATAAGGACAACAGTTTTTCATATTCTACTAGTTTTTACTCTTCTTTATTTAAAAACCAGGCTTAAAATTATTAGACGTTATACAAACACTATTTTTACATACATTTTTATACTCACACATGATTAGATAAATATGTAAATCAAAAATATTTTTTTCGTGAAATTTAAAAAAACAGTTGTTGCTCATTGCTATAGGTAGTAGTGTTAGATGTAAAATGACTAAATTAGCAAAAACAAAATCCTTGCTATTCAGTAGTTGTATATGAAGGTAGGTTGTACATCGTTGTGGTCATTATTTTCCATTCTTTCTTACCCCAGACTTATAGTCCCTTTTTAAGCTTTTGTGCTCGTTTGCAAAAAAAAATGTTTAGCAAATCCTCAGAGAGTCAATGAAATAAAAAGAAGATATCTTTGACAACAATGTCAACATTTCCTCAACCGCTTAATCACGTTAACGTATATCAAGCGGTCTAAATCTCATAAATTGTTAAGCTTTTCGCAAACAGACACAATAAGTGTATGTATCTATTAAAACATAAGTGTAAAATGTAAAAGTAAATATATCATTTATTTACTGCTCGAGCAAACGATTTGGCATATGAATAGATAAAGTTTACTAATGTTTTATAAAGCTTTTGCATCGATTTATACCATATATCTTATTATCGTAGTTAAAATTGTTGTTTCATAATTTTTTCTGTCAACTGTTACGCTAGTTTTGAAAAGCATAAACAAACAAGCAAAATTACAAAAACACCAATTTATTATATTCTACTAATTTTTACTCTTTTTTTTTTAAATCATGTTTAAAATTATTAGAAGTTACTTAGAGTTACTTGCTTTATTTGGCCCACGTTTTGCTTTGGCGTGGTTGGTAGATCTTCACGATTTTCATAACGTCTGTAACATATGTTTTAAAAGCTATTTTGATTATCAAAGTAAACAAATAAAATAATAATGTTTATTAGAAAAGCAAAAAAAAATATAGGAACGAAATATAAGCGTTGTTTTTTACATACATTTTTTATACATACTTACACATAATTAGATAATAGTATATTGTAAACCTAGGCGGCCAAGTGGTATTTTTCCAGGCCGAGAGAAGATATGGAGTCTGGCTACTTCTCAAGGCCTGGAAAATCACTTTGCGGTTGTGGTTTACACATTATTTTTTATCCTACACAAATTACCTTATAATCGAGCATTATCATAAAATTGGTTTGAGGTTATTACCGCCAATCGCCAATTCAAAACGTCAAACCTTGACCGATGTCAAAAATTCATGGATTACTTTACTGTCGTGATTTACACAATTTATCTTGCACAAAAAGTAGTTTTTTAAAATAAGATTGACGTTCATAAACAGTAAATGTGATTTAAAATTTTAACACCGCTCATGTATAATGGGACGTTTAGAGTGTCCTTTGTGCGTGACGACTGTTCAACCGTCTATATAGATTACATTTTTTGTATAACAGCGACGCCTGGCGGGGAAAATCAGATCTTTTTTTCTCGGCTCGCCGAGAAAGTACATCATTCTTCGGCTAGCCTGGAAATAATGTACTTTCTCAGCTGTTGAGAGACGAGAAAATTTCATTTTGAGTTGGTGTAGGATAAAAATAAATAAAATACCATTTTTCTTGTGAAATTTAAAAGTATCTACAGTTGTTTATTATCAGAGTAATGTTAAATGTAAAATGACTGAATTAGAGAAAACAACACATACGTGTTCCTCGTTGTGCTTTGGGTCATTATTTTCACACACTTTAGTTTCTAGTCTTTTTTTAAGGTCCCTCGGCAGTCGGGTGGCTGACGATAGTACGCTTAGTTAATTTGACCAAATGAGTGGCGTTAGTTGTCTCACTCAGGCGAAAGTCGTTTTCTACAAAGAAGATCGCTTTGTCTTGCTATGGGTGTTTGTATGTTTGTAAATGTAGAAAGCACAATACATTAGAAAAGTTGCAGTAGTAATCTTATTCGAATCTAGTCTTTTATTGAGCTATTGTGCTTGGTTGCAAAAAAATTGCTTAGCAAATAATCAGCAAGCTCTTAAAAAAAAAGAAGATATAAAATTGCTCAGCAAATCATAAGCAAGCTCTTGAAAAAAAAAGAAGATATCTTTTACAACATTGTCAACATTTTCTCAACCTTTAATCACTTTAATGTCTATCATGCGGTGCTAAATCTCATAAATTGTTAAGCTTTCCGCAAGCGGACATAAGAAATGTATGTATCTATTAAAACAGAAACGTGAAGCTAAATACAAAAGTTGAATATAATTTACCAGCATTCTCTTCTGTGTGTGTATAAACGATCATTTAGGTGCATTTAGCAGTACAAACATAACACAACACAGTGAATTTAACGCTCATAAAAATACGAAGCGTAGAAATAGCGTGACCACCGTGCCGTTACAAATAATGTAAAGTCGGGACGATTTCTATGTTGTAGCTGTATCGTACTTAGCGCGGTTTCCGGTCTTTATCAATTATATGATATCGTGTTGACTCTTGGCCAGTTTAGGGGTTGCATGGAGGGTGGCTTCGTCAACGGACTGTAAGAGAGACAATTGCTCCCTATTCTATTTAGATGTGCATTGCTCTACCATGTCATGCATCACTTAACAGAAGTCCAACGTCGATCGAATTCAAAAACATACATTACGTTACTCTATTTTAGATTTAATGGAAGTGAAGCTGGGACATACTAATAATATGTAATGTATACAGAGGGATAGCAACCACTGTCTCTATTTTTCTATTTCAAATATTATATTATAGTTTAAATAACTACAAAGCTTCACCAAGTGTGCATTGGATAATTAGCTAAAGTATGATATCACTTCTGCTCAACACATTAAAATCAACTACAATTATGAAAATATCAGGTGAGGCAATCTAATTAAACCACCTTAAAATATGGTTGATTATGAAAAATTCCCATTAAGCTTTGGACTATCACACATGCCATCAATCACACGCTATCACCGCTTTCTCGTGCCTTCACAATAAAAGTCGAAAAAAGAAGAATGCCCATAGGTCTTTATATAAAACGCACACCAAGTAACCGACCTATAAAGACATACAAAGCATTCACAATGTGTGGCAATTCTTTGAAGGAGGTAACTCGCGATAATTAAAACGTTCCGAATTCTTTAAAGTCATGAAATAAACATACGACCAAAACGTGGCCGCCTGATCAAGCAAACTTTAAATTTCTGACGAAAAATATATATGGCAGGGCTAAATTATTCGCAGAACTCGTAAAAAACTTCAAGGTTTATGCGCATTACGGGCATTGCCGCTATATATTTTATAATGGCAAAGACATTTTTCCTAAATATTACTTGAAAATTGTTGTACGGTGTACTAATTGTCAAAAGTTAAGTACAAAAATTCAAAAAATAAATGTAGACAAAAAAAAGGCAAAAGCCGTTTTGAATTCATTTGTTCTTATTAATTGGCTCTAGATTAAGTTTGTTAAGTTAATATGTTTCAAATACATTTTTTATAAATTTAATAGCACAAATATTTAATTTTTAATTTTTTCTTTAGTTTTTTCAATCATTGACAATATGTTATACTTATTAAACAATTGTTTGATGTGCCTAACGTTTTCAAATTTATAAGCTTATAAATTATGTAGAAATGTTTACCATGTAAAACTTTTAGAATTTACGGTTTTCTCAAATAAGTAAGCTCTAAAACTTTTCATTTGTCTTAATTTTTTTACTTTTTTAAAGCTACTACAATTATGTGATTTTGCATCATCGTCAATTTTTGCAACTTAACAGAGCTAAATATATATTTTTATTAATGTTAGCAAGACACTGTCGAGATTTCCGATAATTCTTCTCTGTTAGGGACACAGTTTTTTTGTTAACATCAATAAAATGTGTCAAACAAAACGTAAAATTATTTTAAGCATTTTGAAAGATGTTGTGTTTGTGCAATTAAACGTTATTTTTGTGTAAAGTGTACGTTTTACTTCACTTGTGAGCTTTTAATAATGACTCACTAGTGGTTTAAACACAAATGTACACAAGAGCTCGTAAAATAAATAACCATTCCAATTTTAAAACCAATAAAAATTTTAAAATTTAAATATTTAAATTCATGGATTCTATGATTAGAATTTCAGCACTATACACCAGTTACTGAACACTTTTGCCAAAGATAAAATAATCACGTCTCCGGTCCATGTTATAAAATTTAATTTCATTATCGTTTTTGCTTGATACGTTTGTATCTTTGATAATATTAGTTCCAGCAGTTTATCCCACATTACAAATTTATTGCTTTTGCCTTAATCCAGATATTCTTAAACCATATATATATACATAATTTATCTTTTTTAATAAAAACCTTGTAAACGTTTTAAAATGTTTATTCAATATATATTTGGCTAATATTTTCATGTTATATACTCGATAGTTACGGAGAAATGTGTAGTATATGTTTAAATTGACAGTAGAAAATTAAAAGCCGATAATATATATGACTGTTTCTAAAAATAATATTTAAGACCATAAAAAACTTAAAAATTTGTTTGTTTACTCTATGAAATTACAATATAAAAAAGTCTCAATTTGTACGATAACTGACAAAGCATGCTTTTGGATAGCACATTCTTGTCAGCAAAAATCAGCGTGCTTATGACAAAGTGCACATCTAGTCTGAGTGTTTTGATAATTCACAATAATGTGGCCAAAACCATCTTATCTGAGACTCAATATTAAGAATAATTTTTTCACAAATGTAAAATTTCTTCAAACAGCATACTCTAAAATTATTCATCGGAAGCGTCTTTTGCAATTTAACTTCTTCTCCCCCTGTCATTGAAATGGTAAAACGCCTTGTTCTCATATCACTTAACTGTCAGATGTATGTATTTCTTTCTGCTTATTATGCAATAAATTAAATTGAGTACATATAAAATTTTACAAAGTGCAATAAATAAACAGGCAGATTATTATTTACAACTGTCTATTAAAAGCAATATATAATATAAAGTTCTTACATTTAAATTAATGCTTGATGGCACTTCTAATGAGATATGTATATTAGATTTAATAAAAGCTAGTTTTTGATACAAAAGAATATTGCTAATTAGACAACTTTAGTTATTACATTAATGCTTTTTGCCTGAAACGCATATCAAAGATATGAAATATTATCTATCTACTTTGGTTTCTACCAGTAAATAGTAAATAAGACCAATGCAAGTTCATTTAAACTAATCAAACATGTTACGCTTTTATGAGAACTTTTTAGAAAGTCGCAAAAAATTCTTGTTTGAATACATTTCTAATGACGATTTGGTTTTATATTTACCCAAGTGCCTATTACTTCAGTTATATGATAGAAACAACTACATCTATTAGAAGATCTTTATATTAAAGTTAAGAAGCCACGTTTCTGCATTGCGATGCTAAAGATCGCCGTTCTAATGACACATTTAAATTCTGATAGAAAATGAGTTTCAAGACACAGAATATCGTTGTTAACTATTAAACAACACTATTTTGTATCAAAATACGTTTGTAGGTGGTATAAAAATATTTTTTTTTGTAGTCTAAGAACTCAAGAATTCTTCACTCAGAGACTAAAGACGTCACAATCGCTCAGAAAAATCTAGCATAACTAACCAAAATCAGCTATAAAAAAGCAATGGCGTCGCGAGAAGATGTAACTTACCTATTATATTTAAAAAATAGTATTTTAATTTTTACTTATATATACATCTATATATTTCTGTATGTTTTTGGTTTCTAGTGTTTCTGCAGGCAAAGATATGGTTAATAGATCTATCGAAGTATTTACTGCAACCAAAGCACACCTTAGAAGAAGCCCCATCAAATCATTTTCTGTAAATACAGCTGGAAAATGCAACCGATAGTTTTTAATATGAGCTTATTTATGTTTAAAATACAAAATCTCTACAATCTTCATCATTGTTATGTCAAAAATAAAACAAATTAAAAAAAATTGTTAGACAGCATTTGCCGTCAGATCCATTTTCAATTAAAAATAAATTAATTTATGTTTTAATTAATTAATTAAAACAAAAACATTTAAGACCGCTCATTATAATTATGATAACTGTTCGACAGATATGAATAAAAATAATAGTTTCTCTAAAGCTAAGTAAGTATAGTTAAAACGTTCCAGATATACTTGGCGGTTTATTCTATTACACTAATCCATCAAAAAGTTTGACGCTTGAAACTACAATTATAAATTAAAGAAAAACGTGTTCTATTTAGGGTAGTACTCTACACTCTGTTGGGTTCAATTTATAAACCAAGGCACGTCACACTATAAGTTGCAAATTTTTTTACCTTTGTAGCCTTTCATTATGAGCAATAAAACTTACTGCCTGGTATATCGCAAATTTTTGCAAACCTTTGTAGCCTTTCATTATGAGCAATAAAACTTACTGCTTGGTATATCGCAAATTTTCCTACTATAAGTTAGTACTGTTCGTGAATAATAAAAGGTTTTTTGAATACAATCATTTTTTATTACAAAAATGTTGACAAAAGCGCGGTATAGTACTACACATGTTAGAAAAATGTGTAATCGTGTTATAAATTCTAATGTTATCTACTGTAAACACTGATTTATATTTGCAACTTTAATTTTCACTTTTAGATACTTTTTGTCATTTCCTGTCTATATAACAGTTAACAAGATTCAAGGTTTGCTATCTTACAGACTATATTTATTATCTACTTATTGTGTTATTGCTAAAAAATAATATTTATAAAAATAGGAAATTATGTTATTTTAGTGTAGAACTACTGATATTTCCTATATAAAATAGATTGTGTTTTAAATAAAGTCTCTTCTAAAATATGATTAGATATTACAAGATTAACAAGATGCTATAACAACTACAGTAGAAAAAGCTTATTTTTCTGAAATAATACATGCTTGTACGCAGCTTTTCTATAACTTATCTTCAACGGTGTTTAGGAAAGATTTAGAAAGGTTTTTAACTTTGATGTATTATACAATCTAATTATTCTTATTAAGTCTTTGATAAGTTTATTAAATTTTTCAATTTAATGGAGTTTTTTATACCTCTATAAAAGCACTAGTACTCTTATAGATATGTTTTAAAATGTTGGTATACATGACTGTAAAAAAATATTTAAATTGAATAATTTTAAATTAAATTTGAAATTAAATGGCTTTTTACTGTTATCATCCGTTACCAACAAAATTTTTTAGAGCTAATAATATAATTTTTTTGATGTAAATTTAGAAAAAAGAAAGCAAATTTAAAGTTGAAAAAATAGCTTAGAGAACACGAAACCAACCCTAATAAAACACAATTTTTAATATACTTTTTTAATGTTTTTTACTTTATAATTTAACCATTTTACACTCATTTTTTTGAGATTTTCAGCAACAAGCGTCGATAAGATATTTTGAGACAATGTTAGGCGTCCATGAAGCAAATATGTTTTATTGTTTGTTCTGCGATTTGCCGATTGTGAACAGATTTTAGCAATTTTCACCTTGTTGCATAATTTATAGTTCGGAGATAATTTCATACAAAATTACAAAGAAAAAATACTTTTTTAAGATTACAAATACGAGATACATAATTTATTACATTAAGTAGATATCACATTTAATTTTTTGCAATTTATTAAATGTGTTATTGTGCTATATTAGAAGCCGTTTTTAGATGTTTAATTATTTTATTTATCGATCAATACAATACGTGATTTGCTACTTTAGTTTAAAAATAAGTAGTAACTAATCCTTTTATGCCCTACTTTATTTTTCAAAGCTTTTTACTGAAAAAGTTTGAAAAAAAAAATTGAATATTAGCGTCCACACGAAACTGTCGAATGGTAATTTCAGACATTGGAGATAAAATAAAATACCAAAGATTTATAGCTTGTGTGGTAATACATACACAATCAAAACACCAAAGTTGTGTCGCCGCCTACTTTGATCGTTTTTTAAAATAAAACTTAGGAGGCCGTAGCGATGCTGATTGGCCGACGGGACATTCTACATGGGAGGCCTTAAACCAAACAATCCTGAGAAACTGAGTACTCTCTTATTGCTCTGTGTATAATACATATACATACAAGACGAGTACACTTAAAGTATGTAGTAGGGTAATAACAAGCAACAACAAAGGCGAATAATTAGTTGGTCATGGTTGCTCTTCAAATGTTTTCATTTTCTTGACTGTGGATGATTCTCTTGTTTATTAGGGGTCTTGGCATTTTCAATAAATAAAAAATGTTTAATTTAAACTTTAATAAAGACTAAAAACACTTTACTGCAATTTTCGATCTTTTTTAAAATGTTTTATTAAAATTATTATTTTCTCTTTTTATTTAAAAAGAGTTAAGCTAGACTAATTAAGTTGGTTGAGTCTGCAAAATTTAACGATTTAACGGGCCAAAGTGGGCGGCAAGGATCGCTTTAGATTAGAACATTATAAATTCACTAAAAAGTTTAGCAAAAGCGAGTTTATTCAGCATCAAGCCTATCGGGTTAAACCTTTTTACTTCTCACCAGTGAGTCGCAATAGGCTCAGATTAAATTAGCTGTAATTATTAGTAGAACTGATCATTTTTCTGTTCTAATTAAAATCGACTATACCATGTGGTCCACAATTATTTAGATAAGAAAAGGCTATGAAAAACAAAATCAGACTCTGGCTTGATTTAACGCGTTTAGTTTGACTTTTTTGTTTCTTGACTTCTGGCATGTCAAACAAACAGAACTGAATCAAGCTAAGACTAATTTTGAGTAAAACGGCTTTTTTTAATCTAAATAATTGTGAATCTCACGGTATATATCCTGAACAAAATAACAGTAAGATCCAAGTAGTGTCGTTTCTTGATAGAACGCATACTTCCTATCAAGAAAATAATAAAGTTAAAATTTATTTCTTGCACATATAGGCTCAACCAAAACATGTCATTGTTCAATTCGTTTTAGTAATCTACTCAAAAATAGAAATACTCCAAAATATATGTAGCTAATTAGAACAGTCTTGCAACTTAAATTTTCATGCTATTATTATAAAAATTGACATCTGTCATTTAGAGTGACCTGCATGCATTAAAACATATAGAAACCTTGTTTCTCAACTTTTTGATGTAAGATAGCTTCTACTAGATGTCGCATATATTATTATTTACTTAATCGTTCTCAAGAAAAAAACGCTAAGAGTTCTATTTTACTTCATAAAAAAATTCTTCTGCATCTCACGCTTCATTAGCCAGGAGTAATGCATAATTGCTAATTTTTCCATCTACATAAATTGCTAATATATATAAAGACTTCTTAATAAAATTGCTCACGGTAGATACTCATATCTACTTTGACAAAATTAATAACGCAATTACTCTTTTGCAATAATAATCAACCGACACAGTAAAGTGTTAACAAATTTCCTAGATTATAAAGAAGAATTTTATAATCACTTGTAATGCAAACAAGTCTAACTGATAAAGTGTAACACGCAAAAACAGCTGTTTAAAAATCTTTCTTGAAGTTTCTCCTGTTAAACAAAAAATAATGTTGTTTTAAACCAGATTTTCCTTGTTAAAAAATTTGTTTTTGTTATTTGAAAACGCAAGCACAAAAATAGGATTTAACTAACGTTTTTGCTGTAGTTATACCCATGTGTTTGACTTAAGTGACTAAGGGTGGTATTCTCGACCATACGGAATGAAACAAAGTTATGTAATGATTTCCTATAGAGGTAGATTGCCAGTGAAATTGTGACATTATACTCCGAATGCCAATTCAAACACAAATAAAAAAATAAAATTAATTTTTTTTTTATTATTGCTAAAAACATTAATTTGTAATGATTTGTTGTGTGCCTACTTCAACTGTATTAATATTTTGAAAAAAATATTCTTTTATTTGCTCGGGCCATCTATAAATCTAACATAACCTACAAGTTGTCATAAATTGTCTGTACGAGGTTTCTGTTGTAACAATATTTAAAAAAAATAGAATTTTATTTTTCTATTTTAAAGTCTGTAAAATGTCTGTACGAGGTTTCTGTTGTAACCATATTTAAAAAAAATAGAATTTTATTTTCCTATTTTAAATGCCATTTGTAACAAAATATAAAACGTCTCAATTTCACTGACAAGCCACGCTTATTCAAAATAATTTTATCATTTTATTCCATTCCGTAAGATCGGAAATCAACTCTACACCAAATGTTATTTATTTTAACTATTACCAGCTATGCAATAAATTCTAGGTTTTTAATGATAACATTGGCGTTCTAAATTTTAAATGATAATCTAACTTTTCTTAAATCTTTTAATTTGAATGTGTTTTTTTAGTATTAATTGCATATTAGTAAAAACAAATTGAATTTTGAAATGAGTTATTAGAGTCTGCAAATTTTAGAAATTTTTAATCGTAGTTTATTATTCATCATTTACATCGTGATGCACATGATGATTTGGTACCTATTGGCAGAAAATTTAATAAAATTAAAAAATGTCAGTAGAAAAAAAATATATACAGTACAAATTGTTTTAGTCTTAGACAATCTGATACAAAGGAAATATTGCAGGCTCAAGTTATAATTTAATACTAAATCTGTAAAGTTATTTAAAGAAAACGAAGCAAGCTTACCTGTAATAAAATAAAAATAAAATTGTGATATTAGAATCTTGTCTGAGAAATAAATTGAGCTACAGCAAAAATTTAGACTCAGAGAATCTCTATACTTTGTACGTGTTACATAAAGAATAATTCCATTAGACGTTTTAAAGACTAGAATATTGTCACAATGCATGAGTGGCAGGTAGCAGTTAATAAATGTAACAACAATAAAATATTTTTGAATCTTGTTATAATAATTACGAATAGAAGCCAGATTTTATACATTTTGTTGTAAAGGGCATTAGTGGTATTATTATCCTACTGAAGTTTTTTACCATTTGAGAACAACAAACAGTTAATTTGAATCTGTAGGCATAAATTTTAAAATTTTAAATTATATCTTCTTTTTCTCTTTAATTATTATTTAAACAAATAACTCTAAAAATTTACAAATGCATACGTTTTAAATACTTCACATTCAAAAAAAGCGATTAAACTCTTATTTCTGTAAATAGTCGCATGTTTGTAGCTTTTGCGGTTCAGGAAAAATTGAACATAAAACAAGACGCTGCACTATTGGTCTAGCATCCACTATAAGTTTATCACAAACGTTTAAATCACTGCAAAATAAATTTATTTAAATTTAATTTTTAAAAATGTTTTTCTAAAAATATATGAAAAAACCAAAAAAACAAAAAAGACTAAACTAAACATCATGTATAATTAAAACTTTTTTTTTATACAGAACATTTTTTATTGCAAAACAAATAATAAGAAAGGTATGCAGCAATAAATTGAAAGTGAATAGATGTCTATAGAGAAAACTTTAAAAACAAATTTGTAGATTTTTTAATTTTCACTTATTAAGAAATCTACCGAGTGGATGCTGACCGGAGAGCTATACACTTTCATAAGCAGTTTCAAATAGTGCTTGTACTTAGAGTATGATTATTCTAAGATCGGGACAAATTGGCTTTTTTAAATGCGCACTTAGTTACGGTAATATTTGGTTGTTGAAATAGGCGTAGAAAACAAACATTAATATATTTTTTGTTGTAAATAATGACTTAAAAAAGATTATGTTTTAGAAAAAGTGATTAGAAGTCAAGCCTAAAAAATAATAAACAATGTAATTGAGCTTATAAAGAGAAACAATCTGAAAATTTTAAATCAAAATTTAAATAAAATTAAATAATGTAATTACATATGTCATTATAAATATTATTTTGACTCTTTTGCTAGTATTCTTTATAGTAAATAATAAATAAAAAAAATAGTCTAATCTACAGTAGACATTAAATATATTATAAATATATTTTACGTTCTGCATAACAATATACTTTTTAAGCTTACATGTTGGCCTATATTACAGTGTCAAAGCTTGCGCATCTAACGGTGAGTCAGTTGTTCCCTTCCTAGAGTAAACTATATTTTCTTGGTAATGTACAAATTAATAAATATAGATATCAAACTATATCAAATATTGCTACATCGGCTAAAAAAATGTGTTAAAAAATCGATTGATTTAGATATTACAACTAAATTATTCATATAACTTTAAGTCTTTGATGAGAGTTTACATGCAAAAACAATGTGTTGTGTATTTATGTAGAATTTTTATGAATTGGGCTACCTAGAGGGTATACGTTATGTACATCATTAGTTTGCTAATTAAATAAATATTTGCAGAAAATAACATACCTTGCCGATATACTTTAAGGTTTTGTTTTTTATTTTGACATAAATTTGCCCTTAAACAGCAAATTGCTCTACGCCTTCTGTGTCACTGCATTTTTCAGCATGTTTACGCAATTAGAGGCAGTGGCAGGTGTGCTTATAATTAGATATTTTTGGATTATACTTTTTATTCATTGTGACTTTAGTATTACGATTTGTTTTTATTATTGTGAGAACATATTTGAATGAATAGGGCATATTTTAAACAAACAGTTTATTATTTTCAAGTAATAAACGCAGGTAGAAACCTTAAAAAAGATCTCTATAATTACTTAGTATAAAATCAATTGATACTGTTTGTAATATTGGAAATACTTTGTGTTGCCCCTAAGTTGCAGGGTAATGTATATGACACAAAGATTAAGGGTGGAACAGTTATATTGCCACCGAATGTCTCTTTTCATCCGCAAAGAATGCCCAAAATGCATATCAAAACTGTTATGCTGTGATGACAAGTAATATTAAAAGAAGAAGAAGGAGGGTCGGGAAAATGCGTGCCGTTCGCTCGCCTGTTGTGTGTGTATTTGAGAGAAAATTACAATTATTGTGACAAATAAAATCCCTATCATAATTCCTCAAACTGTAATTTTAAAACCAAAACACCCTTATTATCAAGCA
Organism: Lagria hirta; assembly: GCA_947359425.1. Classification (NCBI taxonomy): domain Eukaryota; kingdom Metazoa; phylum Arthropoda; class Insecta; order Coleoptera; family Tenebrionidae; genus Lagria; species Lagria hirta. The sequence goes on along the minus strand of OX375802.1, from coordinate 3,535,219 downwards.
GTCAAAAAATAACCTGGGAGATGTATGGATCTACTTTTAAAAGAACGTCGTTAAAAAGCTATTAGCACAACTGAGAAAAAAAGAGAAATCTGTTTTTACTTGCTTTAAGTATAGTTTAAAAAACTTGTATATAATTACTTTAAATTTTAATTTATTTTAAAAAGTAAAAATCTTTCAAAGAAAAAACAATCAATAAACGTTTGATTTATATATTAGAAAGTGAAAGAGTTTGAAGACGAATCTTCCTACAAACACTTTTATTACCATCTTCTCAATTAAGCTGCGCTATTCAACCCCAATTTAAAATTCCTAACATGAATTTCGCGGGTCTCTAGCTTAATCTAAACCCGGGAGATTCATTCGAAAATATCTTTCCGAAAACAGTTCTAGGATTTACATAAGATCAAACCTGAAAGCGTTTGCAGTTTCAACTCGATAAAAATAGAGATAAAACCATTTTCTTTATTAATTTGATTGCTAAATGGTTTGGCAGTTATGATTTCATTTAATATTTAAACGTGAAAACTTAAGTAACAAACTACAAATTCTTGTGCTAAGAAGTTTTTATATATCATTTATATTAAACGTTTCAACACGTTTCTAGAATTATTAGAATAAAAAAATGTTGTTTTAAAATTTATTAAACAACTTCAATATTAAAACGTATAATTTCAAAAACAATGTTTTTTTTTCGGATAATACACTAAAGGGTAAGACCGGGCTATTTAAATTTGAATGTTTAGAAATGCTTTTAATCATACTTTTAAAACACATTTCTTTTATTAGAATGTAAGAAAAGTTACGTACCTATTATGTTTATAAACTGATTAGTTGCTGAAAGCTGGAAGACTTTGAGTGATTTGTTAGCGTTTTGTTATCTTTGGCATTATGAGATAATAATTTAAAATGTTCATTAAGGAATCAACAAAACGGGCATTAATGACAGATAAACAGTGTTAAGCAAATCAAAAACAGCTGACCATTGTTTCCCTTAGCATTTAAGAGCATCATCTTTTAAAAAATTGGTGTTGTCAGATACAAATACTTGTTCTACGAGTTAACAACCTCAAGTAATTTTTATGTGTAACGCGCTAGCTTTCTTTAAGTTTTGTTGTATAATATACAATTAATGATTTTTTTTCGTATTGAAAATGTTTCTAAATTGTCGATTAGTAGTGACAGATCTACAAAAAAAAAGTTTCGGTAACTCGTGCACGAGACTAAACAACTTTGCACTTTAATTCTCTTTTATTAAAAAAATATTTAGATTCTGAGCATTCTTTTGATCAATTTGCATTTATAAAATCTTTTAAAAACGTTTTTTAACTTCTTGGCACAAATTTTAAAAGTTTTGTTATCAATAATAATATCAGCAAAAAAAACCAACACATTATTTGTAACATATTTTTCAGCGGCTTTTAACAGTTTTTTAAAAGTAGTTAGAATTCTCTATCACTGATTAGTAGTTGAGGGACGCTATAGGTTTTAAAGTAGTGCACCCTTTTGATTAAAACTAGCAAAACTTTCAGTGTTGTTAAAATAAATACTAGAAAATAATTTAACTTGTTTTTATTGCTAAGGTGGTTCTTTTTTTGTCTGAGTGACATTAGATAAAGTGTTCAAAAAATTGAGTATCTTTTACAACCAATTGTCAACAAGCTTTTAAATGATTAAACTTTAACTAAAAAAAAACCCAAAGCGGTGTTTTAGACTGTAAAATTCCTTATATTTAAAATATATATAGCATATTGTTAACAGTGTGCAAAAAAACAAAATTATTACTATTATTTAGATTACGTTTGTCCTATCAATTGAGAGTAATATGATCCAATCGCTACATACTTGTAATTATTAGTAGAAATCTATCAAAGCTTTAAGATTGATAAAAAAATTAATTATAACGAGCCAAGATTGTTTTTTCTAATTTATAATATAATAACTTATTAATAGTTAATTGCAGAAAATTTCTCCTATTTAAAAATATCTGAGAGTGAAAGAAGGTTATTTTAAAACTATTTATACAATGTTTTTTTTATAAATGAAACTATCGTTAAGAAATACTAGTTTTAACAAAATCTTTACATAAATTTATAATAACGCATTTTTTTTTAGATAAATATGTTTTTATTTCAGCTTCTGCAAACATTCTTTTATTATGTTTTTTCTGCATAATTTCTTGAACAAATATTTTTGTAGTACTCTGACGATACAGTCTCTACATTTACCAGCCTAAAAGATGCAAATCTTGTCGCCACTTTAATGAAATTACCCACTTGATGTTATTAATAGGGGCTTTGAAGAGGAGAAACTTGTGTGTCGTCAGTAGTTTCGTTGATTTGCGACTAAAATATGTTTCGGTGTTGTTCCAAAGAGAAATGTAGCAGAGCTACACTTAATTTATCTTTTGCAATTGCAACACTTGTCACTGTCTATCAAACTTAAAATGCATCAAAAAACTACCTTGTAAAGTTCTCGGTTAAAAAATACTAACAGAAATAGTCATTCAAGTGCTCAAAACAGTTTTTGCAAAATATTGATTTAGCTTATGTTGGCCAAGAATACCTTAAAATAATGTAAATATGTAATTACTCTGGAAAGTCTATTAATAGAAGTTTTTTGACCATATAACATTAACAGTTACTATTAAAATTACATTAACTGTTAAACATTTATTATAAATCCTCTGACAGAAGACGTTAGATATCTTGACAATTTTGAGTGATGCTGTATATCATCAGTTCAAAGTAATTATGTTTTCTAGTATTATTAAAGTAACGGAGTAGCAAATTTCGAATAAATCAAATCTGTGAAAAAAGCTCACATTCATTCATCTTTACTTTACTCAATTATAAAAAAAAACTGGTATTATTTGAACATAGTTTTTTTTATAAATTGTAGCTGAAAACTATGTTAAGTCATTTTCCAAAAATAAAATTAAACCAAAACTGGCTCAGGTGTTAGAGCTACAAAGCCTTCTTCATTATCACCTGTAGTACCTGATTACTCTGTAATCTGTCTACTGTTTAGCTTTAGTTTTTACTACTGTCAAATAAAACTTGTTCATGAATCCAAAACCAAAATCAATCCAAATGAAGCAGTTTTTTTTGTGTAAGTGTAACTAAACACAAAAATAATAACTTTACTATACTATATTCAAGTTAAAAATGAAGCTGGAACAAACACTATCACGTGCGGTTTACGTGATCTCCCACCACAACAGGCGTGTCTGTTCTTACAGGGCTGTCTTCAAGGAGTGCATGTTCTTTATGTTATGCGCCATCTGATAACGTTTCTCACAACAAAACCAAACTATAACTTAAAAGTACTTATTCAGGCCCTGTCTCGTCACTCAAGCTACGCTTTTATCTGGTCCTTCCATCCAATAACTTCTATACCACCCCACCATGAAATACCAAACACGAAGTGATCATGCAGTGTTGTTTGTTTATTTCAGTTTCATCTTAAACGTGAATATACTATAACAAATGATTCATGCTATTTCTTATGTATTTCACGGAAATTATGTTATGATACAATATTATTTAGAAATAATTTGTCAACTTATGTCAATCGTGTTTAATGGCAAATACAAAGAGAATATGTTTTTTCATGATTTTATATCAAACATGATGTTGTATAATTTACAGAAAAAAAACATTGAAACTTTGTTTAAGAAAACTTATGTCTCGCAACTTGATGGTTCGATGAATTTGAACCAATTATATTGCTTGGCTGACAAAAATGTTTTGTGGATCTCTCGAACGGTAAATCTGTATCATTCTTCTAAGAATAATTTGTTTTTCTTTCAGCTGCAATGCAAACGTTTTGAAATATGTTAAGGAATATGAACTCTTTCTTATTAAGATCCCTATTAATTAGTAATAGAAATTCTTATGTGTATACTATTGGGTTTTACGTACAAAACGTTAAGGGAGAGAGTGTTATCTATGATACTTTTTGTGGAAAACTGTCCATTTCATCCCCTTTTGTGCAAGGAAGAGGAGGCAGCGATGTATGAAATGAGGAGCTGAAACAGGCAGGCTAGCAGGCAGGGTTGCCAATCGTCTGACATAAAGTCATCTGCAGTTGAGAGGTCATCTCAGGGTCCATCGTGGTAACCTAGGCAACGATAGAATGATATCGAAGTGGCATCCTCTGAATATTCCAACGGCTTTGCAGAGAAAAACATCACTTGCTGGAAGTAGAAATATAATATTTTCTTCTATTTTTTGGATTACTAGTATTCAGTATTAATATTTCTTACTTCTCTCTGTCTCTTGTTTAAAGATTTTGATCTTTCGTAACACGTACACCACGTACTCGCCATCATTATCGAGCGGCATTTAAGACGTTTTAATCGCGATTCTTAATGTATCGAACGTTACCTCGTCGTCAAGTCGGCCGTGGCCAGAAGAAGAAGAAGTGCAGAAGGCGCTATCCGGGCTGGTGAAGGGTAAGAGACGAAGATGATGTTGGTGCGTGTCATGGCCCCCCGCGATGTAATTGCAAGCCGCGAGTGTGTTTGGATGGGTGGTCCCATAACGCGTCTACGTCCCGCTGAGACGATCGCCCAACTACGCGCCTAAACCCAACACACAATACATGAGACACATTATCATTTCAACAATTTGCTTATTTTACTGAAATCCATTATTTAATATTTATTATTTATTTTTAAATACAACAGAAAGCGCAATTGATAATTATTATCTACAATAACAATATTTATTCTTTAAATAATAAATTTTGTCTACTTATAAAGTTTTTGTAAAATCCCAGAACGTCCCATAGAGCTGTGCATTTAAAAACAAAGAAATCTGCTATTCAATCTCATTACTGCTTAATTATCGCAGACACTGCAAAGAATGGCTATAGTCCTAATTGAATTTAAACAATGTATGCGACTCAAGCGATACAATGAAGATTAATAAACGTCAACACTCAACACAACGCAAATTTTGTTTTTTCAAAATAAATAATCAACAAACACTTAAAAATAAATAATTTCCAATCACTCTTTTCAGCAAAAAATGACAAGTCTACGCGTTTTTGATTACAGATAAATTGAACCTAGGATGAAACACGCAAATAATTATTGCATAATTTATAAAAACATTATTTATAAGTAATTTTTTTTATTTTATTTATCTAATAGACAATATAAATCCACCTCATCTTACCTGGCATCCGAAGAAGCTTTAGTGTGGCAGCTGTATAAGTAAGCTTTGTACAATGTTACTTTTATGGCAATTATTGTTAAGAGTTGAGCTTAAGTCGCTCGATGAGCTGGTGGTTGAGGATAGTGTTATGAATCTGGTTTATTCAATCAAAGTAGATTTGATTACCACCTAAGCGTAAGTCTGTTTCTAAAAATAAAAGCTTTCACCTGTCTGTAGATGTATATAAATGTAGGGAGCACAATACATTATATAGGTTCCCGTGTAATATTCCTTGTAATCAACTCTAAAGGTTGAGCTTCTAATTAGAATGTTTATCTATCTAAAACAGCTAAAGCGTCAGACATCAAACCTCATACTCTCTAAGAATTTATAGAGCTACTTGTCTAGTATGCAGGTGTTAGTTATATAATTTTTAATAATGGAGCATGTATTGTACGCGCATCTTTATAAAATCAGTGCAAATTCATTCAAACTAGATCCGTAAGTAAAGTTTAGACAAGTTTTGTTCTTATTGGAACTCATCAGCAAGTTGCCTGTTTTGTTTCGTACCTAGTTAATTTTTTGGTATCTGCGGTTTTATATAATACAATGTATGGTCGTTGCTATCCGTTGCATATACGATATGAATACAAATTGTTATATATCGCACGGTTATTAATATTTATTAGTCACTTTAAAGCATAATTTTTATTACAACATGTATCATTTTTGTAAGCGGTCGTATAACAATACATTATATACATAGATAAATAAACAGGTTTTTCTGCTTTGTGTTAGCAGTCAGGTTAAAAGATAACACATCTTAACATCACATTTGAGTTGACTGTTTGAGAAGTATTTGCTGACTAATCAATAGTTGTAAGATTTAATTATAATACTGTTATCTAACTATTTAAGCAAATTTGTAATAGAAAAGTAGTTTAAAAAGCTTATTGTAACATAAAAGTTGTAAAACTAAGCTTTTATTTTTTAATGTCTAGAGTCACTAACACTAATCCCAATTTGACAAAAATTTTATCAAAAATAAAAAAAACTGTTGATTGCGCAACCAAGGGATCACATTTGCCTCTTTTATTGTCATATATATGCTATATTTTTAATCTGCTTTGATATTGCTACCAAAAATTGGAAAGTATTTTTTTTTATTATATTATTTTGTTAGTTTGTTTCTTTTAGTCATTTTTTTACGATTTTCTCTTTTTTTAATTATGACAATAAAATTATTTTTTATTTAAATGTTTTTTAATTTTTCACACGTGTGATAATATAATTCATGCAATTATACTATAATAATAATTGCATATTATAAATAAACTTATTTTTTGTGTCTTGCGCCTGCAAAACATAACTTTCAACGTGTCCTAAGTGGCCTGAAACGCCGTCTTGCCAGCCTAGGCTAGAAAATGATTACTATGACATTTGCTGTCATTGTCAGACATTTATCAATGACAACTAACGGTTTGTATTGTATAATGTTACAATTAATGTATAGCCTCCCAAAGTTCCTAAGCCGTAATGTGTGCTGAAGTATCGATTTTTTCAGAAAACAGCAATTTCTCTTTTCAAGAACGCAAATATGTAGGTAATTTTTGAAATGTCAAAGCAAATATTTTTTTTTAATAAACAGGACATTTTAATTTTTCATTTAGCGTTGCCATAACATAGAAAAAACTTTTTAATAATTTTTTTTTTTTTCAAATAAAAAATTGACAGCGGCACAACAAATTTTGTGAATCTCTGTGAAGAAATATTATTGATAATAAAACAGTTGTGCAAGTTAGCTTATTTAAAAAAAAATCTTTCTTGAGAAGATTGTAACTTTGTTTTCTTTTCTTTTGTTTTTTCTTCCTTATCTTCAACAGAGACTCGATTATCAGAATTTTCTAAATTAATTTCGTTCATCTATTTAATATATTTTTTACACCAATTAAAAATTATTTTGAAGTTTTATGTTTTTTTTTTCTAAATAAAAATGAGAATATTATTTTTTCAATAAAATAAAAATTGTTGGCAAACTAGCTTTCAATTTTCATTTAGTTTGAAATTTAATTCATTTCAGTCTTTTTTTTGAATGATGGTAGACAAATTGTTTAATATTTGATTTCTTATGTACCCAACAATTTTTAATTTTACATTTATTTCTTATTATTTATTATTTAAGGTTTGCATTGATCTGCAATAATATCAAATATTAGAAAACTGATAATTATTTTTATTAATCTCAAAAATTTTTTTAGGTCAATTAGTTAGTGTCGGAAGATGGTTGGCATTATTGTAGAGACAGCAGACTTTCTTATGTTGTTAACCTTACCTACAATTTTTTAAAAAATCATTATATATTTTTTATTCAACACAAGAATTAATCTGTTTAATAATTTCAAATGTGATTTTAAATTTTGGGATACCTATGTTGCACAGCAATAATAATAATTTAAAATTTTCTGCGTATGACAGACAATAATTAATTCACAGCATATCGCCGTACCCACCTAGCTTATTTATGTTTGTATCAAAAGCTGAAATTGGTTTTTGAGTGATTAGGTAGCGCCGGCCGGATATCTTTTTATCTGTTTGAAGAGATCTTCTTTTCCACGGTCGGTATTTCTCCAACAGACATTTTTCGGCGGTGTCAAAGACATCGACTTACATGCTTGAATTCATCCCATGCTGTTTGAGACGCCACCAACGCTCTTTTCGAAGCGCCGCCGCTGCCTCTTTCACACAATAATTTGCGAATCCAGACGGTTTTCATTAGCGACTCTCGCCAGCAAAGTATTTTTGTATGATAAAATAATATGTATTGTATTTAATTTAATAATTTTCGAAATGTATATTTATAAATTTAATAAAAACCAACAAATAAATCCATTAAATATTGTTGATTTTCATACAAATTAAACTTTTTTAAATGTCGGCTGCGGTCGAAATTTTATATTATGCACAACTGTTTCGTATATAATAATTATTAATATATCGGTTTCAAATTTATACAGGTTGGAAAAAACGTTACTGCACATTGCTGTAACATTTTCCGGTTAGAATATGACGAGTGGAAAACTAATTATTATGCGGTGTTGTTAAATTTAATCTCTTGAAGTATCTTATAAAAGTTTTATTTTACGTCTGGTTGCTCAGTAAACAAATCTTTATAATACACTTTTGCGTTCATAAAGTACATCTTTAATATACAATAAAGTAAATTAACTTCTATTTAAGAGCTGTTAAAATTGTGATATTTGTGATAAATTACATTACAACAAACTATAAATAAAAAAGTAAAACAATAAGATTAAAGAACACAGGTACTATAATTGCTCTAAATATAAATAAAATCTGTTACGAGTTTTAAATATCTTAGTAAATCTGTTACATGTCTGCACCACTAAACAAAAGATAGATTTAAAAAATAGAACGTGTGATTATTTTATTGTAAAATGTTTTATTTGATGATATTAACATTCTACCTAGCTCCTATTATATTACCTAGTATAATAGAGATTTTGTTTTTAGTAGAACTTTTTGAATCTTCTTGACAGAACACCATTTTAGACGAGCTTGTACAGGCGCCTGGTTTTTCCATTTTTTGATAAGACAATTTTAGCACTATAACGATAGAAGTTTAAGTCTTTTGTTAAGTGTTTAAACTATCAACACTAGTTGAAACCAACATGCTGAAAATAAACTGTAGTAGATACCAACATCTTTTATTAATCTGATAGATAAATGTTTGAATAAAACATTGCTTTTCAAAAAGTATTACTATATTAAATATGTAACTATGTATAGATTGCCGAGAAAAATTTGCTGTAATTAATTAGAAATTTTTAATTAATTAATTAATTCAAAACTGATTACATTGAGTTTTTGTTTAATCATCTAAAAATATTTTACAATTTGTTTGACATGATAGCTTGTTTCTTTTAACGCTGATAATTAGTATAATTGAAGAAAAAAATTAAACAAAAAACAAGAACTACGCAGTGCAGTTTATAAAATTTGTTTTATTCAATTAATAAATAAGTTGACGTTTTTCTAAAGCAAAAACTCAAGTCTCTGAGCTGAACCAAAATATTTTTTAATTATTCTGTCAAAGAGTAATTAAAATACTACTATCGATTTCAGTAAATCTTCTTATTAATTGCACATTTTCTCACTCATTCTATAAAAGACCTATTTTGTTTTATTAATAAGCGAGATCACAAGATGCATATAGCAATTGAAAATAAAACAAAACTTTATAGTTTAATGTTTACAATTTTTAGAATTTTAGTAGAAACAGCGCAGCTGTTAATTTTTAGGTCAGATTCCTATTTCTGTATTAGAAAGATTGCAAGAAAATCTAAACTTTAAAGTGATTGATAGTTTTATACAAAATGCGACAGGTAGTCGCCGATACACACTGCACTTTAAAACTTTTACTTTAAAAACCTTAGTAAGCAGAAAGATAATATCTAGTAGTACTACTTGCAGTACCTTGTTCAGGTGAATTGTGAATAGATATCATTGACAATTAGTCAATAATTAAATTAAAACAAAAAAAATTTGATTAGTTATTTAAGCTTTACTAAAAGTATTAATATATTAAGTACAAAATTTCTTAAAGTTTTTAAATTGAGTAAAATATTTCATATTTATATTACTATTTAATTAATAAAAAAATTTCAACAAACAAGAAAAAAATCAACTTACACTACGACACCGACTCCAAAAATAACACTAATTGTACATGATAGTATCCAAATAATTTGATTGTTTTTTAAGCATACAAATCTACGCATTTATTTTATACTTTTTAGTGCATTTTTTTATTTTTTGAAACGATTTTTTTTTTACATTTTTTTGTTAACATTTTTTTAAATTTTTTGATTTTTAGTGAATTCGATGACTATTGTTTGTTTTAATATGGGTAGACCTAGTAAACGCGCTGCTAATATAACACAGCGTTTCTTGAAAGAGACAAACGAAGACAAAGAGAAACATTTATCTCAAAATAGAAAATCTACTGTTATTTATTATTTATTTAATTGATACAAATTTATATAATTTTTTTTATGGTTTGCACTTATATAAATAAAATTTATCAAGTGGACATTTTCTTTGATATTGTATTGTATTGTACTGCATTCTCAAACACATTAAACAACATAATTAATAATATTAAAAATGTTTAAATTAATTAAATAAATAATCTATTATTTAATTATATTGAAATATATGTTTATATATTTTTCCCAATTTTTTATAATTATTAATAATTTTAAGCGTCAAAAATATATGTTAAAAAAAGCATTAAAAAGAATAACTTGAAAGCTTCTGATCAGATCTTGATAAAATTTAAATGGGACCAAATGTAAAATGCACCAGCTTGCAACTAAAAGAAAAATCATTAAAATATCATCAAAATCTGTTTTCCCAGAAAAAAGTTCTGAGGTAACACACATAAAAAAAATATAGCCGAATTGATAGCCTCTTTTTTTTTGAAGTCGGTTGAAAAGTGTGAAATTGACAATTACTATTAATTTAATATTGTTTTCATTTAGGTTTGTCTATAAAATTAAGCGTTTTGACTCAAATAACGCAATTCTCTTAAAAAATTAATAAAGTTTTATGAGTTTTAAAAAAAAAGTGCTGCAAATATAATTTGTGTCTACTATCAGCAATGTGAGCTTATTTATATAGCCCTTCAAATATCGTGTCACGTACTATATGTTTATTCAAAAAAACAAAAAACAAACAATTATTGATTGCGTCAAATTTTATCATATTTATAAACTTGGATAATAGTTGTAGCATTCCCTACCTGGAAAACGCACAAGTGCTTCAAAAAGGCGGTAAAAATATTGAATAAATTATACGTTTTGCTACAAAATCAAAATTATTAAAGTTTAGTTTACTAAATAGAATTATTTCAAATACTATCAATTACTGAAAACTTTATTTTATTAAGATATACATACTAAATAAATTTAAAATTTTATTTTAATCAGATAAACTATATTTTAAAATTAGAAGATGTGCAAAAAACTTATTAACAAAATTTTTAAATTTATGTTTAACTCCGTAAGCTGAACCTATTTGGCATACAAAATTGACACTCATTTGAAAACTATCTGTTGCCACATTAGTAAATAATTATTATCAAATCAGGTCAGGTCAGGTCAGATAACTTTTAACTTAAATTTTATTAACATGAGATTTTTTTCATGTTGAATAAAAATACGTACGAATTTAATATTTTTGATAACGTTTATAAAGAAAACCAATCTGTAATTATTTAGAAAGTTTTTTCTTTTAAACATTTAAAATTTTAATTTAAATCTGTAAAATTTTAATTATTGAGGCTAAATTTTTGACTTATAAGTCAGCTCAGCTGCATTATTGCATAAGTATATGAAACTAATAAAAAAAAATTTTTTTCTAAGCTTTAATTTTGAAATAACAATCAAATTGTTTCAGAAAATTGCTAAATCCCTCGCTTACATATACATATATGAATAAAAAATCAAAATTTCTTATGCGACAAACAACAAACGATTCAATAAACAAAACAAAGTGTATGTTAAGGTAAATCAAAAAAATTAATTTTATTTCCGTAGTTATCATCAAAATATTGTTAAAGATGGTCAAAAAACAATTGTGAAAAAGCTTGCTTTCTTAATATTAATATTTGGATATGACGCATTGTGGTTTTGAATTTCTGAATTTTTGTCTACTGAAAATCAAAACATATTCTTCCAGGAAATTTAACAATCTACAAAAAAGATCTGATATAATTTTATGCTAAGTTGACTTCTTTAAAAGTTATTTAGGGTTAAAATTCAACCTTGTAAGTGATAAATTTTTATATTCTATTACAAAGTAATGACTTAAAACACATATTATTTGTAAAGCTTATTGCGTATTTTTACGTAAAACTATAAAATACTCATAAGATATTAATAATTCTAACAAAATTGATTATGTTTTGTAGGTAATTTTTTTAAAATGTTTTAAGACTTTCTCAGGTAAAGTAAAATTCCCACATAAAAAAAACTTATCGAAAAAAGTCTATTTTCTTAGAATTATTAATATTTTGTATTTTACAGTTTCACGTAAGAATACGCAATAGTCTTAACAAATTCAATACTATAATATTTTATATTTTTGTGTCATTACTGTGTGATAGAATATAAAAATTTAAAAAACTTATCATTTACAATTTGAGGTTGAACTTTAACTCTAAATAACTTTTAAAGAAGTCAGCTTCGCAAAAAATTAGATCGCTAAATTTGCAAGAAAATGTTTTGATTCTCACTAGACAAAAAATTCTATAAATGCATTAAAATTTCAAATAAAAAAAAAATTTTTTGTGTTGTTTAAATGAAATATCGAAAATTACAATACATCTCTGATGAGAGATCAAACTTTTCCAGTTTTTTTTTGTTATGTCAAACAATTATGGCAACTGAAAAACAAAATTATGTAAAAATTAGAGCATTCATGTAACATAAAACAAACAAAAAAAATAACTTTTGATCAATTTTTGTTTGTTTTCTTTTTAACAACATCTTTTTTTAACAACTACATAAAGTAATTGTCAGATCAAGTTCTCTAAATCTTAATACGTTCTATTTGTTGACAAAGCGAAAAACTTATAAATTTAGATTAATCTAGATAAAACCAATCACATTGGAAAAGCCTATTGCATCTTAAATTTTTTTGACGTTTGTATTCTCGTAAAAACAAAAAATATGTAATGCAACACAAAACATTTGCTATTTCAGCAAGAATGTGCTGCTCCACATACCACTTGCACGACCTTAAATATGAAAAAAAAATCATGATTGTCGAGTTATCAGCCGAAATACAATAATACCTTATCCTTCAAAAATCTACAACCTCACTCACTTCTTTTTGTGGCTCTATTTAAAGAGCTTGATTTTCTAACAGAATAACCTCGATGAGTTGCATTAGGCAATGGTTGCCAAAATTGATAAAATTAATGATAATCCTGCCATGACATAATTATTAAAAAAAAACTAATGCTAAACTGTCAAATTTGTTCAACAAAATCAAATTTTGAAGAAACTTTCACTTAACTTGTTTGGAAAATTGAATACACTGTTATCTTATAGATCTTCAAAGTTTATAATTGTTGGTATATCAAAAGCATTTAGTACACTGCCAGTTAAATCGCTTAAGGCTTACTACAAACTAAAAAAATTTTGATCAGTTTTGAACGATTGTGATACTAAATACATATCGTGCTGCAATAAACCAATCTAATGTTTTTTCAATTTTTTTCTTTTCTTTTCTAATACGTAGCTACTCTTTATCTTTACATTATATATAAGAATATATTAGGCTAGTTGTTTGCGTTAATATATATTTTTTTGCTTTGTTTTATTTTGTTAAGATGCTAGTTGCAGAGCAATAATAACTACTTGAAGTACAACCTATTTGCTAGCTGTGTGCATATTTTATAGAGATTAAGGGTATTTCCGACCAAACAAAATCAACTCAAATAATGAAATTATTTTGTATAGGCGCAGCTTGTCAGCGAAATTGTAACATTGTAAAATTTTTCAAGTAAAATTAAATTTCAATTCATTCAATTTTTTTTTAATACTTTTAAAAATCAACTTGTATGAATTGTTATGTGCTCACTTTTGATTGACTGACTGACTGACTAAAAATTCAATATTTTAAAAAAATATTTATTTATTTGCTCGGGCTTATGGATCTAAACTTACAAAATCGTCATAAATTGTTGCTACTGTACGTACAAGGTAAAAATTGTTGTATGCAATGGTTTGGTTTCAAATATGTTATTATTCTTACAATGCAATAATAAAAAAATGCCGCTAATCGTACAAACAAACATCAACATGATTCAAACGCATTTGTTGATGTTCACAAATTTTTAACAATAAAGAGGTATAAGTAACAACATGACTATAGAACATTTTCTTATAAATTTTTTATTGTAAAAAGAAAAATTAATTAGAATGATTTAAGATCAAATATATAAATACAAAAATTGGCTGATTCAATTACAATAAATTGCAAAGGAAAACCAGCTCCTACAATAATTATCCGTTATTGGTGCTTTCTAACCTCAGTACTGAATACAATTTGTGACAGATATTTTAGTATAAAAATATAATAAAATTATTGGCTTATCGTCTTATTATTAAATACTATAAGCACGCAACCAAAATAATTGGTTAAATACAGAGAATTTAGTTTTTCCGATCTATTATTTCCCAAACAATAGAAAATAATGGATTTCTTAATTTAGTAAATAATCGTAGAAAGAGGAAACCACTGGACGTTAATTAACCAAATCGATTTCTCAACGGGCAATGTAATGTGTGGCTTTTCTCGGTTTTGTACGTCGTAAAAGCATTGCTCCCGGTTTAGTTGTTTATAATTTAGTTGGTTTGCGTGAGTATTCCGCCGCTTTGGCCTCAAGTTTCATATAATAATACCACTTTAGCCTCAAATGTAGGTACATCTGACTAAAGAACAGACAACTAACTAACCGACTCCCCTTATTGTCTTTTATCATTACTTCTTCGTCACACAAGAAAACAACGCTTTAATAACATAATTTACGAGTCGGAACAGCTCACATGTCATTTTCCGTAACCACATCACTTACCTTTTCTAATAGTAATAAGACAGTTTTTATATTTTGCTCAATTATTAAAACTAGACAAGAGCTAAATAAAAAGAAAAAAAAGGTGGTTTTATGATACGGGATACGGTTTCCTGTATGGCGACACTAGACTTTAAATTGTAATTTTGTTTAAAAAAGAGGGTTTTTAGAATTTTACAAAATAGAGTTTGAGGAATATTACACTTTTATATTCCACGACTTTTAGAAATTTACAGACTGTAAGTATATTATTATATACAATAATCTACTTTTGCCTAAAATTTGCTGCTTTAACTACAGTTTAACTAACTTTCTATTAATTTTTAAAGACAATTTAAAAGAAAACAATTGGCTTTCCTTTCGACAGAGTCAGCTCTTTTTTACTAAAGCCTATAATGAAAAATCCACAAATTCAACACAGAAGAAGTATTTAAATTTAAATAATGCAATAGAATTCAACTTGAGCATAATAGGTAACTTTATAATCGAATAATTACAACACTTTGTCTTTGCGCCTGATTTTTGGAAAAGAGACCTATATGTTATACACTTATATGTTATACATTTATCGCTTATTAAATAAATAAAGTTGTGTAAAATTTACTATAAGTACTTTCCATAGATATTTGAACAAAATTGTGATTTGAGTTGAATTATTTTCAACGCTAAGAGCTAATTAAAACCCTATAGCAAGATAGAAGAAAAACATAAATCTTTAATTTTTTTTATAAAACTTATTTGGAGAATAAATGTTGTCAATTTCACGTTTGTTGTTGCTTAGTCAAGCTACACCTAAAAATATAAAAAAATGTTTTTTTTTAAGTTTTATACTAAGTTTTGCTTTTTGTATAATGTGTTACACAATGAGAAGGAAAAATAGTGAAAAAAAGAGATAAAGTGTTATGTAACGTAAGAAATCGTAAAATGTAAGGCAATTCAATATTGAAATCGGTTTTTTACTTAAACTTGCGTTTTAAAAATTTCTGTAGAGCATAAATAATTTATCATTTTTTGCATATAGTTTTCTACAGAAAGTAGACCATTTATGGCTATTACTCATATATAACAACTGTACCAAAAAAAAAGCATGTTTGAATAGTCTCAGAGCCAAAAATGATTTTAACCTTGTCGAGCTTAATACCACTTGATAGATATTGTAGTTAAAGTATATTTAAATTTTAACGTTATTTTTAGTTTAAGTCCTTCAATAAACATTGTTTGTAAAATGTTTTTAAGCCCACCATTGTGTTTCCGTTGCAAAAAAATGCGTTTCTAGACCTTGTAACAGTACCTCGTACAACACTGCTTAAAAAAAACTTCTTACTCGTCTTAAAAACTTAGTAACTACAATTATAAGAAAATGATACAAAAATTTTCGTTTGATTTTTAGAGCCAGAACGGTATTTATATTATGTATTAATTATACATTGGCGGATAAATATAGTTTTTCAAACTACCGTTTGATTAATTATGATAGCTGTGTTAAACAAACAGCAAAAACTACTCGCCTGCCAAAAAAGTTGTAAAAAACAGAAAAACATAAGACAGTAGAAGCTCAAAAAAAAGAGACAAAAAACAACTTAATTAAGTAAACATTTTAAAAACCGTGATAGTTGAACAAACAGCTAAGAAGAAATAATAAAAATTAATAATACAAAGCAAAAAGAGAAGCTATAAAAGATAATAAAAAATGTATAACAAATTGTAAAATAGATGGAAAGAATATATTATATATATATATAATATATATATATATATATATATATATATATATATATATATATATAATAGCTAAAAGTGTTTTAAGAATCTAGTAATAT
The DNA here is from genome assembly GCA_947359425.1 of Lagria hirta. Taxonomy (NCBI): domain Eukaryota; kingdom Metazoa; phylum Arthropoda; class Insecta; order Coleoptera; family Tenebrionidae; genus Lagria; species Lagria hirta. The sequence continues at coordinate 3,518,579 of OX375802.1, read as the reverse complement.
TCTGTAAAAAGCATAAAATAAAAATTATTGTTAGTATAAAATAAAAAAATTATAGAAGAGACACAAAAACTAAAATTGCATCATTAAACGAAAGCAAAAAAATTCAATAGTAGAAAAACAGCTATACAAAGAGTAGCAGCCAAAAAGTAAAAAAAAACAAATTGAAATATAGTACGTAATTGTAACTTGAGAGAAACTAAAAGTATACTTTTAGGCGAAAAACATTCAAAGTTAAAAATTTAATGAGTTACAGTCAAATATCGACTACTAAATAATTACATCTCATTTTTATAAGAAGTTTCTTCAAATGTAGTTTACATAATTCTACTTCTAAGCTAATAATTTTTAAATGACTTGATTGATGGATAAGCAAATTACAGTATGTCTTTTTTATACAATGTAAAAAAAGAAAATCTGTGGAAAACTCATGTTTTGTGATTATTTAGATAAAAAAAGCTGCTCACCACTAGAATGTCATCAGCTGTATCTGTCCTAACATTGTAAAGTCAAATTTGTAACAGTAAATCTTCTCTTCCCGCCCTTTCGCTTTATTTGACGTTTCTATAAGGTGGCGAGAGGGTGCAGAGGCAGAGGGTGGCAAAATTAAATTCTCTGCAGCTTGGGGATCTGTGTGCTATTTATTGAAATCAAGCTGAGCTGAGTTTGAAAATATTTGTTCTTTTAGTAAATACTAGAAGATAAATAGATAAGAATACCTTTGTAAGAATTTTTGCGCAATTTTAGTATCAGGTTATTATTGAATATTAGATAAATGAAGTTTTCCTTCTCTGATCTAAGCCTATAGCTAAAGTCACGAACCTTCGTCAACTAATCATTGTTTATTCTGCTAATGATTGTTAGCCGAAAGGGCTCTCTGACTCTTTGTAAATAAACTACTCGGACACAGAACTGGCCACTTAACGTTGTTAGTAGGATTTGTATTCCTGATACAAAATATTGACCAAAGGAGCAAGCCAGTCCAGTAGGTTCTAGTTTAGATGATAACATAATAATCCAGCTACATCAACATTTTACAAACATTATTAGCAAAGCAACTATCTGTAAACACTACCTACTATTCAATTGAAATGATAAAATAATAAAACTAGTAATAGAATGAACTGATTGCTTAAAATTAGATGATAAATTAAGCTAAAAATATATTGTTAAAAAAATAAATATTATTGTAAATGTTGAATTGACAGCTTCATAATTAATAGGAAAAAAATAAGAAAATCAGAACGACTTTAGACTCATTCGCTTTATATTAGTTGGAGATAATAGTAAATCCAATGAAATTTTTTATTATTTTTTTTTTGATGCCAAAAATAGTAAGATAAACAAATAATTATAAAAATTTGCGGTTTTTTAGATCTGAGAACATCTTTACAAAGTTTAGTTTTATAATTATTTTGTCTTAAATAATGTGCTGTGAAATAAAAATTATTGACATAGAAGAAAGAAGAAAATTGGTGTAAAACTTTATTTTAAAAGTTTAAATTATTTTTGATATAAAAGTTAAAAAAAAGACACAGAGGACAAAGAAATAAACTAAAAATTAACGTGGAAAAAAAGTTTTAAAACAGATTTTATGTTCTTCTGTAGATTTGTCTGCTATAATAAATAAGCTATAGCTTATAGCATATTGTTAGTTATTAAATAAAATGTTCAACAATTTTTTCATTTTTATGTTGTTTTTAGTTTTAGAGAGTTTCAAGTACATTAGTTTTCTACAAAATTTTACAGAAAAAAGCTAGTTTTTTTAGTCGGAAAATCTAGATCGTTCTCTTATTGACCCTTTCCTGCCAATACAACAATTATTGATCAATCGTTTGCTGAAATGTTTTTGATAATTTTGGTTATAGTACGAATTTGCTCTGACATGTTTCAATTACAACTTAAAAAATAAAACAATATTATTAATTATTGTATGACGCTTTTATGTTGACATCTTTGATTTCACAGCACTCCATAGTGACTATGTAATAAAAAGCCAAATGTAAAAATTAATTTTGAAAACAGTTTCAATAACTTACGGGTTTAGATCTCAGTAGATACTAATACATACTTAAAAAAAAAACTTATGTGTTCAAAAAACGACAGATTGATTTATTTAAAAAATACAATATTTAAAAAAACAATGTTTTAACAACACGAGAATTTTAAAAGACATTTTTTTTTCTATAAAACAATACTAAAAATAAGAGAATAAAACTTATATACGATACCTACAGTTTTTTTTAAGTATTTACTTAAGCAATAAGTTTTCTAAAATAGAGTAAATTTTTAATTTGAGGTTAGGTTTATAGCTGTCTGTTTCAGTCAGAACTGAGTGTTTTTGTAAATATGAGTTTATTTACATTACTTACATTATTACATAATATTACTCTTAAATAATGTTATAAATAAAATGCAAGTAAAGAAAAAAATTACTAAAAAAAAATGGAAGGTCTTGGTGACTGAAGCTACGCACACTTGTGCGTCAATCGTCGATAATAACATTTTTTTTTACAGTCACTAAAATACTACATAATATTCATTAATAATAAATATGCTTTTTGTTCAAAAAAAAAAAAAAACAATAGTAACAGTGAACATTTAGAAAAGCTTTATAGAATTTGTTTTGCTGTGATCAAAAAATTATTTTTTTTTGCATAATATTAAAATTTCTGTAGCATTTTATTGTTTAAAATGTTTTTTTAGAAAAACAAATGATGCCTTTTTTGTAGTTAATGCAAACTGATAATAATTCTGCAGTTGTAAAGCAATTAATACAGCAAACAATAAAAATTAAAAGAATTTAAAAAAAATTATTTGGTTTCTAGAAAATTAAACTCTCTTATAAAAGCCTAAATCTTAAAAAAAAATAAAGTTATTCTAGTTTATTAGAAATAATGTTTATTATGCTAAGACAAAATGTTTTAAATTATTAGCAAAGATATAAGAGATTAATTTTGCACTAATGACTAACCTTGTAGATATAATAATTATAAATTGTGATGTATCGGTCCAATAGCAGAAGATTAAAAGAGTTTTATATACACAATTCAATAACTCTTTTGTTTCTTGTTAAATGTTTATATCAAATAAAATGTTTAAATAAAGAAAAGGTTTTCTGTTTTTTTTATTTTGTAGCTATAACTCTTTAATTATAAATTTTAAAACACAAAACATAAGACAAAAGTTGAAAATTAGATGATCAAGAAAACGATTTGGTTTTTATGCGACCTAATTTTTGTGTTATAATATTAACAAATTCCTATGCTAAGCCTAAAAAATCACCCTGTGTAGAATGAGTATATTTTTATTACTTTAACCGTGTAAACAATAATTAAAATAAAAGTAAATAAAAGTTTTTGAACTTGAAGATAGAAAGTGTTTATTCTTAAGATAAACACGCAAGGAAAAAACTTGAAGCTGGTAAAGGCGAGAAACGAGAAAGCAGCAAAAGCCAATATATAAAAGCAAGGAGCGTCGTCAGCGTTGTCGTCGTCGTCGATTGCAGTTTTTGCGGACGCGCAGCGCTTTGGAACGGCGTCGGCAGTTGACGCGACGCTAGGCGCCTGATTGTGACGCCCCCTCCTCCATTCTTAGCGGCGCCGAAGCCAGCTACTCCGCCACCAAGTCAAGATACTCTAAACTTTATAGAATGTAACACCAAACATTTCGGCTACGCTGTCTTATTTATTTTACTAATGACCTTATAAAGTCTAAAGATTTAAAAATGTAAACTTTTTGAATTTTTTTGAGTTAATAACACATAAATTTTAATTTTTTTCTTATCAAAAATTATCAATTAATTTATAATTTACTGCTTTTTAGTTTTTCTACTGGTAAGTTTTGTTAGGTAGTTTCTTATAAGCGCCTGCTTGCAAAAAAATGTTTGTTTTAGAATTAAATTAGTAAGATCAATGCAAATTCATTCAAACTAGATTTGTAGACTTGGACAAGTTTTGTTCTAATTGGAACTATTCAGCAAGTTGCAACAGATTGCGAGGTAACCGAAGCTACTCAATTCAATCAACAGAAAAAACATAAATTGAAAAATAGTTATAACTTATAACATATATACTTATAAAGTTAGAAATTCGTTATAAAAAGCATAAAAAAAATTTAGATTTAGATGCTAATTAGAAAAAACTTACAACAATAACAATTAAGTTTATTTTATCATCAGTTAAAACAATTACTTCTGGAGTACCTCAGGGTTCTGTGCTAGGACCTCTATTGTTTGTTTTATACACAGCTCATCTCTTTACCATTATAAAATCTTGTAAATCTTGCGCTTTTGCTGATGATCTTCAGCTGTATTACCACTTTGATACTCAAAATATTGTTGAGTCATCTGAAATTGTTTCTGAAGATTTGAACAAAGTTGCGGTTTACGCAAACTCCATAAACTTGAAATTAAACAACAACAAATGTTCTCTAATGTTATTTTCTCGGAAAAAAAATTTGGAATTTTTAAAAAGCAACGTCAACATTAACATAGATAATAATCAACTTGCAGTAAGAGATAGTGTAAATGACTTGGGACTTATAATTGATGAAGATTTTCGATTTAAAAGTCATATTAATCAAATTGTAAAAAAGTCATATTATGCCTTAAAACTTTTATATTCGAGTTCTGGAGTATTAGACTTTAGACTCCGAAAAAAGTTATGCGAGACACTGGTCTTACCGTTCTTGAATTATGGTTTTATATTGTACTACTCCTGTTTAGATGTTGCTACAAAATATAGACTACAGAAAATACAAAACAGTTGCTGTCGATTTGTTTACGGTCTGAACAAGTTTGAGCATGTTTCGGCAAAAATAAAAGAACTAGGTTGGTTGAAAATAGATCAACTCTACAAATATCATCTATCAATGTATACATATAAAATTCTCAAAACATCATCTCCCCGTAATGTGCGTGATTTATTTCGTACAAGAGCTACTGTAAATAATATAAATTCCTTGAGATCAAAAATGAATCTTCATATGCCAAGGTTTCGTACCTCGTTATATCAAAGATCTGTTGTCTTTAACATGATCAAACTGTATAACTCACAACCTTTATTTCATAAAAATCTATCATTGACTGTTTTTCGAAAAAAAAATTAAATATTTAATTTTGAATTCGACAATATAAATTATTGTATATTAATCATATGTATGTCTATGTATTTACTAACATACTAACATGCTCTATATATACTTTTTTATTTAATGTAACTCTAGGTTAAGTTGAGTAGCGTCCGCTAGACTTCGCCGATTCAATTTTTTTCTTTTTTTTTCTTCTTTTTATGTATCTATAATGTACTGATAAAATAGAAATTTGAATAAAGACTATTTATTATTATTATTATTATTATTTTGACATTTGTTGAGTAAAAATTTGATTTGGTATTGATTTTTGAAATACTGACGTCTAAAATTTTGGCAGCGTTGTAACTTTTCCTTCTTCTTTTTATGAACCATCTTATGACGAATATTTTAACATTGTATTGAGAAATTAGACAGTTTCTCACTAGACATTAAAAACGTCATTTTGTTTTGTTTGTCACCGATTGGATTTACGCTGCGATAAACATAAAAAATTACTAATGACCCTACCTGAACACGTAGTGTGTTAATCTAATGATCTTATTTATATTAGGTATGCTCTGCAATCAGTTTTTTTACAGCTACTAAAACTAACTCTGGTCGTCTAGAAAATGTAATAAAACACTATTATATTAATTCTTATTATTAGAATTATTATGAAGACTCGCACGCAAAAGACATAGTGAACATTAGACAAATATATTGACTTGTTGTTTTGATAACGGTTTTTTCGCTTTTTGATTTTGTCTCAGAATCGCAATCGGACAAATGTGTCTATAGTTGCTTTAAGCGCCAAAATCTCGTTGAAACTCTATTCAATGCTCTATTCGTTTTGGTCCTAATACATAAAAAGCAAAGATGTGTACCATAAGTAAGAATGTTTCTTATAAATAAATATAATTATTTTCAAAACTGAGCTTTATTGTTACGTTGTGCAAAAAAAAATATACCTAAATATTTATCATTAAATTTTTTTTGTTATTGTCATCTTAGCAATTATGCTGTCTATTTTTTTTCTGTTATTTTTGCTTTTTTTAACACTATAAATATTAAAGCGTAATATCTGCAATTTTTTCTGTATATGCCTAAATTGACAAAGTCGGAGCGGTACAAAGTTCGCATAAAGGTTTATTTCAATTTGACCAGCTTGTATAGGAGTGAGCTAGGCTTTTGATATATAATATATTATACATACGTCAGTCAGTGATAAATAATAAAAAACTTTTCCAAGACAACTAATAGTTAGTATTTCAAGTTTTTAAATAGAAAAAATTGCAATAGATGCCGTATTTTTGTTAACGTGTTTTTTTAGGTATTGTTACTGTTACTATTTATTTCATAAATGCATCAACAAGTTACTTATTTTTTATTCAAGAGATGTTTTTGTATACAATTTTTTACACTTGTTAGCTTTATGTAAATTTTTATTTTCAAAAAGTTTACTATTTTTGTTGTAATTTTAGCAATATTTCTGCTGTTCACTGCTAAATATAAGAAAAAACAGAAATGTAAAGTGACCAACAGTTTTATACTACTGTTTTCTCCTTTTAGTCTGCAAAGATGTTATTGATTCTAAACTCTATTGATAAATATTAATTTAAAATTGTTTAATAACATTTTTTAAATTGTTTACTGTTCTATAACAAAATGACAAAATATTGGCATTATTATTTAGCTGAGACTGTATGTATAAATGGTGGTCTGCCGATCAGGCGAGCGTATCTGACATTTTCAGTAGACGTATTAAGAAAACGGCAGTCACTGAAATGATTCTTTCTTATTTGTTCAAGAGCTGTGTGAGACACTTTGATATATACCACACGAGTTATAAGAAAAATAATAAAAGAGGAATCAAGAAAAAGGGCAAAGAAAAACGTTCGTTCAACACTATTTGGATTCGGAGTGACTTTTACAGTTGTCCAATTTTTCTTTTTGTTACAGGCTTTATAAATTCTTCTAAAAGTCGCAATTATCTGAAGAAATGAAATAAAAACAACTTCAAATTATTTTTTGATGTAAAACCATTTGCGCAGCTTATGATCTACATAAGTGATAACATTTCTATTATAGCAATTAGCGTTGGATTTGTTTTTCATCAAGCGTTGGAGATAATCGAGGGAGGATAATCGTCTTTACAGGCCAAGTTCTTTTCACTACTGTAAAAAAAAAAGATAAAACAAAATTTTAATTTAAAATATTGTTTTGTTTACTAAAATTCAAGTTAGTAAAAATTGACATTTTTAATTAATGAGTAAAGCTGTTATTTATAGACACAAAAGTTTGGAATAAAATCCAAACTTGCATATATGCAAGTTTGGATTTTAATATCTAAATATTTAAAAGATAAAGCTAAGATTATAACGAGAATGCCACTTCAATTCTAGTTGCAAATCCACAAACAAATTTTACATTTTCATCTTCGAAACAACTTTTTTTAAGAAACTTTACATTTTCGAGCATTTACTATCAGTTTTAATCCTTCTGTTTGTAGGCTTTCGATAAATAGATAAAAATGTTATTTTTCAAACCAGGCGCAAGTGATTTTTAAAGTTTTATGTGACAGTATGTTCAGGCACTGCTTACTCACTATCAAAGTTGCACATTAAATTTCGACTTAATCAAGTTAATAATAATTCGAGAGTGAGAGAAGTTTGACTAAAATTGAGTTTTTTTATGACAGTCTATTTTTCGAAAATTAGTCCGAAGAAAATAATTTATAAGTCACAATATGCCTTGAATCTGTTTGAAACAAAATTAAATGCATAAAATATAACCAAAGTCCGCCTTAGTTAAGTCATTTAGTACCCAGTTTAACAAAACATGTTAATTAACAAGTTAATAATAAAACTAACAAACATAAAGTCTACAATTAGTAAAAACCAATTGAGCTCAGCCTTCAAATATCAGCTCTATAGTTGCAAAAAAAGATTATAGACCCATAATTTAAATTTTACTCTTTGATTCAAGTTTATTCAATTAAAAGTGTTACTTTGTTTGGTCGAGTGATTAACTCAAATACTTAAAGTTGCTTTAATTCAAAAAAAATTAGAAGATAATAGCTTCAAAGTCTTAATTACTAGAAATAAACAATCGTAGTATTAAAATCTTCTAAAAAGATTGACAAATCTTTCCGTAGACTTTTGACCTCAAAAAGCGAGAAAGAAAACCAAATTAATCAGTTAAGTGATATTTCAAGTTACTTTTAAGGCTTATTTAGCATTTTAGCACCTGTTTCCAAAAAACAGAAAAAAAAAATGTGTTTTAGCTGCATTTATCTTTTGCTAAATCATAACCATCAGTTTTTTAAATTTTTTACATGTTCTTTTTTTTATTAGATAGTTTCTTAATCAGCTTTAATCTCACGCTATGATATTTGTGGATAATTCTCAGACACTTGATTACCCTGATTTGCAAAATAACTGCTGTTAGAGTACTTAATAGATTATATATATATATATAATATTTCTTAACTTGCTTGAATTCGCATTATAAAAAACCGGCGAACTCTTACTAAAATATCGGGAGTTGTTTCAGCACAAGCGGCTTGAATTCTGTTTTTTAAGTCTTTTATATTCTGAAAAGGGTTGCATAAACTTGATCTTTAACGATTCCTCACAAGAAGAAATCTAGTGGTGTTAAATCTGTACTACAAGACGGTCAGCTGTTAATATTGTCTCTTCCAATTAATTCATTTTGCTAGATATGTTCTGCCAAAGTGTTGATTTACAATGTAGGAGACCGTCTTGTCGTGACCATATATCTCTTCTGAGTTAAATAGAAACAACTTCAAATTAATAGTAATAAACGTGTTTTGTAAATATTCAAAAAAACGATTATTGATCAATGTTTTGTTAAAAAGTATGGTCCAACAATGTAGTTGCTTACTATGTTGCACTTCACACTTATTGAAACGACTTCTTGGAAGCGAGTTTTTCGTATCTAGTGAGGGATTTCTAAGCCATAGTGTAGCAATTGAGACAATTGACAGAACCAATGTTTGAAAATTTTGTCTCGTCGCTGAACACTAAATTATTTAAGATAAATTCATTATCATGGTGTAAAATTGCAAAACTGGACTCACTTAGGGACTGTTTCTTTTAATTCTTAGACCAAGATCAAATAATAAAAATAAAACTTAATTTCTTTTAAAATTCTACCCACTGACGTTTGACTGGCTCTAGCTTCTCATTTTTAACAGTTGTGACCGTTCGCGATTTATCTCTTTTTGGTTTATGGGCATCGTTTTCTGTACAAAATTTTGACTCAAATTGCGTTTTTGCGTTTACCGTATAAATGTTTATTTTCTCATTGTTAGAATACATTTTTGTTTTTTAAAACTACGTTTGGAATAATTGGGTAGCGTTTTAAAATCCGCCAAGTCGTACTTTTTACGTGGCCCACTCTGTATATAGGTAATATATTGTTTGACGTTAATTTATATCTATACCTTGGTAGTTTTTTCGATGCTAACACGTGTTTTCAACATTTCAACTAAGAGAGTGTCAAATTGACTTCCAAAGCTTATGTTTGAGTAGATAATATTTCGACTGTTTATGAGTATTTAAGATTAATTAGCATTTCGTTTTGTCAAAAAGTATGCAGTCAGCGCCGCTTTTGAGGACACCCACCCCTTAAAATTTGCAACGTGTATGCAAAAAACAGAAAGCGGCGCTTAAACATACAGTCTTCAAAGCCTACTCACGAAAAAAGTAAAAAATGAAAAGACATCAGAGACGTCTCGTTTTAATTCGATGACGATGATCTTGATTTGTCCCGTCTTCGAGTCGCTTAATTTATACGACATGTTTACATATGTTGAAAACGAGCGGGCGCATTCTAATTGTCGGCATTTGTGAGTCAAAGGGTCGCAGCATGCCATGGTCGAACGTGGCGCCACCACCAAATCGAACAAAAAATCTTCTCATTCTCTCTCTCTCATAGCATCTCGATATCGAAATAAAATAAATAATATTATACTACCGAAGAGAAAACGACCAGTGAAACAACATACTTTTTCATTAATTTATATTACTGAGAATTTTAAATAATTTGCATAACTATTTTGGTTTTGACTATTTTTAAATATGTAATTAAAAAATATATTTTGACTTTCATAACACACATTATATCATATGATGTTTATTTTATTTTATTTTGTTGCTATTGATTAAAACATTTAATTTGTTCATTGTTTAAGAATAAATACAAATGTGTCATAATTTTAGCTTGATTTTAAAATTAAAGCTTGGTTGCAGAAACTTAATAAGTAGTTTGTTACCGAATTAGTAGATTTTAATTACTAAATAGAAATTATAATAGTTAATAATTATAATAAATTATAACATCGTGAGACCCAATAGTGAGAAATATTTAACTGTCTCTACAAATTGCAGACGATTCATAAAAAACATTTCTGCAGCGGTGTAAAAAAATTCTTTTATTAATTTTTTAAAGAACATTTTTATAATATAACAAAGTTTTGAATAGAAAATTTAAAAAACCAATTTTTGAAATAAATGCTCTACCAAAAAAGCATTTTTATTCAAAATTTACTAAGTGAATTTTACAACATACAAGAATTTATGGCGTATTATAGTTGTTATAGCAACAGAACTATAAGTTGTATACTTTAGTTATATAACAACACAACTATTTTGTTTGCAGATGACGTCACAATTGCAACTTCTCGTTGGCTTGAAAACATGGAATACAGCGTTGTCAATAGCAAAAGAATGGTTTAAAGTCAGCCAATTGGTACTTAATCAAGAAAAACCATGCAAAAGTCTTTTGTCGACACGTTTTACCAATAGATAAAACATTTGCTGGCCATAGTTGCTAAACAAAAAAACTTTTTCCTTTACAGAGACGGGTTATCAGAATTATCACCGAGCTAAAGCATTGAAATGACGTAAGTTTATACAAAAATTACACCAAATAATATTTTGAAATTTTCTAATCTATACATCTACGTAAAAAACTTAAAGTCTTCCCATAATTTTATTTTTATTTTTCAATGAATGAAAAATTGAAAAACTACATATGTTTCGGCTTTTAACTTATCTTTTGATAAGAGCCATCATCAGGTTTGAGTGGTGTGTTAACAACGAAGCTTTAACTAACACTAGACAAAATAAAATAAATTATAAATGTTGAGGGTGAACAAGCCGGTTGGTGGGGATCTAGTGGTTGAAGGGTGGGTGTAGAATTAAGACATGAACTTAAAATTAAATGAACAGTAAACATAATATAAATAAAATAAAAAAATAAAAAAAACCAAATACAATATAGAGAATAGAGGATAATAAAATAGATAACTAAGGAAGAGACAAATCGAAATATTATGGTTGTTTTTTGTAGGTATTAAAAGTCTTAATGTAGGGTTCTATAATTTGTGTGGAAAAATTGGTTTGATCATTTAGAATAGAGTCAGGTGATCTCTCTTTTAATTTTAGAATTTCTAGAACTTCTAGATTGGCGTTCTCTTTAAATTTTGTTGATGTGTGTAGTAATTCATAATGGGAGAATTCGTGTTCCATTGAAATAACATGTTCTGCAAAACTACTTTTATATTTGAGATCATCTAAGCAAAATTTGTATTTAGATTTATTTTTAATCAATCTGAGATGTTCAGAAATTCTAATTTTCAGAGGGCGTAAAGTTCGACCAATGTATGACTGGCCGCAATTGCAAAATAATTGATATATTCCGCTTTTTTGGTCATTGTCAATTGTGTCTTTATTTGAAACTAAAAATGATCTTAATTTTTGAAAATTAGAAAATGAAATTTTAATGTTGAATTTTGATAAAGTCTTACTTATAGAGTTGGAAATTGGTCCGATATATGGTAGGCTAAAGTATTTAATTGGATTATTTAATTTGTTTGATTGTGTGTGTAACGTGGTTAATGAGGTAAAATTATTTAAATGATGTCTGGTGTATTTCTTACGGTAAAGTTTATTAATAAGTTTTATTGGGTATGAATTGTTGACTGCTAATTGTTTAATAATATTGAGCTCTTGTTTGTGGTCTAAATTATGAAGTGGTAGTGAAAAAAGTCTATTAAGTAAAAAGTTAAAACTAGCTAATTTTTGTGAGAGTGGTTGAAATGAATTATATGGGATTAATGAATCGGTGGTAGTATCTTTTCTAAAAATGGAAAATTTGTGTTCGTTATTTTTAATTTCAATGCTTAGATCTAAAAAGTTGATTTTGTTGTGTATGCTTTTTTCGAAAGTGAATTTTATGTTGACATTAATTGAATTAAGAAAATCTAGAAAGTGTTGAAGATCTATATCTGAACCTTGGAAAAGACAAATGACGTCATCAACATAGCGATACCAGTAACAGATATTTTTCCGAAAAGGATTGCTGTTATTGATGATAACATTATTTTCCATGTTACTTAAAAAAATTTCTGCTGATAGGGGTGAAAGTGGATTGCCCATACTTAAGCCGGAAGACTTTAAGTTTTTTACTTGTTTGAATAAATTTTTTAAACAATACCATTTTGAGTTATAAGATGGAACAATTTTATAAATTATACATCTACGGCCTGGTTCTATATAACATTTGTCAACTTTAACAAGTTACTAATTTAATGGCAAATTCGATTGCTAATGTTAAGTGATGTTTAGAATAACAATAAGTTAACATATTGTCAACTAATAATCAATCAATGTTAATTCAGGATTTGCGTTGCATAAAACTATTGCCAAAGTTAACATTTAATCTCAAACTTACATTAATTTTTTGTCAGTTAATTAGTTAACAGGCATCGATTAACTCACAAGTTTGTTTCCATTCAAAAACTTTGAGAAAAAAAGTTCTGTAGTTTTTGGTGTAAAGCAAAAATAATTCCTTAATTAGTATCTTTATTTAGTATAATTTGGTTTAATTAGATCATAAAAGTTTTCAATATCTAGTTTGTCTTCACTGAGTGAAAAGAATAATGATGAAGCAAAACGACCAGCAAAAATTCGTCGTTGTTTGAACTGTATGATGACCAAGATTTTAAGAAACGGTACAGAATTAACACAAATATCTTCATAAAATTGCTCAACTTGATCGGTCATTCCCTAGAACCTGCAACAAAACGAAAATAATCAATTTCTGGAAAATTGCCACTTTTTGTTACATTACGATTTTTAGCCAGTGCATCGTTTCAGCAAGTAATTAATGATAATATCAAAATTTATAAATCTTCGACAAGAAGAACCATTACCAGAACCTAATTTAATAGCAGCTTTAAAACCTCGTTACATTGAGATGCCCGTAACTGCCCAAGAAAGACATTTAGTTAAATCGGCATCAGAAAATGTTGTCGGTTGATGTTTAGTCTGGGCATAGCAGAACAACCAGGAGTATCTATAGAAACTAAAATAAAATCTGCTAAAATAATAAATAGATAGACTTCAGAGATCATTAAAATAGTCTGCAGCAGCATCAAAAACATTTAATATGATTCAATTTGATTTTTTATAATTGCTAAAATGTAAACCCCTGCTTTATTTAATTAAGGCTTATAATTGTTTCTACTCGTTTTATTAATTTTGACCCTATATATACTCCTCATCAAGCCACTTTGCTCGTACATACTGTTCTTTCTGTTAAAAAAAAGCATCAAAATGTATTACTGAACACCAAAAGTCTAGTTTAGTTTTACGTATTTTTTCGGTAACATTTTTTGCGTTTTTTTTTTAAATTTGCATACTGCAACTTTAAATGTTTAACAGTTCTGGTAATATCAGTGTCTGCATTAAATTCAAGTGAGATGTTTTGCGTTTCTTAGTGATTACATATGACGTGCCTTTATTTTCAATAATGTGTTTATATCTTAAGGAAAAGAGAAAAGTGGATATTGAGAAATATAGAAAAAATACTTAAGAATAATTGAAAATCTGTAAAACCCTTAGAACAAATTTTACTTACCTTTCAACAATACTCAAGAATGTCATTTTTTTTTAAAGTAAAATTTGGTGCGTTTTTTTTATTTGATCTTCTATAGTATCAGGTAATTAATTAGTTGCAAACAAAAAACAAAAGTAGAACACAACAATACAAAACGTCAATCGGTTGGAGTCAATGACACCAACCTTTTTCTATAAACGATAAAGTTCCTAAGAATCAAACGTAATCCTCAGTTAACTTGTTGTCAAAGTGTTGTCAGTTAACAAACGTCTGCAAATCATTTATACAACGGTGTCAAAAATAATTTAATGTCAACATGCTATTAAAGTTAACACGATGTTAGCTGACATGTATACAACCGACCCTACATATAACAACTACACATCTTGGTATAACAGCTGTTTAGTTTAGGCAAAGATACATAAATATAATATAAGTGACTTTTTCACTTTTTCAAAAAGGAAGATAATTAGGTACCTAATTAGGTAATTTCTCGTATTAAGAATATTTAATTTAGTACTAACATTGTCGATTTATCAGACTGTATATACGAAAAGTAATAAATTGTTTCTCTGAAAAACATGTTTTGGTCGGTTTTCTTGGATATATTCATTGATGTTAATTAATAATATTATTAAAATTTAAATTAGAAAAGTTACCAAAAATGTGATGACTTAATTCTCTGAACTTAATTTCGTGCTACTTTGGCACATATCAAATAGGTATAAAGTAAAAGCTTTGTAGACCTATTTAATACGTGCCAAAATAGCACAAAACTATGGTCAAAGGTTTAAAGATTAGGTCTCACATAGTTCATTTTGATTATAATAATTTACATAAATTTAACTCATAAACGACTTCTATCGTGTGATTCACAATTATTTAGACAGGAAAGACAAAATTAGATTCTTAGCTTAATTCAGTTTTAGTTTGACATTTGTAAGATACCTCTCGAAAAGTGTTGAGAAAAGATATACGTAAAGCTTTTCTCATATAAGTTGCAGCCCTCTCATCTATTGCTGCCACCTGAACATAGCAGACGTGGTTTAATCAGAATTTTGTTACGCTTTTGTAAGAAGCATTTCTGTTCTTGTGTAAAAATCATTATATCAATGTTTTAAAATGATTAATCAACAAATTTGACAGAAGTCAGAAAACGGATGTCAAACTAACAGCACTGTATCAAGCAAAGAGTCTTCTACAGAATTCCCTTATCTAAATAATTATGGATCACACCGCATGTTTATGATTATGACTTACTTATACGCATAATAAGAGCTTATTACATATCGACTTTACTAGATAAGAAACTGACGACTTTCTTTAGTATTATGTTTTTTAAACTCTAATAATTATGTGTACAAAATATAAGTTTTTAAATTGAGATGTCTAAATACGCTTGCATTCTGTTACAAATAAACATTATTATTATTTTTATTATTTAACAAAAAATGTAAGATTTTGAAAACTACTGCAAACTTGCCTGCTACTGGCTCAACTATGACAGTTGTTAACGCTGCAAAACTTTATGACTATTGTTAAACAAATTTTTTTTTAAGTTAGAAGTTCCAAGAAGAGAAGTAAACGTTTTAGATTTACTTCTACAGAATATATTTTTATTTATCTATAGGGTAAAACAAATCAAATAATGAATGTGTTTTGTTTAATAATGTTTTTTAACAAGTATGATTTTGTTTTATTATTAACACTGCGATATCTCTTTTTATGTTTTTTTTAAATTTTTCTATTTGTTTACAAAAAGCTATAAAATTGCACTACAGCATAAGTAAACACGTGCTTTTTTCAAAACCAAGAGAAAAAAGTACAATTATTAAAAAATATACAGTTGGTTATCATAGCAGCAAAACAAAGAAAAATCAAAAAAGCCGAAACAATCACATTATATGCACGATTATAAGTTAAATAAATTATTAAACATTTTTTACAACTTTTTAAATTAAGAAGTTTCAGCTATTATTTGATGCTTTTGTTCCACCTTTTATATCCAATAAAGTCTATTTGATAATAAATTAGAATCACTAAGAATTTTAATGGGGATAAGTGTAATTTAGTAATTCTTAGCAAAACTCTAAAAGCAGCAAAAACGGCAGCTAAGTTTAAAAGAATAGTTATTTACATAAAAGTCAGGAAAATGTCACATTACTGAAGAGGAGCTAAATTGAAATACGAGGCACTTTGTGCCGAGTATTTTAAAGCTCCGAGTCAAGTAAGAGATTTTACTGACGTGTTTTGTATTAAATTTTTCCAGAAATCGTAAAAAAAGACGAAATTTACAAATATTGGAATTTTTTTTGACAATTTCCACAAAAATCAAATTTGTCAATTTTGTTGGCAACTATAGTTACTAGAGTATATTTTTTATTTTGCGTCTTGTAAAGTTTTTACAGTACTACTCCGGAAAACTCAATTTTCCTGCGCGTAAATAAGCAGGAAAATGTTGTTTCCAAGACGATTTCCGGAAAAATTTATTTAATTAAAATAAATAAAATCAAATAAAACGTGTTATGACCTACGCCGACAAATAAAGTAGGTACGTAAGATCGTTCAAATAAAAGAATATTCTCTTGTAGTTAGGGGCTTATGTAACAACTCTTTAATTGCTATTCTTACCTTAAATAAGTAATTCCTGTCATAAAAAATGACATTTGCAAGCATTACAATAATTTTAATGTTTTAACTATAAAAATTTGATAAAACCTAATTAATTATTATGTATAAATTCATAATAAATTAAGTTATTTCTTAGTAAAGTCAATTATTGAATATTTTACCTTATCCACCAATCTTCATAGAAGTTATTCATAAGTTTATTAATATTTTAATATTTGCGTAAAATATGCAGATCTTCTTATAAAAAAAATGTGTTGTATTACATTAAGGTGGGTATTTAGATTTTTGAGTTTAATTAATTAACCTAATGTGTAAATAACATTAATGGCGTGAATTAAAATAATAATAACTTTATTTAAGCTTTTTATGATTACTAATTAGATATCGTATACACTTTATATTGCATTCGGTCATTAAATATGAAAAGACTGAATAGTATTAAGTATTTTGAAAAGAACTTTTTTTCTGGTAGTAGTCGCCTATAAAATATACTTATGTGTGCTCTTGATTGTCCGTCAGCAATAATAGAATGGCCAAAAGAATAGTAAAGAAAGAAAACTAGATGTCGGTTGAATTGAAGCTCTTAACACGTTAAATGAAATGTTAAATCCCAATTTTCCAAACGCAACCTGAAAAGATATTTACGTGGATATTGCCCATTGGGCAAATACCTATTGTTACAATTGTACCTCTCAAGGACCAACGTTTAAAACCCTGACTAATCTTATTTCTCTAAAAGGACGAATTTAATTGAGTGAGCTAGGGCATCCGCAAAAAATTATCTATGTTGAATACTCTCTCTCTTCCTTTTCTTTCTCTTCTGTTTAGAGGATTTAAAGGCGGTTCAATACAAAGATTGTTCCCAAATGCTCAAGTAGAAAAAGTGGAGTCTACCGGTTTGTTTTCTTTCAAAAAGTGTTTACCGATTTGGAAATATTTAATCTTTCGAATGTATCAGTTACAAATTGTTGTAATTGCTCACTAGAGACGGCTCTGTTTTTTACGGTCTACTGGAGGGCTAGATGATATACTGCTTGTTTACTTTTACTTCTAAAATTTTAAGATTTATTTGTAGGCGACAGCTTCCTATTTTAATTTAAGTGAACTGGAAAATTAGAAAAAAATTACAGCTCTCAAAGCTATCAGTTACAAACTTTTAAATAATTTCACTTTAGTTTAAAAACTCTAGTTAACCTCTAATTTCAATTGTCAAATGAATGTTTGTCAAATCTACAAAAAAATATAAATCTGAAAAATCGTATGGTGAATTTCTAAAAGCTAAATAAAGTCTTATAAACTTCAAAAAAACCTTATATTTATTTGATTACACGGTGAAATACACCCAACAAAATTTTATATATTATAGATTACAATCTAAATAAAATTTCAATATTTTTGTAAATATATAATCAAAAAAAAATTTCTTTTCCAATGCTCAATTTAAAAAATTGGTTATTTGTTTCTAAATGAATTTTTTTAGATACTTTTTAGTTTTTTATTTTTAATAAACAGTTTTAAGTTATTTTCTGCTTGAAAAAGTTTAGAGTTTCTAAAGAATTTTAAAATAGCTCAAATTTTGTGCTGGTCACATATGTGAATATGAGAATATGTTCTTTTTAACTCTATATTGACGCTGCTTAGTAAAAAAATTTTCAAATTTTAGAGTAATTAGTTATATTAACTAAAACATTCACATTTCTTTCAATTAAATAAATTAAAATAATAGTTGACACTTCTGAAACATTGTAAGACGTTTAAAGTAAAAATGATTTCACACAACAAATATATGGCAATAGTTATTTACCTAACAAGTTCGAAAAATGAAATTTCTCAGATAAGCACTTTGTTTGAACCATTAGTGCAAATGGAAAAAATTACTTTTCGAAAAAAATAGATGCAATTCATTAGGTAGGTCTCATTGTTAGGTTGTTAAAGTTTTATTGAAATAAAAAAACATTGTTTCAGAATTTTTTTATTAGTTTCGATTGCAAAGTAAAAAACACCAGGATGTAAACCAATCGTTATTTTATGCATCAGAAATGATCAAAAACTACCGATCTTTAAACAATGAGTCCAAATAGTATGTTTCAAACCAAGGTAAAGAAGTGCTTTTTTGCAGACCGCGAGCAAAGTTCAAGGCCAAATTAAAGTTGAGCAAATTGCTTAAGGCTAGCAAAACTTTTTTTTTATTATAGTTTTTTTTCACTTCCCGCATTACAACTTTGTTGTAAAACAAAAATTTAAGGTGTACAAACTGTTCATTTTTTTTGGCATACTGCAGAAGGTGTTATGTTCAATTGGTTGCTTAGTCACTTTTTCAGTACAAATACTAAGAAATAAATTAATTATCCAGCAAATCTCATAGAAACATATTTTTTAATTTCTTGTTTCCAGTGCGGTTTAATTATCACATGAAATTATAAATTATATGATTGATCTACCAACTTGCTTTATTGAATTAGGTTTCATTTATTGATAAATTATTTTAATAATTGTAACCTTTTGAGATTGCTGATGACAGTGACAGTTGAAAAGCTGTCAGATAGAATTTAGTACAGTGCCATTGTAAAAATAAAAAAAGCTTTACTTTTGTATTGCAAATGAAATACAATTGTTTACATTTTAAAACTGCTTGAAAAAAATTTATATCAAATTAATTACTAATTTGTATAAAATTTCCCTGAAGACTAGGCTTAAAAAAACTCATTTTTTGTAAAACATATATTTAAAAAATCTTTTGGAATGACAAAAAAATTCCCTAAAAGTTTTTCTATTTTTTAGTCTTATTCTAGCGCCAAAACTGTTAAAGCATTAAAACAAAAAAATTTATCGACAAATTTTAAAATCAAATTAAATGTCTTTTAAAAACAATAGTATTGAAATTTTTTGTCAGATTAACCGTTTCCGAGTATTCAAGTTTTAAACCAATTAGTTTTTTTAATATCTTTTTGCGTTAAAATTTTGTAACTAACAAAAAATCAATATGTAAAAAATTACTAAAATGTTTCTTAAACGAAATTTAGTGCTCTAAAAAAAGATCTGATAATTCATTTTTAAGTAGCACTTATTTCAGAAGTGCTTCAATATTTCATTTTGTATGGTTTTTAAACTTCAATTGCAAATACTTTTGAAGAAAATACTCTATTAAAAAGATCTCTTTGGTAGAACATTACATTTCTTTCAAAAAACATTTTTGTAACTTCATATTGACTTGAAATAGAATTTAGAGCTAAATTGTAAATTTAAAAAAAATATCAATTTATAAAATTTACTCGAAAACGGTTAGCCTGACAAAAAAATTTAGTCCGAAAGAAAATTTGAATTTCTACAAAAAATATTTGTCAACAGTTTGACGGTAAAATAAGATCAGGACTAAAAAATAAAAAAACACGATTGATAGACTTCTTATTATTATTAGAGGTTAATATTTTAAAGTTTGTTTTGTCATTTCACAGTATTTTTAATTTATTTGGAAAAAAACATTAATTTTTTTTGACCTAGTCTAATGCCCAGCTGAAATTGAAATTTTAATTTAGCATAGGTACAAATGTAACTGTATGAATATAATAAGAAAGATTTACAATATTTATTCATTTTATGTAAAGATAAACAAACAATAATTTTTACATTTAGCTTAAATTTAGAATCTATTTTTTGTAACTAGCAGGTAGATAAAATGAAATCGATTGATATTAAATGTTAAATTAAATACAAAAAATGGTTTTTTGAAAATAAATAATTTTTAATACTTTGAAAAAAAAATCAAAGTGTATAATATAAAATTAAATTTTAAAAAATAAACATAAGTATTGAATATGTAATTTGATTTAGATAAAATAATTCTAAAAAAAAACCGATTTGTTGTGGTTTTGATCAATGTTTTCTACACTGCTCGTAAACAGTTCTCATTCTTGCAGTTCAGTTTTAGCCGACTTTCAACTTTTTGAAAATCAAGAAACTTTGTTACTCTGTGACAATTGCTTCTATTACCAAACTCAAATCTTTATTTATGTGTTTTTGCTTAGAACATTGTCAGGCTTTTTTATTTAACGCTCAAGTGTCAAGGCTTATTTGCACTAAATTTAGAGAAAAATTTATTGATATTTAAATATAACAAATAGTACTAAAATATAATTTTTGAGACAGAGATAGTTGCCAGACATTTTCCACAAGATTTTCGTTAAAAACCCAATTTACGAGAACTTATTAATGTAACTACCATCTTACATCTGGTATAGTGCGACAAACTAAATAAGACCTAGTAACCTTTTTACGAGCCTAACATCATATGCAAAAGTGTCAACTTTTTGAAGTTGTTGATAATGGTTTATTACTTGTATTGTTTGGTACCTCACCGAACATTTAAGGCTGACAAATAAGTACCATAGCTTGCTCGCAGAGCTGTAATTTTAACTGATCTACCAAACATAACCGTCATAAGCTTTTTAAAAACTAGCAGTTTTAAGCTTGTGAAAATTCCACTAGCTCTTATTTGGTTTATCGCACTATACCGGGATAAGTTTTACCGGTGGTGCATAAAGGTTTATTTAATTCTCATATTCTAAATGAGCGAAATAATTTGTGTTTCAATTAAAAACCAGTGGTTCAGTTTTATTCAAAATTTGACAAAGATCAGAGAAGTTTTGTAGAAAAACTTTGAAATGGCTTGATATATGTAAAATAATTTTTGCATCTTTAATTACTATTATATTTGCATTTTATAAAATTATTTTTTTCGTAATTTATGGTAAGACTGTATTTGGTGTCGACAATAGATTTAGGTTTTTAGGTACATTTCTAATCAATAGAACACTTTTCATATTATTTACTTAATGATTCCGAGCGATGACAACAACCCTATTGTAGCGAGAAATTACGATCTCTCAAGTATCCAGTCTATAAATAACTTATAGGTCGCTAATAGCCATTTAACATAAATATCTATTTTCAATAATATTCTTCACCTTGATATAATATAGTATTAGTCAAAAGTATGGAATAAGCAGTTTATTTCGGTTAATATGAATTTTATAACCAAATGACTTTAACCAAAATTTGTTTACTAATTATTTTTTATTTCTAAGCCTACTCGTTGTTTTTGTATGTTGACGCATTTTCAAGGAAAAGTTATAATTTTTTTATTTCTACTTAAATGACAAACTAAGAGTGATTGCTGCGTTCATTTAATACGTGATGGCTACGTAAATGAGAAAGGGTTCACTATTATTTTTAGTAGAATTATCCTCTCATAAATAAAACATTAAATAGTGGAAAATCTGATTTGATATCACATTTTGTCGGTTATTAGAAAATATTATTTTACACATGAATTTTCTTTTTAAAGCGTATAAAAGGAAATAAAAATCATTAAAAAAATCACATAATTATCATTAAAGAATAACAATAACATTTCCATATGATAATTTTTAGAATAAAATATTATTTTCTGTTTGATAAGTAGATGATAATAAAATATTGATTTCAAAATTTCTAATGTCTATTATCACGTTTAAAAAAAATTGCATGACATTGCTTAGAATCAATCATCTTTTCATACATACATACAACAAACTTGAAAAAATTTTCAGTAATGTAATTATGCATGTATTATTTTTGTTAATAATTTAGTATCTGTTATAAGTAATTAGTTATTATAATATATCAATATTTAAGATTGATATTGATAATGTTTAAAATGGAGAAATAATAAAATTACTATTTAAATATTATTTCTTACACAAGTAGGGAAGTAGATACATTTTAAAAATATTTCAGTGGCACATAAAAGAAAGCAATTAAAAAACAGTATATTAAGAGATGTGAAATTTAATACCAGGTAATTAAAAAAAAGAGACTGTGTATTGTTAAATTATAGAAAAAAAAACATGTTCAATTACAAATTTAATACTTACTGAAGATTATAATAGCAAGAAATCATGTGCTTACTCTGTATTAGCAGACGTATTATATTTATGATATATAATAAATTTTATGTATGAAGTGATATTATGTGTAATATGAGAAAAAAAATAAAACAGCACAGCAGCCGTTGTTTTATCCAAGCCGCCTAGACAGCATAATTAATGACAGCAAATATTTCAATTTATCAGTATGAACATTAAAAAAACTTAACGTCCAATAATTTACAGCTAATTTTCCTATTTCATCCACGGCCTACTCTATTATTAGAAGTAGTTTTTTCTACACACACATACACACACGTCACGCAACTTAAAAAACATATCGCATACATACACATACAGAAGGAAAGGGAAAAAACTAAATGTAAAACAAATTGTATGTCATTAAAATTTTGCGCTCGACGACTCTAAATTGATAATAAATGACAATAATGAAGAGTAGGCGTGGTAAATAGCGTGGTGAGCGCCGGAAGCGGCTCTGGCGGCTGCTTTTCGAACCTCTGTCATGGCTGTCTTGATGTGCATGTTATTTTCATTATACCTACAATTACTGACATGACGATTGTTGTATACTTGTCACTTAGATTTACAAGAAAAAAAAATTACATTTGCATACATTTAATTTTTTTTTAATGACGTGCATAGGTACTTTTATTTCTTCTGCTCAGGCTCTGCTTGTTAGATAATCTAAAAATTGTTAGCTTTATTATTGATTAATAATAATAATCATAATAGGCCGGTATTAGATAGAAAAGCTCACCGACTAGCTTTCAATTTACAGTTATTTTTGTTCTATATAATAATGAACAAAGCATATGGAGTGAATTAAAGGTTAACTATAAATATGCGGCACGTAACAATCGGTAATGCCTGGTACTTCGGAGAAGATTAATAAATCAGTGATTTTCAACGATTTCAATAGCTCTATTGATTATCATATTAAAAAAATAATAGACTTCGACTACGTTTTCTTTGTTTTTTTTAATTTAAAATGTTCCATATAAATAAGTTATTTAGGTGGCAGAAAAAAATTGCCGGCAATTTGTAGAACAGTTCTTACTTTTTAATAAAATCTTTTTTGACGTAATAGAAATAACTTTTTATGAAAAACGTTTTAAAGAATAGAGTTTACTAATAATTGTAACATTATACACATCATAATAGCTTAAAATTATATTTTATCAAATATTGTCTAATTTTGTAAAAACTTCAACCTCATAACTCCTATCAGCATATATTTAGACTAAGCAATATTCGAAAAATTATCACATATTATATCGTAAGATCATATATATTTTTTTGAACGTATTTCAAAAACGTACTAATTACTTGTTTTTGAAATTCCCGAGAAAAAATTACGGAAAATATTTTATGCAGAAATAGTATTCGGGGAGAAGTTCTCAGAACGCTTCCAAGGGTTAAAAAAAAAGTAAAACATAAAATTGAAGCTCTGACTATTATCGACATCGAGTAAGTTCATGTTGTTACAGGTACGGTGGCAATAGCAACCACTAATTAAACAGAAAATTATTCTTTCCTTAATTATAAGTGGAAAAATGTTTCTAAACTGTCGTTAAGTGTAGATTTTAGTTATTGCAAAACATTATTACTTATTAACTTCAGTCATTGAAATATTGACATCTTTCGGAAAAGATCGTGTCGAAAGGTTTAATAAAATTGTCAACGTTTCGTACTCCATCGGTAGAGGCGTCATCAGGACAAGGAAATAAAAGCCAAAGCAAGCACGGTAACTTGACGTGTGAACCACGATAGAGGCAAAACTTATTCTGGCTAGACCTCGTTGCTGCTTGGGTAAGCGAGGAAGAGGTAACCGTGAAAGCCTTTCTTCTTCAATTTCAGTCATGTTGGGTCAGGATAAAAAATTACCGGAATAATTTTGTGGTTATAGTCGTGCAAGAACTACTTTCTTTTATAACAATTGACTTAAAGGTAACAAGCTGTAGACAAATCCGTCATAAAATACATTTCAACTAATTCTTTATAACAAAATACGGTTTTATATAAGACCGGAACTCTGGTGATACTTATATTTATTACATGTTTTCGGTTAGCGGTAATTTTGTTGTGAATACTATTAACTTCTACACAATCGACACTTTCAAAACAAAACAGATTTTAGACGACTATACTATGGAAAACTCTTAAAATTTCAATGTCTGATGATTGGTTTATTTACCTAAACGTAATGACATTCTCAGATTTATCAACTATATTCGATTAACATTGAGATGAGCTATGCACTTAATATTAAAATTTAAAAGCATCAAATAACATATATGTACTTACTATTATTGATATTAAACAGCTTGTTTATCTTGTAATTTTGCAAATAAAGATGCCAGGTTAAGCAGTACCTAGACACATAAGTCAATAACATTATTAATAAATAGAATTGTTTCTTCAAATACACTTTTATAAATACGTGCGTGTTTTCTAACCATTTCTTCGAAACTTTGTGACTCCTGATAGATATACTTGCCTATCATAAAATTGCTTTCCAGTCGCAGATTTAGTAGTCCTTTGCTAAAATATTTCTTGTATAAATCTTACTTTGACTCATTAGTATAGTCAGTCAATGAATAGGATTAAGACAAAATTTATTTCTATTTAGCGAAGGTAAAGCTTTTAAAAATGCAAAGAATTAGACTAGTAATTTAAACGTCTTAGATATTAAAACTGTAATACTTCCACGTTTTTTGATAACAGAAATAGATTGATCTGATAATTTGGGTTGTGTGAAAAAATTGAAAACAATAATAAAAAGATAACTCAAGCGTGTTAGATCTTGTTAGATCAGAGGAAACGTCCCAAAACCAAGCTTTCTTTTCGTTACGTTTCAATTGTTAGATCTGTAAAATGTAGGCTCTTAGCCTCTGAGAAATTTGTTTTTTTTTTTATTTGATCGTTTCTCTAAGCAGACAAGAAGGTCTGAAAAGCCTTGTATATATTAATCTGACGCAATTAAGTTACTTCAAAAATTCTTTTTTAGACTCTCTTATTATTAATTAACGCAGATAAATAATAGACTGTATTAAAATTTTTCCTCTTTTATAATGAGGTAAAAGTATAGCTTAAAAAATTTTTTAACTTCATTTCCAACACAAAATTTAATATAAAACAAAAGTTTATTATTTTCTTGTAGATACATTGTCTATTAAAAAGATATAAAATTGCAAAAACACTTCTAGCAAAGTTCTAAGTGTAGAACTAAGAAAAAATTAAGTCTTCTAGTTTATGACAGGTAAGCTGAGCCATATTTGAATTTTTAAAAGCGAACACACTATTTTTTCTTAAAATTGTATTATAATAGACTAAAATTTTATTTATTTTTTTAGTAAACTTTTACACTATTTTTGGCAGACAAACACGAGGTTCTCAAATCTATTGTATTTTTTTATGTTTGTTTTTGACTAGATAAACCAATTTTAATAATTATGTCTATATTTAACAAGTAGTCCCACATTAACTTCATTAATATCTGAATAGTAACTTTTGAGATATTCTTATTGATGCTTTTTTTAACATATATTTTTGACACTTCAAAAATAAGTAATTAAAATTGATTACAATATAATTAAGTATTAGTGTATGTTATTGTTTAATTAATTAAAAAAATAAACAAAAAACCCTTTGAATTAATTAGATACAGAAAATAATAATTACTCATATTGAAACCGGGTTTTTTCAAAATTTTATTTTGATAAATTATTGTTGAAATATACTCTATTTTTAACCGACTTCAAAAAAAAAAGTTTTCAATTTGACTGTATTTTTTGATGATGATCATTTTGATGATTCTTTTTTTATTTGAAAGCTGGTGCTTTCCGACTAGTAGTAGTTTTTAAGTTATTTTTAATAATGTTTTTTGACATATATTTTTGACACTTACAATTATAATTGGTTATAAAAACAAGTAATAAATTTAAAATTTTAAAAATTGCTTCTAATATAATTAAATATTAGTTAATAACCAATTTAAGTCAATTAAATAAATAAAATAATAATAATTAAGTAATCATATTGAAGTCTAATAAACTGAAGTATAATAAACTAATAGAAAGCAAACAGAGAAAACTGCATCTTAATATATAATTTTTGAAAAATTATTACATTTACTATTCATTCTTAAACTATAAAAGTAAGCAGAAATAACAAAAAAAACAACTTTTTTTCAAATTTTGGTTCAAATGAGTCATTATTTTGTGATATATCGTGCTTTTTAACCGACTTTTAAAAAAGAGAAAGTTCTCCATTCGACAATTTTTTTGTTTTTTTTATGTTCAGAGTTTTCGACTGGGGGAACCGATTTTGATTATTTTTTTTAATTGTGATGCTTTTCCTGTGGTCCCCTCAAGATCTAAATAGTAGTTTTTAAGATATTCCTAATTCTTTTTTTGACACATATTTTGACAAATCCAATTGATTATAAAAATTACTGAAAAATTAAAGAAATCGGTTTCAATATATGTAATTAAATACTAATTTATTTGATTCATTTATTTAAACAAAAAACAATTTAAACATTTAAACATTTTAAATTAATTAATAATTAAATATTTTAACATTTAAATACATAACATAATAATTATTCATATTGAAGAATATTAAATAAACATTCAATTTGTTTAATTATATTTTGTAGTTTTCACATAATAAGCAGATTGATTGTTTCCAAATAAGCCAATAACAACAATATGACAAATCTGTTTAATTTATTATGCCAACTTGTTTTTTTACGTAATTACTAATTATTATATAATTTGACATGTTTAGCTGTACTTATCAGGGCCAAATAAAGAGTTAAGAAAATTCTTACTAAAATTTTTTTAATACTAAAAAATGAATAAGATTGTTGCATTCTTCTTCTTCTTCTTCTAAGGATAGGGACATAAGAAGACAGGACAGGAGAGCAGGAGCAGGACAGGTGAAGTCTGGACCACCCCGGTACCTCGTTACCACAGCTTAGGCCAAACAGCCACAACAGCCGCCTTAGACCGAGACGCGGCGATTCACGACATTCACGACCTAACCGGAATAAATCATCCTTCTTCTTGTACGTGTGTCTGTGTGTTTATATAAGATACCTTACCATGTATGTGTTGACACAGAGTCGGCTTTATTCACTTTTTTGCAAAACACTCATTATTAAACTGAAAAGTCTCAAAGCGGAACGCACTCAAATCTGATAATGTAATTTTTTATCATAATGGTATTCCATCACAATATCTCTAAATGGTTTACTTTGTATATACATATTTATTTAATTAATTGATAATAAACCATAATGAACCTAACCGTTTGTTAGTATAACTTCTAAAAGAAGTTTATAGAAAATTAAAAATTTTTTTAGAATTAGAAAAAATTCTATAATAAGCTAACTAGTGCTTTTTAAAATAAATTTATTTTATTCTATACATTGCAAAAAATAGGTGCAAAAAACTATTTTTTAGTTTTCTTCAGATCTATCATGTAGGTACATAGGTATATAATATTAATATTTTATTGTAAACACATATTCAAGATTTTACAAACTGACTAAAAAATCAACTCTTATTTTGACGTCAGCAGCAATTAAAGTCGCTCGGTGACCAGATAGCTGAAGATAGTGCGTTTAGAGCCTAGACGAATAAGAGGCGTAGAAGTCTTTTAGTAAAAAAAAGATGTTTGTAAATGGAGGACACATGATATCAAGAAAAGTTGCAGTGGCTTACTCCTATTAATGCTACTAAAAAATTTTGAACAAAAATAAATGCAACATTACTAACCACAGTAATCATTAATAAAATTAAAAAAGTAAAGCGTGTAAAAATGGTTGGATGGCTGTTCAATGCCAGCCTGACACAACAGCAACAACAACAAAATTAACATTGCAAAAAATAAATAAGATATGAAAAAATATTTAATTCTTATGTGGCTCGTAATTTGCATAGTAAAACTCTTCTTTGTCTGTAGTGCACACCACAAGAGGGTAAACTTGACATGCTACATTACAAAATGTAATATACCTTCATTAGTTTAGGTCTCATAAGAAGAACAAAAATATATTTTAGGTACCTAATCAATTCTAAAAAATTGCTGGATAGATTTTAATTTATTTGTAGAGTATTTGATATTTTCCATAAGAGAACTAATAGAAAAGTAATAGGAAACACATTTGAAAACATACCAGTCCATTCTAGTCAGATCCAAATTTTTTTTTAACAACACTTCATTTCACTATGTTACTTATTTAGAAACAGCAAATTTGATTAATTATTAATAAGTTTTATTAACGAGTGCTAATAAACATGAAACATGTCTACAAAACTTGGTTTTTAATGACTTTGCTTTAATCAATTACTTTTTGATTTTTTGTTAGGAATACCAAAACAGATGGTAAATATTTCATATATTAGATGCGCGTTTCTGACAAAAGACGCCAGCGTAATAACTTTTTTAACCACCAATTTTTTTTGTCTGATTTTGTTTTTGTTAACTCGGCATTAGTTGTTTGGCAACAACATTTGCAAAAACGCTCTAGACAAAGACATTTAAGATCTGATAGAAAAAAAACTATAAACTACAAGTTAAGACAAATTTAAAATTGCATGGTAAGTAAATAAAACACTCGGTGAATCTATGTGGCAAAGACCCAGATCCAAAATCAGACACATTTAACATAAATAAAAACAACAATAAAATAGAAACCATAAATGATAATATAAAGGACTTTTATTTTATTTTAGTCAATTTTAGTCAATAATCGTTAGTTCAATTCTTCAAACAATGGCTTCAAAGAAAATCATACAATATTATAATTATTACTGCAATCTTAAACTTTTTAGCTTTATCGATCACGGAATTACTCCTATAATTCATATATACAGTAACCATCAAAAATCTTCAGATATCAACATCTTTTTGAGCTTAGAGTAGGTACACCAGAGAGACAAAAGTTTGAGTAGGTACACCTTTGACTACAAAAAACGAAGCACAATAATATATTAAATGTTAGTTATTCAATCATCATTTCTCACCATTTGAGATAAATACGCCATCACAGTTTTTCATTGCAAATGTTGCCTACACTTTTGCGCCGTCACTCGCCAAACTTGTCATATTTTTTCACATACAAATCTTTTGATTTATGGGAAATCAATTTTTCTTGAGCTTCAAATTCTTGCAAAATTTCTGCTGAATGAACGCTTTCTGCCTCAGAAACGTTTATTATTTTCAAAAATTGTATTTTAAACAAACCCAGTAACCTTGACGACATCAAAATAGCAAATTTTTTACACCCAACTTTCATTCATTTCCTTTAAGATTTACTTAATATTTTAAATCTTTTTGAATTATAAAATAGAATAAAACGTTATATGTACAACGGGCATAATTGTCGATTATAGCTCTCAAGAAATTAAAACATTTTCTCGTGTCATAATCCTCTAATCATGCCTTTAATACATAATATATCTACATATAAAAGCACTAGTGTTATCTAGATATGTTTAGAGATTTTATAGGTTTTTGTAGCATAAATGTCATAATTACGTCAAATGTCAATGTTTTTAAAATTAATATCTTCTGAAAAAAAATACGTATTTTTCTTAAACCAAAACTGATTTTGTAAAGTGATTGAATGGTTCATATTAGAAAACAATGTGGTTTGAAGCAAGACTGCATACATTTTTTTGCTACATAAGAAGACCTCATACCTCTGCTACATTCAGAATTGTTAGGCTTTTTTGGATTTATTAGGTGATGACTTATTAGACGTTGTTTCGGTTGGTTCTCGAATTTTGAGTTAGGTACATAAATTTGGTTCTTCTCTATTATTTTAACTTTTGGTTAACAAATCATGTTAAACAAAAGCTTTAACTAAATTTAAAATTAAATGGCTTGTTGCTATTACCACCCGTTAGCAAAAGAATTAAGCTTAAAATGTATAAAGTCTAAAAAACAGGTTTTATAAAGGGAATTAGCGCACGTGGCTCACAAAAAACTTGCTTTGAGCACTGAGCGCCAACGCAATTGTTTTTAAAACTAATTTTTTAATATACTATATTTATGTTGAGGATATCTATTAAAAATATCTATTATAATAAAAGACTAACTTTAATTATAAAACTGGTTGAAGCTAGGTCCTGTATCAATAAAATTACCTATAATCAACATAATTTTGATTTTTACCTAAATAGTTTTTGTATAAATACCTATTTAATTACTTTTGTTTATTGTTGTAATTTCTTATAAGTTTTTTTGTTTATCGATAAAGTTTTGTTGATTCAACCAAATTCAATTTTTGTTTATCAACTTTAATCATGTTTCTATACCTATTAATAATTTACAAAACTATAATATAATAATTTAAAAGTACCAAGCAATTAAAATTTTAAAGCCTAAAGATATCAAAATCGTTCAAAGCCAAATAAAATTTTGAATTAAAAAAAAATCTGTTAGTTGTTTGATGTAGTAACGATTTATATTTTTTTTGACACAAAACCTTTACTATAATATGTCGTAATTGACGCTTTTTATATTTAAAAAAAAAATTGGATTAATATCTATGAACTAATTCCTGATTTCTGAGAATAAAGCGTATTTTTCACATAGCTTTAGTACAAAAATACGTGCATAATTTGCTCAAATAATAAAAATATAACCCATTTTCAGATGTTTAATTCCGGCTTCCATTCAAATAATTGAGTCAAAAATTGAACTAAATTCCAAGAACATAGTAATTATCTGTAAAATAAAGATAACCAAACCATTTATTGCTTCCTCCTCAAAATTAGTTTGGCATTTTAGCTTAAAATAATATAATTGTTGTTGGCGGTAGTTTCTCGCATATACCCGTAGATTAAAGCTATTTAATTCTCACTAATAAAAACTAATTATGGTAATTATTCGGCTAAAGTCAAAAGTGATGCCGAATTTTTCGAAGAATTTTTTACGAGGTAAAAGTCGAGAATCTTTATTATTCATATTTAATTCTTTTAACTCTATTTTTAGAAAATTTCAAAATATGGATACACTCGCTTTTCTTATCAGCTGTGTTCTTTTTTGTTTAACTGTCTCCACTTGCTATAATTATTTCACATGAAAAGCAATCTAAAGTAATAAAATAAATTCGAACAATCTAAAAAGAAACTTCAGCTGTAGTTAAAAAAAAGTTATTTGATTATTTATTTACATAGAAAAAATTATTATAAATATTTACAATTCTTCACAATACAATCAATTATTTTTGGAAACAGTCTCAGGCAAAAAAAATTGAATTAATTTATAGATGAGTATACAATGAAAAAACAGACAGTCGTTCTAAAAAACAGACAAATACGAAAATCTTAAAATCTTGATACTGACAATTCTCACATTCATAGCTCACCAGGATCGTCATAAAACTAATCACTTTTAGTCTGTCAATATACACCGAACTCCACCTAAGAATACAAAACTGATAAAGTCAACCCAAAACACAATTTGAGCGTAGAAACAAGCATAATGATAAAGCTAAATGCTTTTGAACAGAACAATTGCGTTTAACAAGTCGTTATTAATTTTTTAACCTTAAATACATTTTCAAAGTTGAAGTCATGTTCTCGTCTCTATGATAAAAATCCCTAATTTTAAAACGCAGATGGCACATTTTTAGAAGTCTAAAAACTTTTTTTCTCAATTTTTATCTTTTAGGGATTTTTGTTACTTGCCAATTAACTTTTCATTTTTTAAGTTCAAGCTTGGTTTTTTGCTATCTTTTTTCAAATATAATTCTAAACAGCACGTTTAGTTAACTTTTACGTGAAAACGAATAAAACAGTTAAGTTAGATGGGTTTGAGTCTAGGATGGGCTTTGCAAATCTTAGATACAGCAAGAGTAATTTTCAAGTTTTTTTTTGTTTTTTAATCTCAAAAATAAGACTGATACTAATTCATCCAAACTATATCCATAAACTTGCAACATGTTTTGTTTTTATTAGAACGTCTACTTGTTGGTAGTTGACCTTAAAAGATAGATTACATTGTACTATATATTAAATACGTCATTGATATGAAAATAACTTATCTAATCAGCGTTAAGTACACCTTTTGATATATGTGATTTAGAGTGGGTTATATACATTAAAACATGTAGAAATTTGGCTTCTCAAACAACTTGTGAATGCAATGCACCCTCTAACAGATAATAAAAATTAGTAATCTTAAAATGTAGGGAGTACCTACGTTTTTATAAGCCTAGAAATTGGTTATTCTATTTTGAACCTTCAAGTTCTAGCTTTTTTAACTTCAATTTTTTTTTCGATTTGTGGAAACAAATAAAACGATGAAACTGGAGGTTTCTAGGCTCAAGATGTGCTTTAGAGATTGCTACAATCGTAGGTAATTAACAAAAATCTACAGTTGAACGTCTTTCAATACTTTTAATTTCTATGAAAGAATACATACAAACAATGAATAGATATTTATTTATTTATTAATTTTAAAATGACTCTTAGTACCCCAGCTCTTATAACAAACAGCCAATGATAATAATCAAAACGATCAAAAAATGGAAAATGATGAAGGCACTTGCATTACATAAAAATAAGTGCTCGCTGTCTTCTTTTGCAGTGTAATTTTTCATAAAAATACGATGTCTCGCATCATTCACACTGGTGCAGTTCCTGATACCGTACATACTAGCCGTAAATTCTTGAACGGTCTTCATTTTTTCATCAATGAAAATATCAGCAGCATCTGTTAATGATGCAAAAACTGTTTGATATTTTTCAATTTTCGAAAATTGCTGAAAAGGTTTTACTTTCCCTTTGTTGTAAAAGGCTGCCGTGTAATCGCAACCTGTAAATGCATAGAAGGCGAAAAGACTTTGGCATAATTTAATTCCCAACTTCAACGCTAAATCGGTGCAATTAATGCAATCAACAGTTTGATTATTAGTCTTTCTAGTTGCTGAACAGGCAAGCGAAATTTCTGATTCGATAAGTTTGTGCAGGTTGGTTGGGACCTCTCAGTCGCACACATTCACTCGGAGCAATATTTTACTTTTTAAAATTCGACAACCGCAATTCGGGACTGATTTTTCGCAGGCAACCCTATACCACCGTGTTCAGAATAAAATAATCTTAATTTCATTTAAATTTCATTCAATAAACAGACCGTTGCAAAATACTAGTACAGATTTACCTGTTTATACCTGGCAACCCGATAGTTGTGACTGGAAAAGAATAGGCAACCTAACGTTTGCATATTCTATGGGCTTTATTCTATCGATTGGTATAGAATTTATCCAATAATCATGTTTTATTCAATAATGTTTAAAAAAAATAATTTTTTTCAATTATTAAGTAAACATACTCTGGACTGAAATTTGCTAGGCAACCCATATGGATTATATTCATTGACATATTAAATTAAATATAAAATACGTTTAATTAAATAAGCATCTTGGTGAAGGTCGTTTTATATCGGGATCTTATACTAAAAGTTATCATTTTCAATTGACAAAAACCTAGCTCTCTAGCTAGAGCCTTAATTGGACGTTGACATTTATAAACACTGTAAAAGAGTAAAACGTCTTACACTCGATTTAAAGTTATCTTAGTGCTCAAATTGCTCAAAATTGGTGTTGTTTATATCTCTTTCTATTTACGTTGCGATGTAAATCAGACTCTGGCCACAGATTAGTTATACCAGATTGCTCACTTGCCTCGAAACCTTTGATGTTTTGCGCATCGTTTCTATGACCTTGGCGTCTCTTGTCCCTTTAAACTGGTTAATAGCAGTGTTGCCGCGCGCAGTTTTTTGTCAGAATTACTACAGAAAATGCGCTGGTGCCAAAAAGTGTCGTCCTGGAGCTACTTGACACATCATACCAAAACGAGAAACGACTATTACAATTGAAAACTTTGAAACATATTACGAGGGCGGAGTGATAAATCCGGTAAAAATTAAACTCAGAATATCACAATCGCAAAATTCAGTTGACATGTGTCAAAATCATCCTTCAGTAGGCTACATTCAATTTTTTAAATAGATCTGTCATGCGTCAGCTGGACCTTTAAACTGGTTAATATTCTATCTCTCTCTTTTTTAAGCTTTCTTCTCTAAGTGAGCGATCTGGTATAATTCATCTGTGCTCTGGCACAGAATCTGTTAGACCAGACTGCTCGGTGGCTAGGTGGCTAAAGATAGTGCGTTCAAAGCCTATCCAAGAAAGTTTTTTTCTAAGAAAAAAATGTTTTTTGTCTATTATAGGTGTTTGTAAATGTACGAAGCGCAATAGATCAAAAAAGATCCCAGTGCAGCAAAATTTTTATTAATCTTAACCTTAACCCAACTTAGACGGCTCAACTAAAGGTATGTTTATCGTATAAAGTAAAGACCTAATAAAACACTTTAATTTTTGTTTTTTAAATTACACTATGAAGTTCATATTTGACGGTCATTCTAAATTTTAAATGCTCTTATGGTTTGGGTGTAGAAGAGTAAATTTAGTGTTTCCAAAGATTTGCAAGCACTAATATACACATTTTTTGTGCTAAAGCATTTTTTTGTTTTATTATTTTACAACCCTTTAGAGATGCAGGGAAGCTATTTAGAAAAAAACAAACATTTTCTTATTAAAAAATTGATTTTTAATAATTTAATTCTATATTTAAATCTTAAATTAAAATTTTTAAATTAATTAATAATTTATTTATACTTGCTTTAAAACCCAGATATACCAATTTGTATTGCTTGCTATTTCAAGCATACTTCAAGTATGCTACTCAACATGTTGAGTTACTATAGTTTTTTTATTTTACATATAAACAACTTTCTAATCTTATTTTTATTTTATTATAATTGCTTTATAAAACAGTAACAACAAATTTTAATGCTCGCGTTTTTTAGTCTATTTTTAGTTTCTCCAATCAGTCTCTGTATATATATATATTATTTTATTTGTTTCATAATAAGTCTCAAATTTTTTATATTTCAATAGTTTTTTTTTTACCTTTTATACATTTTTTAATATTTTTTTAGTTAATTACATTTTTGTTTTTTTTAATTAGGCTTTAGGTGAAAAAAGTAATTTTTTAATTTTTGCTTATTTTTGTGCTTACTATGTTGCACCGTAATATGAGAACAATGAACTAACAATAAGAACTAATTTTAAGAATAATATAATGTAATGTAAGAACCAACTAAGAAAAGATAAGCAATAATCGCATAAAAAAAAACAATATTACTTGTATAGAGTTTTTGTACACTAGGTTTGTAGTTTTTGAATTAAGCTGCTTTTATAATAATTTGTCTAAAATTTAGCAAAAATTGCGATAATTGAAATTTCTTTTTCTGCTTAAGCATAATAAAAATTTTTTTGTTGTTAATTTTTTTGGTTTTGGCTTGATGTCAATAAGATATTTTGATTTTCCAAGATCTGCCGAAAAAAACTCTTTTTTAACGTCTCATGTAAAAAGCTTTTGAATGTTTAAATTGGGTATTAAAAAATATTGTTATTAAATAATAATACATGTAAGTTAATGTGCAGATAAAATAAACAGTTTTAATATCATTATTTTTTAGTTTTTTTGATTTAAAAGTAATTTACATTTTAATTAAATTTTCAGATAAGATAATAATAAAATTAATTTTTTGATATTCTTTGATTATTTATATTTTGCTAATTAAAATTAAATAAAATTTTTTTTTAATAGCTATAATAATCCACTTACCTTGTTTAAAAAATCAATTAAAATATATAATCTTTTTTTTTTAATTAAACTAATTAGGTATCTATAATAAATTTCAGTTTCTCATTGAACAAATGTAAGCTTTTTGATTAGTTTATCAAAAAATAATAATCTCGACTTCATTAAAAAATGAAAGGGTCCCCAGTTCGGCGGTTTTACGATAACCGCGTTAAGCACCCACATCACACCCATCACACACTTCCATATCAAATTACTTTTGATACAACCTCATAGAAAAAAACCGTAATTTCAAACCACAAAACGTATGTTTGTCTGCTCTAAACAAAAACGAAAATATGTTAAATTACAATGTTATTTGATACCATCGGCATGGGTACGTACGGACATGGATGGTAATCGGTCGTCGAATCATAATGCTTGGTTCTACCGGGGTTATGGAAGGTATGATGATAGAATCCATAGTAAGAGCAGATGCAGAAGACACAATGCACTTACCCTACCTTACACAAAAAGTCCTAAGCGCCAATAGAAAATTATTTTGCAATCGAATGGTACAATGAGGGGAGGCCATATTTCTATTGAACTATCAAGGTAAATAGGCTTTAGGTATAATCTCCCGATTTCTTAAAGTGCAATCCAATCTATAACAACACATTTATTTCTTCTAATGCTAAAATATTATGTTTCAATGCTATTTTGCTGAAAGTTTTAAAGCTTTCAGTAGGTTTCGAAATAATTTTATTAACTTTTCAAACAGCGTCTTCATTGATCATAAGAAAGTAGCTCAAGAAGTGAATAAAACCAACTCGTTAATCAGAGATATAATTGCCCATAAATGTGGGCCTAATTGCCGCCCATGTAATTAATAATAAGATAATTGTAAATCTGACAGCCCTCTTGTTTAATCCCCGTCTGATTCGATTAAAATTAATTGAATAATATAACGTCCTAACATAGTCGAACATACAGACAAACATAGACAGGATGTTTTAATTTTCGTGGTAAAATCTCCAAGTCCGTCATTCATCCAGCAGACCGGAAAAAAACAGGACCGTCTCTACTTGCCAATTACAATCATTTGTAACTGATACGAGCTACAAACCTGGGTTTTTGAAAGCGGCAGGACATCTTTGAGAAAAAAAGTACGGTTAGATGACACGTTCTTAAACACTTCTGTTAAATAGGAAAGAGTAGAAAGAAGCTAAAAGTAAATTGAAATAATGAGAACGAGTTATAAAAGTGGCTACCATTTCATTGTTACTCTAAAAAAACCATTAATTACAAAATTAAACTTGTTCAGTTTAGTTCAGAAAAATTACATTTTATATAAAAAAAAATGATAGTATTCCGAAATTTTTTAGAAACATGAAATAATAATTGATATTTAAACAGGGCAACTATTATAACTTATAACTAATAATATTCCATAATATGAAATATGAAGATTGTAATACTTATCACAAAACACAAAGCTTCAAGTGAATAAGAGAGAAAACAATTGCGAAGATAAGTTCACAGTAAAAAAATACTTTTCTGTATAGTGCAATCAATCTAATAAAAGCTAATAAAATTTTAAAAGTTTAACACCGTGTATAAAACTGTTAACTTTCTTAAGTAGTTTATGACCGGTACATTATTTAACATTAAAACTGTCTGAGCAAGCTGACAATATTTGTGCTCATTAGTCCTTTCAATTGACTCAAGTAAACATATTTTGCTTGAGCAGATGTATCAGCCATAAACTAGTTAAAAAAAAATACAAACTTTATATGAAGTTTTAGACTTGCAACAATGTTACTAGATCTTTTTTGGTTTGTCACACTATAATTGCTTTTTTTCTTGAACAATGTATTTCGAAAAAAGTGCATAGCAAAGTTTTAGTTTCTTATGATACTTTACATTCCCGGAATGTTAAAAAATAGACCGGTAAAATTAAATTAAAACAAGTCTATTCTCACACTTTTACTACTTGCCAAAAAGATTGTTTAGTAGATCTAGAGAGCTTTTTCGACCACTAAGTAATCAGCATCAGAAGGTGAATAAAACTGAATTATTTGATCAAATTTATCTGGTTTCTGGAATTTTTGTAGGTATTTTTTAATAATCTAACTAAGGATCTGAAAAATAGACCGTTATCTTAGTTAAAAGCATTGGTCTTATTTTTATAAATTTCAATGAGTTCAACGGCGTTCAGATGTCTATAGTTATTTATTTGTTTGACTAATTTTCAACTGTTAATACTAATATCATGATTGCTATTAAAGTTGATTTATTGTGCCAAAGATTCCCAACAAGTCCTAACTATAAAATAAAACAAATTTATTCAGAATAAAAAATCTTAACAAGGAGTTTACGGCTTGTTTATTTTTCAGCTGTAAAATAGTTTAGTTTGTTTTTCTTATATCGACTACATTAGTCAACACAATTTGTTTATTGACTAACT
Source organism: Lagria hirta (assembly GCA_947359425.1). Lineage (NCBI taxonomy): Eukaryota > Metazoa > Arthropoda > Insecta > Coleoptera > Tenebrionidae > Lagria > Lagria hirta. The sequence goes on along the minus strand of OX375802.1, from coordinate 3,479,892 downwards.
TGTTCAATTGTTGGTCTTCAATATTGACTCAACCGACCAGTTCAACAGCACGCGGTCAAATACTCTTTACGCATATGTTTCATTGATTTGAATTATGTAACAAAAAAAACTATACCTGTATCAAAACATATCTAGAACAAAATCTTGAAAAAGTTGATCGAATGAGTTAAAACGTGGTTAATCATTTCATTTTGTATTTTTACGATTACGAGTTTTAGATGACATTTTCTGCCTATTAAATCGCCTTTAAGCAATTGTGATTACGCAATAATTAGCTTGATTATCTTGTATTTCTAAAATTTGTATGCTACATTTATTTTTTTATTATTTATATTTCTATTTTTTGATTATCATCAAAATTTAGTGTAAACATTGTTTTCTTTTCTACAAAAAATGTTGTCAATCATAAGCAAATTTGTAATTTTTTGCAATAGTTGTTATCACTATACAGAAAAAGAATTCGGAACAGATGTTTTCTCAAAGACTATAAACAAGTGCTTGAAAATTACTTCTATCTAGTGTCTATAATGTTACAATATCCCAATCAGATGAACACAAGATTTTTAAGAAGTTATCAAAATTGCAGAATGAATTAATGTTGACTCCATCGTCAGTGCCTCTGCAGTGCATAATAAGAAACTAAAATGTTGGATTTAATTTCTATCAATTACATATTTTATTTATAAGACGAGAGTGTGGTTTTGCACCCTCCGGGTGCTTACCCTACTCTCTTGAATAGAGGGTTGCCTGCGGCAACGTGTATAAACTTAGAGGAGTTGCCTTCTGCAACCATAGAACAAACGCACTTTTTTTTTTATTAGATTATTGTTTAATAATTTTTTTATTTTAATAAATTTTTATTTATTTCTTTTTGTGCTTATTCTACTCTCTCATTTAGATTATTACCTGCGGCAACAATTTGGTATTATTTACGTTTAAAATAAATATTATTTATTATTATATTATATAATTTTTTTTTTATTTTGTGTTTTCTATTACTATATTTTTATTCAATCTTTCTTATGCTTACCCTACTCTCTTACATGTAAAGCAAACATAAAACAACCATATTTTGTATGTATTAAAAATCTTTTATTATATTTTATAAATTATACTTATTCTTTTTTTATTATTTTTCTATCTTACCCATCTTTTTTTTGTTGTAATAAAGCAAACATATTATTAATTACGATTAAAGTTTTTTTTTATTTTTATTGTAATAGTTTCCTACGGCAACATGTATAAATCTATTATCATTTATATTTAAAAATACTTTTACTATTCATTATTATTTTATATATTTTTTTTTTATTTTTTTCTTATTATATTTTTTTATTTATTTCTTTTTGTATTTACCCTACTATCTTATACGTAAACGGTTGCCTTCGGCAACCTTATTTGGTTTTTGTTAAAAATTTTTATATCACATTTTCTTCATTATATATTTTTTTCTTCCTTTTTATTTTTTTTATTTTCATATTAAATATACTACTAATTTAAAAATAATATTACTATTTATTATTATTTTATATTATTTTTTTCAATTATTATGTATATATTTTTTATTTATTCCTTCTTTTGCTTACCATACTCTCCTATATTTTTGCTTACCATACTTTCTTATATGTAAAATGTTGCCTTCGGCAACAATAAAACAACAATATTTCTTTTTTATTAAAAAAAATTGCATTACATTTTATTTAATACACTTAATTTTTATTCTTCTTTTTTTTTCAATTTTTTTCTTTCTTTCTCTTCTCTTTAATTTCTTTATTCCCCCTTTTGCTAGCTTACTTTACTCTCTTATATATATAAGGTTGCCTTAGGCAACAATAAAACAACCATATTTTATTTTTATTAAAAAAATTCGTATTACATTTTAATCATTTTATTAATTATATACTTTATTCTTTCTTTCTTTTTTTTATATTTGTTTTCTTTTTCTAATTTTCTTAATTTTTTCCTATTTTCATATTAGTTTTTTCCTATTTTCTATTTAATTTTTCCAAAAAATGTAATCATTCAATTACAATCATACATAATCTAAAAAAAAAATCAAAAAAAATTATTTATATTTTAGTTATATAATATGCATATATCAAATTCAAAAAAACAGCCACTCTCAAAATTTGTTCATTAAAATTGACAGAAAAACGTTTCATTTTTCATGTTAGTTATAAAACATAAATCATTAATATTAAGTGATCACTTTGTATTTTTTAATTGATTATGTCAACAATAATAATTGACAATTGACATTGTATTTTTTTAAAATATTTAATTGTTTATTTAAAAATATGAAAATTAAGTACGTACGATTGAGAAGAAAATATATATTCTGTATAGATACTTTTTGAAAATAATTTATAATAATTCATTTATACAAATCTTCTTACATGAATAGGCCCCAAACACAACTTAACCTCACTTTTCGTATACACAATTATAATTTTCCGACAACCACAGTTCTATATCTTATATAATATAATCAAAAAGGCTCTTCTAGCCATTCGTGTTATATTCCCATATTATAATAAAGGAAAAAATGTAAAACAGGCCAAAAAATTAGGTGTCTCCTCAAAAATTTTTATCAAACCTTATCTAAAAAAAAAATTATCGACAATGAGATTAAATAATTATTAAACCTACTTTATTTTAAGCTTTTCACTTATATTTTGCAAAAAAATAACACTTTTACACTTAATTTTGTAAAATATGTAAATACTTTATGAAAATTCTAAAAATAATTATTTTATTATTATATTTTTTTTGTTGCTAACAATTTCTATTGTGTAATAGTCATTATGCCATAAAAAGATTTAAGAATGTGTTAAAACGTACATTTTCTAAAAACTGAATAAATTAGGATATACAAGATGCTCCAAAGTTATGGAATAATAGTTCTGCAGCCGTAACCGTACATTTTATTACAAAACTTTACAGACAAAAGATGTTTGACGAAATAATTTGCACATATTTTTATGTCAACAAACAATTTTTGATTTTCAATTTTTAATTATGACGTCATCGACAGTTTTGTAAAATTGAAACCTTATATTTTTTTCACGATTTTGACTTTTCTTTCAATTATTAAAATGAGAATATAAAAAGGTTGATATCTTACAATAAAAAATTTTTGAAAAAAAATTTATTGGAAGCTGAAAAACATAATTTTTTTTATTATCGACAAAACACAACTCAAATCAAGTAGCCAACATCCAAAAAAGTGTCAATCTCTGTTTAATATTTTAGTTTATTTCATCTTTCAATATATTTTTTTTCAAAATTTTCTAATGTAAAGTATACAAAATTTAATACTGTCATTTTTCATAGCTTTGAGGCACTCTGTATATTTATTTTCAATTTATCTAAACGTAAGTCAACAAAAGATCTTGTTATTTGATATAATAATTTTGTAATGCCTCAAACAAATTAGCAAATACTTCTTGCGTAACGTAACGTAACAAAAAAGTCACATATGTGTGATGATCGGTGTACAAATGACATGGACAAAATCTTAACCGAATCGCGGAAGTGTGTCTTTTCATTGTTGATAAATAGTAATTACAAGTAATTTTTGGTTTAATGTCGCCCGTAACAACCAATGGGAAAACTATAGAATGGAAAATATCTATCCTTCTCATATATTATGTTGAACATTGGTGATGACAAATGCGTAACTATGCGTGCGGAACGTTTCACGCTTGTTATTTTTCTTTGTTATTTGTTATTAAGTTTATTTTTGACATGTGTTTGTCAACGTTGATCAATTTACAAAAGTTGTTTTTTCTCACCGATATAAAGTGTGAATTTGCTACTTTACTATGCAACTTCAATGTAGGCAATGTCGGTAATATATAAATGATATCTTGGTTTCTTAATTTAGATAGTTTGTGCACTTTTAAGAAATTTTCTAACTATTTTTTTATAATATAGTGAAAACGTTTGAGATATAACCGGCAGTAAATTTCATTGCAGTAATTTATCAGGAAGTTTGACACGCGAAATCACAGTCATTAATTAAAAAAGACTGTTTTCTATTTAAAGTAGCACTCAGCTACCTGATTAGTTCTATTCATAATCCAAAGCACACGAAAATTTAGGGTGTAGATCTTTCTTACCTTTGTTGCTCCGTCCTTCTCATTATGAGCAATGAAATTTACTGCCGGTTATATCTCAAACGTTTTCACTATACAGTCACACTTTAAGTTATTCAAATTGTATTTAACCATACGGTGGATTACATTTTACTACTTAGAAGTATAGGTACTTGAAACTAATGACGTCTTTAACAAAAAGGTTAAAGTAATTAAAACATTTACATGCGTAGTTAAAAAAAAATTTAATATAAAAAAAGAAAGTACCTATATACTTTTTTAGGTTAATGTCTTTGTTTGATGTAATCGTTTAAAATTAGGCATTGCAAAAGAAGCAAAGACCAAAAAATACTAAATTCTGTAACAAGTTAGAAATATAAGTTTTTCTACACGAGTGATAAGATGGTTACTAGAAACATGAGCAGTAGCCAGTAACAGAAATTAAAATTAGACCTAATTCTAATAGCTTTGAAATATAAAACAATAATAATTGTATTTCTTTCCCGAATTTACTAAGTGATAATTCTGATCTAATTAATTTCAATTAAAAAGTTTGAAATATGTATAGAACATGAAAATAAACTTACTTTTTTAAGATATTGTAGACTACTATTTGCAGCACACAAGCCTTCTCCTATAAATTTTAAGAAAAGAAAGTTGTTAGATCCAAAAATAATTTTAATCTATATGATTTTTTTTTAGTAAGTGTAAAAATGTATCTTTATATTAACAGGTACAATAAACACAACTACAAGAATAACAAAAATTATGTAATGAAATATAGCATATAAGAGCAAAGTAAAAAAAAATACAGAAAATACCTAATAATGAATAAACCGTTGAAGTTTCTTTTAGCAATCATTAATATAATAACTTGAAAACTGTTTATAATATAAAAAAAAAACAAATTTTAGTATAAAAAAGTAGAAAAACAATAGACTATCAATAACAACAAAAATGTAACATAGCAAAAATATCAACAGCCAGGTTTGCAAGCTTATGAAAATAATTGCGATCTACAGAAAGAAAGCAAATTGATTCCAAAACTAAAAAGGTAATTTTTTCAAATAATAAATACAGTTTTATTAATTTTTTTAATAAATTAGAAAAACTACAAATGTTTAAAACTCTTTGTAGCTAAAGAAATAAAATTGAATACAAATAGTATAAAGTTGTAGTCATAGCTTCCGATAAAATAACTGTATAATTGCAAACATTATTCACACCAAAGATTATTTGTGTAAAATAAAAGTTTGTAAAATCTGATTAGACAGCTGTGCGTTTTTATTTCTCACACAGGTTACCGATGTTGATCTTTCTACGCAACCGCATTTATGATTTTCCGTGCCTGATCAGAATAGGATGCTCTGCCAAATGACATTTTAAGTTGACGTTTTCACCAAAAGTTAAAAACAGTAAAGAAAAAAAAAGAGAAAATTAATTATTAGATGTTTTGCAAAATCAATAAGAACAAAAATTAATAATAATAATAAATAATTAATAATAATAATTATCTGATTTAATACAAATATTAAATTAGATAAAAAGCTTTCAAGAAAAAAAAACTAAACACAAACTTAGCAAGTGTACAATTAATTGATTGGTTTAAAATTTTTGACACTATAAAATATTCACACAGTTGTACCACCTACAAAAATGTTTGTTTTATTCATCTTCTGATGATGACCACTTGGTGGTCGAAAAAGTTTTTGAGATCTACTAAACAAGTTTTTGGCAACTAGTAAAACGGTTTGAATATCGTATACAAAATGTGTTAAAAATGCGATACTATGTTCAAGTTGCGAACTTGATAAATTATTTTTATTATAATTTTATATATTAAATTTTATATGTAATTTTACATATTTTAATGTATTAAATTTTATAATTTTCAACTGCTACACATTATAAATTTTTGTTTTGGTTTTATTAACAGTTACGTTAAATAATAATTTGTTAGATTTTTTATTTGCTTTTACATTATTTTATTTGCTATCGTCAATATTTAATATTTCTGTAGCCGGCTTTATTATTTTTATATTATTATATTTATACCAAGATTGTTTTAGAAGAGTTTTTTAATTTTTTAGACTATTTAAATATAGTGTGTAATTGTTGATTAAAAATTTTAAAAAAGACTTAAAAACATTCAACATTAGGAATTAATTAAAATTGTTTTATTAATTACAATAATATGATCTGTTGGAGAAAAATAAGGTCAAAATTATGTATTTTTATCAAATTAAATAATTTTATTTTATAAATACATAAATCAAAACGATAATAGCTGTCTACAAGAAAAGAAAATGATTTAATTGTATTAGTAAGTAAAATCAAAGCTTTGATTTGAAAAAGTCCAATATTCTCATATGCTGACAGTATGTTAAATTACAATTCGAGAACGTTATTTTGCTCGTTGGTATATTATTTATAATAACAACGTAGATACACAGCATGTCATCATCATCATCTTCTTCAATGTTTTTAAACGATTAAAAATTGTATTTATAGCAAAAAAAAGATTTGAAAGCAATTTACTTTCAACAACAATAAGGTAAAACATCAATTACAAACAAACAACCTGTTACATGAAATAATACAAACACGGATGGATGGACGGCATAGGGTACATATATGGGAATATACGTCATATGTCTCTCTTCCTAATTACTACTTATGGTACTTATATCTTTGTACATTTCTCACCGTTCGTATAATACCTGGTTGGGGAATACTAAAAAAAAATACTCTTTCTTTTCTCGTTTTCGTGATGAAAGGCTTGAAACCGCTAACTAAAAACTAATTATTAAATTTTTCACATCTTTTAAATTAGACCATATGGTTGTCTTGGGACGCAACAGAGAAACTTATTATGTTAAACTTCACACCATCAAAATTACAAAAAATATTCTTAGAAAGCTTCGTGAACTTTCTGAGAGTACAAAAAAATAATGATGAATAATTTTCAAACGAGCTGTCAACTAGTATTAGTTGTAATCAAATAACGTATGTAACATAACAGGAATATTTTTCTAATCTAAAAACACATACTACTAATTGTTTTATTAAAAATTATATTACAGATTCAGTAAAATTTTAACATTAATTTTAATGTATCACATAGCAGCTAAAAACCCCTGAGTTTCAATTATTTAATTTTATTAACTTTAATTTTTTTTTTCTTTTTCTGGAATGTTTTTTGCAGAAATTTTGTGAACAATATTCTGATGGTGAGCCAACACTTGAGTACTACAAATGCACAATTTGATTTAATTTCAAATGTCCATTATGTCTAGCAAAAAAATGTTAAACATAGTTTTTAGTGTATTTTATTTAAAACTTAAAAAAAAATTTAATTAGGGAGCAAATTGAAAGTTTTGCAAATTACGGGTAACATTTCAGCAACGGTTTTAAGTTACATATAATTTTCAGAATACGTTTTAAACAATTTTTCATGCTTGCAAAAGTAACAAAAGCTATAAAATTATTTTTAATTGATAAGAAAATTGTACAGATAAATTTAAAAGTGTTTTCTTTTAACATTTTATTCAAAACATTTTCATAAACATTGTGAACAAGTACTTTTTGCATCATGATCAACGTAAACTAAATGAGTCAAATATCTAAATTTAATGTAAATAAAAATTTTTATTTTGATTCAAGAACTATATTCTTAAAACTGATTATATTATCCAATTTATTTGTAAAATTTTGAACCAGATAAATAAATTTAACAAGTTTAGATAACACAAATAGTATGTTCGATTATTGTAAAGTCCACATAATTGCAGCAAATGCAAACCGAGAAGCCCTATATGTTTAAAAGTCTATTTTTATCACAAGGACAACATCGAGCTAAATGCACCTTATTATTTTATTCTTTTTTAAGGTTAAGAATGTGTATTATAATAAAGCATAAGCTTTAATAAAAACTTTTTTCATTGTACTTTAACACTTCATAATAAGTAAAATAATTAACGATGCAAAAAATAAAAAAATAGCTTATGATTATTAATTACTCAAAAATAGTTTTCACCTAAAAAAGTTTCTTATTGTTGAAGATTAAGCTGTAGCACCAGCATAAAATCGTCAATTGTGACGTTGAAAAGCATTTTTTGTAAAATTCGTTTTTGTAAAATACATTATAGTGCCTATATCTTTTAAATTTGACATTTAAATTGGTCAGTAGGTATTATCACGTCTTAACGTCAATAACAGATACAATTGTTATTGACTACTAAATGATACTAAAATCAGATCTTTTATCTGCTGTTTATCATTATATAATATAATCACGTCATTCTTGCGGTAATTCAAAGATTTTCTTTCAATTTAATTTAACTTTTCAATTTAGACAAAATTAAAAAGATAGTAACATAATTTTGTTGTCATTTGAATCATGCTGTCTTGTCTATATATATAAACAAAAGTCGTGTTAGTTACACTATTTATAACTCAAAAACGGCTTTACCGATATGGCTGAAAATTGGTGAGGAGGTAGCTTAGAGCCAGAAGACGGACATTTATTTTGCCTTTATAAAATATTTTGAAGTAATAGTCGTATCTCAGGATATTTTGGAATTAGTCATCGGACGGTTCATTTAAACTACCGTAAGAAATTTGACGCAACCACAAAGAAGTTTACCACGATTACATTAAAATTTATTTGACGTGGCTCAAGAAATTTTTCCAAACTTGGGTTTTTTGCAATAATTTTTTTTTTCTTTAGCACGAACCAAAGTCGCACCGTGCGTTTACATGTTAATCGTCTTGCATGAGACAACTTCTCATATACCAACTTTAAATGAAAGTTTGTCTGGAAAATTACAAACTAATGACTGGATTTGAATAAAAAAGATAGGATACTTTTTATTAACAAAGGGATGAAAAGAAGTGAGATAGGGATAAAAAATGACAAGTATCAATATTTTGTATAATTTTCAAAGATTTTGGTTTGTTTATTTTAAAAATAATATCTACGTTTTAGGCGGAACAAAGTTCGCCGGGCCAGCTAGTATTAGATAAATGTAAAAATTGGGAATAATCAATAAAACTCTACATTTTTTCTAAAGTATTTTTCAGATAGTTAGTGCTTCTTTTAGAAGTCAAAATGTCAAAATTAAATTAAATAAAACGCTAAAAACTATCTGCCGTAGATTTAGTAGTGAAAGGCATAGTCAACGTTCAAGATCCAACTATTTTAAAACAATACTATATCTTCTTCAGTTAGTATGTCTTCAAATTTAGAATTTTGGTTTAGTGCGAGAAAACTTTACTTAAATAAAGCTCTTAGTCTTGTTGTTAAGACTATCAATATTGCTAAAGAAAAAATATCGTAGTGTTTGTGACTGTACGAATACAATCTCTTATGTAAAAATAAAATGATATCATTAATTTTTCTATTAGGTGAAATGTACACTAAAATTGTAAAAAAGCACACATGGCGACGCGTCGCCACGCCAACAATTGGTTTTACCCATAACTGTAGATGTTTCACATCAAAAAACTGTAACAATTTTACTTTAGTAATAAGTATGAGTAGGTATTTACTCAAACGCAAATTTATCAGTAATAGCCTTACATACTTTTCAAAATTTTGTATTTGCATTGCCACATCCTTGCTTGAACCAAATTTTTTTTTGCAGCTTTCAGTTTATAAGCAAAATTATTTTTTAAAACGTAGTTTAAATTATTTTATTTTTGTCAAAATTGATACAATTGTTATCATTGACAAGAAAATTCCTGATTGCAACAAAAGATGTTTTTGTAATTTTTTTTTGAATTATTAATAAATTTTATTGTTTAAAGACTGTATGTTTTAATTTTTTGCAAATAAACATACTTTTTAACCTTTTATAGGTTTTAAGTCACACCTTTGTAAGAAACTCATAGAAAAGAATTTAGACTATAAACTGTCTTTAACACTAAGATTTAACCTAACTTTCCTAGTCTATTGAATAATTATAAAAACATCTTAGTTTTACAATGCTTGTTATATCAATGCTAAAAAAAAATTTACACGACGTCAAAGTCATTTAAATATACGTAGAAAACCAGACTGATCAATAAAAATATTGATTTTATTGGATTAGATCCACACTTAACCATGTTACAATTTTAGGTAGTACGAGGTTTATTCAATCAGTTAGTAGCTAATAATTTATAAAAAGTAGAGTTATAAAAACCTCATATTTAATTTTAAAACACCTATAGACACTTACAAAATGTTATTTTGCATAAGTACGTGAGTAGTTATTTACGTTACTTTATTATTTATTTTAACTTTTTTTTCGAAATTTAATTATGAGCTATGATAGTTATCTGTCAGGCTTCAAATACAAGGTTTGAATATTAAAAACACATTTTTAAAAACATAAATATACGTTCATGAAGTATTTATGTCTAGTCCTGCTGTGCAATATTTAGCTTGACAGTTTTCTATTGAAAGTATGATTGCCGACAAATGTCAAACAAACGTCAAAGCTTGTCTATAATATTATAGATAGACCAGCTTTGACGTTTGTTTGACATGTACGTTTCAAAATTCTATGACAAGACTAGATCTAAATAATTTATGACCGCACTGTATATCTAATTTAATTTGATCTAAAGCTGTTAAGTCTTACTAATAATAGCTAATGAGCTTAAAACATATATGAGTCTATAGTCGTTTTACTTTGCACTCTCACCATTTATTTACTGAAAAGACACTTTGTTGATTATTATTAATCTTTTGTAAAGTTCACTTAATTAAGTCATATTGCAAAGTGGCAAAAGCAATTAAAATTTTGTTTTCAAATTATAGATCTATTGCAATCGTTTGCATTTGTTTTTTGAATCAATTTTAAAACATTTCCAATTTATAAACAAGCATTAAATGCAAAAATTTTCTTTAAGCATATATGTACAATGGTACATACCTATAAGAAGAGAAAAAGAATTGCAAATCAATACTCATTATTCAAACGTTTAGCCCTATCTCAAAAGAAGGAACATTCTGAATACAAGATGAAACATCCTGCTGATCCTGTATTCACAACACGAGCATTTGATATTGATCCCTCTACTTCATACAAAATCGAGGTTTTGATGAGTCACAGATTAACTAGATCAAGCAAACGATTTAATTTGAAAAAAAAATTATAGAGATGATAATAAAAATAAGGACAATGTGCTCTTTATCTTCAGTGTCAAGTGAAGAATCACACGGAAACTCGAACAGACCTTCGTCACATCACATCACATGCGAGGACTAATTACAATCACAAACAATTACAGAGTAAAAACGTGCAATTTCGAGCTCGAGAATGACTTTTTAACTTACATACTACGTGTTTTGACAAACAATCAAGGCCACGGAGACAGCCTTTAACTTCATAATACCTATACAGACTTTTTTATTTTGGACAGGAAGAAATTATTCTCCAAACAACTGCTAAACGGTAATTACCTACATCTTCACACCAGTTCGTTATCCTGTTTTTTCAAAAATATAATAAACTTTCTATTCTACAAAACAGTAGGTGGTTCATGTAAAGTTACATCATACTATTTGTAGTTAATAACTATAAGCTCATTGTTATTTTAATTAATTATCTAAAGATTGCAATTTTAATTAGCTACCAATTGCTCATGCACTAATAAAATTTGCAACTCTTTTATCAGTACCTAATAAATCCATCTGAAAAAACAATTCAAAAGCGCAATGAAGACTAATTAAAACGTTAAACTATCTTGCAACTGTCTTTTGTTTTCAAAATTAAAAAAGAATCAGTGAAAGCCTAGAGTGAGTCTTATTAAGTTTAAAAAAATAAAAATTTTATTGTTACATGTATCCAAACTCATAGTCAAACTTCTTTATTTGCTTATTTTTATTTTTTAGCTTACTTTGAACTTGTAATCAGAACCAATACTATTAAAACTGAGTTTTATATAAAACCGTTTTAGTAGTTTTATATATTTTTATATAAATATTTTATATAAAAATATTTAAATAAAAAATGCCGTTTTATGTAAAACCCGTTTATTTACAGCAAAATAAAGAGCATGTTCAAGATTTTTTTAAATTAATTTCTATTTAGTTTAAAAAAAATTGTCAGTTTTTAATAATTAATTATCTGGTAAAAATGTTTTTGTTATTCGAGTAAGACTAATTTCACAAATGTGCTTTTTGTATTATTTTTTTTATTTATAGAAAAGGTTGATATAATCTGAAAACGTTGTAAATAATCAATTGCCAAACATTTAGACATTTTCTGAAGTCTGATTTCTTATATCTGGTATCTTGTCACATCTTGACGGTTTTGATTTGTAAAAAATTATATACTTTGCAAATAGTTTTCAAAACCTAAAAATTTTTCTACAAACAGTATATTAATTAAAAATAAGTTTTATAATCATTAGTCATGCCAATATTGTAGCCGAGGACGTTAGTCAGGTGTAAAAAGTTGTTTCATTATTGTACAAGTACTTTTCAAAAATTTAAAATTTAGTTTACAAGTCAAAAATATTACTAAAATAACAAAAAATTAATCAGACAAATTATGTCTGTCAGAAACAGATGCCATTAGTCGCCGATAACAACAGTAAAGGTTTTATAGAAAAACAAAGCAAAAGTTTTTGTTTGTTCGTCTCTCGAACTATTCTTCCATTATTTAAGAAAATAAAAAATATAGCATTTTAATGTTTTTTGTCAAATATTTGCACACAAAACTTTCAACTTGTGTTTAAACTTGTTTGTAGTAAGAAATATTTTAAATCAGATGAAGAATAAATTCTGGTGCATAAGCACTTTACATGTAAAAGCCAAAATGTTCAAAAACTTTTTACCTTAATTAATTTTTAGCACAAAAAAATCAATTTTTAATTATGGTTTTATTACCTTATCATTTAAATAAAAAAGAGGTTAAGCCGTTTAGTGACAAGAAGACAACAGGCAGACGCTCATAGACACAGATACACACTACAATTTTATAGCAATCTTGATTTTTGTCACTCTTACTTTATTTCTATGATACAAACCACCTTTTTTTTTTCAAATTAATTTGTACAATAACACAAAATTTTTGACATGTCCGGCTAATCAAATCAAATCAAATCATGTCTCATTGGTAACGCCTAAGAAGCTATATTTAAAAATTCTTTCGCTTCTATACAGGCCACCTGTTTGTCTTTTCAAATTGTTTGGATGAGAACTAATACCTTTGATTATTCTAATCAATGGTAATCTGTGGTTATATTTACTGAGCATCTTGTGCTGTTGTCTGGGTCTATTATTGTTTCTCAAATGTGTGTCATTTCTACATGTTAATATATCTATTAACAAGTCCGGCTTACAAAACCGGTCAGTGGTGTTTCCTTGATTTGAAATGATTAGTGCATGTTTGTTGTTTCTTTTTTTTATGGGTGGAATATTTTTTTAATTTTTCAGTATTGGTACTGATGGAAATTGTTACCTTCTAACAGCACTATTTGATCTAAGTTCCGCAGAAGTTTACGACGCCCAGATCTCCTGATATCGTACAGCATATCTACTGCTAGGATTAGCTGCGAGCTTTCTCGGCATCCAGTACCAATCGTGGTCGTTTTATATTTCTATTTCCCATTTCCGCTTCATCTTCCATCATTCTTTTAATGGATTGATTACTATGTGTCGTCATCTTTTCATAGCTCTTTTTGCTTAATTTCATTACATAATCCTTGATCGTTAGCATGTCGGTTCTTTCCCGAATTTCGCTGTTTCTTATAAACCATTCTGAATTTGTAATTTATCTTAATGACACATTCTGTGTTGTTTCCATTTTATTCAATTCTTTTTCGCTGAGATGGGCCCAGGCCTCGTGCCCATAAGTCATTACTGGTCTTATCATTGACTTGTATAAAGTCAGCTTATTTTTCTCGCTCAGTTCGCTTTTCCTCGACATTAGTGAATACAGATAACCCTTTATTTGTCTCGCCTGTTTGTTTCTGATAGCTATGTGTTTATTAAACTTTATTTGTTCGTCGAAAGTCACACCAAGGTATTTGACTTCTCTTTCCCATTTTATTCCTTTTCCATTTAATTGAATTCTCTCTTCCGGAAGTCTACGTTTTGTTTTGATTCCGAAAATGACAGCTTGGCTTTTTACTTCATTGATTTTGATTCGCCAATTTTCAAACCATTTTCCTAAAATTTCGATGTGGTTCTGCAATTTCTTTTTTACACTTGGTTTTTTCGGGGCCAATGCGATAATGGCGGTGTCATCAGCATACATAGCTAGTGTTGTTTCACGTGATTTTGGGATATCATGAGTGTAGATATTATACAGCACAGATCCTAAAATCGATCCTTGAGGCACTCCAGCCTCTATGCCCTTTTCTAGGGACATTTCCTCATTAATACAAATTTGGAATTTTCTATTCGTCAAATATGATTTTATGAGTCGCATCATTCCATTATGGTACTTCTTTCTTCCCATTTTATAAATTAGACCTTCGTGCCATACTCTGTCGAAAGCTTTGGAGACATCCAGAAAAACTCCTCCTGAGCAGTGGCCTTTGTTTTTATTTTTTAAAATCAAATCAGTGATCCTTGTCCAGCTAATAGTTAGTAAAGAAAAATGATAGTTTAGATTTACGTGCATAGCGAGTAAATCAAGTTTTTACCGAGCTTGAAAACGCCCTTTTCTTGTACTTTTCTCGTGCACTTGACAAAAATAATAATTTTTTGTTTATAATTTTTTACTCCAAAGTTATCGGCGTTAAGTATTTGTTTACTTAGTGACAAAACATCATAACAACAAATAAATAGATAATTTGCAAAAAAACTTTAATGTGAAATAAATCAATCAAGCGAAAATAATGAAGAGAATCTGCAACTGGTATCAGAAACGGAGTCAGGTTTACTACCTACAAAATCTGAAGCAAAGAACGAGAAAAGCTACCAACAGCTTTGTCAATGGAGAAATGAAAAGAACGTGGAAGGACCAAATGAAAATATTGTCGTACTCTTGTGACAGAAAAGGTTCGTTTTATTTATAAAATTTATTACAAGCATTAATTTTAAACATTCTTGCTGGTAAAAACTCTTAACCCTCTGGTCAGTGTATCCGATGCTGAAAAACATTCTACAAGTAAATGAAAACGTAGACATTTCTGCCTATAAAAATGTTGGCCTATTTGAAGCGTCAAAATGACAGTTATGTAAATTAATTGAATAAAAAAAAACGTTGTTTATAAGAAAAGTCTCAGTTTTCTTAAGTATTTTGAATTAAACAATATTATCAATATCCATCAAGTACACGAAAAAAACGTTTTTCTGTCGGATCTTAAATCTTCAAAGCTTTAAAGCTTTCAAATCAGTTTTTTTGAATTTGATTAATTAGGTGTGACTTAACCTTTTTCTTCTAGCTTTTTTTGTCTAATGTTAGAGTTTTATTTTTTCATTTTAAATAAGTATACCAAACTGTGCTATATCTTTTTTAATTAATGGGTAGTTGACCAATAGAGTTCTTTTAATGCTCAACATACATTCAGTTTTATGTTTTTATTTTTGACAGCTTGTGACTGTTCTTGTTTTTAAAATGCATTCTAAGCACGCAAATTAGTTTCTAAGTGGGCTACAAACTGATTTCTCAACGAGTAAATAAAGAGAACTTTTTTTATATATAACACAGTTTGGCGTGTTTTAAGAAAACATCAAATAAACATATATTCCACATAACTAACACAATATAAAAAAATGGGTTTTATTATTGACTATAGATATAGAGATACTCTTCTATAAAGATAATATAGAGATTGGGTTTAGTAATTTTGTTGTCAGATAAATGTTAATGCTAATGTGCTAACTCATTTTTTATCTCTCTCGTGTTTGATGGCTTGCAAACATTTCGTACACTTAGAGCGAGAGCGCTTATATTTTATGACACTGATAGAAAATTAAAAAGAAATACTACTATATTAATAAAACCATATAGTACAAATTGTACATTTTGTCTGTCACAAAAGTTGAAAATAAATTTACCACAACGTGTTAGTTATCGGGACACAGAAATAGTATTTTTGCTATAGTTATCATATTTTTTCAAAAATAAATAACTTTTGTTTTTAGCTTTTTTAATATTAGTAACGTTTTTAAAGTTGGGTAATAAGTTTGCTACTGAATTATAGCGCTTTATTACCGACTTGTTTTCTTTTATGACTGATTGGGGAATGGTTAGCCACTTGCCAACCTGTCGTAGGTTAGAAATCCATCTTTTGCTGACCAAAATTGCATCTAAAATTTATAATGTTAACATTTGATCATTTAATAATCGAAGTAGTTGCAATATAACAAACAGATATTTAGTAATGTAATTGTGGTTGCTTGCGTTACCTGTTTCTTAGAGCAAAAAAGTGTCAGTCCAAATAATAGAAATGGTCTAAATTTAAATTATTTTTTCAAAAAACGTAAACTCTTAATTTATAACAAATTACCTAAATAGCATTTGGTTAACGGTTTTCAAGTTGTATGATTACAACCTCATTAGTGATATGGTCGAGTCACATTGAGTACCCAATATAATAATATATTGTGTTTTCATAAAAAATTAAAAAATGGTTAGCAAGTAAATGTGTTTGAATTTCACATTTCACATGGCCATGTATGTGACTTGATATTTAATAATGTTCTCATCGTGAGACAATCTCTTTAGAAATAATGTTCACCGCCCAATAATGGGTGTCACTCCTGTCATGGGGATAAAATATGTATAAGGTAAGGTACCAACCTTTAAAAAAAACATTTTCTCGTCATTGTTCGTCGAGATAATTGTGTTAAGTAAAGTATGTAATAAGACGCGTAGGTAGCAATAATTTTATCGATCTAAGCACAAAGTGTTGTTTGCAGGCAAGCCAGAAGAAACGTGATTATACTTATATGGATGGCATGGCGTACTTACCAAACGAATAGAACAATAATACTTTCTGCTAAATAAATCTTTATGATAAGATCTATGTGTGAGAGTGTGTGTGTGCCATTTTCTTGTTTTATGTAAGAAGGATTTGTAATTTTCAAGTAGTCGCTTGCAAACACAAATTTATTGTACGTCAATTAAATATAAGAAGTAAAAAGAGTAAAAAAAAGAGATGGTTGGTGATTTGAATCTAGACAATTCCCTGTTTGAATTTGTCCTGTATGAAGTTTCGGTGTTGTCTGGGTCGGTCTCTTTGAGTCTGCTAACTGATTCCAATTCACAAAGGTAGGATAGCCTATAGAAAAGAACTTCAACCACCGCTGCCGACCATTTTAAAGCACATTAATGTGCCGTAAAGATAATTCAAATTAGCTTAAATTTAAGAAAGAAAAAGGTTTGACTTGCAAAAGACTTGTGAGGTCGAGGTCGGGAATGAACTCAAGCGATAGGAGCGCCACTATGCAGAAGAAACATGTGCAAAATATATAGAAATTTTTATTAAAATCTGTAATTTTTCTAAGCAAATAACTTTTTCAAAGCCAATGATGAAACAAAAGATTTACTTTCTTTATTTTAAGAGGCTGTGGAAAGGAGAAGCTACAGATTTGTCCGAGAGCAAATACAATTAAAGCGCTCACTTGTTTGAGAGAGCAAACGTTGTTTTCTATTTAATCATAATGAGATTGAGAACTTTACCTAAAAACAGTTTAGTTACATTTCCAATTAATATAACAATAAAGTGTATTATTCAATAATAAACTTCAAAAGAAGGTACAAAAACATATATCTGCATTTATTTTAAATTATTTCAAATTATAGATGCAAAAATATCAAAAATATATTTAGCGTTAGTTACCTAAGTTTGTATACAATAGCTATTTTTGTCACAAGTACATAATCTATGACTTTTTTGGACGAGTCGAGTTTATGGCCAAGCGAAGCGCGGCCATAATAAAGACGAGTCCAAAACAAGTCAGATTATGTACGAGTGGCAAACAAAACTTTATGTTCGACTGCAATTTGAAGATTTGTAATTTTTTGACGAAAATAAATTATTTATTTAGTTCGACATTTATACTTGACAATGACAGATGAGTCCAAAAAAATAAACAAAAGGTACTAGTCCAAAAAAGTGGTAGATTTTGGACACTAAACAATGTCAAAAACCTTATCAATATGATGCAGTCGAACATAAATTAATTAATTGATCCTCACTCATAGAGCAGTGTGTTTTCTTGTTAATATTTGTAATTTTTTGACGAAAATAAATTATTTATTTAGTTCGACATTTATACTTGACAATGACAGATGAGTCCAAAAAAATAAACAAAAGGTACTAGTCCAAAAAAGTGGTAGATTTTGGACACTAAACAATGTCAAAAACCTTATCAATATGATGCAGTCGAACATAAAGCATTTTATGGCATTACAGAGTTTAGTTATATTTATCATTTATGTAGTTTTAGCTAAATAGACAGCCTTGATTTTTGTTTTTATTGTAAAGCACTTTGTTCTACATGACACAAATTTCCGTTGCTGAAGCACCTGACATGCAAACATATTTAAATCTTAGCCATACACGATTTTAAAATTAGATAGTATCAATGACACTAACCGTAGTTATTATAAAGTTGGGTTATTTCGGTTTTGTTTGCGATTTATGTTAGATTAAATTGTGAGTAATTTTCTATTGCGAAATAGCAATACTGACACACTTCACATTTACACCTAACCTGGCCTGACTTTACCTGACCTAATCATACACGACCTTAAAATTAGATAGTATTCATAACACTAATCGCAATTATATCAAATTAGAAAAACTGTAATTTTGTTATTTGTTGAGTTACTCTTGTTTCGGTTAAAGTTTGTATTAAATTTAATGGAGAGTAATTTCCTATTGCAAACTAGTAGAACTGACACAGTACACTACCCATTTACACTGTTGATCACCTCAAGTTTAGAAGCGCATTATCTAATTAAACACACAGCTCTATTGCTACGTTTTTCGGTCTATTGTTATTTCAAACCTATTGAGTGATTAGCCTAAAGTAGTACAAACCAAATTGAGCAGTGTATTATTGCTTAAAAATTTCAAGCATGACTGTATCTACATAATTATCTCATATGTGTTTTTTACCAAACTTTTAAAGAAACAGAAATAACATCAGTTTTAATAATAAAACAAACAAACACAAATTTCAGTACCTGCAAGCTCAATTCTTGAACAAAAAAACACAATAGAGTCAAAAACAGAACACATGAAGATATATAAATAGCAACATTAAAACAATTTACGTATTTAGGTATGTACTTAGATATGTTTAAATTTGTAAATAATAAGGATATTGATTTATAAAAAGGCAGTTAAAAATATGGTTTTTAAAGTTTGACAAAAAAAGCCAAAGTTATAAGTTTGACCTGCGTATCTCTGTATCTGTATGTCTGTTTATAAGATTGTAGCAACCATAAACTAAAATAATGCTAAAGCATCACTCGGATTTACAAAATACCAAGCTACTGCATCAACTTGCAGAAGAATCGGACTTAGACGCTAAAAACCTGCTATAGTTAGACTCAGAAAATACCGGAATAGTTAATTTAAGTTTTATAACTTTTACACACAATAATATTTGTGTTTAAGATATTATTTTTTTCAAGTAAACTACTTTATTGCAGTTAGTATTGATTAATAATAAATTGTTTATTTTGCTCATTTCTTTTGGTTCTAACATTTTTAGAATGTTAGCACCAGTAATTTAAAATAGACGTGTGTTCATAGCAACTTTTAATTTTTCACTTTTTACGTTAAGTTGAACTATACTTAATTTTATAATAGATCTAAACCATCATATACCCAAACCGTAACTAATACCTAAAATTTTCATAAAATATAATTTTTATAGAAAGCATAAAGACGTTTACAATAAACGTAAATAACCTAACCTAACTTATCAATTTTTTTATTGCCAACACGTTTTTACTTTATAGTCGTTCTAGGTGACAACTCATACTTAACGTTGACATTATTGACATATTTAAAAAAATAATCTGTATGTACTTTTACATGACTGAAATTTCCATATGAAAGATGCATATACATAACACAACTGTAAGAATTATGTAGATTTAGGTAATTTAAAAACAATTTTTTTTTGATTTATGTATTAAAATCTGTTAATTCACAATGAATTGATAATTCTCGCGAAATAACGGATAAAAAAAAATTTAAGAATGTAAAATCGTATGAAATATATATTTTTTTAAATTTTTAAATTGTTATTTTTATTGATTTATTCTTTTCTACAAAAACAACAATAAAAACCTTAAAACTCTCAAATTAAAATTTCAATATTTAAATTTCTTTAAAATAAAATTTATTTTATATACAAGTTTCTAAGAGAAATAAGTACTTTAAATCTTTTTGAGCTACTTCGCATCATCAATATCGACCAATTCAAATCTGTTTTTCTTAAATTTGACAAAGTAAAGAATAAAATTAAAGCACAACAATCAAAAACAAATTTTTATAATTTTTTATAACATTTTTATAAACTTTAAACACAGCAATAGCCAATTATTAGTTATATTCAAATTATTTTTAGATTAATTTATCGACGTTAAACCTGCCAGTTAAGTACAGTACTGGTTTTACAAACTTTGAAAAATTTAGAGCGACTTTTATATATTCAAACTTTGGCTTAAAATTTTTAGAATCTTTATTATTTTTGGTGTAGAATGAAATAGAATAATGAGAAAAACAAGTTAAAAAACAAACAATGATTTATTTTTGACCATTTTTCAAATTTTAAGTAGTTTAGGGTACCTAAGTCTTGAAAACAAAAATTTTGTAACTCGCTTTTTAAAGGGAACTTTTAAAACATTGTACTAAATATACATATTTTGGTACAAGACTTAAAAAAATATTTTTTAGGTTACCTGCTGTAGAAGCTTAAACGGTTCAACTTTATGAAGTTTATAAACTCAAATTGTTACGTAGGTATTTATTACGTTGACGTCTCATGTAAACTAACACTAAAAAGTTTTTAAAATTTACACAAATAAATACTATATATTAAAAAAGTGCATAAATTCGAGTTTATGGTCACAGTCATCAGTAGCTGAAGATCATCTAGACACCGGTCACCAAAATTTGTCTAGATAAATCTTCCTTGAATTGTGAATCAAAATTTTTCTATGACAAAAAAATTAGAGAAGCAATCGAAATTGTAAAACACCTTAAATATTTTAATAGAGATCTAGGTTATTACCTCTCAAACGTTTGGAAGTCCTGGTTCATAAACACTCTTTTGCCACAAAGTGCTTTCGCTTTCTCCGCAGGTCTCTTTTCCGAGTCCCCTGCCAGTTTCTTTTCTGCCCCTCTCACAGCTTTCTCTTCTTTGCTTACCAATATAAGCCCAAGCAGCAACGAGGTCTAGCGTTCTAGCCAGAACAAGTTTCGCCTCTAGCGTGGTTCACACGTCGAGTTACCGTCCTTGTTCTCACTTTTATTTCTCTGTCCTAAAGACGCCTCCACCAATGAAGTGCAAAACGTTCCCAATTTCTTAAACCTTTCGACACGGTCTTTCCCAAAAGATGTTAATATTTCAATGACTTCGGGCCGTGGAAGCCTTTCTAAAGACAGAATTACAAGTCTATGGCAAAAAGTTGTATCTTAATGCACTTCTAAAATATAGACAAAGAACATTGAGCACTGTAAACGACTCATTAAAAACGATCATGAAACATATTACACAGATGACATATTCTTCAGGTTTTATGGAGAGCTATAGCCAATTATGATTCACAGAATTTTGTCAAGTATTATTTCTTTGAAAGACAAATTGAGTTTATAAATCAAAATCAGAAAGACTCAGAAACTATCAAATTTATAGATAGAAGAATAGTTTTATTGTTAATAAATATTTTTCTTTGCTTGGATATTGAAATATATTTTTTTAATTTTAAGTTATTATAAACTTGACAAGAACTTCTACTTGCGACAAAAAAATCTTGTAACATTTTATATAACCTCAAATAATATTCTAATCACAACAGAAAATTTTTCATAGTAATTGAATTTTTGAAATTGGATTTGAATTTTGATTGTGCTTACAACACACTATGAAAGTCAGTAAAGTTTCTAAATCTTGTTACTTATGATAACAAAAATAGACTTTAAGCGATGGGACATTATTTATAAAACATAGTATATTTTAAATCTCAAATTTATAATCAATATTGTAATAAAACAACTATTGTATAGTATAATACTAAAAATTTAAGCTTTGTTTGATTGGAAAAATTAAATGCTTTTTTTTTATTTTAAATAGAATACATTGCGTCAGTGTTGATCAGAATAGGTAGTGGCTCTAACTGAACAACGACAAATCAGAAAAAAGCATAATTACTTTTTCATCCCGAGCAAGTTGAAAATGTTATTTTTTATTGGATATTTGCGGTAGTTTAGAGCAATTAAATGACCATTATAAGTGGCTTATTCTTGAATTGCAGACAATTTAAAACGCGAGTGGAGCTCTCGTAGATTCATGATTTACTGAAGCAAGATAGCTGATCGTATAAAAGGCGTGTCGCTAAGGTAACTTCAAAAGATCTCAACGACACCGCTATTGTCCGGAGATTTCCTCTAATTACCGGATCAAGTACAAAAGACGAAACCTTTTGATAATTTCAACAACGAGCATACATACCTACTACCTACGACCTACGTGATATATCTAAACGTAAACTGCTAGAAATGGCAGCTTAGTGTAAGTACCTCTACTAAGCTTTTATTATTTTTGCCTGCTTTTACGTGGCCTATCAATCCTATCACAAATGGAGATTCATAGGAAATGGTCCACTCAATCCAATGCACTGAATTATATTACACTGTAATCATTTCAATTCAATCGTGACCAAAGGCAATAGGAACAAAAAGCAAATTCCAATTAAGACTAATACTGTACGAGTAACGTTATTTTTGAGATAACATCATCATCGGTGATGCTTTGCAACTTTTCAGGTTACTTACCTAACTTGTGAAAGTTGCTCTTCTAAAAAATTAAACCGAAGACAACTACACACTCAATCTAATAGCCAAAACATGTGTAAACTAATTATTCATATTTTAATTATTTATTACAGCAACAATTTTAATGCTGTAAAATCAAACAAAATGCATTTGATTACTTAGTTTTTTTCTGCTATAATGTTTTTAATACAAACAGTTTTTTTTTAAATAATACTTGTAGTAATTTAGAAAATATGTATATTATAATCGATATCACCGAGTTTTAGGTACATTATTCAATGTTGAACAGGGTAGATGTTCATAAATAGAATTTATGATCATATCTTGATAGAAGAATTTTCAACACAAGAATAAAAACATTTAAATAAAATAAGTTCTTATTTTATTAAGTTGATACTTGACAATCTTTAAAATCAAATATTTTAAAAACATAATTCTATTAAAATAGATGTTCTACACTAATTCATCATTATTAAATTTTTTATTACATCGAAAACTTTAATGCTGCCAAATTAAATAATTTCAAATTTTATTAAATCTAACTCCTAAATCTATTTAAAAAAATATATTATGGTTATTGTTAGCCAATTTTAGCCAGAATGATATCTAAGTAAATAAAACCTAGAAGCATACATTTTATAGAATAATGCTGAACACAACTATAAAACTGTTATAGGAATAAATAATCTGTAATTTTAATTAAAATATCTGTTCATACCTAAAAATTAATACTTTACAATGTTTACATGAAAAAGTAAAAATATGTTAAAAATGTAATTTTACTAAGCAGGGAATTTTATTTGATTTTCTATTTTTAACAATGGAGACTTTTTAATCGAAATAAATATTACCGTATAAATAAAGAAACAACTACCGTACTACCACTATTGTATTTTAACTAATTAATTATTTGTTTTAAGGCACTAAAATGTGCGAAGCAATAGACAAGACAAATAACCCATATAAATAATAAAAATAACTTTTGTCTCAAGAACCAAAATTTAATTTCGGACTAAATTTAAGCGAATACTAAAAAATAAATAGTTAGTTTTTATATGACCACAAAATATTGCTAGAATTTAAAAATCGTACTATAATGCATTACTTTTCAGATGTGACTATTAGTTTTTGAGGTATAGTGAATAATTCGTATTGAATTGACATTGATTCATTCACATTGACGACTTATTTTAAAAACAAGGTTCAAATTAAAAAGTCTTACAACCGACTTTAATATAATTAATTATTAACATAATGGTTTGGAACAAATAGTTTTTTTGTTTAAATTGCTTGAATGAATTAAAATAATTAATTGAAAAGCTATTAATTGAGTAACAATTTATTTTTTGCTACTTCTATTGTAATTTAAGTGTATGTTTTAACAATAATTACTTTTTATTTATGTCTAATACAGAATAACATAAATACAAATAAGTTACTTATGTTTAGCTTTATATATGCATAGTTATTAGCCCCAGTGAAATTCTGATTTTACAATCCCTTATATTACTACTGAACAAAACAACCTGTGTCTCTTATTGTTTGAAAGGTAAAAGCTATGGATTTATAATGTTCTGAATAGTTCCCTTGTTGGGCTATTTACTTTTGCAACAAAAAAATACCACATACCGACATTCTATTTAGGCTACTATACAGGAACGACACACTGCTGAAATTTTTATAGGCAATCAACATGTTCTAAAACGATATCTTATATGGCTTGAATTATATAACAATTCCTATGTTATACTGATTGTGTTATTTTTCACTAATTAATAACATTTATTTAGTTTACACGGCAAACTATACGTTATTTAGCATTTTAACAGCCATAGCACCACCATTAGTTTTTCGTATCGCCTGGTATACTTGGCATCTAGAAATAAATTCTCTAAGCAATGTTTAAGCATTAATTAATATGTATTAGTTGAGGTATAGGGTAATTGTGGCTTTATCAGGTTTCTATGAAGCCATTGAAATATATTTGCAGATCCAAAAAATACAAATGAAAACATTTGTGTCATACTACACAAATGTTGACCTGGGACACACTTTATGCCATAACATGAGTAGATAGTATATGATAAGTTATATTATAGTTTATTATTGTTACAAAACATAATAAATTTTTTTATAACAACAAAATAGAAATATAAGAAGATGTATTCAAAAAGTGTTTATAATTTTTTTTATATAAATGAACAATAACTTTTTTTCTATTTTTTTACTGTTACAATAATTTTACTATTACGGACAAATACAAGCAGTACATATCCGATAGTCACCCAATTAATATTAAATGTCGCGTCCTCTCACCTTGGTGGTTAATATCTGGTATCATCAATATAACAAGCGTATCATCAACAATAAAATTTATGAAAAAAAACACATTCAGCTACCTACAACGTAATTATCCTTACATCTTACCACGCAAAAAAATTGCATTTAAAAAACATTTTTCTATAGCATCGTTTGTGCTACCCTATCAATCTATGGTTCTTAAAAGTTTAATAAATTCTTCATTCTGACCTAAATTATTCAATACCTAAAATTATTTGAATTATTGCTCTGGAAATGATGCACAGTGATATTTATGTTGTTTTATTTGTGTTTTTAGGTATTGTCAGAAGTGTCAGGGGGTTTAAGCCTAGGCATTTCTGTCTGACTGATTCTAATCTGTGTCTGATTATAGTAACCTTTAAGCTGTTAGGTGTCTCTGTTTAAGTTTCTAATGTTAGTTTTTCTTAAGAATCTTTTAAATCACATCTTTTAAATCATTAATTTTAAATAATTGTCAACTAATACCAGTCAAGGTCTATTTATTTAAGATGTTTTTAATAATTTTATTACAATGTCAAATTTAGAATTTTTGCAAATTTTATTTGAAAAAAGTTTAGACGGAGGTGTCTAAAACCAGATGCAAAAATTTTTGTAATTTTTTTATTGTACCCTAAAAGTGGGTTTTTTTAGATGATTTTATGTTGACATTTTTTTAGCAGCTGATTTGTTAATTTTCGTTTTTTTTTTAATAATTTAATTCAACAATGAATTATTATTACCAAAATCCTTAATTTTAAGTGTTAATTAGACAAAACAGTTGTGTTCTGCCGAAATAGTTTCATAAAATTATCGTTCAAATTAGCCAATTTTATACATAACAGTTTATGTCTATGTACCTATTGTTGTTTAAAAAAAATGTTTTTCTCATAAAATAGATGTTATTTTTTTATTTTTAAATTTTAATTATGTTAACTTTCCTTAAGTTATTATTATTATTAAACATATTAGGTCTATATTGTTATTATTAAACATTCTTTGAGCAACAATTTTGTCAAAATTAATCTAATTCGATTTTGTTAAGAAGTAACAAACTGCAATTAGATACTACTCTTTCATATGCAATTTCTTTCAGCTAATTAAGATTAGGATGCAAAGCATATTTGTTTGTGGCCTGATTGTTTTAATTCGAAATGAAAATAAAATATTCGATATGCAATTCAATCTTTTTTGTCATAAAATTGATAGTAAAAACCGAATATGCGACTCGTAAAAGTGTCCTCAGATAAAATCGCCAGATTTACAGCATTCATTAAAATGTTATTTACGCGAACGGTTTTCCTGTGAATAAAGGTTTTTATAGCTACTGACTGTAGATTTTTTTTTAAGAAGAAAAAAGATTCTTAGTCTGGCAAAAAGATGTTGTAGGATACGATATTCTGCAGTTTATTACAAATCGCCTGTATAATTGTCTTGGCATGCAATCAGTAATGATTGATTAATGCTAATGATCAATTTATTATTCAATTATTCACAGTAATTAATATGTTCAGTAGATACATGTGCAATTTATAATTCTAACGCACTTATGAATATGGTAAATGCGCAACTTTCGGTTTTGCTTATTTTCTTGTAAATTGTGCTTTATAAAAAAAAATTTATTGTGGTTAGATATCTTAAAAGATATAATAATTAGTTATTTCCTCTCAAATTTGAAAAGTAGGTGTTGTCTTAGAAATATTCCCACTGGAAGAATGATTAACTAAAGGCGTAATATTAAAAATACACTATATAAATCTTTATTTTCATCAATCATCTATGCTTTTTAATTTATATCTAAAAAAATAAAATTAAAAAAGCTATTTTTTTATTAGTAAATCTTTATTTACTTTATATTTTATAGCTTTTTTTAAAGAGTAATGTCTTACATTTTTCTTGAAGTAAAAGTGTTTTAATTTTTAGTTCAATCTATTAAATTTTAGCTAAAACAACTTTTTTATTTCATCGTTTTTTTTTTCAGCAAAGCAAATTGCTTGACGAGGCTAAGCTAAGCTAGGCATTAACGGCAAATAATTGATGGAAGCAATACTTGAACTGGTTTCTGCAGAGCCTTCAATAACTTTATGATTTTGATTAGGTACTTAGAGGTTTTTGATCTGACGTCATAAATAAAGCAATTGTTGAGATTTTCTACACAAGCAGTACTCGATTAGAGGAATTATTTCATTATATCGAACTCAGTATGAATATGTTTTTAAGCGAGAAGAAGTTTAAGAGCAACAATCTTTCACATGTGTTGTATACAGACAGTTATATATAATATTAGAAATATATTATATTTGTTATTATAACTTAAACTTGTTATTAATATAATTGTGGCTAGGAACTGAGTGGGGTCTTTCAATTACTATACCTCCTATTAATTTTATTTGAATTATAATTTTTATTTGAACGCTGTACTTTGGTTTTTCTAGTAGTACAGTGCTGTAAGGTAATCCTATTTTTGTAATTTTGTTTTTTTACTAAGACGAACTGGTCAAATCTACTTCATTCTGTTTACTGAAACAAAGAAACATCAATTTAACATTGTAAACCTAGATTTTTTAGTACGATTTAACAATAAAGTATAAAAATTAGGTTATGATAGAGCTTTTTTTTCCCACCATTTACAATTTGGCATTGTGGTATACCTGGTTGAAATAATTTTTTGAGATTCAATCATTATAAATTAATGACTATGTTTACGACGAATAATTTGACTTTGATAGTGAGGAAAGTCTGAAAAGTGTTCATTTTTGCACATTATAATTTTTTGAAAATATATATTGCATGTATTTTAATAGAACCCAAGCCAAATTGTTTTTCGAATATGTGTCTTCAATAGATAAGCTTATTAATGTTTTCAATTTAATAAAAAAAACTCAAGTTCTTTTTAAATACTGTTTCTTTAAATGTCAATGTCATCATCGATTTTTAATTTTTTACTTACGGATTATATCTGTTTAATCTTTGAAAGAAAATATATTATCATTTTAAACTGAAAGTATTGTGAAAAGTTATTCAATTGTTCAAATTAGAAGACAAAGTGGTTTTAAGGCAACGCTACAAAACTTTGTTTGCTAAAAAATCTTTGCTATATTTAGAATTGTTAATAATATTGTGTAATGTGCTTAAAACTTTTCAAATAACACTTATTATTACACTTGTTAAAATCTAAACTTATTTGCTTTGGGCATAGAATGATAGCAGCTTAATATCTTCAAAAACATTGATACAAAGTTTGTACTTCTGGCGCTACACCTTTAAGTACGTCAAAAGAACATTATCAGAAACTGCATGCATTTTGTTCTCTTTTGGCCAATTCTTTTTGAATTTTTGCTTTGGAACTTATGCGCCAAATTATTCATAATAAAACTAGTTCTTTAATATACTATTTCGCAACGTTGCATTGTTGTAAAGACTTCGTCTGAGCGTGTTCGGATCTACTTGAACGCAAACTCGGCATTTGTATTTTTGGTTTTTCTCGGAACCTATAGATATAGCTTGGCAGAACATTTAGTGCTTTTATAATTTTGTCCTTTTTAGTATTCCACAAATTTTAGCACGAACCAAATTTAGAAGTAAATTTATAATTTGACAAAATATGTGACATTTAAAAACCTGACGTAAATTTAAAAAAATTTTTCATACCTATATATTTTAAGAAACTCAAAGTAAAAGAAATGTTCAAATAAATTATTATTAATACTATTATTTTGAGACTATGAATGGTTATGCTCTAATGACTGCTGTAAAATACATCAAAATTATAATTAACAAACACTGTTTTGTTTTTTATTCAATAAGAAAAAAAAACTTAAAAGAGTGGTTGTTTGCAAGATGATAATCGTACAACTTGCTTGGCAATAGCCACTCACAAATATGTCTTTTTTTCTGAATCATATAGTTGGCAGAACTATAAAAATTTATTATTTAGAGAATTTTATGACGTTTACAGACACTGAGGTTTTAAGGCTGCTTTTCCATGGTAACGACGTAATTATCCCGGTAATTTTTTCTTCTTATCCAGCATTACTAAAATTAAGAAGTGATAATTTTTTGCAACAATAAAAATCTACACTTGATCGAAAATTGGGTAACATTTTTCCACTCCTAATTAATGAAATAGTTATTTACATAAAAGTCAGGAAAATGTCACATTACTGAAGAGGAGCTAAATTGAAATACGAGGCACTTTATGCCGAGTGTTTTAAAGCTCCGAGTCAAGTAAGACATTTTACTGACGTGTTTTGTATTAAATTTTTCCGGAAATCGTAAAAAAAGACGAAATTTACAAATCTTAGAATTTTTTTTACAAATTCCACAAAAATGAAGTTTGTCAATTTTGTTGGCAACTATAGTTTGGCAACAGAGTATCTTTTTTATTTTGCGTCTTGGAAAGTTTTTACAGTACTAGTCCGGAAAACTCAATTTTCCTGCGCGTAAATAAGCAGGAAAATGTTGTTTCCAAGACGATTTTCAGAAAAGAATTATTTTCGGTTTGTCTTGACGTTTAATTTGTGGTTGCTACGTTATAATAGCCTAAATTTAGTCGATTTTAATAATGTGTACTGTTGAGAGCTTCGAATTCTATGTTTTACGTTTTTTTAAAGCTGCGGAAGCGTCTTGTGATTATTTACTCAAATCCCATTTTGAAAAATACGTTTTTGAAATACATTCGAAAAAATGATCGCAAATAATAAATCTATTTAACATATTATAATGTGATACAAACCTTTAAGCTAAAAGTTAATGATTTTTTTGCAGTACGTTATAATTAATTTAATCTTATATTATCTAACAAGTAAATTTTCGGTAAACAAAAAAATAATAATTATTTGACTACTTTTTTCCCTGTACCTATTTAATAAACAACAATAGCTTTACAAATATGTAGGTATACAATACTCATGCAAGTAGTGTAGTGTAGTGTAATAACACAGTAATAATGTAATTTTTCACTATTTACAAATTAAACAATTAATATCGACTATTAAAATGCTAATATTAACTCGGTTTGTGTTTTCTCTTTTTGAAAGTATAATTGTAGGGGTGTTGAGAGAAAAAACGAATAATAGGCACTTAATAAAGAAGCCACTATTAACAGTGAGATAAAATTTAGATTTCCAACGCTTGTACAATCATATACCTACATGTTTTTGAAGTAAGCGTTTTGTAAAGTTTCTGCTTGCCAATCTCAAAAAGCCACACTTATATAAATGTAAAATGTAGTAAATACAAATATCAATATATAAATGTTGGTCCTTATAAACAATTAATCAAAATAGTTTCAAAGATGGTGTAGATTTAAAATTAGTTGTCGGAAACGTAGTCTCTAAGGTAATGAAGCCGAATTCTACTTTTCGACACTGACAATTGCTTATAAAAAAAAAACCGACTTAAAAGGTGGTATTCTTAACCATTCTTGGAACGGAATGAGAATTTATTGAGATTATAAAAAATTGAAACATTTATAAACGCAATCCAAAAAACTAGATTTATTTTTTTTTAATATTGATTAAAACACCAACTTGTGATGAATTGTTGTGTGCCTACCACAACTGTTTCGATATTTTGAAAAATTATATTTTTTTATTTTATTCGCTCGGGCTATCTATAAATATAACATAACTTACAAATTGTCATAAATTGTTGTTACCGTACGTACAAAGTGAAAATTGTTTTCTAAAACCTACAAATTATTTTTTACAACTGCTAACAGTGCTAACATTATTTTCATAAGTTTATTATTTACATCACTGTGTAGTGTTTTACAGAAAAAACAATGAAATAGAAGAGCCTGATATGCTGGATCTTTCTAGACGAAGAAAAAGCTCTTAAAAAATTATCCAATACGAAATTTTTACGCTGATGTCGTTATAAATAGGAACAGAGTACAATGCAAAACAATGTTTTACAAGATTTGCATTGCAAACTTGATTTGTTTTTAACTTTAATTGTTTTTAATTTTTTTAAGAACATTAAATTTTAATCTTTTTCTCCTTGTTTTAACAGATGCATTTTTTAAAAATCAAATATATATTCAATTTAGTTGTATTTGACCTACTCGATTGTGAATGGAAAATTTGAGTAGGTAAAATGTAGTGCGCCTACGCTACGCAGCACTAAAAATAGGTATATATTTTGGAGCTGTGGTAGATCAAATAAGCGTTTTTTCAAATAACAGTCCTGTCACGGCTCATTTTTAATTAAAAATTTTTAAGTGTTTTTGAGCGAATTTTACAATAGGTAATAGATCGAGTAAATTGCTTCTCACAAACTAAATTTTATCCCAATATAAGTGAGTTTGTAGCACAGTGTTACAATTATCCAGTTTCTTTAGTCGGTTTTTCGCACACTTGTTTTCCAAAAACAAATTTTTTTCACAGCTGCTTACAATGCAATAATGCTTTTCAGTGTGTCTGAAAAAGTTAGAAATGTATAAAATCAAAAAGCGCTAAGCACAACATTTTTGTGTACGACAGGTGAATTAAAACAAAAAAATTTTCGGTGAGAAAGAAATATCAAAAAAATTAATAAAATAGAACCAAAGGTAAAAAAAATTATTAAAAAAATTCGAAGACGTCTGAGTGAGAATTATTGGTTAGAAAAAAGTCAAATGTCAACAATCTCATATCTTTATCTTGATTTTCAGCAGGTCTTTTTATGTCTGAAAAGCGGTTCTAAGCTGGTTGAAATCTATGACGCTATCGAACACAGATTCGGTAGCGTGTTAGAAAATTTTTTAAAAAATATTGTTTTTTATACCTAATTTTTCAAGTGGACCATTTCTTTTGTATGCTGGTTTGCATTTATGACAGTGCAATTACAATTGACTTGGAGGTAGCAAGATCTTTCTATTTCATGTAAAAAAAATTTCCACTTTTTGTTGTAAAAACACATAATTTTGAAAATAAAAAATGTTTTATTATTATTATATTTATTATGTTAATATTGTATTTATTATTAGGTACTGTTTTTTGCATTACATATTATTTTAATTAAATTGTTCAACTTTTTCTGACCTAGAAGCATATAGCTAACTTGCTATACTATACCATTTCAAGAGCAACTATGAACATATTGTATAAATAATCAGATTTGACACTCAAAACATTCGAACAATATGACATAAATATAATTAAGCTGCTCTTTGCATTTCCGCATACATTTAATTTAACTTATTTTGTAATTTATCAAATTTTTAATAAATTGAACATTTACATTGAATTTTTTTTGATAAAAATTAAGCGAATAATTTGTTGACCTACTTATATACAGCAAATAATTTAAAGCTTTGTAGGAGTAATAATTACTTAATTAAAAAAGTTTATTAAAATTAATAAGTGTTCAATTTTTTATGTAAATATTAAAAAAAAAATAAAAAAGCAAATAATTTCGTGAATCATATGAGGTCGAAAAGATTATCCAATATTCGCATTTAGCATACCCGTAAGACATACAGACATAATAACTCTTTCTCCTTTCTCAAAACCTCACAGCCGCCATCCTACTACAAAAAACCATTTATATCGTCCAACAACAAGACCAAAAGCAACAAGAAAAAAGCAACCAGCCACCCACAGATCGTAATTGATAAAGTGAGCTATGCAAGGCTTCCAACATAATACTGACGCCGCAGTCGATCCAGAAGGCCGTGGAAGAGGGCGTGGCAACAATTTCAGGCTGTCAGAGTGAGAGGGTCGAGAAACGCAAAAGAGGCGGAGTCAAACACTGCTAATCTTTTGAAAAACTGTTCGCTCTTTCTCCCTCGCACACATCATCGCATTAATGACGACAAAAACACACATAAACATCGAAGAAAACCTCGGTATTTTATGTGATATCGGTATGAAGAGGCCAACTTGATTTTACACATTAAATAGCTGTTAGCTGGAATAGTTATCGTTTAATCGCTATATCGGCGAAGATTTTATGTTGAGACAATAATTGCAAAGCGAAAATCTAAGTGATAATTAAATAAATATTTGAAACGAGAAAGCAAGAGAGCGAAAGAGAGAAAGACAATTAATTTGTGTAAAATTAAGATATTTTATCATTTGTTTTAATAATATTTTCAAAAACTTTTTCTATTACGCGCACGCTCATTGGAACAGACGCTCTCCGTCTGGACGTTTTGCGTCAGTTTCGGTGTTGGAACGGTAGCAGTACGTCGCATTCGTGTGTAGGAAAAAAAAGACGCGTTTTGAATGGACTATTTAACGTCAATAAAAAAATAGTTGTTTTTTTTAAGTAAGGTGAGTACCTATCTTCTAATTACAATTAATTGAAAATATTTTAATTAATATCTATTATTTATAGTAAATAATTGATCTCAGCTATTATTAATTAATTTAAAAGTTATTAATTCAGAGACTATTATTGTTTTTATTATTAACTAGGTATTATAGAACAAACTGTGATAAAATTAAACTCGATCGAACATAGAGTATTTTATTAAAGCGCTTTATTAATTATTAAACAAACAGATTAAATTTAACTAAAAATCTAGTTAGGGCGCTACCGGCTATTGAATATTTAATCATCATTTAAATCAACAACTAGATTTAATAATTTAGTAGAAATTTAGAATACAGTGCGATCAATTAGGTTTTTTATAGTTTATTCTTTGACACTTTAATGATCTATTGTGTACCTATAGTTTAGGTATTGTAGAAATAAACAAAACTAAAAAACTGTTGTTTTCATATACCTACATTATTATTGCAGGTAAAAAGGTTTTGCAACATCAATAAGTAAATAGGTACCTAAGTGTTTACAAAGAAGCGGCAAAAATTAATAATTAACAATTTAAATTATAGAAGTATACGCAGATTGTGCATCCTACAGGTTGTGGGATAATTTATAGTATATTTTATAACAAGTGTCGAATGTAGCGAAGTATAATGAAACTCGAATAGATCAAATCAAGATAATTAAAACTATTTCCACTTTCGAGCAAGTTATAAACACTTTTTTTATTAGAACAAACATTGTACTGATAAATTATATTAAAAAGTCTACAATTCTACATTTTGTTGTACTTTTTTTTTAAACGCGCCATTTAAAAATACGTGAAAGGTTGTTGTTTTGCGTAGCCAACATTACATGAATAAAAAATGCTGCGATCTAAAAATATACATCGAAAAATAGAACTAGCAGAACAAGAAAAACCTAACTTACTTGAATAAGTATACATAATTAGAATAAGATTTAAAATTTTCAAATTAGATACAATGATTTAGAGATAGTTGGTTAAGAATTTTGTGAGCATAGGTATACCTAACTAAAAATATCAACTAAAATAGTTCAAAACATTTTTCTTATTTGAACCATTCTTCTGATTTTCTTAGGAAAATGTTTTGCGTAGTATATATTGTTCAATAGAACAAACAAAAGTTTTATAATATTGCTAATCTTGGTTTAAAGTGTCATTTGTATATTGCTGGTAACAAATTTGTAATGGGTTAACAAACATCAATAGTAAAATTTAGTTGCTTTATATTGTCTGTTCTAACTTGTCAAATCATTGACAATAGCGCAAGTTGTTTTGTTGTTTATGTATTAAATTGAGCTTTACTTAAAAAAAATCTTAGTGTGTATTTGTTTACTTTTGTTTCTTGTTTTTCTTACTAATACTATGAGCAATAAAATTTACTGCCGGGTATAAATAACATTATTAACTTATCTACAATTAGTTAAGGGTTTGTTTAAACTAAATTGAGTGTTCATCACCCACAAGAGATTAGTGTTTTAAAAATTTATATAACTTAACATAGTATCTACTCAAAAGTTTTAGGAAGGCTAAGAAAATTGACAAATTTAGGTTTTGAATAATAGCCTAAATAAATTTAATTACTAACCGCGCAAATGTATAGCAGTTTTGTATTTTAAACAAAATAGTAACAAGAGTAATTGTTTGACAAAAAATAGTAAAAAACTAATTTTGAAATTTCAGAACGTTTACCACTTCCAATAATACAATAAACATTAAAAAAAAAATTAGATCCCTATAAGTAAAATGAGATTATTACAGTTAACAAAATACATAATTACGTTTTTAGACCAATTACTAAACCAACTCAATTAAAGCAACAAAACTCCATCAACTCAAACTCATTTAGAAGTTTAAACTATGCTACAAGTAGGTAAGTAGTTTTAGTCTTTGAAATTAATAACTCACTATATATTGTAGATAGGGACTAGGTGGCATAATATTTCAGTTCCTATCTTATATCTGTCAAACTCCACCTAAAAAACTTCTAATTTTCGAACAATACACAAACAATGATGTTAGTTTTGTTATCTAGCTGTTGATAATTATTATTGATTTTTAAGTAGTCTAGGGAAGTACTTGTTTTTCTTAGCAAACCGTTGTTATTAGCAAAATTGCTAATACTTTGTTTTATATCTAGAGTTTAAAGTTTTAGAATATGAAAATAAAGAGTATACCTAAATTGA
Organism: Lagria hirta; assembly: GCA_947359425.1. NCBI lineage: Eukaryota > Metazoa > Arthropoda > Insecta > Coleoptera > Tenebrionidae > Lagria > Lagria hirta. The sequence continues at coordinate 3,444,049 of OX375802.1, read as the reverse complement.
CACTAAACCTAACAGTTTTAGTATAACAAGCTTAATTTATTAAAAATGACAAACAAATTTAATTCAAAAAATTTAACTCAGGTATAGATGTTTTGGTTTTATAAACTTTCTTCTATTGAGGCTTATATGATGGATTGGAAACAAAATTGTTAAATAATATTTTTTTGTCTACCTATTTATTATATCGCTGTAATTAGTATTTGTTGTTTCAATTTGTAATTTGAGCAAGAACTTAACATTGATTAGGTATTATTAATTGAGTTAAAGTTGAACGTCAACAGATTACAATATCACTCTCAATAAACATTGCTAATTGCTCGATTAAAAACTTACAGTCAAAATAAGAATTAAAAACAAAATTATTTTTATAAATTCAAAGATAAGTAGACATATTTTTAGAAAGTATTTTTATTAATAATCGAATGATTTTTTTTTGAAAAACATTGACATTTGATTTTTAAAGATTTTAATTTTTTTATATAGAATTTTCTATGTAGATATTAAGCTCAGTTTTTGAAATAAATCTTCAAAGATCTACGTAACACATATCAATTTTTTAACAACTCATCAGAGTAGATTTAAAGCTGTACCTATAGATAGGTAGTACCTAAGTATACTCCTGTACATCTCATAGGTACTTATACTTTTTTTACAGCCAATAGTTGCATTTTCAAAAATTCATCTAAGCTTAAAATCAGTGCTATAAAACCAGCCCCAATAAAAAGCTATACATTTTTATTTAAAAAGTACTAGTTTTATAGTAGCCTTATTATTTTGCAACCGACATTAGTTGTTTCTAGTAATTTTTGAATTATAATTTTAACTTTGCCATCTGTGGCTATGTTTTGCAAACAGTTAATAATCTATAATCTCAATAGCTTACCAACAGTTAAAAAAGAGTTTTTTTTTGGTCTAGGTAATAATTACTTCTTTCGTTGCTCTCATAAATTGGTTTTTTAATATTTACGTATTTATTATCTAATTTAAAGTGCATGAATTTAGGTGTAAAAGTTGATAAACTGTTTAAAAATCAAGATTAAATGTGTCAATTGTACCTAGTATAGATCTTAAGCAAAGATAGTAAAAGTCAAAGCCCATAGCCTTTTATTCTAAAACTTCAAATTTTATGTCAGGTATTTGTACAACTACCTGGTACCTAAACACCCTAAAAGTATTTATCGCTTTTATAAATCTAATATATCTGTCAGATTAGACGTTTAGCTTGACGACTTAAATATCTCATTATTTTGTTTGTAAAACCACAGATGCTATCTTAAAACCAAACACACAAGTAATTCACACTAGGAAGTATATAGTAGGAGCGTTTGAGATATACCCGGCCGTAAACATTATTGCTCATAATAAGAGCGACAATGCAGCAAAAAGTGAGAATGTTTTACAATCCGAAGTGTCGCATGTCTTGGTTTATGATTAGAACTAACAAAAGTACCTACCTACTACCATGAATAGAAAACGTTTTTTTTAATTTATGACTGTAGTTTTCGGTGTCAAACTTTCTGCTAGATTAGTACAATAAAATTGACTGCTGAGTATATATCAAACGTATTTACCATCAAGTCATAGCAAGAAATAGGTAATATTTTACTACAAAAAATGTATTTAGCAACTAAAAAAGTTTGGTAATGTATGTTTTATATTTAGAATAAGATTTTGCAATTTAAAAAATCACAAATAAATTAATAAGCTGACTACCAACAATGCAAATAAATTTGACTTGTACGACTTACATTTCGTTTATTAAATAAAACTCAATCAAATCACAATTTCAATAAACGCAAGATATAATATCCAACTTGTATGTACAAAAAAATAGTTAAAATTAGTTTCAAAGTATAAAAAATATTTAAACTATTGAAATGAAAAAATAATGTTGATAATAACAGTTTTTTTTTATTTGAAGTAAATTGCTAAAAAAATACACCTTAAAACATTAATTTATCTACATTTTAAGAAAACTCTATCATTTGGGTTTCATGTAAATGTATTCATTGTTATTTTAACTATAGAGGGAAAGGTTAGTTCCGATGAGCAATTAGCAGTGTTTATTTTAAGTGATAAGTAATCTAGTGACTTTGAACTTCAGCTTAGAGATATCTAATTATGTTGCTTTTGTTTAAATTACAAGAAGTGTTAAATATAAACCAACAAAATAATAATAAAAACAACATTTTTCTAAGATCTGATTACAAAAGGTACAAACTTTTTATAACTCAAACAACAGAGAAAATGTGTATTCACTGCAGTAATTTTAGTGTTCGCAATTGTGGCTAGGTTTAACACTTGACATTTTTTCCAAAGTTTACTTAAGCGATAATATTTGTCTAAAAAAATAATTATAATACGTACAACTGAAGAAAGGCTTACACAATGATAAGAAAAGTCAACGTGAACTTTAATTTGACATTGATTTCTGGCATTAGAATTAAAGGTATTAAGTTTTTGACATTTTTCAATTGTTAACTTTAAAAACTCTTCGTGGGCTTATAAGACGTTTAAAAGATGATCTACTACAAACGTACCAAATGCAATAATTTAACTAAGCTTTTAGAAATTAGATTGAAAAATGACTTTTCAATTTGTCTAATTCTACTGCTCAAAAAACTATAATTTTTTTGCAACTTTTTTTTTGAAAAAAGTGTCAAATGTTAGACTTTGTGAAGACTCGACGAAAGAGGGCTTTCAGTTGTCTAAGAATGTAATAGTTTTAGCCTGAAACACGTAACAGAGAACTCTAACAATCTAGTTTTTTGAATTTTAAAATGATGATATAATATAACTGTCATTTAAGTGAAAAATATAGGTTCAAAATTGACACCTAGTACAAACGTTAGGTAAGCTGTATCAAAAAAATCAACAATTTTTTTTTAATTAGGTATACTGAAAATATTATTTAACATATCGAAAAAAGAGGCGCTTGTCAAAACTGAAGCTCTTTAATATTAAGTTGCGTCTCATCGCGATTTTTCATTTTCCATTTGATTAGTATGAAATTTTTTTTTAACTTCAGAATTTTGGAAGACTTTAACGAATAGTCGAATTGTTTGGGTCAAAATATATTCTTGTGAAAAATTAAACGTTCTTTAAAAAATATTCAAGTTGGAATTTTACTCTAATAAAAATGGTAAAGTTTGTTATTTTTTGCAAAATTATATTAAAAATTATTTTTTCTACACATTTTTTCTGAATATAAAAATTATTTTAAGTTATAAATTAAAGAAAATCATTTTCATTTAGAGTAGTACTCTGCTACTTGGTTGGTTCTATTCATAAAACCAAAACACGCGACATTTTAGATTGTAAATCTTTTCTACTTTTGTTGCCTGCATCTCTTTAATGAGAAATAAAACTTACTGCCAAGTATATCTCAAACGTATTACATTCCTACTAAAGGTACCTGACAAACTAGAAAAAGATGTCACTTCTACTCAGTAAACAAGTTTAGTTGTTTTTTGTGACAAGTTTGTTTTATGAAATTGTTTTTTAAATAATGTAAAGTTTATCTGAAACCCAAACACTTGTAAAGATTTGTTTCTATTTAATAAACAGTTTTAATATTGATATTAAACATTGATACTTAGGTACGACCGGTTGCATAAACGGCAATTAAATCTCTGATTAAATATTTATTAGTCAATACGCATTGTCAACTTGATATTTGTTAACTGGATTTAACCATTATCAAATTTTTATGCAACCAGCTCTTAATTTATCAATGTGGGTTTAAGCAGCCTTGAGGTCGATATTCGTAACATTTTAAAATTTCAATTTTATAAGCATTTTATTGTTAAAACATTATTTCTTTTTCTTTAAATATTTTCAATGACTCCTCAAAGCTTTTCTGTTTTTTTTCTAATAGTTTTTTTTTTTTTACCTTCATTATTTACCTATTTAATTTTTATTCTGTTTTTCAAACTTTGTTTTACTTCTGTTTGTTTTATTTGAACACGTTTAGTAATACAAATTACAGCAGCCAATGATTTACTCCCTTTGTTTAGTCGATTTTTAAAATTATTATTATTTTTTTTTCAAACGTTGTCTTAGTTTTTTTTAGATTATAGAAAGTTTTGATTATTATCAATATTAGACAATTATGAGACTTTACTTAATCAAAAAGATAATTATGTCTACTGTCTTAAATAATCCAGTTTTTCAGTACTTCACAATAAAAGATTAGTGCAATTTTTTTTAGTAGTCGCTTACCTAGTAGTTTGACCGTTTTGAGTGGAAGTTAGGTAGGCTATAACTCCTTACACTTTATAATACCTATATTTATAATAATAGATATATGTATTTTTACATTATTTATATAAATTAATCAAAGTAGAAAAAAAGCATGTTTAACAAGTTTTACAGGTGCGACAAACAAATGTCTTATACAACTAGTACAACAATATCCTTTCCCTTTCCTAAACTCTATTGGAGACATACTGTAGATACTTAACTTTCTCATGACCATTTGTAGTTAAAATAAAAGTCAAAATTGTCTTAAATTACATTAAGTATCAATATAAATAAAAAAAAAATATCATCTAAAATATTATTATTAATACAATATAATTACCTAAATCCAGAGTCCGTCTAAAAACAAAAAGTCATTATTTTTTATTTTCTAGTGGTTAGACTCAATGTCTAGTGTAGGAAAAGATAACATACCTATACCTATATAAACACCCCTCATAACGTTGATAATGCCTAATACTCATCAAAGCCATTAAAGAATAAGAATTTTACAAGTCAATTTTTTTCAATATTTGGCTTTATCACTTTTTGTGTCTGCTTTACTTCCTAGTACTCAATTTTGCTATCGTAGACTCAAATACCAGCAATTGGCTTAACTTTATGGCTATTCAAATATTTTGTGCTGTATTATAGGTATTTACTTACCATACATAATAGTTTTAAGAGTACCCGATGAATACTCTCTATTCCTGTACTAGAAATAGTCATTTATACTTAGAATAATTATATACATAGTTTTATTATCTATGTAGTCTAGTTATAATAGCTTAAAGCTTGAAAATGCTCTTTTTTAAGACTATTACTACTATTATGTTAAATACTTTATTATCTGTTCTTATTGTGTTCTAAATTTATTTACCATAAGAGCTTAAAATAAACCTATTAAATATAAAATTAGTCAATATTTGACATGTATAATTACATTAAAATAAGTTAGTAATTGCTTACATAGTCAATAGTTATGACGGTAAGATAAATAAAGTAAATTATTGACAATTCTATAAAATAATTTTTTTTTTGTAAAAAAGACAATTTATTTATATAATTGGTAGCTCGTAAAGCACTAATTTGAGCAATTCAATGTTGTTTTTGGTGATTTATACGGCAATAAAAACAACAACAAAAAAGATCAAATATTAACATTTTTCTGCGTTAATGTTAACACACAAATTTCACATTTGATTTATTTTTATGTTGTTTGAAGTTACCTCGTAATAAATTTTTACGTCGTAGACCACCCAAAAAAAAGCTGTCATTTAACCGGGGGTTTAAATTTTTTTGTTTTTTTTTTGCAGAGAGGGTGAAGAATGAAGAATAAGGAGGAGAGGAAGAAAGAAGTGGCGGTTTGGTGGTGTCACAAAAACCTCTAGTAACGCCTTTCTAGGCATAACCTTCTAACTCCTGCCCACTCAAAGTGTGAAAAGTGGGAGAAAAATGTCGCCCTGTGATTGGTTGAGCTGCGAGAGCTGACACCCGTCGGCCAATCCCAGCGCGTCTTTGTCATTAACACAGTCAGTGTCGAATCTGTGGGTTTCCAACTATAGTCGTCGCTTACACTTAACCGGGAAAGGAGGTGTCAGAGTTGACACTCAGTCGCGGATCAATTCAATAACAACCAACCACCCTTTTCTTCTTCTTTTCTTCATTTAGTGTGCTGTGCGGCGACCGATCGTACGTTGTTTTATTTAGGACAGTGTGATTGTACTACATGTTATAAGAAACTGTGCGCGACGGATAGAAAAAAAATATGCAATTTTTTGGATAATAATAACGCATGAGGGGTGAGAGAAAGAAAAAATGGTGCTGTGCGTCGTATACTGATTGAAAAGAAAATAGAAAATCGAATTATTAAGATTGTATCGCAAAAGGTTCAAGCGGTTAGTTGTTTTGAATGTTGCAATATCATTACCTACTTGATTTTCAAAATCACAGTATTTGGAGCAGATTATGCGTTTCGATACGGCCCTGGAATCAGCAACCCTGCTCGATGCCAAGGTGAAGAACATGGCTTACCACCCCTTTCTGCAGCTGCAGACGCGGCAGACGGACTTCAGTGTGAGTTCGCTGCTGACTGCCGCCGCCAACTCCAGCAGCGGCGGTCCGACGACAGCTTCGCCCCCAACTCCAGCTGGATTTTTTCCGTCGGCGGCAACACTTGCCGCCTTCAACTCGGCGGCGCAAAGCGGCCCCCACGGTTGCTATCCCGGTACGCTTATTCCAAAACTCAGTAGTCATCCTCATCATCCTGCTCACCATCCGGCCCTCTCAGGCCACGCGTACACGACCGCCGAAGACGTAGTGCTTGCCGCCGCTGTGGCCGCCCATAATCATCATCCGGGCATGGTGCGGCCGCTGAGAGCAATTCAGCCGGAAGAAGACGGTGTCGTTGACGACCCTAAAGTTACACTTGAGGGCAAGGATCTATGGGAAAAGTTTCATAAGTTGGGCACAGAAATGGTCATCACGAAAAGCGGGAGGTGAGTCATGTTTTTAGTTTTTTGTCCGCCGGAAAAAAACTGCTCTGGGAATAGGTAAACAAATGATTGCTGCAAAGATTATCAAGGCTTTCTAATTTTAAAAGCATCGATCTCATCAACAAATTATTAGACGCCAAATAAAATAATGAATTTTATATAGCAGATTTCTAATTAAAACAGAGTTTTATTTAAAGACTAGATACTTAAATTCTGAATTTTTAAAGCCAAACAAAATAGACTTGGTAAACATTTATTAATTTGTTTAAATATTCATGTAAGTAATACTTTTTAATAACTAACAATGTAATATTTATAGTAATAATAAAACATTATTTTATACCGGAGGACTTTATATTTAATACAATTGAATGCAAAAATAAAATATTAAAGATTGTTCATAGTCGAGCATAAAATCTGCCATAAACTAAAGTAATTAATGTATCTTTTTAAACAATAAACGTTTCGTCAAACAATAATTTATGTCATAATTTTTGTGCTGACAGCTTTTAGTGACACTCATAAGATATCTGCATTATTTGCGTTTATTTTTTGTATACAATTTGTAGTGTCTTAGATGCATACCTATTGCAGAAAATAAATATATTTACGATGAACAAACTTTTGATACATGAATTAGTAATGTGTAGCTATCTAGGTACATTTGTGTATACAGGTATTTTTAGCCCTCATAATTTAAAAAGCACTATTTTTATTTTAAAATATTTGAAAAGCGTTTTCAAATTCTGTTATAGTACTTTTTCTACGAAAAAAGGGTTTACCTACTAGAAAAAGAGTATATTCTGTAATTTGAGTCTGAAAACCTTAAAAGTTACATAAACTAGTTAATAAATATTCTATTAAAAGCACAGAAATAAAAAGTGTGTATTTTTTTTCATTTAAAAACACAAAATGGCGTTTTCGACAAAATTCGAAAATCTACAAAAAAGATAAATATTTGTTGACAAAGAATAACTATTTTTACAAGCTTTTAAGGAAAAACCAATGACAAGACAGGGTGTTTTTAGTACATGTTTATTATTTTTATATTTTTTTGTTTTCACTCTTTTTCGCATTTTAAATTAAGTATTATTACTTAACTTATGGTTTGCTCAGTTATAAGTATGTTTTAAATCACACAATATAGGAACCTTTTTTTTTGCTCTAAAACAATATGCATTTTATAAGAACCTTCTGTCAACTCTAAATAGTTTTTTAATATATTTTTATTCCTTCTATGATTTTAAAATATTGTTAGGTTAGTACATCTTTCTACTAATATTTTAGTTTTTATTGTTTAAAGTTATCTATCAAATGAAGTAGATACGTAGGTAAATAAGAGTAAATTTAGGAAACAAAATTTGATGTGCCGAAAATTATTAAATATTTTTTAGCTACTCTTTGTTCTTATATACGATTTTTTTTTGTTTTTCTTGCAGATTTAAATATTTTTTATACTTATATTAGACCTATTGTAACCAATAGTAGTAAATATTAGGTGAATGCATATCTATTATTTTTTTTGTCTTTATGTTTTTTGTTTTTAACGTCAGAGATATATACCTACCTCAAAAGCGAAAACTTTTCGAGCCATATCATTCCAATTTTTTATCTACCCACTTAAAAATAAATATATTTATACAAAAGTCAACAACACATCAAGCAAAGAATGTATTTAAAAACAATATCACCAACTAACAACTGTATTTAATATCACAAATATACAATTATTTATATTTGCTTAAAATAAAAAACTTCGTCAACTGTAGGTATAATGTCAGGTAAATTTTAATTTTTTTATTATATTGTGATAAATTTGACATTTTTTTAGCTCACAATACCCACAACGTCCGGTAATAAATAAGCTAGTTCGATAAAATTTAATTTATTATTGACTATATAAGTTTTACTGATAAGAGACAATATGCTTGAATGTATAAAAATACAGAATGTATAATATTAACATGAATCCAGGGAGGTTGTGCTTTTTTGGTAGCAGGTCTTAGATTGGTTTGTACTAAACCTGGTAACAATCTCTGTAAACATAAAGTAGTTTGCGTTATTGTTTTTGAGCGCTGTAATAAGTATAAGAAATACATATTTTTATCCTATTTAAAAATTATCTGTTTATTTAAATAATTAAAAAATTATTTTACATATAGAAAATGACGCAAATGTTTGCGGCTTGGCATTTTTGCACGGCACTGTGCTTAAATGTTAATGAGTAAACACGTCCAATACCGGCTTAGCTTACTGGCACTAATATAATTATAATTAATTAATCAATGTTATTTTCGAATGGAATAAGATAAAAAAATAGAGAATGAGAATATTTGATTAACCTGTGTCTTTAAGAAAAATGCAAGCTGAGTAGTTATTTTACCTAAATTTAGTACAAACCTATCCAATACCTGCTGCCAAAGAAGCACAGCTGCCCTTGATTCATGCTGTATCAATTATATGTTAATATCATATACTCTGCATGATTCTTTTTATGTTGATTTATGTTGATAAGATTTGCTCTAGTGTACATTCTTATCTTTTGGCAAATTATTTTGTTGAACATAAATTTATTCTAAATCAAATAGATGGCGCTATGTTTTCTGTTTGGTAGTAACTTTCAAACATCAATGATTATATGGTTCGCTAATTTAATAAAAAATTCAAATTTAGCTTGCTTTAATTATTCTTAAAATATACTATTAAAGAATAATGCAAGATTAGGCATAAGAAATAATTACATATTAAATAAATTTTGTTTTGGTTTGAAAATAGCAAATCTATTTATTTTATATATTTATAATTTATTAAAAATTTAAAAACGGTTTATCAAGACTTTTCAAATGAGCTCAGACAAAATAAAATTGCAAGTTAGTGGAAAAGTTGGTCTTGCAAATATTAGGTGATAATTTGAGAGTTTGGTCAATTCAAAAATTCAGAAATTGTTTTTGTGAATCTGCTAGAGCAGTCAAATTTCAAACCAAAAACATTTTCAGCTACAAATAAAAAAACAAAATAAATAACAACATTAAAAAAAACTAGAAAAAAAAATAGTTGCACCGTTGGGTAGCTATAAGGCGACAGACAGACACACGTTACAAGTTATAACTTTCCTCTTTTTAAAGTGTTCCAAAATAACAAATTAAAATTTGAACTCTGTAACATCTACGTTCTTCATCATCTTAGGTTAACACATATTTAATTTTTTTATTTAGGTATTTCTGCCTAGAATAATTGAAAAAAATGTATACAAAGTTATACAAGACTTTTATTAGACTCTATGCAAAATTTAGATTTTTAAAAAATTATTTACATAATCAAACAAAACTGTTCATCTTTTGTTTTTCAAAATAATGTTTTTAATGTTGATCAACTGACATTATTACTAATCAATAATAGTAATGAAGTAAAGAAAATCTATTTAAAACAAATACCCACAGAATTTTAAGCTGTCATTATTTATTATCGAATTAAATAAGCTTGAATTGATATAGTTGTGATAGATTCAGATAGAAATCTTTTTTTTTTCTGCTGGACCATTTAAGTGCATTATGCAACAAATACTATAAATTATTTATCCTTTAAATGAATAAATTTGACAAACATAATGAATGAGTGAAAAACATAGAGTTTCTGACCTATCCTGATCTGGTCAGTGCAAACACACATTCCACTCAAACTCTGGTATAAATTATTAAATATTTATTGTTATTTGTTACTTTTATGTTTTTTTTCAAGTAAACATTTGCGGTTTCAGAAAAACATTTAGTTTGAAGTCAAAATATAAAAATTTGTTTGTATCTGAACTCTTGCTTGCATCTAGCAAGTGAATATAAAAGACCGTGTAACATTAGAAATATATATATATATAATATATTAAACAATAAAGAAATCTGATATATAGTCTTAAACAAGTGTGCATTATGTCTCTTAACCAAACTATACTTGGGCACATTATATGGCAGTAGTCTTTAAATGTCTACTATGAATATCATACATTTTTTACATAATTACAATATTTGTGGTGAATAATTGTCAAACCAGTAAAAAAATGATAAAAATTTAATAGTTTTGTTAGAATAAATGCTTATAGCATACTAGATAAAAATTTTAAAAGTACTATTTTATCAAAAAGGCTGAGGTTTTATTAGCATAAAACTTATAAGTACAAAAAACAACATATAAAACAAAAATTGCTATCAGTTTTTGAGCACATAAAACATGACCTAATATATACTTTCATAAAAACTTGTTAAATGCCAAACAAAATCACGCGCAGCTGCTTAATGAAGGTTCTTCTGTTTTTCTTTATTAATGTTGGATCTCTAACCTAATTATAAAAAGCTTTTTTTTTTCTAAATGACTGTTTGTCAATTAAATAATTAATCTTTGCGTGAGTTTCTCGTGAATCTAGAAAATTAAAGTAGTACAGTTTTAAAATAACCGTTCGTTCATTCTCTCTAAACTTTAGAGCGAATATATAGCGAGGGGTGCTAATAATTAGGTCTCTTTCTGCCGGTTTCAGCTCCCTTTGCACCCCATACACTTCACTTTTCTATAGGGTTAAGCCCTTATACACACCGTTCTTTTGCGTCATGTGATCGATCTAAGCTTACTACATCCTGAAAACTCTACCTTCCGACAATTTCTCACTGTTCATCTCAATCGCTTAAGTAATTTTCTACGCCTACACCTATCATAAGGTAATCAATTATTATAATTATAATTGGTTGCTATCGTCTTTTTTTTATTCTACATTATTAAATATTAACAAATTTATTTTACTATACCTAATTATATACAACTCTACAGATTTCACCACATTTTTGAATTCACAAATAATTATTAATTTCAACATTTTACAAGAATAATTGAATGGTTTATTAGGTTTTTAAATTTTTTTTTATTGTTTTATAATTTATAGAAGAAAATGTAATTGTGAAGTTATGAATTTCATATTTCTATTTCAATATATGAAGGTGGCCCAAAATCTAAGAAATTTTTTTTAGAGTTTTGTAGCAAAATATATAAGTTTATAATTTTGAATTTTTTTTTTATTGTTTTATATTGTTTTACATAAAACATGATACAGATTTTGAAAATCTTAAGTCAAAATTTTAATTTAAATATATCAAAATTTTCAAGATGTCTGTTCAACGAACTTAATATTAATATCTACAAACTTGATTTTTTTTTCTTAAATTTGACGCACTAAAAAATGGAGTTAAAACACGAGAAACAAGAAAAAAATTAAACAAACATTTCTCATTATTGTGATGTAATCATAATTCTTTAAATTTTAAATTTTTGAAAAATAAACTTTTAATAATGTTTTTATAACATTTTTATAAACTTTAAACACAGCAATAGTCAATTATTAGTTATATATTCAATTTTTTTTTAGTTCAATTTATTGACGTCAAAAGCTTGATGCAATACTTTACTCTCGGAAACCAAAAAGTGCTGAGCATAAGATTTTCAAGATTTTTATCATTCTTGTAAAAAAAAATTATATTATGAAAAAACTCGATTTTTGACTTTTATTTTAAATTTTGTTAAAAACTTTAGTGACTTTTAAAAATATTTTTTTTACTTGCCCCTTGGAGAAAATGTTGACAAGTTTGTTATTTTGTTACTTATAAACTAATAGAAACTTTGTAATTTTTGTATGTCTGCTTGCAAAAAATTTATAAGTAGTTAAAATATTTATGCTGCAATTTAGCCAGAAATTTTCAAAAAAACATCTCGCATATTTGTTGTAAAAGAAAATAATCAGAATGAGTTTATAGAATAATTATTACAGAAGTTCTCAAAATGTTTAAGTTTTTTGCAAAGATCACTATCAAAGAGTTTATTTTTGATGATTTGGTGAGAGGATTTTTAGAAATCACATAAAAAAAAACTTTTTCTAAACATTTCTTATGGCAAGATCGCTAAAATGCACTATAGGTATGCTAGCCCAAATGGAATATCGTTATACAGTCCTTTCTTTGTTGCAAAAGCTAATAGCCCAACAATGATCACTATCTTAATCATTTTAAATCTTTCTCATTTTTAGACAAACAGGTTTTGGTTTCAGTAATTAATATTTGTCCGTATCTTTAGCAGGTGTGACGATTGGCAAAATATCCAACATGTATATATATATATATATATATATATATATAATTGTAAATTATTGTAATTATTAAAAAAAAAAACTAACTATATATTTAGCTAATGCAAAAACAATGCGATAACATTTTTATAATTTAAGAACAAAATCTTTTCAAAGATCTCATTTTGCCTGTCTGTTTTCAACTTTAGGCCGACTCTAGATAGTTTGTCGACACTTGTTCGAAGGCTTTTTACAACATTTTTTGAGTATCTAGCGGGTTGACCGATTCCAGTAATAGCGAATTATAAAAGAATTTTTAGTATAATTTACTGAGACTACTATACTCACTCACTAATTTTCAAAAGGAAATGTTGTGTATGCAATAATATTTTTTGTATTGAATATTATCATATTTTGCAAAATGTATTTTTTTGCTTTATTAGGTTTTGCTATATTATTATTACTGAAAATCTATTATTTTGAAAAGCGCTTATTGTTTATTCTCTTAGTTTTATTATTTTATTGAACACTTGAGAAAATTTTATTAATTGTTATTAAAATATATTTCATACAATATTTCTGACACACATTTATACATTGTTTAAAAAGCAGTTTTTACGTAAATTTTGACATTTATTCAGTACTCACAGATAGGTATACTTTTCACTTTTATAACATTACAAGTCGTTTTTTCTAGAGATCAAAACATGCTATGAGGCTTCAGGTCTTTGTTGTTCAATGACATAGTTTATTAAAAATCTATTTTCTGCTTTTTTTTGGCCGTATTTTTAAGTATTCACTTTCTTGGTGGAGTTATATACATGGGTTTTTAGGGACTTATATCAATGTCATTCATACCTACATTTGTCATTTATTAAAAGAAGGAGTTGTAAATTGCTACGAATATTATTTAATTTTCGCGCTACGTCAAGCAAGTGACGTGTAAACGACTTGAAAAAATTAAATTATCTATGTCGTGTGACCACCTTCCAGAAAACGTGCATCTCATTTAACACATCTAAAGCACAGGAAGATATTTGTTCTCAATTAAGACGGTTTAATTTAATTTTTAACACCAATTAAGAGCTAAAAACTTGGGTGGCAAATTGTTAAAAAAAAACACTATTTAATGTGTGTTCACCACAAATATTTGTTCGGTAAATTGTATAAAACAGTATGTTTGCCGGCAAGCTGACAAGTGAAAAATAAATAAAATTTTACATCGGTTTCGCCACCCCCACACACAATTGACAATCGCTTTTGTCTGCCACAGTTCTCGATAAAACATTGCGGTTTCCTGATTTAGGGGAATTATTTGGAGAAATATCTTAGAGGAAAATTAGCACGGAAATTCGCACGAATAATTATGATTAGAATAGTGACTCATTTAGATAAATAGTCACATTTTTTCACATGGTAATTAGAAGGATAATTGGAATTCTTAAAGCAATAAGAAAAATTCTTTAAATTATATGGCTACTGAAAAATTTTGTGATTCTGTCACGATAATTAATGTATTCCACTTAATTCAAATTTTTTGTCTAGTTTTACAAATATTATACTAGGAGGCCACTAAGGCGAACTAAAACTTTAAAACACATGCTACATTCTGTTTATTTCTAATTTGCCGGTGATCACTCTAATTCAAATTGCTACTGCGCTTTAATGTGTGAACAACACATGCTAATTACTTTCTTTTGTGGAATTAACAAAGTGTTATTAATGGAAAACTTCTAAATAATTATTGAAACCAATAATCAAAAATATTCATTTGATATAAGTGGCTTTGAACCATACTCAGGTTAGGATCTGACTTTTTGTCTTACAATAAATAATTTTGATAAAAGTGAACAATGTATTTAACATTTTAAAAGACGTCTAATATTGTAATTTTTTGTTAAACTAAAAAATTAAAGCTAATTATTAGTACCTAAGTAAGTAGCTACTGTAAAAACTTTCATTAAACAATGGGGGGCTAATCCGCAATGAGAATCATCCACGACTTTTCTAGAGAGAGGTTAGAGTGAATGAATTAAACAAATTAATTAGAATAACAATATTTGATAAATGAATAAGATTTAAATAAAATTTTAACAGAATGGCAAAAGTAGAAATTAGGTGACAGCATATTTTACAAATACTTAGAAAACTAATTTACGACTAATCAAAGTTATTACTTAATAAACTAAGAGTTAGCTGTTAGATGTCGGTTCTGATATGTTGGATTTCTTGAGATTCTAGTAAGTTGTTTGCTCTCTGTTTTATTGAAAACGTTTGCCAATAGCCTAGAATGTTGTAAAACACTTAATTTGTTTCAAAAGATTGAAATTGGAACCAATCTGTTACCTTAGTGAGCCATGATTCAGTTACTGTTTGTTCTAGAGACTAAGCTTCTTTAAGAAGAAACAAATTGATTGACTCACTTTTCTTAGAGTAAACTCCTAGAAACCCTATTCTAGTAATCACTTTCAAACTTAGGATCAAACCAATACTTCCACACTAAGACGTCACTTTGTACACTTTATTTCAATCAACACTTTTTGATTACTTTTAACATGATCGACTTATTATTGCCATTTGACTGACTGTCTTTTTTTGAGACTGCTATTTAAAACTTATCATATTTGTCCGTTCGCTTGTATTCATTGGTTTACTCAATAAATCTAGAACATTTTGAACCTTCTCACACTTTTAAAATCTGTCATCTGCTCCCCACTTCCGCAGGACTTTTTACGTCTTTGTCAAAATTGCAACGATTTTTAAAGTAAATCAGAAAAGTTTCTAGTATTCTATAGGTTCTAAAAAGTTTTTTGGTTTGTAGAACAATATTTTAGGTTTTTGATTTATTTGGTAGTTTTAATAATTAGGACAATTTTCAATACTTTAAAAGCAATTTGTACTTGTTTTTTTCAGTACCTATTGTATATAACAATAATGTTTTTTTTAGATTTTTGAAATGTTGTATACGTAATTGAGTGGTTTTCATAATCACTCAAAGCAAAATGTTATAAATTAGTACAAAAAAGGCTATAATTTTGTGAAATGCCTTATACGTGTTGAATGTGTACATTGATTTATTACTCTTAGCCATCTATACCGCCTACATGATTGCAACCTTTTTAAGTTTTAATTTTAATTCACAAAGATCACTTAATTTTTTTTTTTAATTTTTGCATAAGTATAACCTTATTTTTGCGTTTTCTAAAAAAACCTAAGGCCAAATAGAGTAAAACAAAACAACATGATAGAAAAATCAAAGCAGCATAATAATTGTTAACTGACAAGATGGGTAAAGTAAACGAGCCTCTAAGTCTTAGCAAAAAAAAGATTGATTGTTTGATTCTTATAATGTAAACAATAGTCTAAAGTAATAAATTATAATCCAGGTAAATGTTACCTTTGTTATTAGCCAGGTAAACATTTCAACATTCTCAAAACACTTAAAAATATTATTAATGGTTTTTTAAATGAGTCTGACAAGGGCTTTTGCTGCATTTGCCAGGAGATGATGGGAGGTCAGTAATTTACAGTATATTAATTTATTTTTTTCTTAGTTTATACGTTTTTAAAAAATAAATTTTGAATTATTTAACATAAATTGGTACGTTATCTATAGTCTTGTTGTAAGGACATAAGGGTCTAATGTTAACATTGTTTATCCAATACAAAATTTAATAATTAAAACTACCTGTATATTTATATCTTTTAATGTTTGTTGTTTTACTCTATGAGCTATTTGTTGTTACCAAATCATAACATTTTTAAATAAAAATCTACAGCGTTATCATAAGACTGTAGGTACAGTAGCTCCCAATAAGTGTAGTAGTTTCTAGTCCAGCCTTGATAGGTTTTAAACTATGGTCTAGAATTTGTTCTTAATAAACAGCTGGTTGTTGAACAAACATGATTTATGACTAAACGTATGCTTAATAACTATGTTGCATATAACAAATTTCCAAAAGTAATTTCGAATGTTTGTATTATCTGTCAAGAATTAATTAGATGATTTTTTGCACAAGTTTAATTTATTATGTCACTAAAAGCCAAAATCAATTGAGGAATCAAAAACATCTACCAGTTACCAAGAAATTAGCAATTTTATAATTATTAGGAAGTAGTAATTAGGAACTACGATCCGTTTTGAAGTTAGTTCGACCAGTCTAAATTAAAGATTCAAATTTAAATAAAATTACAAAATAGACATTTCTCGACATTCTGAAACAATTTATTGCACATTATTATTCTTTAGATGTCTATATTAGTTATTCAGGTAAGCGCTAACGCTAACACAACGCTCTCAGTGATTAATTTCTTAGATTTAATTACGAAAAACTCTTCGCACTCATTTACATTTTTGAATATAGTTTTAAATATAGTTTAAAGTTTTTTCATTTAAATAGAATTGGATAGTTACTTTCTTGCACCGTTTAATTATCTCTTTAAACAAGCCATGGAACAAATTATATACGTGAAAATTTTTCGACTGCGTGCTGTTGCACTGATCCACCGGGTCAACATTGGTAAACGATAATTAAACCTGTTAGTCAGTAATCAAATTGTAATACGTAATGTGACGTATATCAGTAAAACAAATTGGCCGGTTCTATAACCGAACAATACACGGGTCGTATATTCCTTACATATACAATGCTTACTCTTATAGGTATAGTTACAACTTTGTATTTTAAAAAAACTAGAATGTCAAGTGCGTATTTACTTCTGTAGTGGGAAACGATTGAAAAATAACAGCAGTCTAATAAAAATGACAGTTTCGGTTCATTTAAAATAAAAATTGTATAGTCAAGATTTTACAATACCTACAACTCTAAAATTTTATTATCAAAAAAATTGTATATCTACTTTGAGAAAATTATTTTTAGTTACGAATAATTTTGAATGTTGAATAATTACAAGGGTGTAAGGACACGTCAGCAAGACAAGGAACTGAAAGGGTTGAAACAAATATCTAAATAGTCGGTAATTATACAGTGTAAACTTCCCCTTTTGTTGGTTATTTCTGCCAATAATTATACAGAATTAGTTTCGAGTTGAATAATAATTTATTAATTAGTTTCGTAAGTAATTACGAAGCGTTTTTCTAAGCGAACCGAATAAAGAATTGAAAAAAAAAGAGCATTAAATCGATGGGTTCGTTTTTTTGTGATGTGTCTGTTTACCCAGCAATTTAGTGGCTGAATTTCAAATCACTGTACCCATGAAAGTTTAATCATAGAGTATCGAGGTGAGAAAATACCAGACCAATTACCGTACACTCCGAGAACAAAATACACAAGACTTGAGGTACACACTCGAGCAAGAAATGCAGAAGGAATGCGAGAAATTGAACGAAATGAAATAGAAGCTTGCAAATATCATGAATACTCTTTGATGAAAACATTTTTTAAATATTTTTTTTATTGGACTGAAACAGGGGAGTGAATGATATAAAATTAATCTATATACTCTACAGCGTGTTCTACAACGAAACTGTTTCTTAAACTGTAAAAGTGGAAAAACCGCATGCTAATTTTACAATACAGTGTAGGTAAAAAAATTTGTGGCAAAATTTGATTGGAAAAAAAGTAATACAACATACTCTCTAGGCTAAACAAATCCTTACTACAAAGCCAACAAACAGTTATGTTCTTATATATTTCACAAGGTTTCATCAGGAAAAAAAAATAGCTTCTGTAGATTACATTATAATTATTAATAATAAAAAATGTTGCTTTATAAGATTTATAATATTTTATTTTTTAAGTCGTATTTTCATATTATAAACATGAAAATTTTGGCAATTTTATCACACTAAATTAGTAGATAGGTTTTAACACGAAACGTGTTTGTTGCAATTGCAATTTTTTTTCAAATACGAAATATCATGATGGCAAACAACCTAGAGCAATAAAAGAATTTTTGTTCCGTATTTTGAAAATAGGATCTGTTAGATAAAATTAAATTCTGAACAACTGAAAAATCTCAAAAAAATTTGCATTTTTAAAATCATTTTTTAATTCTTTAAAAGTAGTTTTCTTTGTGTAAAAGATATGAAAAAGTTTATGAATACAGAATTATGTTTGTTTTTGTACAGCAGCTGTCTTCAATTCACACCTAATTATGCAAGTTTTTGCTCAATTTGCATAATGAGTGTTCAAATGCATATTTAAAAGTATTTTTTTACACCCATTAGTTTTTTGTCAGTCTTTACTGATTAGACTTGTATATGACCCATCGTTTTTTATAATACAAATTAACAGCTTGCTTATTCTAGAATAGGATTAAAAGCTGCAGCAGTCGGCTTTGCATTCTAAGCATCTTTTAATTAATCGAGTTAATTCAACCAAATTAAATTGATTTGGTAGTACAGAGCCGGCTTGTGTTTTTTAAAGAAGACCTACACTAGCTCTGTGTGAAACTTTACTGTTTGTAAAAAAAAAGAACGAAAAACGACAAATAAAAGTCGCAGACATTGCGTGCATCTTAGTGTGCCTTGGACCCGTCGTTACGTCTTGTTTAGGCGCCTTCTAGATGTGTACCCTAGAATTAAGTGCAGAATCACCTCGGGCCATGGCCTGTCATGGCCTCCTATTATCCTACTGATTGTATTGTGATATTATACCTGCTATAACCAATCTCTAATAATATATGTTTTTGTAAATACCATGTTGGTGGCATATTCACAGTAAATGTTTGTCTTGATTTATTACTCCCAACCATTTTAAACGCCTACTTGATTGCAACGTTTTAGTTTTTCATTTTGCTCGTTTTTTTCGATGATGATGATGATGATGATTTTTTTATTTAGATTTAAGTATGAGCAGTGTATGACTTTATTGATTAAGTTAACCGGAAAAAGGTTTTAGGTCACGTTCACATAGCACAAATACGGAAAGTCGTGATATCAAGTTATACGTGCAAAAAGAAAATTATTCAATTAAATACACAATCAAATAATTGAGCGAGAGACAAGTTTGTGACTGTAACACCTAGTAAATTTTCATGTGAACTGTTGAATATTATACAGGGTTACTTTGAAATTACATATTTTGACAGTTTGACGTTCAATTGAAATCAATGTTCAAGTTCAAATTGGTAAAAAAATTATAAACTGTACCAAATTTATTACAATTTGATGTTTTAACCAATATTTAAAAAAACATATTTTTTTATTGGTGTTCTAAATGTCATTTGAAATGGAATGTTACAATCTAGTTGATAAGGCCTGCCCATACAAAATTATTTTATTATTTAATTTTATTACGTATGCTCTCTTTAAGAGTTGCATTTTAAGTCACTGATTAAAACAATTGAGTTGTCGCAATTCGAAGTAAATTTTTAAATTTTAAGTTTTTGTTTTTAATAAAAATAAATGGTTATTGTATTAACAGTCATAATTTTTGAAAAAAAATTGTAATATTCTATTTTTATTTATTAATTCATATTTAGTTCCTATCGAAATATGTTCTTGTATGTACAAAATGACTTCAACATAGCGAGTTACTTATATTGACTCAATATAACTTTTTTTTGTACCGAAGTTTATGTACTAAAACTCAATAAAGAATTTTATTGATTTTGCTTTATAATCCCTGTATAAATATTTAACAAAAGCATTAAACGATGCGTTGATCAAGATTGTATAAATAATCAAGTTGTTGCAAAAATGTAAAATTGATGTAGGCATCTGTGTGCTCTTTGAACAGAACTATTTGTTTTCAAATTTAATTTGTGAACCTTGGCTCAAATCCTACAAATACCTTTTTTCATAAGCAGCTTAAGATGGAACATAATACTGTTAAACATGTGATGGTAAAAAACTTCAATTGCAAATATCTTATTAAAAAAAAATACATTGCATTAAGAAACCGCTTTTCTGTTCAAATTTGCATGTTATTGTTTGCTTGACATTATCTGACCAACCGAGAGAAGATGCAACGTGTGTGGTTTTTCTCACTTTTATAATGTACTGTGGTTCCTAATCGGTTATCTTTCAAGAAACCCCTAAGATGTCCTCTTCTGACAATCACCGGTCGTACAAAACCAATGAAATTTATCTATGATTTAATCTTTCTAAGCGTTACAAACTACAAATCAAAAAGGTGCTACACAATCCCATTTGATGCAATATTATTTATGCACTCTGTATATCAAAATTACAGAGCGTACCGTAAAAGCTTTAAGGTAACCCTAAACTGGAACAATCAACATCTACACTTTAATTTGAAGTCATTAATTTGAAGAACAATTCAGCAGTAAATAAATTTATTATACTAAAAAAGTATCATATATATTATAAATTCACTGAACAGACAAACCAGGAAATAAAAAAAAAATAAAGGAAATACTAAGAGATAAAACAAATATTTTGAAAGTGCCGGTCGACAGATGCATTTTTAGCGAATTCCCCACAGACTTCCAACCATCAAAGAGCAGCGACCATTTAACAAATTTATTCAACATTAATAATTAGAAGGTAAATGCAAAAAACCATGCATACAATAAACTTTATCAACTGTCTTGTAAACTGATCCCAAAGTAACGTGAAAACAAGTACTTAGCAGTCGCTAAGTGATAGCAAATCCTAATTTCTAGATTGGTCGAACAAGGTCTTTGATAACTGATTCTAAAAATATGTTTTTATGTTCTATTTTTATGATACTTTTAGATGTTTCTTTATCATTGTCAGGCGCTTTAAGCAGTAATCAAAACTTTGTTACCAACCAAATTGCTAAAACCTGAGCATAAAAAAATAAAACAATATAAAATTTATGACACCTTGCTGATAAAAACCAGTTATTTTGGTTTTATGGCTTGAAGTTTGACGCAGGTTAGTGCTAATTCAAAATGGAAGAAGGTGATTTTTGACATAAAATTGTTTTTAAGCAAGAACCAACAACAATATCATCTTATAACATTTGATTGTTACCTACTATTAGAATTCAAGAGTCAAGTTGCTTAGATTTATTAACACAACACACTACATTTTTTATTTAAATATAGTGTTTTGCTTCAAAATTAAAACGTTAACTCTTGCGATAGACATCAGAGTAGTTGTAAAAATCAAGATTAAATCAATGAGGTAGAAACACCAGACCTCAGACCTAGTTAAGTATTATGTTAAAACACTACGTTTTAGTAATCAATAATTTTCTAAGTGTAATTATACAAGCTTGAATAATTTGATACATTATTTATGTTAGTTTCTCGATCAATCCCACTTCTGATGCAAACGATACGTTAGCGCGTTCGACCGTATTGCAGAACAGAGAAATAGCGAGATGATTACCTTGCCGCCTCCTCTTCAATTTATACTAAATTTCCCAAAGGTGCTAACCTGATGTGAAATAGCTCAAGTGTAGAAGGCTTTAGCGGCGGCGGCAACGGTAGAAAAATCGACGCCACCTCCACCACTTTATATCAAGCCAAGCAGATAAAAAATTCATAGATCGATGTGGAAATAGACACGCACCATCTTTAAAAAATGCAAACTGATCGAGGTCATACTTTAAATCGCTGCAAAAAAAATTTTTGTGTAAACTTTATATTCATATTTTAAAGATTGACTGAGCTGTGTTAAACAATTAGATTATTATTTTTTTACAATAATTTATTAAATTAATATTACATATATGTGTTAAAAAAAAGTTATATTTAATTAATCATGTAGTAACTTCATACCTCTATGTGTAGCTTAGAAAAAAATTAATAACACGGTTTTATTTTCTAAGCTATACTTTGCTACTAATAACTTCTGGCTTTATCATTAGAGTACATATTATCTTGACGTAAATTGTTCAGTGGACTTGTCGGCTTATTAGCCATTTCTGTTAAGTGATTTGTTTTATAATATTTTCATGAGTTAAGGCAGACATATGTTTTTTTTTATTTTATTTTATTAGACATTTTTTACTATTGTGTTTCAGACTGTTGAATAAAATAAATTACTGGCATTTGGTCAGAAACAATGGTTTTCGCTTTTTAATAGAGTTGATGGTTTTTTTCAAAAAAAAATTAAAAAACTCATTATAATTTTTTAAAATGTTTATACATAGATGTATTATATTTTTTTGCTGTAGCTAAGAAGATTTCTTGCCAGTTAAAACTAAATGTTTGTATTTTTTTAAATTGCAGCACGTTATGAATAAACTGTGTGGCGGTACGTTTCTTATTATACATAATTTTTTTTTGTCTTATTTATTTATTTTGTTACTACACGTCACAATTTTGTTTGTCAACTAATTATAAACACAAAAAGTCAGTTTATTAGAATAAGCGTTGGCAACTAATCATACACATCAGAATAAATCTTTCGCTAACAAAGTTAGAATCTTATAGAAAATTTAAAACACTTTGAAAAGGTTTTATTTAAAAAAAAAATGCCGAAAGTAATAAAACGTTTGAGTTATTATTTATTGTAGCAGAAGCTTCAACTTAAATCAATTCAACACTAAACGTCAACGAATATTTGATACATATTTTTAAAGTTTTTTTTTAGCAGAGAAAAAATAACAGAATAAAGAAATAATAAAAAGAAAAAATTATTGGTTTAAAATTAAACTCAGCTTTTAAGCTTTTTTCTGCACTTCTACACTCTATTATTTATATTTAACAGTTTAAATTAAAATTAGTAATTTAGAATAAAATAAAGTTTAAACAAAGTTTACTTATTCAAATATTTTTACCACTTGCCAATCTCTTATGAATAAAAAAAGTTATATTTATCTCCTAATGATAATCACTTGGTAGTCTAAAAAGCTGTTAATTACGATTAAACAAACTTTTTGGCAAATAGTAAAACTGTGTAAATAGTAGCAAAGATTCCAAACTAATCAATTACAAGGTTTACTTAGAAAGTTGATGTTAGAGTTTTCGATGTATTGCATACAATAAAAAAAAATGCCAATAATAAACTGCCGTCAGAAAAACAAGTTATTAAACAGTTTTTCAATTGAGTTTTTTTTCAGTCCATTATCCTAAAAGACTTATTTACTAATTGTAAAGAGAGAGAGAGTAATTCTTTAGAGTTGAAATACTTTCAGATCGAAATAGTGCATAGAAATATGACCAAACAGTCAAATAAATCACTAAAACCAGTGCTCAGTGGCGTAGGAAAAATCACTCTCAGTTTGTCGCTCTTAAGCAAGTGACTTAAGTTGTATTGTTTTTCCCTAATGCATGCTTTTCAGACGTATGTAAGAGAAAAATAAATTTTTTAGAACAATTGTTTAACAGTGTAATTTGGATAAGTCTTACCTCCCTTTTCACGCAATTCATGCGTCGCCAAAATATTCCAACTTGGTCTCTTTAAATTAAATAACGTTTAGACAAAATATTTTAAAATGTGAGTATTTTGCTTTTTTGTCATGCTCGCTTCTAGTTGAAGATATCTAGGCACTTCCGAATTTTTTATAGTTTATAATTTGAGACATGTTCTATAATGTGTTTAAAAATGTAAAAACTCTAAGTTTTAAGATGGTCTGACTGACCTATCTATTATCTATCTATATACCTAAAACTTGTAAAAGAGAAAAGTGTTTTAAAGTTGGCCTGATTGATACATTAAGTTCACACAAACCTTCACTTTGTTTTGTTGTTTAGATTCGGTTAATTAATCGTTAGAATGAAATAATGCTATTAAAGCTAAACTTGCACATACATACATTATTTAATATTATTAGACAAAAAATTATTCAAATATAAGAAGAAAATTTTCTAGTTTGAAATGAGTTGAAATAACAATTATGTTTGATTTTTTAATCATCAGTTAAAATTCACGAATTAAGTGTTGATAGGTCATTTCAAATCGCAAACAAACAAATGTGAGACATCTTTTCTTCTCATTAGAGCTTATCAGTCACATGTAGTTCTATTAACCAAAAGACACACACACTATTATTAAACAAATGTGTTCAAGCAAACACTGCCAGTGAGTTTAAATCACTGGCTTCTCTTAGTAACTTTTAACTTCTTTCTGGTTTGTGTTCTTTTCAATAGCTACAGCAACTTTCTGCTAACACTTATACATAATTGTTATTTTATGTGACTTTAAAATCAACATTTTTTTCGGTATTCAAATAATACTGGTTAGGTTTTGAATATTCTCCTAATAATTAATTTTTAATTGTAAATTGTAAGAAAGCAGACGGTTTTTGGCGGAAATTTTTGAGCAAAACTGTTGTTACATCGACGTCTAAGGGCCACTATTGTTATTATGGTGCTTAGCTGTTTTGCTGCCATGTTTTGTGGTGTCTGTCAATGATAATGTTGTATATAAGTACCATAAAAATATCATTTAGCGAGAAATCTTTGTTCAAACGGTGTTTGTTCAAACATTATCATAATAATATATACAACAATAAAGTGTGTCTTACGATTGATTGAACTACATGCATGTAACTGATAAGCTTGAACAAGAGCGAGACTTGCCTCACAATTGTTCATCTGTCGTTTGAAATAACACACGCTTGGTTAATTTAAGAATTTTGGCTTAAAACATTAAAATTAATACATAATAATTTTATATTGTTTTCAAATAGTTGGTTGCCTACGTTTAATCTAATGCATTGATTGGCTTTGAGTAATAGAAGTAAAAGACTGCTACAATAATTATAATACTAATCAGAAAAATTTAATCAACAATCCCTATAATTAATTATGAAATTGGAAAAAAAGAAGACGTGGAAAAGATTGAGTTTTACTATTTTAAAATCATAGAAATACCCGAATTGATACGTTTGGTGTTAATAGAGTTGAAAATCGACCAAATTCTCGCCTAAATACAGATATCAAAATAATGGCGATGAGCCATGTTTTTCCATCCCTTATAGCACCCAACCCGGTTTATCCCCCAGCGAAAAATTCGACAGCTGTCTATGATCTATTCTGTAAACATCCCTCTTTATATTATTTTGTGTATTGTATATAGAAAGCATATTAAAAGTGGTGTTAGGGCGGAGATAGATTTACCTTCCCGAACATAATACCCCATCAACATACGGAGCGTAAAAAAATTGAAATTTCCTCGTTTGTGTGTTAATGTGGCTCTGGAAGATCGTTGAGTGATTAAAATAAAGGAAAGGTAAGGACACGAAAGAGTAAAAGAATGGAATTTAGGCGCCTCATCGTTATAATTGACTTAATGCAAGATTCGGGCGGACCAACAGACCAATATCCCGCTGTGCACCGACTGACGGGCGCCACTGGCACTTACGCACTAAACAAATACTCGAACGACTATAATGGCCTTACCTGACTGACTATATAGTACTAGTACCCTAGCTGGCCACAGATGATTTATTATACATCTGAACACACAGGGGCCCCAGCTTAACTCGACAAGATTGGATTTTATTGCTTGATCAGCAAAGAACTAGTGCTTATCAAGTATCTAACCGCAACTTAATGATTTTTTTCATCATTGGTTCCTAATCAAATTTTCAAAATTACATTGTTTAAGCAAAGGCTACTTAAGAGAAATTAATATTATCCAATTTAATTAATGAGTTATTGGTAACAGTTAATAGCCTGCGCCGGCATGAGAATTACTACGACTTTCTCTATTTCCAGGCCCAGACATAAGCTTAGTTGTTATATTAATTTGTAGACCAGTACAAAACATTCTGTATTTAGAATAATTAATTTCCATTAAATAAAGCATAAAAAAGTAAAATCAAATATGTTTACAATAGAGATTTTTAGACTCAGGCATGTTTCGTCTTTTCTAGGACTCTTCAGTAAGACCTAAGAATACGCAGAAGTAGCGACATATGTAATTGAATCATCAGCTGAGTTTGTTCAACAAATTCAACAATGACATTTGCTTTTACGTTCTGTGGCTTACACCAAAAAAAAGCTTTTAAGACTTTCTTAATATCGTTTCTAACTTATTTTGTACTGTCAAAGCAATCTCAAAAGACTCAGTTCTTATAACATGCGTACATAAATTATTTAAATTTAGTCTTGCTGCGTAATTTAGCTTGATAGATTTTTATTTTATTGTCGACAAAATACCGTCAAACAAACGTCTACAATATTGTACGTTTCTACGTACCTATAAACTAATAAAAGTCTATCATATGTTTAAAATTTCATAGCAGGACCTGATCTAAATAATTTATGAACACACAATATTAGATGTTTTAACTTTCTAGAACCAAAAAATTAGAACAATATAGAAACAATAAAATTTTTGTTTTTTTTATTTATAAATTTGTCAGATTGCTTGCTTCTATTGTTAAATATTGCGACGTTGACAGACTGTCTCAACGCTGTAAAGAAATTTTCGGAGGTCAACTATGAAATATGCCGAATTCATACGATTTTTCTTTAATAAAAGTGTAGAATTGATATCAATCGATACCCACACGAAAGCAAACAAGGGATATACCTGTGTGAAATGACTGGTACGTCATTTCACTGTCTCAAAGTAAGTTTTTTGTATTGTTGCATAGAAAGATTTGCTAATTTAGAACATAGTTCTTGTAAATGTAAATGTTATAACTAGTGTCAAAAGTAGGAAATATTGTGCAAGTGTTTCAGATAAGTGGTCGGAGCCCGAATTGATCTGATTAACACGAAAAAGATGTTTGCTCTTTCAAACGAGTTATAATTCTTATTTTGTTATTTCACTTGCAAAATATCAAAATGTTAATAATTTTATATGCTTTTGTTTAACTTATTTTTTTTTTAAACTTAATACGCATACAGTTTGGAAGGTTGTCGCTACGCGTGACTAACACGACTATTACGGTTCAAAAGTGTTGCACGAGTATTGAACACTTTCAAGCATAGGCTGTTATTGCGATATGTTCTAATAACTTTTGTAAGCTGTCAAATAAAAACAAATTTAGGGTTTACTACTAAATCATATTTACTATTAAACTGAATGGATAATTGGATACTATTGAAATAATTAAAGAATGTGAAAATCCAATTGCTGGCTGTATTATCGTTATTAGCATTACTCAAATATATTACCATTTTAGGGTTCCTTCCTTTCGTGAAACACATACTGTCAACAATCTGTATGTGTAATTAATTAATTATTAATGTCAAAAGCTAATTTTAAAGCTTTTTTGACATTGATTGTAATATGTTCTATTAGAAATTGCTAGAATATTGTTGCGATTTTGAGTGATACATGAATGGGTTTTTTTTAAAATAAATATTGCTGTGTTGAGCAAAATAGAATTTTTACTATATAGATACATAGGTATGTACATAAATTATGCATACAGCAGTTGTATTTATTCAAATTTTTACGTGTTTAAGAAGTAATTAGGATAACGTGTAATCGAGTTATCGTTGGAAAATAAGAATATTTTTGTGCATTTAAATTTTTACCAAAGTCCGTCTTAATTTGCAAATTTTTACGTTTTTATTTCTGAAGAACACTTAATTAAATAATTATTGTGGTCACACAATATAATAGGATTTAAGTTGTTAGCCTGCATACGATAGTTTTTAATAATATTATGTATAATTTAAAAGTGATAATTAGGTTTGATTGCTGTACAACATATTTATCTGTCTGCACCGGAAATGTCACATCAACCTAACCTCATTCTTTGTCATAACTTGTCATTTTACTAAAAAAAAAAACTCAAAATCTTTGTGGTCGGTTCTTTATGACTAGTAAACTTAAAAAAAGACAAATCAACACCTGCTTTTGATGCGAAGGACAATAATCAGAGAAAAGAATCAGCAATAAAGCTTGTGAAATTGCTATATCAGATCATTAACCTATCCAAACAGCTTATTAGCATTAACAAATCGAAAAGCAGATGACTTGATTCTGAGAGAAACGTAAGAAGAAATTATTGAAAATTACGGTCTAGAGAGAAAGGTGGATAAAAAAAGATTTATGTGAAAAGGTTGGCTCATTTCTTAATTCCCAGCGCAAGATGTGAAATGGGCTCACCTTAACCTACGAAAACCTGCCACTCATAACAACGTTGTTAACTAACGAGTATATCATAACAACTACAAGCTGCAGTCGACCAGTTGCGGCAACCTAATAAAAAGTACATTTTTATGTTCACATCCAACCTGTTCTGTTGTACCTACCTCACAGAAAATATGATAAATACTAAATTATACCTTATTGACTTTGGCTATAAGGTACAGTCGACCAATTGTGTTTCGGGGCAGCGATGGCCGTCATTAACTGAAATTTGTTTGGGGATATGTGAAAAACTTGGTGAAGAACCTATCATTATGCGTTTTTATGTTGGTACCACCACGAGTGTCTTAAGTTGGTAATATGTGTTAGGTACGAAAAATCTTCGAAACGAGGTTAGATATATGTGTGGTCTATTGACAGGTGGTCTAGAACCACCGTATTATTACCAATATTATTATTGTTAGAAAATTTAACGGGAAGTCATAAATCTTCACAAACTAATAACTTTACCGGGTTGCCAGTTAATTGATCTATGCTTAAACAACCATGTCATAGAAGACTTCATTACTTAATCATTAGATATTTCTTTAATGATGATGATGCTGATGATGATGATGATGCTAGATTTGTACAGCATTCTAAATTATTTTTTTATAAATTTTTTTCATCTATTATTTGTCTGTCTTTTACTTTTTGCTTAGTTTTTTCAATTCAATATAAAAATTAACACTTTATACTAACTATTTAAGTCAGTTAATGTTAAATAACAAAGCCAAACTACAAACGTGCCAAAATTATGTTTCAGTATTGTTTTTTAAATGTTTGCTTTTATGTTCTACACCTGTTTTTTTAGTACACAATAGATTCTGTATATGCATAATTAAAAAAAAATTAGTTATCAGACTAGAACGCCATCAAGTATACACAAATGATAAGTCTTTTAAATGCTACTTCTGCCAATTTCCATTAAATAAAAATTGTTGATAAACAAAAATAAAACAGCAAAGTGTGGTGTATCAAGTTTATTTTTTTAGCCAAATTTCAATATGGTTTTCAACAAATTTAAAATTATTGAGCAATAAGTTTTTCTTATTTAGAGTTACAAAACGATTTTCAAAACACCAGAAAAACTTGTTTAAAAAAAAATGTGCAATTAGTAAATAATCATTAAAAAAAACTCTGCACTCTTGTGATTGTCCGATTCTGCAAAGTAGATTGTTGCTATTATTCAAATCAGTTTAAAACCAATTAAAAACTCAAACATTTAAATTTGACAAGATATTGTATTTATGGGCTTTATAATAAAAAAATATTCAAAAAATTTGTTGAATTGCTTTCTATGGAATTAAATGAAAAAAAAACTGTTCATAAAAATAATTATAAAATCACTGCTAGTGCCCGAGTCTAGCAATTACGTGTTAAGTTTTTTTTGATCTTATAGCACGCTAGACAAGAATTTTAATAATTCCTGATATGGCAAAAAATGCATATTCCAAGATTGCGTTTCGAAGATTTCAAACACGTTTGAACGACTGATATCTGGCGTTGCAAAAATACGTTATTAGAAATACATATTTGAAAAAATATTATGTGTACAAAATAATAATATTTTCACAGATCCTTGTCGCTATCACAGTCAAATTTTTTGTCGCTGGAATCGTTGTTTATGTTAAGCATTAAATCTTAAAATATTAGCTCAAGAACATAGCTAAGTAATAAAAGTAGAATAATAATAATAATAGTATAAGTTGAGAAAAAATACTTTTATATATTGGTTATAATTTAATAAAAATGGTAATGATGTGGGGTCCAATTGAGAAAAAACCTTTTAACAGCTTTTAATTCATTCTTTAGTATTTTTGCTGTTGACGTATCAGTTGTATTTATGTATTTAATAATTTTTTACCTATTTACATATTAAATCATGATATATGAGATAACATGGTTTTCGTTTAGTTAAATAAAAACTACATTTTGCTGATAAGCTTACAAGACAGCAACGTATGTCTCAATTATCCTTCTTTCTTGGGCAGACATTCCACTCTACATTTTTTTTTATCATTAGCTGAATTTCAATTAGTTGAATTTACTTTTACACGAGATTTAGACTACTAATTATAGTTTGATAAATGCTAGTAAAACTGTTAAAGTTAACTGGTTTGCGCCAAAAAAATAAATTTACTGTAAATAATTGCATCTGATGATTGTTGTCAGCATTTTACAAATATTATGAATAACAACTGCTATCTAGTGGCAGCCAAAGTTTCTAATTCATCCAAATTACACGTCTGCAAATTGAAATACATACACAGAAAATATTTATTTTATAATTTGGTTTACTATTTGCTAGCAATACCTTTTCAATGATAGTTTTCTGAAATAATTGAGTAACATTTATCTATACATAATTAAGCATGTACGTATAACAAAAACGTTTGAGATATACCCGGCCATAAATTTTCTTGCTTATAATGAGAAAGATGAGCAAAAAAGGTGAGAAAGATTTACAACCCAATGTGTCGCGTGTCTTGAGTTTATCAATATAATCATTCAGGTAGCTAGCAGACTACCTTAAATAGAGAACAGTCTTTTTTAATTTTTGACTGTGGTTTTGGGTGTGAAACTTTCTGATGAATTAGTGCAATGCAGGTATTAAATTACTTACTCATTAATATTAAGTTTTAACACTATCGTAAATCTACTCAAAAGTACCTAGTAAGCTATATTTAAAAATAGATCGGCTATTCTATAAAACTGCGTATTCATCTAAAGGTCGTGCAAGACAAAAGAAATTAATGCTTTGCTCATGCCATTTGGCAAACATTTTTGTGGCATAAGCAATTGGAGACACACACGTTTTCAGATGAAAGCCCATCTCTTGAGTCGTATTTACAAAAATATTTTGTGCCTAGGAATTACTTAGCTCACTTGTTTTTGCTTACTTTTTTGTAAAAAAAAATTGATTTGGAATCGCGTATAAATCATGTAAAATATAAATGACAATTATTTATTTATACAATAATATAAATAGAATATATTGACCAATACAATAAATACTATTATTATAATTTATGTTATTTATATTTTGAAAACGTGTTTGCTAGTATTAACATATTTGGCTTTTATAAAAAATAAATTTAATGAGAAAGGCAGCAAGTTGTTGGTACTATTAAATAAAGTTCTTGAATAGCAAGAAATAATAAAAACACATATATTATGTACATTTCCAGACAAATGTTCCCGCAGATGAAATTTCGTGTATCCGGTCTGGACTTAAAAGCCAAATACATACTCCTTCTGGATATAGTCGCCGCCGACGACTATAGATACAAATTCCATAACAGGTGATTTCCAGACTAGATCTTTCTAATACATACCAATGTTTCAGGCGTATGTTTCCTGCCTTCAAAGTACGCGTTTCGGGCTTAGACAAAAAATCCAAATATATCCTACTTATGGACATCGTAGCTGCTGACGATTGTAGATATAAATTCCATAACAGGTTAGACATTAAAGTTTTTTTTGTATCTATTTTATGGTGTTTCTTATTTTTTTCTAATACTTTTTCAAATTTCGTATGTGACAGACCGATTTTTTATCATTGTTATTATTATTATTTCATTTCGTTCTGTTTGATACGAAAAATCCGATTCGGGTGTTTGTTTTTGTTCGGTCATGTCTGAGCCCTTCTAATAGGAAAGAAAAACAGATGCCCGAATTTTGAGTGTTTTTTGAAAGGCACGAAGCATGCGTAATTATTCTTAATATGGAAACAACAAAAATCAGCAAGATTATCACAAATATTATTTTTGTTATTTCCTGTAGGGTATTATAGTTGCATGTTATTCCTCAATGTGACTTCTAGGTATGATTAGCTACCATAAAATTATTGAAAATACGCATTACTGGGTATTACTGTAACTTGCATAATTTTTCGGTAGCTGAGAGTATTATTTTGGATTTTCTAGGATTTGTGATTTGTTTTAATTTTCAGTCGGTGGATGGTGGCAGGGAAAGCAGATCCGGAAATGCCCAAAAGAATGTACATTCATCCCGACAGTCCTTCAACGGGGGAACAGTGGATGCAAAAAGTCGTTTCGTTTCACAAACTTAAACTTACGAATAACATCTCCGACAAACATGGCTTTGTAAGTATTTTAATTCTTCTTCATCATTGTTTTTTTTTTCACATTTTTTCGATTTAAACCTATAATTAGTGGAGAATTTAAGTAAGATGTGAAGATTTTTAGTGACGTTTAATTAGTACAAAGACCACCTATCTTGAATGGTTTTAATGCAAAGCTAATTCAGACCTTAAGCTACTGGAATTGGGGACAGAAAAACCTTTTTTATATATTACCTACAGATACTTTCAGATAAGAAACCCGATTAATTGTTTTTGGATTTTATAATTACTTAGTTACCTCTTGACTGTTTTTTTATTTATTTTCATCTCTTAAAATCAAAACGTTTTAAAATATATACATCAAATAAATATATAAAAAATAATACTAAAATAGTCGTGAAAGTTCTCAAGCAGTTCTGGCTGATACAAGATAATTTTACTTCTTAATTTTTATTTAACCTTAACTTTACATAGATTACCTATATGATTTTGATAAAGTAAACTGCTTTCAATCTTTCTTCGGGTTTTTAATTTTATAGTTAGAAATACTGTTTTAACATTAAATTTAATTCTGCTGCTCCGCTGTGATAGCTGCTATCCCAAGATATGTTTAATAAGTCAAAACATTGTCCTTTACTGTAAAAAGTAAATATTTTGCTAAATATATAAAATTTAAACTTATTTGAAATCAGAATAAAGACTAAATTGGCTAACTAATAAAAAAAAGTTAAGAGCATTCCGAGGTGCAAATACAAAATGTTTTTTCCTAAAACTATCATAAAAAAAAAAACGAAAATTCTATATTTCAAACCAAGGTAAGAAAGTGCTTTTGCAGACCGCTTTCTTACCGCTCTTTTTTAACATAATTTGAATACTATTTTTTTCTCTTCCGACATAAATTTTTTTTTTTAATCGATTAGAAGTGTTTACAATGCGTAATAGTACAGGAAATAGATAATTTTGTTTTGCATATTTCTCGGTAAGTTATTTTTTTTACAGATAGGTGCAGTATGAACTTAAAAACACAAAATACTTACAAATAAAACGGGTGGAAGTGCCGCCGTTTAGCGAAAAACCGTTTGGGTCTGTATTTCCGTAAGCGTGTACTTGAGGCTTATAATTAAAAGAACTTTTATTACAGATGATTAATTAAATTTCCTATTTTTTTGTTTAATAAAAATAAAATTGATAAATTTGAAATAATTGAAAAATTTTCTACAACTTTTAATTTAATTTCTTTTTTTTAAATTAATATTTCTTAAGTTATTATAAAGTTATAATGCGTTAATTTTAAAAATTCTGTGCTTGTGCGGTTTATGCCAGCTGGGCCTGAGCACGCAAATACAAAAAAATTAGAAAACTATATAATAAAACTGTAAGACAAGATAAACTAGCAAACAAAATTTAGATCTACAGCACAGAAAAAGTGAACAATTAAGAAAATGATAAACAATGTATGGCAGAAAAGGAAAATGCCAAATCACTAAAGGATAAGTCTGTTATTATCTTTATAAATAAAAAAAACAAATAAAACAACAACTTATAGAAGAAAAATAACCTCAGTAAACACAAAATGCAAAAAAAGTTTAAAAGAAAAACTAGAATGAATAGAAACACTATAAGATGAGCAAGCTCAGAACATGATAGACACAGATGAAAAAATATTTCAATTGGTAATCGCTGTTTTTTGCAGGGAGGAACGTAAATTATTTATTATTTATTTTGTCAAGAAAATACTATTAATAATATTTTTTAAATATTTATTGAATTTGTATTGTTATGCATACGTTATGCATATTTTGTTCTTATTAATGTTGTAGTCGGTAGTACAACATTGAACACGGTATAGCTTCGAAAATATTAATTTTAAGAAAATAAGTTTAAATTAAAAGTTGTATAAAATTTATTGCTTTAAAATTTTGATTATCGGCAATATATTATTTAAATATTTATTAGAAAAGATATCGGTTAAAAAGTCAATAAGCAAACAGTAATGATCTTATAAATCGTGAACGGTAACTGATATGAAAAAAATTATTAAGCAAAAAAAATAAGAAATTTAATTATCAATAATAATAGTTATTTGTTTTACAAGTGTTGAAAAGCAAATTTTTCATGCGAGTGTTTAAGTTACGCACGAGGCCGTAGGCCGAGTGTTTATTAACACGAGCATGAAAAAAGCTTTTCACATGAGTACAACACAATGTTTTTTCTACGACCATTCAATAAACTACAACATTTAACAAAAGAACCAATTTATTACATATTAATGTCAAAATATTAAAATGAATGCCATATGATTAGGTATGGCATTCATTCTATCATGTCATTTGTCAATATGTTCTTTTTACACAGACCTGTCACTTTTCACACAGAAACGTCACTTTTCATTCGAGTTTAGCGTTAGCAATGAAAAGATGAACTTTTCATAGCAACAAGGATATATGTAAAGCGAGTTTAACATAGTGGTCGTAGAAAAAAGTTTTTTATAATTATAAGCCTTAAGTGCAGGGTTACGGAGATACAGGTCCAAACGGTTTTTTGCAAAATGGCGACAATTCCACCAGCTTTATTTTTAAGTATTGTGTGTTTTTAAGTTTATTACGTCTATCTATAAAAAAAATAACTTACATAGAATTATACATTTCAAATATGGACAAGAGTAACTCGATTCTCTATTACCTATAGTACTATAACTCATTTGAGTTACAACAAAGTTAAGTGCAAATGTAAATCACGCAATTTCTATGATGACATTGTAGATTGTACCGAACTGCCTTCGACTGACAACGATATCAAAAGTGAGTCAAAATTTCAAAAATGATTTATCGGTGAATGAACACTAATTCAATAAAACAAGATGATAGATCAATTATTTAATTTAGAAAATAAACAATTAAGTACAACATATTTAAAAAACTAGTTTAAATTTGTGTATAAACCTAATCTGATTTCTATATTTATGTCCAATCTGTAAACAAAAACGATTTACTTCTGCACCTAGTTAAAAAAGCTTTCGTACCACAAATGAGGTACATATTGTTTACATTTCAAACCGGTTAGAAAAAAAGATATTTTTCAGTTAGGATAACATTCTTCTTACAGAGTTGCTACGAAAATTTAACTCACTTTTCTGTTTTCGCCCGAAATATAGCACAGCGGAAGACGACATTATATATTTTTGCGGGTTACAAAAACACAATGAAATTAAGCATAAAAATAGATAATAAATATTAATAGCAGCTTTTTTATGCAGCGCAAATTTTATATTATTTATTATAACTTTTTCTTTGGTATTGTATTGTTACTCTTCTATCACTTTCAACACGTCAGTGCTTGTATTGCCAAATTGACAAAGGTTTTTCGAGAGCGGGTCAACTATAACTAAAGTCTATTCTCGTTTATAAGCAATTGTCAAACAGTTTTAATGTTGGTAACGCCATTTAAAAGTAAATGTCAAGAGCGTGATTTCTACGGTTATAAAGCAGAATCCGAACATAATTTCAGAATTTTTAACACTGACGATGGTTTATAATAAAAAACAGACTATAATTTAGTTTGCCTAACTGAAAATATTGCACAAACACTTCACAACAAAAATCAAGTAGAGGTCATATAAACTGATCTTTCTAGCGCCTTTGATATAGTTGACCATGTCATTTTACTAAAGAAACTAAGTGTATTTGGGTTATCTTTTTTGTTCTCACAGCTTATGTGTTTCTATTTATCAGAAAAAATTCACTATGTTTCATATAATGGATTTGCATCACTCTTAGCTACACACTTAGTTCTGGAGTACCTCAAGGCATTAACTTGGGTCCGCTTTTGTTTGTTCTTTACATAAATGATCTTTTGGTATTCCTAAAATACATAATTGCTTTTGCTGACGACATCAAAATTTTTTCTGTACTTAACACAACTGCTGACGTTACATCTGTTCCAAAAAAAAGCAAGATAAACGTTTTGGTTCAGTGGTAACAAATTGAAATTGTAAAAAAATGTACTTCTATGACTTACACACAAAAGATCAATTTTATAAACTCAAATTATTTTATTAAAACTGCTTCACTTTCAAAATCATCTAAAGCATTTAAAGATCTAAGAGTTATTTTTGCTACACCACTTAGATTTTCTACACATATCTATACGCTATCTCCCGCGTGCTTTAAATTACTAAGATTCATAATAAGATCTTCAAAATATTTCAGAAATCCACAGGTTTTAATTTGCTTATATTACTCATTTGTTCTGAGTAAACTAAAGACTCTTCCTAAATTTTTTTCAATTTACGCTTTTGAGCAGCAGAAGAAAAGAGCAACGTAAAAAATTTTTTAAGATGATAATCAATTTTTAATTATTAATTTTACAGTTTTTTCAAAATTTAACGCGATTGTCGAAAAATTAGCTGTGCGGTTTTGTCTTTCTTTATTCTCCATTGGTTTCTAAAATTAAGCTATTTGACAAAGATCTGCTGTGCTGCTTTAGACAATGGCTTTTTTTCTTATCTTGATAGATAAGAAAAAAGAAAAAAAAATTGTAACTAAACATTTAGTATTTGATGATACTAAATTGAGCTAATTGACAATAAGTTTTGTACAATGTTTTTTTTTGCAAATTGACAGCTAATTTGCTCAGTAACCTTAATACAATGTTTAAAATTTGTGTTTAAAACGTGTAGAAAACAAGTCAAAACACTTTTATTGAATGCTTAATAAAATTGTACTTAATTATTTTTTACTATTGGTTGGTAGCCTCTCAGTAGACAGGCAGACCCAGGCAACAATTAACATAATAAATAAAACGTTGAATCTATTATTTCTATTATTAGCAAATATAGCTAATCTAAAACAATACGTTTTTGAAACAAAACCGATGTGACAGAAAGGCTTTTTTAATGCCGGAACATATACTATTATTTATTTATATTGATTGACTTGATAAAATATACAAAAAAATAGTATCAAATTTCTATTCTAGGCACTTTTAGTTAAACTGTGCTGTCTTAGTTATGAAGACTGTGCAGACATCAACATCTAGATATCAAAAGTATAAAAGCTTAAAAAAATTTTTTGACACAAAGTATCTAGAAACTTCCTCTTGTTGAAGTAACTGACATTACGCTGACAACAATATAGATCTCAAAAATACAAATAAAGATAAATTAATAGCTTACATAACTGTAATACGTTTAAGAGCCACATATTACAAACAGTGAACTCTATATATGTTGATGTGTGATGTAAATGTCATCTAAATTGTCACACTGTGATCACACACTTTATTCAGGTTCTCACATTGGCTATATATAATTTGTACCTATATATTAATAGGAACATCAGCCAAATATATATTTTTAATCATTCAGAACACAGAGAGCTATCTGAACTGATAGAAATTACTTGCAAGTATTTTAAAAGGTCTAGCAAAAACGGTACTTTTGCTAGACCTTTGCAAGACTTTAGCGTGTTTGTCTTGAAAACGCAAAAAAGCAAAAAAGGTTTTCAATTACTAATCTTTTTACCAATGCATTGTTAAAATAAATAAAAAAACAAATAAAGTTAACTCAATAAAGGCTTATACATGTTTTGAGATTAATAATTATTTTTAGCAAGATTTTTCAGTTAAGATTTGGATTTGCTAATTAATTTTGAATAAATGAATCTTTGGCTTTCAAAAGTTGTTTATTAAACATCGCGATTGTTTTTTCCTCATGTGAAACAGAAAATTAGTACCTACAATTGGTACTTATCTATGAGAACATTAAAAATTATTTTTATAAAAACGACAAACCATCTGACGTCTTTTGTAATAAAATTAGTAGAAAAGAAGAAATATGCCTATTAAAATAAAATAATATAACTTGAAAAACACCGGTGAAAGAAAGAAAATATAATAACGCATATAGTATAATATACTGTATACAGTACAAATCACAGATTATAAGTTAAGAGTTATAGGTATAAAAAGATAAGTAAACTTAGAAAAAAGAAGCCAAAAATAGTTACAATATTGACATAAACAAATTTGTATTATTGGAATTTTATCAAAGTTGTTTTCTAGACGCCTTGATGCTTAAAACATACTTTTGACAGATATTTAACCAAGCTGTATGTACCTATTTTCAATTTCAAGCTTTAATATTAAAGATCGTATAATCTAAATAATTATGAAAAGTAGTTTATAATCTGCAATAAATAACTTAAAGTACATGTCAATGTTTGCTTCTAGTTTATTATTTGCTATTTATAGTAAGTTGT
Organism: Lagria hirta; assembly: GCA_947359425.1. Lineage (NCBI taxonomy): Eukaryota > Metazoa > Arthropoda > Insecta > Coleoptera > Tenebrionidae > Lagria > Lagria hirta. The sequence continues at coordinate 3,404,934 of OX375802.1, read as the reverse complement.
TTTAAAAGCAAAATGACTATAAATAAGTACAGAAAAAGCTCAATCTAAGTAATCTGATCTTGTATAAAAGCAAGTCATGAATCATTCTTGCATAATTAAAACCTGAAAGGACAATTTCAAGCAGCAACGATCATCGTCATGCAATTGAACAAATCACTGAAATAACACGCTTAAACTTGTCATTATCTAACAAAATGGCGAACGATTTAATGATGAAGCAAGAATAATTTAAAGAAAGCTATGGCAAAAAACCAGAGTTCTTAAATTGAACCATTGTTTTGTGATCGATGTGAAAGAACTTTAATGACATATTATTAATAAACGTTACACTCATTAGCGGTCATTAAGCATTGTTTGTCAACTTTTAAATGTAATGTGGTAGGAATTATTTATAAGCTTTTTGGACGATAGATAAACATTATCGATTTGAGAGTAATCAGAAAATGTCAATAAATGAACATTAATTATGCAATGATCGAATAGAGCTTAGCTATTTTCCAGCGTCAGCTAGAATTATCAGAGAATTATCAAAATAGATAATGATGGGAAATCAAATCGAGAAATTTCAATAAGAAACTGAATAAATAAAATTTGTTGGCTATACAAAGAAAATATTACCTACATCTACTGCAACATAAAAACCTAGAATTTATTCAAATTGTCACAATTGTTATAATCAAGTAGCATCTGGATATTCTTACACGGAAAGCATTACTTTTCACAGCCACTGTCAATCGACTTTCGGTACAACTTCAAGAGAAGGTGCACACCTTCAATAGAAAATATACAAGCTTGAAGGAGAAAAGTGTACACCTTCAAGAGAAAATATAAAAAGCTTAAAAGTTTACTTGCTTTTTATTTAATACAGCCTCGGTATTGAATCAGCCTTTCCTCTCCTTTCGGTGTTAAATGCATAATACATGGTCTCCAACATGTCTTATTCAAAAGACAGGGTAACCCCGCCCTAGGGCGTGACGCAAATTCGCTTAGGGATGTATAACCCTAACATGTTCTAAAAGAAAAATATCGACCGCCACCTAAATATAAATAAGTATTTGTAAAAATTTCAAGTCACTTCTTTTATCAAATTAGCAAAACATCGTAAGATGAAGGGATGATATTCGAAAGTCTCTTCTCCTTGGAGTGTATTGACGAGCTGAGTGCATTCTAAGATTAAAGATACGTGATGGTGATGCTTGGCGGGATGAAGAAGGAAGAGGAAGGAAGGAAGAACAAGGAAAGCGATCGTTTTAAAGGGCAGGGGTTGTTAAAAGCTTAGGGGATGATATACTGAACCGCATACACCAGCTTATACTTCTGGAAATTTGTGTAATGCGATTTTGGGCGAGGCACACCGTTATCAATGAGATAAAAGGGTGCTGCTGATGGAAGGAAGCCATAAAAATTATTTAAAAATATCTCAATTTATTCTCCAAGAATTTTCTTTACATTAAAATTAAAGATAGTGACACTCTCTTGCTTGTGATTGATCTGATTATTATAAATTAATAATAATTTAACTTGCATTAAGCCTTGTTTTTGACCATGGACCTACATTTAATTATTACAGAATGTAAAATGTGATTGATAAGTGGATAAGCAAGCGTATAATTTGCAAATTTTTATAACAATTTGACAGTCGGTATGTTGGTATACAAATTGCACATGGCCGTATGTTTTAAGAATTCAAATTTTTTGCAACTAATAGGTGAACTAATTGGAAACCAACTATAAAATCAAAAATCTCATTACCAATTAGACAACAGCTTAAACAATATTAAGTCTAATAATTATTGAAGTGATAAATAAATGAACTGAAAAAAAATTGTGGTGTAATATTTTTGTTATTCATAAGCTAACTTTAGCGGTTTTCATTTTATACCTACTAGTTGAGAACAAGGTTTAATAAGCTAAATACTCGTTAAAAAATTGTTATCAAAATTTTCTATTTATAAAACTGAAAAAGGATATGAATAAGGTATATCCTGTGTTAAATTGTTTAAAAATAGAACGCTAAGATTTCAAGCTACCTGCTATATGAAAGACTAACAACTGAAGCCGTCTATAAATAAAATTAAAGTTCTACTACAACAATTACTTTTAAGATTTTGTATGTTATAGAACAATGTCTTTCAGACAATGTACTAAAATAACTTGAAGCTTTAAAAACAAAAGCACATGCATATATGAAAACATTTTTTTAGTTTTGAACATAGTCTATGAAATTTTTATGTTTAATTTAAAAACGCAATGCATGTAGGTACATAGTAGGTATACAATCAAGTAACCATCAGTCAATAATTAAAAATCCTTAGTTTAAAATACGAAAAAAAAAAATAAAAAAATCTATTCAACATTTTTCAGTCACTTATTCCGGTAGACAAATTTATTAATCAAAATAATTTTTAAAACTATATTTTTTTGTAAGTTTGTGGCATAAGTGATTGCATAGCCAATACTCATTAATGCTTTCCAAATTTTTGGTTTATAACGTGTCTCAGTTAGGAAGAAATTTCTAATAATGTTGTGTGTTACAAACCATTTATTTTGTAAATAAATTAATTGTAATGAATGATAAGAAATATTATATTTTTTCTCCATGTCTATACCAATGAAAGAGAAAACATACTAGACAATTTAAAAATTAAAGTAAAAACAAAATTTGAGAATAAATGACATATGTCTGTCAAATGTTTTCTTTAAAGTTTATAAAATAACAGTAAATATCAATTTTCAAACTAGAAAATTTTAAATTATTTATCTTAGTCAACAGTTTTAATATTAAGTATATCAATCTTAAGTTGTGATCATTTTAGTTTACGCCTACTAAACTCATTTAAAAAATTTTATGTTTATGTTTTTAACAATAAGAGATACGTTTGAATTTTCTATGTACAGTTTAGTGATTATAAAATTATGTTCTACTTTTTTAACCAACTCAAAAAAAAAGAAGACTTCTCACGTCTGTAAATATTTTCTTAGAAATGTTTGCGCATAAGTTTTTTGAATTAGAACCAATTTAGATCGATGATCATTTATTTCAAGAGTAGCCTAAATATTTTTTGATGATCAGACCAAGATCTTTAAAGTGACAAGCGCTATTGAATCTTGAAAAAGCAGCATGCTTAGCTCTTAATTTATGCTAGAATATGTGTTTGCGCTAAACATTTTTGTTTGAAACCCGATTTATATTAAAATTATATATCAACAAAATTTTCTCAAAAAAAAAACTATCAATAATCTGACAATGATCTTTAAAATGATGATTAAAATTGCACTCTAAAAGTGTCTCAGATGGATTATTTTTTAATTCAGTTAATGAGTGGAATTGTTTTGTATTTTTAGAGACAAGTACATTAAATTCAAAAAAAAATCACAGATATATACACAGTTATATACACAGGTGTATATAACTCGTATCCTCATAAGTATAATATAACGTGTCAAAATTTACAAAAAGCTTCTTTGTTTAATTAGTTTGAATTAATTAGTTAAGTAAATAAAGTAATAATTAGACATATAGAAGTCACATTTCTAATGTTTTAGATTGTTTTTGTTAATTTCTTTTTTTGTTAATACATTTAGATTTTAAATTAAATAAACAAACACAAAACAACTTTCATTCATAAATAAACTTTTAAAGCTTTTTACTATGTTTAGTTAAAAATTTAAAAAATTCAAAAGATATAAATAGTTAAAATAACATTTTAATTAACATAGAGCAAAATAGAACTCAGTTAAAAGTATATAAAAAAAAAATTACAAAAAGCTTCTTTTGTTTAATTAGTTTGAATTAATTAGTTAAGTAAATAAAGTAATAATTAGACATATAGAAGTCACATTTCCAATGTTTTAGATTGTTTTTGTTAATTTCTTTTTTTGTTAATACATTTAGATTTTAAATTAAATAAACAAACACAAAACAACTTTCATTCATAAATAAACTTTTAAAGCTTTTTACTATGTTTAATTAAAAATTTAAAAAATTCAAAAGATATAAATAGTTAAAATAACATTTTAATTAACATAGAGCAAAATAGAACTCAGTTAAAAGTATATAAAAAAAAAATTTAGTTTTCTAATGTTAACACAGTCAAATATTTCAGATTTTGCAGCACATTATAGGTGTTTGCAAGACTAAAACGGAATTTTTTCATAAACTAAATTTTTAAAGATTGACCAAAAAACCTGCATCTTTTTAATTGTTTTTGTTGTTTTTCGGCGAGCCAAAGGTTGGTTTTCCAGTGATGCCACCCATATAAAAATTCCGGTAGTCGAATAAGAGATATCCCAAAGCAATTTAGATATCGAATACAACGGTTTCCACTCTGTTTCAAATAGTTCTGCCACTGTTTTATATCTTTTGACGCTGATAACAAGAAAATTAAACGAAAAAAAGTTGGAAATCAAGTGACAAAAGCTTTCGTCGAGTATCAATTTTAAAAGCGTTGGTGGTCTTCTAGAAAAATGTTTAATGTTCAGTTGACATGATTATGTATAGTTTCTATAAAAAATAATTAGAACTAAGCATATAATAGAAAATAGGCAACAATTGCCCCACCCACATTACATTGTAATTTTAAAATTTTCGGTCAAATGTTTTGCGCATACTTTCTTCAAGACATTGCGTGCTTTCGGCAACCCCAAGCTTCGTGCAAAATACCTACAACAAAACAGATCTAACACATCCTCCTCTATTCTTCCAAACCAAATTCGTCTTTACGACGCCTTCCACTACAGTCGAAACATTTTTATTTTTTCCATGTTGGTAATTTCGGAGTGTTAATACAACTTCGAAATGGCCACTAATGCTTTCGAGGTGTTTGCCTTATGCGAGTGTAGCACGCGATCCGGCTATATACGCGGAAGGCGGCTTGGGGGTGGTTTTGTTGTGTTTGGTTTAGGGGCCGGACATATACGGAGACGGTAATGTTTTATTTAACGTAGATTTACCGGATATTGACGCAGAAAGGTTTTGAGGCGACATCTACAAAGGGAGACAGCAAGGAAAAAGAAGAGAAAGAAATAGTAGTGAAGTTTAATAGGTTAAGCAAAAGTGCGTGACGTGGGTTAATGAAGAATTTAATTTTAATTTTGGCGAAGTCTTAAAGTAATTAGATGCAATCTGAACAAGGATAGTGATATTTTATTTTATTTAATCTTAAAAGCTTTTTAAAACAAAATTTATAAATTAAATTTCAGTCAAGGTAAAACTAATGGTTTAAAATTTGTTATTAACTTTATTCTGTTGAAGAATAATTTCTAAATTAATTACCAGATTAAATCTATTACTACAAATAAAACTCAAATAAAAATTACTTAGTTAAACAACTTAGATTCTACCTGATAAACCGACAAAAATGCTATGAGTTTATAGAGAATAAATTGAACTGAAATTAAGTTAATTGTAATTAAATTCAAGATCAAGATAATTTATTGGTTCTTTGTGCAAATAAGACCAATCACGTAACGAATTAACTCTAATTTTAATAAAATCTATAAATCAGTTGCTTTAAATCCACCTAGTCTAGTTAAACCTGATTAAAAAGACAAATCTTTCAGTTATGTTAAAACATTCTAAACAAAAACTCATATACTGAAAAGTAACTATTTAGAAAGTTTTACAAAAAGTAAAATATTGTTTTTGAAATTTTGGAGACTTTTTCTCAAGATTATTTATAGAGATGGTCATCGTTCCTTCTTGGCAGCTTCATCGGATGACCAACATTTTGGGGTACCCAATTTTCCTCCTAAAGGCAAGACATACAGGATAAAGTTTTATAGCCCGTTTTGTAAAAATTACCCACAACACTCTATTTCGGATTAAAACGGGTAAAGAATTAGGTACATAATATATATTAAAATCATCTATACTTATTTTAATATTTTATACTACCAAATTGTATGGAATTTATTGGCAGCACATGTTTTTAACCTTTTTTATAATCTACGATTTAGGTTACATATCTTTGATTCTTAATTTAAGGAGTAGGTCGTAATGTTCTAACAGAAATTGAAAGACTAGTTTAGTATACTTACATTTGACGGAAATTCAAAATTGCTATTCTAATGATTTTAATATCAAATGTCTCTTTTTATATTTTTTCACTCATTTGTTTTACTTGTGTTGTGCTTTATTTGATATATTTTAACAGTTGTGTCTATTGCAATTTTTATTCACTTGAATAAATAAAATTTATTAATATAATAAAAGGTGAAAGATTGATGTGGTTTCCCATGGGTGAGGGTGATACCTATCAGACTCTTTTAAATTTCTACTGCTATTATCCTACAAACTGTAAACCCGTTAAAGTATCCCAAGATTATCCTTGCAAAGGTGCCGCTTTATTATCCTCTGGTCGCTTCTTATTATAACCTAAAGAATAGGCCATCGAGGTACTTATCAGGTATTAGACACAATATAAAATAATTTCGGAAAAACATCTTGCGGTAGCCCATGTTTGTCCTCGTCGAAACCAATCTCATTGTCTGAAGGGACAAAAAGATCTCTTCTACCTATTATTTGCCTGTCAAAATCTTTCTTTGTCCACCTGTTTCAAATAAGTGGTGGCGAAATCCAGTAGGCCACCTACCAGTCGACTGTTTTGCTCATGGGACTAAAACAAAACCCAATTTACCACCCGTTGTTAAGGACAGACATTGAAAATACATAATTCCATAAATTATACGCCTTCCGTCAAGAAATTAAGGGAGGTAGGCCAGAAAAGTGGAAGAAATTGGTTTTTTCTTATACATTAGACTTGGTGGTTGAGCGAAGGCAAAATTTTTAATTAAATTGGGGTTGAAATTTTAGACGTTTTTCGACAAATCGTTCAGGTTTTGTCTAGACTGTGTAATTAAAATGTGTATTTTAAAAATGATGTATTTCAAAAAATAATTAAGATACAAAAATAGCACACTTTTTAAAACCCTTAATTGGTTTACTGAAATTTACATTCATTTTATAAAATGCAGAGAAAGTTTATTGGAAAATACTTGCCTGCCTCAAGGAAAATAAAATAAAGCCTGTGATTATTGAAAACTTCAAAATATTGCTGTAGATTTATAAATAGCAAGCCAAACAAAATTTACTCTAATTATATAGATAGATTTTTAATAATATTGGTAAGTATTTATTAACTTTGGTTTTTTACTTTCTACATTGAAATTCATAAATATTGACTACATTACAGCTGGAATTAAACAAGTTTTTAAAAAACTCAAGATAGCTTTTAACATCTATTTTATTCAAATGAAAATATAATGGCTTACATTAAATTTTATCATCTTAAAAGCAATGATTTTCGTTTAGTATTAGTTCATTATTATTTCTATAGATTATTCAATCAATTCTAGCTTTTTTAATTTGTCGATTCTTTTTTTTTCTGTTTTACTTAGAAAGCTGTTTAAAATAATCTATACTTGTCCAATATTCTCTAAATACTATCAATGTAAATGTATTTATTTTATATTAAGCATGATAATAGCGTTAATTGCTAACCCCAATCTTGCATCCGTTGAAGTCTTAATTCTGGAAGTGATCCTTTTAAATGGATTGATCATATCCAAGTGAGTCTAAAGGGGAACGAAATACAAAGAACACAATATTTCGTTTAGTTTTTTGTCACAGTGTCAACAGAAAATCTCTAAGTAGGCTTTGCAATGGTTAATACTTTAGTCAATATTTGTTTAAAAAGCTTTTGGTTTGCCGCCATATTTGAACAGGGCTTTTGTTTACTTATGAATCAATTTAGAAGCTAAAGATCGAACGCTCTACTACTTACACAGAAAGCAAATACTTGCAGTACGGCCTTGTGTTTTTTTTTCTAGAAAAAATTATTTATTAATAGTTGTAGAAATATGGAGGAAAGGAAAATATTATAACTCGCAGGCGGAGGTGTGAAAAGTCACAGAAATATGTGAAGATAGCTAAAATGGCGGAAGACAAATAAATAATTAAATATAAATAACTATTAATATTGCATTTTATGCAGATGAAAATTCTACGTCTTAACATCTGTTCATCCATAATATTGCTTTTTTTACTAATATTTTAATTTTTATCTCAATTATTAGTTACTAGATTTCTTAAATAAATATAATGGATCAAAACTTATTTGTCAGTAACTTTAAAAACCATTTACAAATTACGTTATTTTATTTATATATAACTATTTTTTTCAAAATCTTGACAACAACAGACTCGCAACGTGCTAACATATTTTTTAACATTAGTACAGCGCTTGATACAGTATAGTAGGAACGTTTGAGATATACGCGGTAGTAAGTTTTTTTGCTCATAATGAGAGCGGCAGACAACAAAACTAAAAAAGATTTACAATCCAAAGTGTTGCGTGTGTTTGCTAAAGCAAACAGCGTAGGTAGCTGAGTACTAATCTGGTTTGAAAACGGTCTTCTTTAATTTATGACTGTTGTGTTAAACTTTCTGATAGATTAGTGCAATAAAATTTACTGCTGAGTATATCTCAAACGTTTTCACAATACCTACTTAACAAACTATCTAATTTTTAATTGTATCAATTCTTATATATAAAAAATCTAAGTCATTGAAAGCTGAGAAGTAAACAATAATTTCAGATATTTTAATGCATTTTTGGGTAATATTCTTATACAGTTGCTATTTTTAATTTATTATAGTATTATTATAATTAGCCTACTAACATCATTGGCTGACTACCTAACTGCTAACCAGTAGCTGACCTACTAGAAAAATAGACATAACAAACTTGTAAAAAATAAAATAACCACACCGCAACATTTTGTAATTTACATACTTTTTGCTACAATTCTACAATTGATAAGGTACTGACTGAAAACGTACCAATTGCATACTTTATTTTTATTTTTTGGACAAATTAAAATTTTTTAAAAGCAGAAAATATTCTAAGTAAAGCAAGTTACTCAATTTGCATGTATTTTTTTTATCATTAAGCAAGTTTTCTATGTTCATGAACAAATTTAGATCGTTAATTTTCTGTTTAAAAAAAAATTGCTGATTGGTGACAAGCGCAGTTGCAACTTGCAACCAATTGCTTTATTTTTACTTAAGCAATTGTTTTGTTTAGGTTTTTAATAAATTATGTTTTGTTTAAAAAAAATATCTCCAAAGTCACTCCATAAAAATTTGACAACAATTTGACAAAGATCTTTGAAGTCATGATCAAAATTGCACCCTGCGAATGAAGCTCTTAATCAAGTAAATCTATTAAATTGTTTATAAACATTACAATTTGAAAACTATATATAATACAAATAAAGATTGATGAGTGTACATAAACCATCTCTTTATTAGAATAATAAAATCTTTCAGTTTGAGAGAAAAGCTAACTCACTTGTCTGTTGATTGAATTACTGAGTTTGTAAATTTTTTCTCTACTGACTAAAAAACAAATTAATTACATTCAAAAAATAATGACAGGATTGTAAATAAGCTATAGAACGATGTGATAGGTTATCAAACTTGATAAAACTACTTAATCAGCTTTGTAAAATAATAATTTATCAAACTTAATGCAACATGTAGTAAGTTTGTGCTTGAAACGCAGATTTTAGAAAATGATAAGCAACTACTAAGGGCTTCTTGTCCATATTTGCTGCATTCACTGCTTTATACCGCCAGTGTGTTACTAAACAAAAACACAGTAACAAACTCTATTATATTCCAAGTTGATAATTAGTTTTGAACTATGACTTAAGTTTTTTTAACATTTTCTTTTCATCAATTTGTAAAATTTTTCACAGATTTGATGTTAATGTAGCTTTTTGCTAAACATTATAATTATTTAATTGAATGTGTCATTTTATGCAAATCTTAACAAAGCGAACGTCAAAATAAATTATTTTCAAAGCTACATGATTAATAGTTTGCTGCAATTAAAACGGCAAAACCTCCCACATAAAAGTTTGTGTAAAAAATGATTTTTTGAAACCAGCATTTTGATATTAAATCTCAGGAAAGTGCAGAGCTTTAAAGGTCAGGCTACATTATCCAAAGGTTAACTGCATAACCTTGGTTTAACACCACATTGTTACTGTTATACATATATTCCGCAGTAAACTGGCATTTTCACACCTCTGAATTATGAACATTATAATTAAAACATAGCATAATGAAGAGTATTTACCCGAAAAATTTAAACTAAGTACATAGTTTAATTTCTTTGGGGTTTTTGACATGTGATGACAAGTCCAAACTAAGACATAAAATATATTTTTTTTTACATAAACATTTTGAAAATCTAGACCAGATTATTTTATTTATAATAAATAAATTTGAATTTTTTATTTATCTTAAGAGCTCACTCAACACTTTAAAAGATCTTATACTAATTTTTAATTTTATTTAATTCTTTAAGATCTTTAATTTTTTAGATCTTAATTAATCTTGGCATGTTTTATATTTAAAAAGTTTAGTATTTATATTTAGTACATTAAAATGTTTTTATACTTTGTAGATGAAATGTAGCAAAAATTTGATTTTGATATTTATTATATTCTCTTTCTTTTTACTAAATTTTACCTTTTACAATAACTTAAAAAAAGATATACAGTATAACCTTTTAAATCCGGACGCTCTTTTTGTTTGTTGATTGGAACATTGGTTGTACGAATTTTTCAGAAAATTAAAAATTTTAGTATTAGTATTTTGGCATCAGTGAGTTTGCGTTAGACTATGCTTTTTAATAGAACTAGTTATTATAACACGTAACACTGTTATTAATTATAAAATAACAAATATGTATTTAATTTTTTTTTAATTGAAAACTAGCTTAGAAACAATGGATTGTAAAATAATAATAAAATTGGTTGGTAAAAAGTTGTAAATTAAAAATTTGAAAATTTCATTTTAATGAAAATAATTTTATTAATAATTTTTTTGTTTAATTGATATAAACAATAGTTATTTGAATCACAAGGCCGGAAACAAGCATTTTGCAAAGCGAGTGATATTGGGGGCTAAGACCAAAGACCGAGACCCCCAAACTACGAGCCCTTGCAAAAGCGTTTTTGGAGGTGTGATTCACAAAATTTTTTGTACCGCTGCCGATTCTTTATTACACAAAATAAAAAGAATTTTTTATTAAAAAAAGTTTTTTCCATGTTATGGCAACGCTAAGTAAAAAATCCAGATGTCCTGTTTATTAAAAAAAATATATTTGCTTTGACATTTCAAAAGTTACCTATTTGCGTTCTTAAAAAGTGAAATTGCTGTTTTCTGAAAAAATCGATACTCCAGCACACATTACGGCTTAGGAACTTTGGGGGGCTATACATTAATTGTAACATTATACAATACAAACCGTTAGGTGTCGTTGATAAATGTCTGACAATGACAGCAAATGTCATAGTAATCATTTTCTAGCCTAGGGTGGCAAGACGGCGTTTCAGGCCGCTTAGGACACGTTGAAAGTTATGTTTTGCAGACGCGAAAGGCACAAAAAATATGTTTACGTAATCATGAAATTAGATTTGTATTTTTTTCTAACTGTGATGTTTTTAAAATGATTTTATTTATATTTACGGAATTAAAAACTAAACGATATGGTACAGTCTCAAGGTACAATTTTGAGACAATAGACTCTTTAAAGATGTTTGTCAAATTATTGACAACTTTTTATAGGTTTACTCTTTTAGATATCTCTTTTTAGACAAAACAACAATGATCATTCAAATATGCGCAAACATCGGTTTTAAAATTTGGAACTCAGCAATTGATTACATTTTGAGGGGCAATTTCGCTTGTCACTTTAAAGATCCATGTCTAATCATCAGCAAATTTTGAAATATCAACGATTTTACTTGATTATGTATTTGATAATTTATTGCCTTTTCAACATTTAAGTCACCATATGAAAGTGCAGAAACTACTGAGTCGAACTATGTACGACATTCTTGTAATATGCATGCAATGTACGTTTTGGTAGCAAAATAAAGCACTGTTGCTACAATGTAGTACTAGAGTCTGACTGGATTTTTAACTTTTCGTACTTTTAACAACAGTACTTCTAAAATTTTTAATCATTATTTAATAACTGCTCTAGTCAATAATCTTTTGTTTTTTGTAGAAATTAGTATTAGTTTAATAAAAAATCAGCAAATTTTCTGATTGTATGTTTACCTTTCTATAATAATAGTAATAATATTATTTGGGTAAATTTGAGGTCACCGCATCCCCAATTGACAAAAAAATCGACTTTATGTTGTAGGTGAGGTAAAGAAGGGAAAGAAAGAAATAAATAAGTAAAGAAAGAAGGAATCAAGTTGGCACGGGTGGTAAGTGGCGCCATCAATCATCACTGTACGAACTACGCCCAGGGCTGTCTGCTAAACAAACATATAATTATGTATATGAACCTCTGTTTATCCCAGCCACTATCATTACCACAATACCTGACCACACCGGGCTCGTCCCTCTTCCCTTTTCCCCTCTTTACCTTGTTAGCAGATCACCGAAAAAGATAATAGAGTGCAGAGCAGAGGAGAACATGGGTTCGGTTCATATCTAACCAAACCTGTGCATCTTGAAAATTACTCAATGAACTTGTGATTGTATCTATAATCGTGACTGGTGAATGTGAGGTGAATCAGGGTAAAAGCGCATAAAGGTGCTGCCAATCGTCATTAGAGTTGATAAAAAGATAACTTCGGAAAAAAAAGGTGATAATATCATAGGGAAGTTTTATAAGCCCGCCAGAATTGAGTTTGATGAATGGTTGTTATGACAAGGGCATTATTTTCTAATATAACTTATGATTCGGAAATGGATGAGCTCAGGACTATTATCAAGTTTTTTCTGACATATGCTAGATCCACAACTATTTTGGAAGAGGCAAAATTAGCAAAATGACAGCTGCCGATGTCGTTAAGACAAGACAATATTTTTAGCATTTTTTTTTCTGAAAAGCTATCATTCTAAACTTACGTATGGGGACGGGGCCAAATTAAAAACAACTTTAATTTATAAAATCGACAGAATTGCAACTGCCATAAATAAAAGTTTAGAGAGCAACTTTATGAATATATGTCTTATAAAAACAATAAGATAAATAAGTATTTAGAAAACAATAAGTAACATTGTAAAATGATCTTCAGTGAACATCTTGTGTAAATATTACAAGCAATTAAACTGTGTATCATAATTTATTTAGATCAACTCTTGGTATAAAACTTTGAACATATGTTTATTTTTGAATTGGTTCATACGCGGATAAAGGCGTGCTGTATATTATTGGATAAGCGTTAAGGTTAAATGACGATCATAGTATTAATCAAAAAATAAAAATCTGTTAAACTAAATTACACTACAAGAGTTGGCAACAAAGCCACAGTGATTGTAGTTATAATATATGCATTTTATTTTGAACATATATATCTGTAAGTACATATACTTACAGATTACAGAAATTGCATGCTTAAGCAGAACTAAAAATGTTTTTATAATAACTTTAAAATCAACATGGTTTTGGAATACAATAAGCAACTTTTTAAAATGATTTTACAGTGAACATCTTAGTCTATACATATAAACAGTTAAACTGTGCGATCATAATGTATTTAGATCAACTTTTGCTACAAAATTTTCAACGTACTTATTTTTATTTTTTGATTAGTTCATACGTGGATAAAGGAATTTTGTGTATTATTGAGCAAGCTTTGAGGTTGGACACCGATCATATTATTAAACAAAAACTAAAAATTTGTCAAACTAAATTGCACACCGAGTAGATGTAAATAATTTTAGGGTCACCTAGCTCATATTTGTTCTAGGTTCATATAGGTTTTTAAAAACATATTATTTGAGAAAGTTTCAAACAATAAAATTAATATACATAAGATTTTTTATTAATAATTTGTAGTTGCTTGGTCTTTCGTCGGTTTTATTTGAACTTACAAACGTATAATATGTAATATTGACTAATACTAGTGTAATGGCAAGTAAAAATATTGAAAAGCGCATTAAATCTTAGTATTGCGTATTTTACATAGCTGTATTTATTTACTTTTTGTGCAATTTTCAATCTGGTTGTAATTGAAAGCGCACATTTTAGCTCTGAGAAAGACACAGGGGTCAGTCGACATCATGAGAAACCAGGCCTGTGCATATTTGCTCACGAACTCCCAGGCTAACAATTGTGCAAATATTTAACTCGAGAAAAAGTAGAGACGCTTTTGAAAAACGCCTATTAAGCCAATCTAGATATTAATGAACATTTTTCAGGTTCCTTCGTTTGTTGACAATTATTAATAAATTCTGTGGCGTCAGAAAACTTCTGAAAACTGTCTCCGCATCTAAAATATTAAAGCCGCTGTAATGCCGTGATAATAACTCAACACCCTTTTATGGAAATTTCTGACTAAGACCAAACAACTAAAGAAAATTATTATATTAAGCAGAAACAAGAGAAATAGGGTTTCTTGTGTGATAAATTATAATTCTCTGGGTGGCGCAGCTAAGGAAACTACAAAAACATTAACATACCTCTACCAAAAGACCTTTTCGCGATTATTAAAATTAGTTAAAGAGAAACGTTTAATTTTTTTCTAAAAAGAACACTAAACATATAAGAGTCAATCTGTCTATTAATAATTATATTCTTTGCTAACAAAATCTTTATAATAATTTTTTTTAAATACATACAAAAACATTTTTTAAAATTGCCTTATAGTTTACAGAACTCGCTTTCAGAAATAATTTTTATCGCTTAATTATTCAATCTTTTTTTTAGAACTTTTTACTTTTGATCTACATAATGTTCAAAAGTTTGTAAACTAGCGACTGCGCCATGATTAGCATTTTAAAGTGAATTGAACAGGGGTGATTTGTGGCAAAGTTTAATCCATTTTATTTAAACAAACTAGACAATCTTGGGTAATGAAAGTCGAAGACCATTGAAGTATAACCATAAAAACCGTGGCACCATTGCACCATGCACGTTGTCGCATCGATTCGCCATCAAAGATGGCTTGCGCACAAACCGCAACAGTAGAACGATGACAACGACAACGATTTGCGGTCTAGACCACTAGACAATCCTTGAATTTCAATCGTCTTCAAGCAATTACTTCTAAAATTATCTTCAACAAAACTAGACAAGAATTGCCAAACTAAAAAAGAGAGAGGAAAGTTACGTTTGTTATCTGATTAGTATCGATGTCGAACAAATTCGGCACGAATACATTATCATTTACAAGTCCAATTCGATCCTGCCTGTTCGAAACCGATCACTAAATTATCCTTTTGGACGCCACATGCAAATCCTTTCTAGTGTTCGTCCTTGTTGCACTAACATAGAAAATAAACATCTCTATTCCGCATAGACTTAATGAGATCATTTTGTTTTTGGACGCTCTCGACCTAAGGAAATTAACATAAAAGGGTGTTGAGTTATTATCCTGCGGGAAGCCATTACGGAATCTCAAATATTTGAACTAGAACAACAAACAATTTAAGAAGAAAAACAACTAAACGGACTTCTTTTTTCTAAACCCAAAATTTTTCATAAAAGGTTTTGTAAATAAAAATTAGATACTAAGACCGGCCTCAACTATTATTGCGACAACACAAAATATTTAAAATTTGCTAACAATGTTAACAAGATTTGCAACAAATTAAATTACACTGAAATTTTAAAAAACGATGCAAGTCAAATGTAAAAATTACCATTAAGTAAACAAAAAAACATATGCAATATAAAAAAATACTCACTATGACGTTCACATAAATCAACAGATAGTGACACATTTTTTCTCCTTACCTATCATGACTGAATATAATAAATTATATTTTTTGCAACAATTAAAATTAACACTTAAACAAGAATTTGAGCATTTGAATATTTTTCTACTCATAATCAGTAAAAAAAACAATTTTTTGTTTGTTTTAAAGTTTAATTTGTAGTTGCTACGGTATAACAGCATAAACTTATAATGTTCAAAGCTTTAAGTTTCATGTTTTGTTTTTTTTAAGCCTTCAAAAGCGTTATGGGATTTTCTACCGGAATATCATTTGTGCATATATTGTTTTCTGTAATTTTTTTTTTGTGAATTTTTAAAACAGGTATATATTTTTTGCGTTCTGCTCTTATTCTAAACATGTTTTTGAAATACACTCCTGAAATAATATAATGCAGTTTTGGTATGGTTTTGGCAAATTATTACTTATGTTTTAAAACACAAACTTAAAACAAATTACTTGTATTAAGCTAAAATATTATTATTATTTACCTGAGAATAGAATCTACCCAAAGCAAATGCAAGAGTGTCTTTTTTATTTTATTTTTTTTGTGTACTATCTCTAAATAAAACTATATTTCAAATTATGACTATTAAAATGTTTTTCTATTTTTACAAGTAAATCAAATTTAATATGAGTTACTAATACTACTTCACGTCAAATCCAAAATCTCAAATTATTGTGATAATTGTGAATAAAATAGTATACAAACACACTTAAGCAAATTTTGGTTTTGTAATGCAAACAAAAATAGCGCTGGTGGAACATACTACAAAAATAACTCATAAGTAATACATAATATAAAAATTACTACTTAAGCCATTTTTGTATTTGCGGTTAGTAGAGAATGTTTCCCTATATGGTTGAAGTTTTTTTTATTTTAGATAAAAAGTTTTTGTTTACTATTTACTTTATAATAAATTTTTTTATTCATTTCGCATTAAGCAACTGACTGGCTATCCTAAATGTATTTATTATATTATATTTTTGAAAATATTATTAATAGTATTTTTTACGTATTTTGAAATATAATGTGTGTTTAATTTTTGTTTCTGGAATATTTTTTTTGATTACTAAAATCACTATTAAAAGCGTATTTTTCTAGTTTTTTCAATATTGACTTTTATACAGAATATAAAAATTTACTCGTATGTATATGTAATTGCATACTTTTAATCATTCAGCTATTAGCATCTTTTCATTTTGATTATTTTTTTTATACAAAAATTGTCATTGTTAGGGCTTCCCTGGCTTTATCGTCTTGACTTGAAACGACCAAATTTTACCGGGTGTTGCACTGATTACTCAATTTTTGAAATGTTTTATGTCTTCTATAAAAATTATCAATTAAGCTGTTAGTTGTTGCTGCTGCCTTCTCAATATTTTTGATAAAACTAACAAAAGGTTATCAGTTTAATGGACTTTACAGCCAATTTTTTTGGAGAATGCTTTACTTACATTAATAATAATAATAATTTTTTCAGTGGCACCGTTCGTGTTATAAATAAGACATCATCGGAACGTTTGTTCTGATAAGGCCTTAATTACAACATCCAAGAACCAAGAATAGACTATAAACTTTATTCTTCGGTATAAATCAAAGCAGAGAAGATAAGAATACTATTAATTATTTTATCCAATTATTGTTACATGATTGACATTAATATAATAGTGAGAAACAAGAAACACAAACACTGATAAGAAACATGACACTTTATCAATATGTTTGTTAAAGTTAATTTTTGATTAATTGTTCCAACTATTAACTCTGATAACACCAGCTGTAAGATAAAGAATTCTGGAGGAAAACATACAAACACCACCGTTTATTATCGTTTAATTTATACATTGAATAATTTGTATATAATACAAATAACGTGCGGGGGTTGTTGAATGAAATTACAACAAGAATTTACATTGATAAGAAACATGAAAACTGATAAAACTATTTTAAGAATTTACATAATCAAATAAGTGTTGATAGAATGTTACCCTTTTTATTTTACTAAGAACTTGGTACAAGTTTTAACAAAATAACAAATAACAATCTAGGTGTTATTCTCTTTCTTCAAAATTTGGAAGCTACTATAAATAAGACAGGCTTGACACCCAAACGCAATACATATTCATGTTTATGTAAAAAAATGTTTTTTAATTAGAACGAAGATTAAAGAACTGGGTTCGTGTTAAACGGACTTCTTCGTTAGTGTTCATAAACAATAAAAGCGCTTTCGGACGGAAATGGAATTATGTTCTCTTTATGCCTCAACGCTTTGGAAATTAGTGAATAAATGAAACATTGTTATTGTAAATTACATTACTTTAAGCGATGAGCAAGATAAAAACGTGTATTGTGTCGCTAGAAACATAATTATCAATTGGCAGCAGCAGAAAGTTTTATCATTTTGATACCTACACCTGCAGCACTTATTAATTGTTGTCATCTTGCAGCAAATAGCATACAATTTTGGATTTGAATGCACCATTGTCAGGTATTCACCCCTGTGTCCCCTACCAAACCCAATCTTAAAATCTGTCATAACACCTGTCAATGAATTTTTGCAGTCTTGCATTCTGTTTGAATTTTTAAAAACTTATAGTCTTTTAGGAATAAAAAATATACACAATTTATCTATTTATTTCTCAACAGTTTGGAAGAACTTATTAACCAACATCAATTCTATTCCTAAAAATACGTTCGGCTAGGGGGCTTTCTTATTACGCCGAGCAAAAAAAAACCTCAAAAACTTATTCAGCAGACTTATGTAAAAAACTTCATTGTTAAAGCAGATATTATTATAAAAATAAAATCGGTAAATGATCGATGTTATTTTTAAACACTGGGTCTTTGTGTTCAGATACCAAATTTGTTTTAAATGTCATTAGATCAAAATTAATTTGCAAGTGGGCAATGTGCGTGCTAAACAGTTTTTTGTCCAGTTTCAAGTCTTTTGGATAAAATATTTTCTATTTTACTGTTATTGTTTTTACTGTGTTGTTGTTATAAATAAATTAGATTGCTCGATTTGTTTCAGAAATATTTTTTTTAAATCGATAGAAGTCACGAGGTCATATATAAACTACAGAATAAATTAGCAGTTTTTTTGAGTACTTACTTGGTACATGTTGGCATAATAATTTTGCAGAAAACTGGATCGTTTTTAGAAATAACTGCAATTTAATCAAAAGAATAGTTTGCAGGTTTTAAAAGGTTAATTACCATAAATTTTATGTCAGTTTTCTTTAGAGAAAGAGAACATATATACACGCATTGCATAAACTGTCAATTGTCACAAAGTTTTAGCGACGTTCTTAAGTCTTGGAATTAGTCAGTATTAAAGGTTTGGCTTAGTTTTTAAAATCAAGATGGTTTGGCTAAACATGTTGTTCACACAGTTTTTGCTCAAAAAACATCAATCTGGATATTTATGTACATTTTTAATATGTTTCTACATAATATATCAAAAACTCAAAATTTAGAAAATTTTAAAACTGCAAACTCTATTCCGCATGTAAGATTTGTTTTGTTTAAAAATTAAAATTCTAAAAATTGCTATTTTGAGTTCAAACAGCTTTTCCACTGTTCATTCAAAATTAATGAAAACATTAGGACCAATAAAATTTAATTTTAAATGTTCGTCTAAAAAAAGTTTGATTATAGAAAAGACATTATAAAATACCATTTATTCATAATTTTTTTTATTTGACCTAATTTTTCTTCAGTACTGATAAGTAAACTTTAAATTGTTAAAAACTAGAAATAGTCATGATATAAACAAAAATAATAAAGTTTTTTTATCAATTTTCGAATATTTACAGTTTTCCGAATTAAAACTAAGACCATAAATGATAATAATCTTTAAGACTAACTAAAGTTTTAGGCATGTGCTAAGAATGTTTCACATATTTAAGTATAGTGTTTAATTAGTAGATGCATCAAATTATTGTATCTAAATTATGTTATTGTGAAAGCTTGTTATAGGAATGTTTAAAAAATTTTCGAAGCTATGTAAACCCGAGTAGTTTTGAAAAAATTCTTGTTAACAGTACCAAAATGCTTAGCATATTCTTCACCAACTACTTACAAATTTTTCGAAAAATACCACCTATCTGGAATCTAATTAATTAAGCTATTTCTAAGATTGTGAATTTCAAAACGAAGCCAATTCTTCCATGTACAGTTAGGTATGCAATAATTGTCACTATTCTTCGGTAGCCGTTTCCAGCCTGTTAACCAAACAAATCATCCTCTTCGTTTCCGTTAATTATCAATTATCACGTCAGAGACGCCATTTTCTTCGAAACCAATTATACTTCGAATCAATCACTGTGGCTACGCATGATATGAGATGTTTTTGCGCTTTCAGCTTGTTTAATGTTAGAGGAAATAGCTGGAAATGAGTAAAAACTTATTAAACTAAACACGACTAAACAGTAACCATGTTTTCTGGTAATTTTTACATTTTTAAATTTTTTGAAACAATTCAAAAGCTTAGAAATCAGCATAGTGTTAATCATTAAAAAGTAAAATCGGAGTTTTGTCAATTTCTAAATTAAAACTGCCTGTAAGTTTATTTACTTGAGGTTTTTTAACGTAGATTTTCTAAATATGCATAAGTGCAGTTTTTTTAAAAGTTTTCTACTGTTTTAAAGTTTCGTTTCAGCAAAATAAAGTTTTTTAGTTTAGAAATATAAAGATATAAATATAGAAACTAAAAAACAAGTACCTTTACTTACAAAAATTATTGCTTTGTAAAAATAAGTTAGTATCAATAGCTGATTTGCAGATTTGCAGAACTGATTACCAATTTCTTCACCGTTTTCCAAAAACAAATGAAATCTTTATTATACATTGTAATCAAAGGCTGCATCAAAACCAAATCATTAACCATACATGCAAATTATAATTATTTTGCTTTTTGTCATCAATTTTCAATTTGTATTTGTGTATAAATAACTTTTAAAAATTCATCTCAAATTAATCTACCGGCTAATGAAGAGACCCAGATAATATTGAAACTAACACTAATAATATTTTGTAAATACCATTACTAAAAATAAGAAAAAACTTGCCACAGCAACTGTGATTTAAAAAATACATGGTAGCTCATTATTTTACGTTGGAAAACAAAGAAACGTAATCTGAAGAACATTGTAGAAGTTATTTTTTAACAAGCTTTGTTAGTGGTTGGAACTAATGCCATTATTTCTGTTAGATTTTGATAAATAAACATATTGTTTGAAAAGACCCACAAACATTTTAATGTGCGAGTGAAAAAATGTTTTAAAACATTCTAATTATATAAGAAGTAATAGAAACTTCAGACCGGTGATGATTGAAGAATAATATTTTTTGAACGATTAGCCTTAATAAAAATGCATCTAAGTGTAATACTATTTGTCTAAAAAGAGAACTAACTTCTCTTTTAATAAAAACAGGTATCATTGTTATTTTATTGTTAATAAAGCCGTTTAAATTTATAAAAAAAGTCTACAAATTGTTAGACGATTCTTATATTTAAAAAAGTAAGTAAGCACTTGTTAATTAAGAGGTTATTATATTTCTCAGTTACTCTGTTAGAGATCGGAATATTGATATCATTTAGAAAAAAACTAAGCTTGGCTTTGATTAGCTAATGATACAAGTTATCTATATATATAAAAGAAAGTCGTGTTTGTTACAACACTTATAACTCGAGAACGGCTGGACCGATTGCCATGGTTTTTGATTTGTTGGATTTGTTTCCGTCCCGAATAGCAGAATACATCTTAAAAACAATGAAAACTCAAAATGTGTAATGAATACTTAATCATTTCAATAGATGCCGATTTGTTTATTACATGTCAAACATTTGTTGTCCAATCCTGTCAAATAGTGTAACAACAATTTTTTTTTGGAGCCTATGGCCTGGTTGCTGAGACCTTTAAGTCAAAACTTTTTTTTCTGAAGACATCATGTGTGCGTTCAGAAATTAATTTTTTGTAAAATGTCTACAAAGTTCAGGTACTGTTATATTTGTTTTTAATTCCCGAAATTAATCCCTAATATTTATTAAAGGAACGAAATTTAGGGAATAAAAAATCAGTTGGTAAAGGTTATAAGATTGAGGGAAAAAAATCTACAGGTTAACAAAAGTGTAAATGTCTTTTTATAGGTTGTCTATGATTTTTCTTGATAAGCTATTCATACGTAGTGGTTATATACTCTTTGAGCTATTGTCTATGTCTCGAAAGTTCAGGCACTGTTATTATATTTGGTGGTTTTATGCGAATGCAAATTTTAATAACAATGCCGCGTCTTAGAAGATCTAATCTTTCCCAGCGAAGCCGTAATGCAATTAGGCAACGGAATATCGCGAGTCAATTATCTGCGAAAAATTGCACGCGTCGATACTTAAAGGAAAATTTAAAGATGAGGAAGTTTTTATTCCAAGGATTCCGATGATCCCAACGGATATGCCCTTTGAGTTTAAACGAATTCAATTCCCGATTCGTCTTGCCTTCGCCATGACGATCAACAAATCACAGGGCCAATCCTTCACTATTTGTGGCCTCAATCTAGAAAATGCATGTTTTTCTCATGGTCAATTGTACGTGGCATGCTCACGTGTCGGCAAACGATCCGTTTGATTTGTTCTTACGCCTGACCAAAAAACAAAGAATGTCGTTTACCACAAAGTGCTTGAATGAAAATCCTATTAATGAATTAACACGAGTTTTATTTTTTTTCCCTATCTGCACAACATAGTTATCAATCATTTTTTTTCTGACAGGAGTTTGAAGTACTTAATTATTATTTTTTATTTTTTTTTTATTTTTATTCTCATTCTGTATGTATGTTTTCATCATCATTCATCATAATAAAATACTTTTTTGTTTCTATCTATATAAATATATTATTTTGTATCATTGTTTTACATCAAAGCCTAAATTAGTTCAGCTAAAAAGTAACACGACATTCATTGACTGTTAGGCGGTACGAAGTTTGCCGGAGCAGCTAGTATATATATAAAAGACTTGTTGATTTTTGAGATGCTTGCAATATCTATTTGTTTTATCAAACCTCTTAGCTTGGCAATTCGTGTATCAAAGTTATATCAATTAGCACCCAAGTGGCAAATTTAAAAAGAAAAATCAACAAATAACCTACCCTTTTTCTTTTGCACGGCCTGCTTGCTCTTAATGAAGCAAAATCCATCCGACGAGCCGTCCATGGAATTTAGATCAGTGTCGGGTTATCGAAGCGAAAATGCGTCGTCGTGGTAGTTTCTAAGAGAGTCTCTTCTCTGTACGGGAAATTTTTTTTGTCGGCTGCTTAATTTTTGGCTCATCGAGTTGGAAAGTCAAAGAGACCGGCTGGCGCCCGATTTTAGTCCTTACGCTTCGGAAATTTACGAAGGTTTGTCAAAAGCAAATTATCGGACCATGTCAGGATTTACCTATGCTGCTTGATTCTTTTTCTATATCGAGAGATATGTCAATTGTTCTTTCGCCTACTTCAGAGCAACCCTTTTTTTTTCGTTCTTTTTACATGCTCCTGATGATCTCAAAAGGCGGCCAGCTTCAAGATGTTTATCAATTTTTCAACGGTAAAGGTGTCAAATTGATCTCGGCCACCCCACCTATTTTAAAAGTGCTATCAAATAGCTTATAAATAATTAGAACTAATAATGATTACAAACATTTTTATCTACTGACAGAACACATGTGGATATCTCGATAAAACGTCAATCTAAAGCTGCATTTTTTAAATCTAAAAATTTATTAAAAATGTAGGTATGTACACAGGTCTATCCTTTCATCGTTTGATCAATAAAATATAAAGATACAAGATGTAGAAATTACAAAAGAGTAAATTTCTTATCTATCTATGCAGAAAGAATGTTAGTCAAAGCAGTAGGGCGCCGACTTTTAGTGGGCCGCTTTTGACTTTGAAACACTAAAACTTGACTTTTTAAATTATTTATGACTCTCGCTCGTTACTTGTCGTCACCGAAACACATTAGACAGAAACGGCCGTTTATTTATTTTTCTTTTCGCTTTATACCTGGGCATCAAACACAAGAAAACTTAACATTTTATGGACAATAAAAAAATTAATAAGAGGCACAACATTGCCTCTTTCGAATTTTAAAATAAGTAATTTTGATGCAGGTTATGCTGTCCTAAAAGCAAACAATGTGATTTCTGTTCCCTCGCTTTTGATAATTTAATTGTTTATAGAAACTAATTATATAAAACTTTACAAATTTCATTGATTATAAACTTAACCAAACTGTTTGTTTTTTGTTTATTTATTGCTTTTTTTTCTTTTGTTGCGTTAATGCTGCAAACTATAAAAGTGTTTTTATTTTCAGTTGAAAGAAAAAGCGCTTGATTTCCTGGTATGTAGATTTTCATTACTTTTTTAATTTTTTTTTAGTTGCTTGAGCTCGGTTTAGAAAGGGTTGTGAGTAGTGCGGTGCTGTGCACTTGATGTTTTTTGTATTTATTGTATGTTCTTAATTTGGTTTGAGTTTATGATTTTTATTAATTTTGCTTTTATATTCAATAATTTAGTGCTAAAAATTCATAAGCAAACAATCTAATTATTTTTTTATAGTGTAGCGTGTGGTATACTTAAGTAGTTTTTTGGTTTTAGATAACTTTAGAAATTCACTACCTAGTGTCTAAATGAATATTAAGTCAAATTTTACTATTGTGATAAACACTTTTATCATCTTGTACACATAATAAAATTTGATAATTAATTTATAATTGATGATTGATTAATTATTTGGACACTTTGTATTCAAGTTTTAAAATATTGTGTGATCTAAATAAATTTGTTTAAAATAATTTGAAGACATTTTAAATAAATCTAATTATTTTAACTTGCAGAAATAAGTATAGTAGGAACGTTTGCGATATACCCAGCAGTAAATTTTATTGCTCATAACGACAAAAATAAGGCAACAAAGATATAAAAGACTTACAACCTGTAGTGTAGCGTGTTTTGGTTTATAAATAGAATTAATCAGGCAGTTTAAAATAGTGCGACAAACCAAATAAAAGCTAGTAAAAAGCTTACGAGCTTAATACCTTATATAAGACAGTCAACTTTTTGAAGTAGTTGATAATAGTTTATAAGTTTATTATTTGGTACTTTACCGAAGATTAAAGCTGTTCAAACAAGGCGACAATTGATTGCACACTCAAAAAAGCATTTTAGCTTGCTCGGACAGTTGTAATTTTGAGCATGATCGTCATAAACTACCTGGGAAAGTCGATAGTCTTAGATAAGAATTTCACTAGGTCTTATTTAGTTTGTCTCACTATACTACCTTGAATAAAAAACGATCTTCTTCAATGTATGACAGTCAAGTGTCAAACGTTCTGATGAATTAGCACAATACAATTTACTGTCAGGTATATCTCAAACTAAAAGTAAACATTTGCTTTTGCAGACATCTGAAAACATTCTATTGCTAGAAAATTTTTGTTTACCTGTTAAAAAAATTTTTTGTTTAACACTGCTAAATTATTTTTTTTTCATTAAATTTTAGTATAAATTAACAGCAAAACAAAACTTGTTAATGCAATTCTCAACACAACTTTTTATTAGATGTCAAAAATCTAACTGCGAACAAATTGTTTTGTTTCTACAAACTACAATTTAAATCTAAATTTTAAGTTTCTGCAAATAGCAGTTTTAAATTGTTAAACAAAATAATCTACTTTTTTTACTTAGAAAAAAAATTTGTTCTTATAAAATGCTTCTAAAATTCAAAAAAACTTAAAAAAATTATAGATATAAATTATCATTTGAAAAAAAGCAGTAAGTCTTGTACAAAAAAATTAGACAAGTGCAGTTACATATTTTAATTCCAAGTTGTATGCGTTGCTTATCAGAAAATCAGTTTTGTTTGACAAAGTACTTAACGTTATAATTTCTACAAAATTAAACATATTATTTTTTAACAAAAAAATTCTTCTAACAAACATATTTTACTATTTGATTGCTCCTTTTCAAACATATTTGCTGTATTTTAAAGAAAAAATGCTGCTGATAGTAAAACATTTTAAAAACAAAAAAAGGTTTGTTTATAGTGAAAAAAATGCAATTTGTTTACAGACTGAACCTCAGAACAACGTTTATTATGAAAAATCTTGATAAATCTTTAGATATATACTACCTATTTGATAAAATATAAATGTAAAAGTAGATGAGTAAGATGTCTGTATAATGATGTAACTCCATAGAAACCATCTGTAATATTTTGTCAGATTATTTTACCTACAATAAAGTTAATAAGTGTTTTTTGTAAAACATTTTTAAATGTCAAGAAGAGTTTAATGCGCACATCAAAAATTAAAATTGTGGACAAACCTATTCAATTAAAAACATTTACTTTTAGAATTTAGAGTAACACTCTCTAAACATTAAATTACGTTAGTTTTATGGCTTTTTCTGATCAGTTTATGAAGCGTATGCGGTTCCTAGCTTTTTTAAGAATGTATTAAACAATGAAAATAAGCTATTTGTTCTAATCTTTAATAAGCTCTTCTATCGGTTCTATAACAATTTTTATCATTCTTTAAATATAGAAGTAAGAAGAAATAACAAAAAAACGACGTTTTTTTTAATTTTGACACCAATAAGTAAGTTTTTTATATAACGTGCTTTTTTAGCAATATTATTAAGCTTTAAAGTGCTTTAACTATTAAATTCTTTCAAATAGAATTTTTAAAGTAAAAATTATTTTAATTACTTATCAATATTACTTAATCAAAAAACATTCAATTTTAGCATTTAAGTCATTTTAATCTTTAACAATTTTCGATTTTGTTGACCGATTTTTATCTTTTTTAATGTTTTTAAATTATTTATCTTAATAATTATTGTTTTTGTATCAATTGTTATTATTTTTAAACTATAGAAAGAAATAAGGAAAGGCTTTTTAAATTTTGGTTTAGATGAGTTATTATTTCCTAATATAACGTGCTTTTTCTTGAAAATAACTTTTTTTATATAATGTTATTAGGTTTTAAAGTGCTGTAACTCTTTAATTCTTTCAAACAGACTATATGAAGTGAAGATAGTTTTGATTCACTTATTTATTATATTTTAGCATTTTAGCCATTTTAATTTTTGACGTTTTTTGATTTTATACCTGGCTAACATATTTATCTAAAGTCTGATTGTTGTGTTTTTTTTAAATTTTTTTTAGAAAACAATCTGAAGAAACTTTATAATAATATTCCTTGTAATTCCTAGCATTTATGTTAAATTCTTACATTTTAATCAAATGTTATTCAATAGTATCGTAAAAAATGAAGAAAAGGATATTTGGTTTGCATCAAATAAAATATAAAGATAAAACTTAAAAAAACTTTTATAATTTATTGCCGTAAAGTTTTTTCTACAAAATCAATAAATTGTCCATTACTCCCTTTATTTATTTACTGCGAAAGCACAATTTCAGAGTCTTCGAAAAGCTCAAAGCGCTTCTATTTTAAACTCTCGCAGTTCAGTTAATTACGGAAGGCTTTTAAATTATTTATACGATTTTGTCAGAAGTTTCAGTCAAAGCTTCTGGCATTTATGCTCACTTTCAATACGTTCAAAATTACCGTTGTGAACAAAAAATAGTAAACATTTTTCTAATAGAATTAATTTAAACCAAACAAATCTAAGCAATGATGACAAGTACCGAAGCAATTATGATCTTAGCCATTTTTGTAAAAATGGGAATTTTAACTTTCTATTCGTTTTATTAAACTTATTATAAAAATTTATATCTATAAACAACATTAAACTTAATTGTATCAGTAGGCTCACACATCTGTCTACTATCAATTTTCTTACAAATAACAATATTAAACACTAAAACGCGACAGTTTTGATTAATGTAGTTTATTGCTCAGCTATCTTAAAATGTTTATAGATAAAAAAAGTAGCTAAAAAATTATAAAATTCTTAGAAGCGAGATCAATTAAAGACAATTAAACATGTTTATAAAAATATTCAGCAGGTAAAAGAAAAATTGGACTTACGAGACTATTCTGCATTTTATCATCAGATTTTCTTAAATCAGTTTTGTGATAAAATGTCTTGCATAATACACGTTTTGATACTAAACAACAAACAAGTAGAGTTTAATCAAACAATATTTGATTCAAGTACTTTAGGGTATCTTTTAAAAGATACCATAATGAAGATATTTTATTTAACACACACACTACAGTCGGTCATTACGTTGTGAATGCGTTTAGAATATAAAAGCAATACCTTGAGAACAAAGCTTTATAGTTATTAACAAAAGCTCTATAAAATTTTTGTAAATATGTTTTTAAACATATTATAACTCATTTGCTATTGAAAAGTATTTTTAAACAATTTGCAGATAAATAAGATCAATGTAAATTCATTCAGACTAGATCCGTAGACTTGGACATTCATATTAGAATAAATTGGCAGTGACGGATTTGCATGTGGCTTAAATTGTCACTGCAAATTAATTCAAATATGAATCTGTTGCAACTTGCTGAATAGTTCTAATAAGAACGAAACATGTTGAACTCTAAGAATTTAATTTGAATAAATTTGCATTGATCTTATTATTCTATTTTGTTGGTAGTAACCAAGGAAGATACAGCACAGTGCATATCATAGACATGCGCTTGAGACAAAATGCGCTGACGTGCAATTAGTGATAAACTTTTTATCTCCTTTGTGTCTATGAAAATTGTCATTTAGAGTGACATATTTGCATAAAAGCATGTAGAAACCTGGTTTCTCAACTTTTTGATGCAAGGCTGCTTCTAATATCTGCCGCTAGTTTGATCAATTTTACAGATGTTTAGCAATTGAAACGTCAAATAATAACTAAAAGCCAAATTGAAAATGTGTAATCAAAAGTTTTTTAGATTATTTAACTGCTTTAAATTGCGGGTTGAGTGAAAACTATCTTTTTTTTGCGAAAGTATAATACTGTTTTCGTTATTTTGAATTCACATGTGTTTAAGTTTTTATAAAACCTAGAATAAATCTGTAAACAATTTCAGGTTTTTTTTAGAATCTGCAAAGAGAAAATTAAGAACTTATTATTTCTCACATAGTTTTGAATAAAACTTATTTGGTGAAATTCCTTTTAAAGTTTCAGTGACCAAAAATCTGTTGTGATTTTCTGTCACTGAAACTAAGAAAGCTCAACGTCGGTCAATAAATGATTCCAAAATTAATAGTTCCATAATTTTTGTCTGAGAAAATTCAATCAGTCTCATAACTAAATTAATAAACAAATATTGTGGAGAAACATCAAAGATGATAAAAGATAGATAGCAGGAGAAGAAGATAAATTATAATTAAAAGTTTGATACCTGAGCTACACCTGAGATGAAGAGTGAGAGAGAAACATGAGAGTCCACCACACTATTAATGAACCGTGCGCGACATAAAATAGTAGAACATGCTGTTTATAAATGCGTAAAAGCAAGATAACGAATATATAAGAAATAAGATAGAGTATACAAGAGGCGTGGTCAGGTGGCGCCACAACGGCCTTAAGATCAAGAGTGCTGTACGTTTGGTGAGATAATTTTATTTTTAAAGGTTGGCCAACGTCTTTTGTTAATGATCTGTCTGCTGAGCAGGAGTTCGCGGAATTTAATTTGTAAAACAAATAGCTGTCTAAACGCTGCTTTACTCTATTAAAGCTGATTTCACGCAAGTTCTAATTTAATTACTAAATAGTATTAAAAGGGGGTTTCCCCAAAATAAAACGGGTTGGGGGTTTTGGCGCTAACTAACCGCACCGGAAGTAGAGACATCGATCCTCCTCCTCTTCTGCTTCTTCCTTTCACTTCCTGCGGCATTCCTTTACAAGTCAGCGCCCTCTACGATCTTGACTTGAACTTGGAATTTTCATTAATTGATTTCGAAAAGCTTTCGTTCGGACTTGCTACGCGGTTACAAAAATTTGAGGGGAAAAGTCGAAAGCTCATGGGAAATTACTTTAACAAGAATAAGGTAGGGAAAACTTTCAACTATTTTTACCATGTACATATTGGAAAACTTTTCATAAAAACGCCTTTTGCATGTGTTAAATGACAAAATTCTGCACTTAAATCGTAAAAGTTTTTCTAATTTATTACTCAAAAGCTCACTTAGGTACTTTCTAGATCAATAAATTTATTCATTAGAAGTATAAGCTTTGTTTGCTTATTGCAGAAAATCAACTTTATAGTCTATGCACTTACATTTATATACAAGCTTACCGACCTAAAAATTTTATCTTAATCAAATAAGAGTGCAATTTTACGATTATGGTTGTTAAGTTCGCAGCATGAAAATCTATTTACAAATTCATGATTTTATCATTAAAAAACTTAAAAATGTTTGTGATAAATAATGAAAATAGGATTGTGTTGAACATTTTGAAGTCGTGTCATCTCACACAAATAATATCAAAAACTAAATAAAATAATAAATTGTTTAAATATCTTTTTTCTAATTCTGTTACGGAAAGCCACCATTATGATATGTCTTTTTAGTTGTCAAACGTGCTTTTTTTATTATTATTTATAAAAAATGCTATTATATTTTATAACAAATATTAAAAAGTGACATTAGTATTCGTAAATGATTAATGTAATCAAAGAATCAAATTTATTAATTAATATGTTGATTAGAAGATTTTAAAATTTATTGTTGTTTATTGTTGTGAATCAGTGCTATTTTATCTCAGTTTCTTACATATCAGTCCAATATTTGTTGTGTTTTTTCTAAGCATTCTTATAGCTGTTTTTCTCTTGTTTTTATTGATTCTTCAACGTAGATTTCGGCCACGACATTTGATGCGTCTTGCTCTTAAGCATTTTCAAATGGGCACCAGAATTTGCTAATAATGATGCAAATGATCTGTGTAAAGTTTAGGATTTGGAAGGCTAAGAATATAATGTTCCTATCTTTTTTGAATATCAGTAAATGTGTTGATGCCCACCGGCTAGATCGTGCACCTTCCGCTTCAATATCCTAAAAAGAAACGATTATTTGGCACATTCTTGAGTTCTTAAATGTCTCTTTCGCTCACCGCAAATGTTGCTGAAACTTTGGTTTTTGTATTTAGGATTGTGATTTTGATAAAAGAATTACAATCATGAACATTTTGAGAACCCATATGTATTAATTCCTTTCCTTTGAGCGACCCCTAGCAATTGCAACTTTTAAAATAACCTAGAACAATAATGGGAAACATTGTTTTGAAAACAAAACATTCTCATTAAATGTGTTATTTCCTTAAATCCAAAATATATCTGATCAATTGCTTCTTTTAAAAATCTATAATAATCTTTTTTGACATGTTTCGGCGGCAACCTTTTGCATTCCTCTTCAAAAAAAGTAAATTTGCTAATTTCTACATTCATTTAATGAAAATGGTCATTTGCAACATTAAATAATGGCTCCACATTATTGAAAGCTTGAAAATTTTTGTCTTGTTAGCGAAATAAACGAGAAGAGCTGTTTCGGACACCGTTTTTATCTTAGATTAGAGTTGCGCCATTTGTCAGAGTTTTTAAAACTAGATTCGTATAATTTCTTTGATTTATTTGGTAACAAATTAGAAATTGCGGCTTTTGCAGCATCAACCACGTTTGAAGGAAGGTATAGAAAAATCTTCTAAATCACTTATTTTTAGTATTAGAAACCTTGTAAAGTCCAAATCTGACCGCAAATGTTTTTTATGCTTCACGAACCAACCAACAGCATTCCCAAAGCAACTTTAAAAAATTAAATACTTTTTGTAACAGAATTTAAAATTGTGTGAATAAAACACATTGCAAAATAGCTGATGTCTTGCACACAAAGTACAAAAAAACACTCATTTTGCAACTTGTTGCATAAATAGATACTAAGCAATTATAATTTTTCTTTGAGTTGAATGAATTAAATGCATCTTCTTCTCATGAAACTTTACATTTCTTTAAATGACATACTCTCTGTTCTGTTTTATAATATTCTGCAATATGCGTCTGTTTGGTTTATTTGCCAAAACAAGTAAAAGAAAATCATCTTTATTCTTTGATTTTTGGAATCGTCATTAATTTTGTAATTTTTTTTAATTCACTTATACATTTTTGGACAATTTTTCAGCTGTTTTGACTAAGGTATTTTTTAAAGAACAAAGTAACTTTTTCAGAACAAGTTTTTATAAAAAAATGTATGTATTGATTATTTATTATTATTGAACTGTTAAATTGTATTTTGTGTTAATTTTGATTTGAAATTAACAGTAATTTATTTTGATATGCTAGAGCTCATCAACTTTTTTTTTGTATTGATTTGAGATTACTGGTTTTCTAGTCTTTACATTTGTGTAAAATATAGAGTAAAAAAACGCATTTTTAAAGGCTTGTAAGGACAAGTCCATTCTTACATTTTAAGTAAAATCTTGTTTTTATTATATGTTTATTTTTCACATATTTATTTTCATTATTTAAACAAAAAAAAAATGATTCTTTTAACATTAAACTTATTGTTCTATGGGTCATATAGATATATTTTTCTCGAAGTAACGCCATGAAAAATTAACCATAATTATATTTGTCGAAAAAAATTCATTTTAGTGTCTTGGTTAGACTAAATAATTTTTAACAACTTAACTTTTTATTGCACTTATTTGTTTTCTGACTTATGTGTATAAAAAAATTGACATCATTTTTTCAAACAGTTTTTTTTTATTTATTAATGTTTTTTTTGTTATTAGATCATTCTAAGCTAAAGTATTTTACAAAACGTTTACTTTCTTATTAAAATTTGTTCGAGTTATTTTATTGTGTTGATGATTATGAAATTAATCATACTTGATGATGTATAATTATGAATGGTATTGTTGTCAAATTGTTTTTCTATAAGCAAATCTTTGAAAAATTTTCATTTGGGTGTTTTGCAAAGTTTACTAAAATACATAGACTTTGAAATTAATTCATATTTGTTTATTCAGTGTTGTCACTTTTTGCTTAAATAGCTAAAGTAGAATTAGGTTAAATAGCTAAAGACACAGGTATTTTGAATAAAAAAAACATCTCTAACAAGAGCTATAAGATAGTGTTAGGTATGTATGTTTTGTTAAACAAACGTTTCATAGACAGCGTTATAACTTCTCACGTTTGTGATTTACTGTTGTGAAATTACTGCTGTAAAAGAGAAGAACAAATAAAAAAAAATAAATAATAAAAATAAAGCTGAGGTTGATCAGAACTTATTGCTAAACTATTATGACCAATCGCCAAATTCCAATATTCAAAAGACACTTTATTATTATTATTTGTAAACAAAAAGGTTTTTTAATAATGTTTTTAGATACTTCAGCAGTGTAGGTTTTATTATTTTACGTTAAATCTTGAGACTTTTCTTCCACTTTAAGCTCGTCGTAAAACTTGAAATAACGAAACAAAATATCGCACTTTATCTCTCAAAGAATGTCTTTGAAATTACTCTGTAAATTCCGTTGATCAATAATAATAAACTCGTTCATTTACACTGGTATCGATACTAAATTTCAAAAAATCTCTTTGTCGGCCTGACCTCACTGACTTATTTGCTTATTAAATGACATCAAAGCGATTATTTTTACGACTTTCTCTTTTTATGTGTCCTGATGTTTTGTTTTAATTTCCGTACAAGATAAATAATTAAAAAAAAAGCATTCTTTTTTTTATTTGTTGTAAAATTAGCGCACACGGATTATGCAAAAAAGCTTCAGTTAATAAGCTTAAAATGTAATTCAATTATTCGAGCTTTGCGAATGCAGAATAACTTCTTTTCTTTGCATGGAATTAATGCTTGAAACTAAACATTTTTATTGTTAATTAGTAGAATTAACTGATGGAAGATCATTCTGCATTCTTAAAATAAGCCAAAACAAAATAAAGAAACATGCAAAAAGCAAACAAATTTTTTTATTCACTTTTAAAAATATCAGCTTAAAACTTTTATTTATAATGTGTTTTCTCAAATGTCAGTTTTTATGTCTCAACTATATAGGATCTTATAACTGTTTGTACTATGTACTTAAATATATTTAATAATACGCTGTCTTAAAAAAACAGAAATTAGAGAGACAGTTACTCTGCTGTATTCAATATTTTTTAGCAAGCAGAACCATACAACTAAATGTTAAAAAAACCATGCCAACTACAAAAAATATTAAAAATTGTATACCAAAAGGCTCAGTTTTTAGCTCTTTTTTATTTATAATAGCTATAATTAAATTAAAAAAAAATCATAAGCTTATCAGTAGAATTCAAGTTATATACAAATAATTTAAAGAAGAATAGATAAATACGAGTATAATTAATGCAAACAATATTCGGTTTGTGTATTCTCTGGATGTACAAACGACCAGTTTGTTTTTTTTTATATCAACCACATTACTTATCACAATTGGTTTACTGGCTAACTGATTTACCACTCAGCCACCAATATTGACCGAGTAAACCAGAGCAGCAGCACGCAGTCGAATAGTGTTTATGTATTTGTAATGTTCTATTGCTTGTTTAGAAAGGTGAATCAGCGTGCTTAAAAAACAATCACTTTAGGGATTAAGCTAACTATCATTATTTATGCAATTTACACGATATTTAAACAAAAATAGAAAAAAAAATTTTATTGAAAAAGCATTCAATGTATAATTATTACAAACAGTAAACTCTCAAATAAAAATAGACACTAAATCACTCATTTCAATCAACGTAATGAAGTACTTTTGATTAAATGATATGGAAGCTTTTTATGTTAGATTGTTTCAAAATCTTACTAGAAGCTTATAGAAATCAAGAGAAACATTTTTAATTAAATTGATAATTAATTCGTTAGATGATTGGTTGAATTCGAAATAACAAGCACTCAAACAATTTTACTGTGAATTTGTTAGCAATTATCTTATCGTTACATCAAAATACTTTTTATTACTTAACTGTATGATTTTTGCATTATAATGTGTTGTCAAGTTAGTGTCTTACTATTAGGCTTTTAGCATTTTTTCTGTAGTTGAAAACTTTATTTTCAAATATGTTTTTTTATTATTTAATCTTAAATGTCAAGAAATGTAAAATCTAAGTATGTATTATATAATCTTGTCTTAACATAAAGTACTCCAATGAACTTTTTATTAATATAAGTTCATTATAATTAATAAAATTATAAAGTTCATTATTATAAAAGTTAAATTTTAAACATTGTACAAAGAATGTTTTTTATAGATTTTATTTGCGCTTAAAGCCAATTTTTTTTATGTAAGAAACATTATTACTATCAAGATGTTTTGTATTAAAATTTTATAGGTACCATGAGTTTTCTAAATGATGCTACATTAACACTTTCACAAAATTATATTAATGTATTCTATAGCAGCAGTTCAAATCTTGAAAAGGATTAGTTGATTAAAAGGCTTAAATGTTGTAACATAAGTGTTTAGTTTTATCGGATATTATAATTCCTGTGTCAGAAGCAGTTTGCCATTATTTTGTATAACCATGTCGTTTTTGAGTTAATTATCACAAAATAAGAAGGGAAAAGTTCGTTGAGTCTCCGATATAAATTGCCGTAGAAATTCCAAGTTTTATTAGCGCCGCCACATTTAAACACTATACAACTAATTTCTACGAAATCGTAAAGATAAAAAGGCTATATTTTTTGAAACAACATCGAACGAACGCAATGCGTTAGTACCGAAAATAAAATCGTCGCTTTGATAGCACTTTAGAGAGCTACTGGTTTTTTACTTCTTCTTCGTCGTCTTCGTCTTCACTTTGTCGTCGTCTTCTTTTTTATTATCTCATATAAAAATTTAAATTACACCTTTTGGTCTTTTGAATATGTAAATACTCTTAGCTGGCTACTGATCATTTTGATAGTGTTAATTAAATGAGACAAGACGATCTTTTTCTAACTTTAAAATGTATTTACGTGTTGAAAGTGAATTTCTTTGGTGGTCTCACTTAAAACCAACTAATTCAGTAATTTATAGTCAAAAGTTTTGAATTTTATGCTAAAATTACATCAAACACACCGACTTGATGAAATGCATGAATAGAAGACTCTTTATAACAGACTTTTGTACAAAAAAATCAAAGTTCTGATTCAAAAACTAAAGGATATGATCTTAAAGCAGCATCCAATAAAATAACAGATACGAGAAATAAAATTAGACGGATCACATAAAATCAGCATACATAAATATTCCAATAAAAACATTTGCGTTTTTGAATTACATAAAAATAAAACATACAACAGCTAAACTTGAAGAAATTCAAATTGTATAAAATTTTTTTATAATTGTATGTACTTACCAAAATGTCAGAATTTAGTATTTAGTGAGTTTTATAATGTTTGGTTAAATATATAAGGTCTAAAAAATTTGTACTTTTCATAAATATTGTTTTAATAATTTTAATGCATTTTTGGTACAATTTGTATGAAAGCTATCTACAATTGTTTGCATTGAAAGCTTTTGGAAACATTAATCAACCTATATTTTATAAACACTTTTTTAAATACTTATTTTTGCCTTAAATTAGTGCAGCTTTATTAGCAAACTTTAATTATGTTTAATTACAGAATTAATTTGATCATTAAGCTAAATAAAGTTATTTGAAATTTCTAGTTGTTTTTTTATTAAGTAATATTATTATTATAGTATTATACTGATAATAATATTATATAATAGTTTGTCTTTTGAATTTAAAGTCTTTAAGTAGAGCTGAGGTGTAAAATTAAATGTAATTTTACTTTATATTATTTGATTTTGAGCCATTTTTTTACATCTTTTGACTCAAAGACTAAAATTTTTTAAAAAAAACTTGTTTTAGATTATCTTTTTGTTTATATCCTGAAATAAGATAAAAACAACTTTTAAAAAAACAACAACAGCAAAAAGTTATCTATCTGAAAAGATTGAATATAAACTAATCAAAAAAATACAAACATTTTAGATTTTTTCAGGACAAAAGCAATAGACCAAATATGTCTCTCTTTTTATAAGTGAGACTCATATGCACTGGGACCTATTGGTCTATTGTGCTAAGGGAGGCTTAACATGTTAAGATTAAATCAGGAGTAGTAGAGAAATTATTTTTTATTTCTAAATAACCTTGCTTAAAAAGCATGAACAAGTTTAAGAAATTGCTAATAGTCACAGTAAGATCATAGAGATCTAAAAAATTATAGTGTCATCTGTTAGTTGAACAAATTAGTGTTAAATAAAATTTTGCTACGAATTCACACCAAAATCTTTTTGAAAACAGTCGCGAACCGTAAACAGGATTGCCTAAATTTTAATTTAGATAATAAAATTGAAGATAAGACAAAAAAACTCAATTTTTTTTATTGTAGATATGAATTATTTTTTTTGTTTTTTTTATTTCTAGAGACTTCAAAATATGCCGTTTTTTCTATTTTTAATATTTTGTAGTGATTTAGTATTTCTCAAGACAATGTTGTAAGTTTGATGTACTGAGTAATTTATAATAAAAACTGGGTACAAGGAAGTCATAAAAATTAAAAAAAACCTTCAAAATTGTACAATTTTTTCTAATTTATGAGAGTTCAACGTTTATGAAATAACTTGAAACAGATAAATTTGACAATGAAAATCAATATTACAAATGTTTTCAGTTTAGTTTTTGAAAGAATGAAATGGAAGAAAATTAAACATTTGCAAGAAAAAAAAATTATAAAAATTTTAGATGTTTTTGAGGTTTGCGACATTTTGTTTGCTTTTTTTAAGTTGACGTTTTTCTAATTGCAACAAGTAATTTTAGTTACATTTGTCTTACTATCAGTTTACCGTTTTTCGACTAATATATCATATTTTCATTAATATTTTTGAAATAGTAGTAAGTAGATTTGTAAGTAAATGTTCAAATAAGTAAACAGTTTGCCAATAAATTGTAGTTAAAAGTAATAAAACTAAACATCGAATAAAGTTCACTTTTTCTAAATTTTGGTGGCCCGACAGCTTGACTACCTATTTTGCCATAGGTTGGATGAATTGTTTTTGTGAGTAGCATCATGTCAACAATACACATATAAACAAAAAAAAATTGTTATTCTCGTATAAACCACTTCGATGAAATGTTAATGACGGTGTTAAAAGCGGCGGCTGATAGTAAATATTGTTGCCGATGTTTTAATGTTGCACAATTTTATTGTACTATTTGATTTATATTTATTACGTGCTTACAGTTTCTATTTTATTGCTAACAAACCTCACACAAATCACTTTTTTTTCACTGACATTACAAAAAATATTTATAAAAGTATTACGCAACTGAGAGCATCTATTATCAGTTAGATGAACTTAGTGATAAAAGTGAAAAAGTTCACACTTTTGTGGTTAGGGTGGTTGCCAAGTCAACTGTTAATAAATAATTATAAAGAACAACAATAAACTTTGTTTAAAGGTTTTCTAGTTAATACTCTTTTTTTGTCTAAAATTTTATCAAAAATTAAAATAAAAAATTCTAGATTTAAAAAAAATGGCGCTGATGGTATTATCAGCGAATAAATTTAATATAGAGTGTGTAGAACAGGTTTTGTTTCATCCGATGGATGATTTGTGCTAACGTTGTATAAGGTTCTTGTGTGGTCTCATCTCGATTCGGTCTTTGGTCGCACACGGAGCACTAAACATTTAAATATTCCAAGATACAACGTTTAGATAGAGCGGCGCGCCGGCACCGTTGCACAGTCAGTGTAAACGAATAAAACCAAAAGCAAACTGATTTTCCTTATTGTCTCAAATCAATCAACTTAATTATTTTGTCAATTAACAACGTAGGACATTTACAAACTAACTCCAATCTTATAAGATCAATCACACGACTGCGAAGACCTCTACTGCCTTCCACCTGCATCTGCTCGTAATTAACTCTATAATTATTATTATGTGTAATTCTAAGTAGTTTACTCAAAAACGGACAACAGAAAGGAATTTTGTAGATTCCTTCAATTCAGCTGTGCATATCAGAATTGTTTAATTGTGACACCATCCATGAATTATGACTTTATTTTCTAAGAACGCCCAACTATAAAATTATGTTGACTTTTTTATAAAATTGCTAAATTACACAACTATATTAGCCTAATTAAAAATCTTAAAGTTTTTTGAAACTCAATTAGTTAACCAAATGCAATTGAACAAACTGGTAATCTAAAATAAAAAAAAATTTTTGTAGTAGAACTTAAGGCTATTTTTTTGGTTTTGTTTGTTTTTAAAATGTACTATTACTTTTTTAGAAAATCTTTCTATTACTGTAGACAACTTTTGGGTTATATATAGAAGACCGGTGCAGAAAGGGGATAGCACTAGGTTCGGTTACACAAGTACTTAATGCATAAATAGTTATTTACATGAAAAGTGCGGGAACAGATATTTTGCATATGAGTGCGACAGTTTTTACACGAGTGCGCTTTACGCACGAGAGAACAATGTCGGACAAATAAAGCAAATCAGTTCCCTTACGTCTCATATATTATTTTTTGCACGGATTCTTTACGATAATATAAATAATTTCAAATTTATGTTTGAAGGTAACTTTACTGATAATTTAAGTAATTGTCAAATTTTCTTCATATTTAAAGACCAGCATGCTTTTGACCGCTGAAAACTCAGAATGTACATAAGCCAAAATTAAAAAGACAGAGCGAATGTTGCTGGGGAATAATTTACTGATAATAAAATCGCGTTACAGGTATGAACATACCTATAACACATTTATGAAATGGTGTGAAGAGAAAAGAAATACAAAATCATAGTAAAAATCTGTTTCTAGCTTATTTTCAAGAAATAAGATATTATTAAAACTTGTTATAATCGATATACAGCATGTTTAAACATTAAACATAATGTTGACGTTTCAAAGTATCATCCTTTTAAAAATTACAATAATAAATATTCAAAAAAGTTTCAAATTCTTCATTTTTTTTTATTAGTGTCAGAAGCAGCTTTAGAATCTACTTTGTTTTGGACTCGTTGTAACATTTTTAAAACTATATTTACATATGTCATATAAATACGACAATTTAGTCATCTGTTGTTTTTTACTAGTAATCCACAATTATTTTCAGTAATACGTTTGTGCGTTTCCTCTGGGATTGTTATGAAGTATTCTTGTCTACGTCGTATAACTATAGCAATTTTAGTAGCATGTTTGTTATTTACAAACCCAAACATAACCCCAACTAAATAAAATAACAAAATAAACATAATAAAATGCGACATTTTATTTTGACAGTAATATCTTAAATAATATGTCACAAATAGTCCTGTTTAAACTTCCAATAATTTTTAATTATGAGAATGCATTTCTGTTGCTTTTTCTTAATAAAAGTTGTAAAGAAATTGGTTTAATTATAAACTTTGGTTTTTATACGATATTCTAATTTTAAACCGTTTTTTGAACGAGAATATTTTCTATGTTTTTTGCACTCACTAGTGCGGTACAAACGGAGTATGCGTGAAAAATTAGTGCGTCATCAGTTAATTTTTAGTAAAAGAGTGCAAAAAAAAACATTTACATCTTTTACGCTATGGACAACATAATACAATTTTTCGTAATATCTATTAATAATCTAATCATGAACAAAATCGCTTAATTTGGTGTTAGATAACGCATCCCATCGCAACATAGTTGACAAAAAAAACTCTTGCAGCAACAGCCAAAATGATGAAATAGCTGCGCTTTTTCTTTCCACAATGACAAAATCGGAACTACTTATAATTATTAAAATTTATAAGAACAAATTTACGGATTATAAAATATCTAACATTTTTCAGAATTAAGCAATGTTGCTACTTTGTAGTCCGAAGTTTAACCCAATTGAAAGTGGGTAGGATTTCACAATGTCTCCTATAAATAAAAACACGTAAAAGTTTTTTATCCTAGTCGATTGTAAACCTTTTGTCTTGTCAACTGCTATGGTATCTAGACATTTTTACATGCAAAGCTTTCATCTGTAACTTTGACTCGCTGGCATGTTGTAAAATATTATGAAAATTATCTGCTTTTTGAAACCTCCAATATATATCTTGTAGTGGGGTACGTTGCTAACCATTGATTGAGCTGTGAACCACAGACCAATTCAATATTCAAAAGACGGTGTCAACCTTAAGTTATTTCAAATTGACAAAATTGAGTTCTCGGCTAAAAAGTTTAATACATTATTCGTGCGTTAATCATTTTACACTCCGCGGTTTTATTAAAGCACTCCGCAGAGTGTCGTTATAAAAAACTATTTCAAAATTACACTAGATGCTTAACAAAACACCATTGATCACGTAAAAAGATGGAATTGAATTTTTGGAAAAAGCTTAATTTTAACAAAAAGATTTGATACGCTTTCGTTTACTGTAAATACTGACAGTTTTTGTACAAAGAATTCGGTTACATGAATAAGCGACAGTGAATAGGGTCCGATTCAGATATAAGTACAATATCTTCACAAACCGGAAGTTCTGTTCTTAAAATATATAATTTATTTTAAAGTTTTTGTTTTAAGTGTGCTGGTTGAAAATATTGCCACAATATAAATTCAATAAATTTGTGTATACATTTAAAAGTGCGCCACTGGGCTACAAACTAACAAGAAAAACAAGAGATCTATTACAGTCTTAGTATTGAACGAAGAAAATTTTATTATAATAACAGTTCTTTTAAAATTAATTCTCATACATCTCTAGCTGAATTTTCAAAATGTTTTATAGCATCTATTGACCATACCTGATAAAGCTTAGATGTTAGGTTGAATTTTGTGTTTGAGAATAAATCTGCTTTAAAAATTCTTGACAGACTTCTACGTTACTATCCCTAAAACCTCACAGTAATTATTGTTTATTTATAATTACATTTGATT
This sequence comes from Lagria hirta, assembly GCA_947359425.1. Taxonomy (NCBI): domain Eukaryota; kingdom Metazoa; phylum Arthropoda; class Insecta; order Coleoptera; family Tenebrionidae; genus Lagria; species Lagria hirta. Next base: position 3,363,283 of record OX375802.1, on the reverse strand, counting down.
GTCTGTACTAAAGTATATTGTTTTAATACAATGTTAAATGTATATACGGACAGAGGTGAACGAGCAGCTTGGCATGAGAGTAAAACACATCATGCTTCACATTGTTGGTTTTTATCAGTCGAGAAATATCATTTTATTAAAACCTACGTGAACAAAATTATAACTTTTTAGTGTAGTAGTGAATTGTTTAATTAGTATCACTAATTAATAGTATGTATGGTAAAACCAACCATTTTTGAGATTTTCAATATCGACATCATTGCAGCTTGTGTACATTTTTACATATGTAATAATAAAATTAACCAAATTTGTGTTAACCCTTTTACACAGTTTTGACCTCAAAATAATTTAACAAAAACTTAAGGTAAATGACTTGCCAACAATTAATGAGTTAACTAAACTCCACAAAAAAGTATTTTTTTTAAATTTTATAGTGAAGTTTTGTAGAAACAAAACATTTCCTAAATCTGGAGTCTTTTTAAAAAAAATTATAGCTGCATATAGCAAAAGTGTCACTGTGCTAAAATATAGCAGGGTATATTGACAATTTTCTGGCGTTCTGTGCACTCAAATCTGTTAAAGATATTTTTTAAGCAGAACATATAACTAACAGTATGTATGTTTTTTGTGAGTATGTTACACTATATCTTCTCCAATTATGAGATAATTTTGTTTTTGCTCGACGAGACTATATTTTTTTGAAATGTAGGGCTTTTAATTTATTATATAGAGATTTGTATGACGCTCACATGAACCAATCACACTGAGAGTTTAACTTTTCTATGGTAATTACAAAACTATCCCGTTAATTTTTTCTCTTTACCTAACATCACTGAAATTGATAAGGGATAAGATTTTTTGCAACAATTAATTTCTACACTAGAGCGAGAATTTGGGAACATGTTTCACTCATAATTAATAAAAAAACTAATTTTCTGTTTATTTTGTTAATTTGTGATTGCTGCATAAAACTACTCGATTTCGATAATGTTCAGAGCTTTGAATTCCATGTTTTACTTTTTCTTAAACTTTCAAAAACTTTTGTTATTCTCTACCCGAATACCATTTGTGCATGTATATATGCACTTATAATATTATTTGTGATAATAGTTTTAAATTTTATCATTTAGGTAATTTAAAAAACATTCAAACAAGCAGAAATTAAGAATAATTTTTTTAATTAATTATTAAAAAACTGATTTTAAATTTTTTTTGTGCTTAATTGTTTCATACATTCCACGTTCAAACAGATACTTATTTTAATGTAAATATTTTATCAAAACATAATTTATTTTGTCTGCCATAGAAGACGAAAATAAAGCAATTTATCTTATGTTTGGAACAAAGAAAGAAAAAAAGGAATGCATTGCTTATAGTGTAAATTCTTTGATAGACAAAGCCAAAATGAAAAAAATAATATAACAAAACAGGATGCGTGTCGGTGAATTGAAATGTGAAAATTATGCATCTCTTGTGCCAAATGAGCGAACTAAGCGACGCGAAGACTTGATAATTATTTGTAGAGAAAGAATTATTTTAATATTTTATACCTCACACCATGCCGCGTTTTAATATAAATATAAATAATACCGTAGAAGCGCCTTTGAAAATACCGCTCATTTAAAATTTTACAGTCTCAGTAATATTTCACTTAGCTCTCTATCTTAAAACTTGTTTTCTCGAATTTTTCATTCATCTTTTTGCTAATTAAATCAAATTATTGCGGTGTGTGGGAGCGCCGCCTTCTATTCAATATTTAAATTATGGAAAAAAGAAAAATTATTTACCATTTCAACACCAGTTAAGTACAGTTTTATCACCAGACTTATTCTTTGAGAAAGACACAGTGGGTTTGTGTGTGACATTTATTCGGCTATTTTGTGGAGACTAGACTAGAAGCGGCGGAATGGCCTACTGGGATTCTTATCTCTACGGTAGCGACGAGATACTTGAGTTGCTTTAATGTAAAACTGGTGTCTTTAATCCCGAGAATTGCTGATAGATAGCCACCCAGACCAACTAAATGTGTTGATATTTATATAAAAAAATATAGTATGTAGTATAATAATTATTGCAGTGATGCGCTGTATTTTTTCTCTTAAAATCGTATATTTGTTTTTGTTTCAGACGATATTAAATTCGATGCACAAGTACCAACCGCGTTTCCACCTGGTCCGAGCCAACGATATCCTGAAGCTGCCATATTCGACGTTTCGGACGTACGTCTTCAAGGAAACTGAATTCATTGCTGTAACGGCCTATCAAAACGAAAAGGTGAGCGCCGCTTTAATTAACTTTAATTTGTGGCAAGATGAAGCTTTTTTACGATGAGAGTGCCACTAATGAAATAAATTTCTTCTGAGTGCTGCTAGTTGAGGTCAAGGAAATCAAATAAAATTAAGTGTATACCTTCAGTTTTCAAGATAAGAGCAATTTTCTTTATGAGATTGAGACAGATATAGTTGCTTTTATGACATATCGGAAAACTTTTCGAACATTTCGCCAATATTTTGCTTGGTAAACAAAATAATTAATTCGAATTAATGGTTTTGTTTGGAGCTGAATAAATAGTCTCTTGCTAGATAAATCTAATTTTGTTTTTTTTTATTTAACAAACTTCTCGATTTTGGACAAACAGACATAAAATGCAATCATGTAGTATATATGTAAATGAAATAATGTAAAAAGCGCTGCTTTTTTCAAAGTTATACTTTTTTCAAATGAATCTTGATTTGCAATATTGTATATCAAAAATGGTGGAGGAGCCGGGAAAATCATGATAATAATAGATCAAATTAGAAACAATCTAATCGCTTCCAAGAAGCAAATAAAACTCATAAATAAAAAAATTCTAAGCACGTACTTCTTAATTTTTTTTTTATTTTAATAGGAAGTAGATAATTACCCTAAACGTATAGAACCCTTATTATTACAATCATATTTGATCAATAGATAGAAGTTCTAAATAAGATCATCAAATTTGCGCCAATTTAAACCTAATATTTTATTTTCTGGTGATTGAAGTTTTAAAAAGACGAAAACTTGTATTTAATAAAGCCTGTTATATAAAAAATAACTATGTATGTCAATCTAGAAAACTGAAAAGATCTTGAAATTAAATAAATAAACGTTTTGAAAAATGGTAAAACAGTGTTAAGGATTTATACTGCTGAAAATTCTAAGAAATTAATTAAATACTAAACAATTAACAAGAGTTTTTTTTTATTATTATACTCAAGCCATCGGTATAATTCGGCAGTAATAGATGATAACTGCTCTAAAAAATTAAAACAATTTATTAGTACTAAATATCCAACCGAATAATTTTAAAAAAATTGCATTTATTAAAAAATATAGAAGATCTTTTTTAAAAAACGTTTAATTTCTTAGAAAATATTTTGATCTACAGAATTTAACTAAATGTTAAAAAACTTCCGAAAAAAATGATTTCATGCTAATTAAACGAAAAATAAAGCACATCTTAATAGTAAAATTAAGATGTGTAAAATTAAGAAATTTTCTAGTTTTAACAGTAGCTTTTTTCGGTATCGTAAACCATATTTTTAGTATAATTTTCAAAAAAAAATTAAATTGTTGATTTTTTAGAATAATTCTAGATTTACCTAATGTTTTTGAAATTATCAAATTTTGTACACTTTCGGTATTAACCGCTAATTATTTAAATTGTCAGAAAATTATAATTATTTGATAATTTAAAAGATTTAATAATTGTATTGTAATTATATTAAAATTACTTAAACATTTAACGATTGAAAAATGTTTATTGATCTTATGACTCCTTAGTAGTCAGAATTTATTAATTTTATGAATTAATCATTTATTTTTACCAAGTTTTTTCAATTGACAACCGTTAAAATTCTAAAAGCTTTTCAACAATAATTATAAGAACTCTAAACATTGTTAAATAGTTTTTGGAACCTAGTTTTTTATTCAATATTATTAAATTATAACGGTTCTTAAAGTAAAAGTTAGCCAGGATTGCCAACTACTAATAACCCAACTTGAATTTTTTAGTTAGCCTAACTTCTGAAAATATAAACGTACATTATACTAACTTAATGTTGACAATATATTGTTTTAGTGCAGAGCCAATATTTAAAGCAATTTTTATTAGCTTGTATCATTTGTAATCAGATTTTAAATTATCAAAATGGTTTTTATATTTTCAGTTGTTAACCGATAGTTCTTTGAATTGTCAAAATTTATTGCTTTATTTGTATAGTAATTATATTAAAATTGCTTCAACAGTTAACGTTTGAAAATGTTTATTTTGAATGTTTCTTAATTTTATAAGAATTCTATTTTTACCTAGCTTTTTCAATTGATGACCGCTAAAATTCTAAAAGTTTCAACAAATAAAAAATTCTAAAAACTGTTAAAATTTTTAAATCCTAGTTTTTTGACTGATATAACGGCTCTTTAAGTAAAAGTTGACAAGAATAATTACTAATTTTTCAGTTAGTTTAACTTTACTACTAGTTTAAGTTAATTTACCTGCAAAAGTGCATAATACTATTACTTAATGTTAAAAATAATTAATATTATAAAAATGGTCTTTTTTTTGGTGAAGAAATAATAAATGGCAGACCGAAGATAGTTTAGAGCTATTTTTATTAATTTGTAAAATTGTAATCAGAAATTCTAATTGTTTGTTCTGTTTTTGATACAGATTGGTTTAAAATTTGGGATCAGTTAAAAATTATAGGAAAAAATTCCGCACCCGAGTAATGTCTCAATTGTCAAATTGTTGACTTGCTTATCAAAATATAATGAAAATTGTTGCGGAACTTTTACCAAATAAAATATTTGATTAATATAATACAAATTAAATCTTGAAAAATACCTTCTGCTGATTGAAAACACTTTAGACCAGAATTTCGACACCCGAGCTTATAGAAACAAGTTCAAATTGAATCCAGAGAATGTTGTATCTTAATTAGGTGTTCTATAACACAAAATTCTTTAAAATAAACAAAATAGAAACAATTAAATTCTCCAACCTCAAAATCTTGACTAATTAAAACCTATAAGTAGCCCCTCTAACTTCTTTGTCGCCTTTTCCAAAAATTTTTTTGCGATCCAATTACCCGACAAAAAGTGGTTTTTAGAGGAAGAGAGGCTCAGATAAAGTCGCTTTTATTCACGATGATCTCGCGCTAATTGTTCTCGGAATCAAACGAGATATGTCGCACATTATCCACCAAAGAACAAAGCCGCAAAACCGACGAGAACTCAAAACAGATACCCGACTGATATAATATAGAGAGCGTCGAATGAGGCTGTGATAATTAGAGAGAGATGCAACAGCCAGGAATGTTAAGTGCGCAACTGAGATAACCTAAAACGAAAACTATAACAACTGGGGATGTGGATTTCCTGTAATTCTATCTGTTTACGTAAATATCTGTAATTATAGAGTTAATTACAGTCTTTTATAGATTATTTAAATCTGTTGCTAGTGTTAATTAAATTAATTAGAATTTTGTTTTTTGATTTCAGATAACGCAACTGAAGATTGACAATAACCCGTTTGCAAAAGGATTTCGGGATACAGGAGCAGGAAAAAGGGAAAAGAAGTAAGTATTTTAAATGTATTTTAGTTTGCCTTCTTTCCTAAACGTTAATTTGTAAAAGCGATATCTAATAGAATTAGAAGCTAAGCTTACGTCATCAAAATCGGGAAACCAGGTCTCTACAAGTCAATGCATAGGTCAGGCTAAAACAATAGATAGTGATTAATTATTACATTTGCTTCAAGTGAATATATAATGCAATTTGTTTTTCAAAAACAATTTTGCATAGATTTTATAGAATACAATTTTAAATTTTAATCTAAAAAAACAAGGCAAAGTTGTCAAATGATGGAGACGCTACAAACACTATCTATTGAAATTAATTCTGAATGATAGTTTGTTTCTATACTAAATTAACAATTTTGATTTTTTTAGTTGGTTTTTTGATGATACAATTTTTTTATACTACATTGAGCATTGTATCTAATAGATAAAAAAATATTTGAATTGGTTGAAACATTTCCAAATTTTTGCAAGATTAACTCATGGCTAGGGATTTTTATATACAATATACAAAGAAAAGAAAAAAGCCTAACCGTGCGGCTATCTTGAGAAGTGATCTTTATTTGTTTGGTTTGTTTAGCAACTATTAGTAAGGTCTGTAATGAAGATAAAAGTTGTAGAATTGAAAAGTAATAATTTTTTGCGGTGAGACATTTTTACTCTGACTGTAGATTTGCAAATATCAAAATCTAAATAAATTTAGTAGCACATAAGCGTACATACCTAAATTGAATGTAAGATGCCAGTTTTATGACATATGCCAGTGCTGTAATTCGATATACATGAAGACATGACGTGAAACAAAAGATAAAACTGTGCTTCTGTTAACGTTTCTTGTCTAATCTGTCTTTTGTTTTTTCATTAGATAAAAAAATTTAGGCAATATTAAGTTTTGCTGCGCAAATTAGGAGAAGACAGAACACTTAATAAAAATACAGTTAATTTGTAGATAATTATATTAACGTTTTTCTAAATTTTTTGCTAATAGATTTAAGTTTAGACATGCTAGAAAAAGTATGCTCTTAAAATATAATTATTTAATTTGCTTTCAGAAAGTCTCAAAGTTTAAAGAAAAATGTTAGCTCAAGCATTAAAAAAGATAAATTAAAATAACTTGCTTTGACTTATAATTTGCAGTCTTTTTTTAATTGGTGTCAAACTTTTATTTCCTAAAATTTTAAGATTCACCTGATTGTAAACATTGAGAATTCAAAGATTGCTTGATAAATTTTCTAACCATATATAAAATTGTGTGATGTTATTTTTTCTCAACAAATTTAAACACGACGATCGCCCTATCCTGATTATGTCAAGTCATGTCTTCTTTTATTTGTCCGTCGAGCAAATTGCGGATTCACCAAATTAAGCGTCGCCAGCAATTTTAGGCTTTGCATTTTTATCCCGTTAGCTGACATCCAGCCAAATTTAAATAAATTTAGGCGAGAAGAAAGGCAAACTAGCTGGATAGACGGGATGTGAAACCGCTCTAAATTAAAAGGCGCCCGCAAAATAAAGACCTTATCAAGGGTGACAATGCTAACAGTATCAAATTAAGGTTGGCATTTTATATAAGGTCAAAACCAAAAGGGTGTTTTATGTGTTGGTTGGTTAGGGTGATGAATGTATTTTCAGCATTTGCATTTACAGTAAGTGATATGCATTCATTAAAGTCGGTTGCTTCCTTGTTAAAATGTTTCCAGACAAATTGGCTTACGACAGACGGGGGATAAAGGATAAAGTTGGGGAAAATTGAATGCTTTTTTGTTGTTGAGGGTTTCTTACTGTGGATCTGTGAATATTGAGCGCATCTTGTTCAGAATCAATCTATTTTAGGTGATCATCTAAGGTAAGATTAATCACGGTGAAGTCGCCTTGGCTCTACAGATATATAGATTTAGACTCTCTAGACCATGTTACAAGCATAAAGCAGTGTTTGATTACTGTCCCATCTAAATTGCTGCGGAACATACCGTTTCCTAGTGCGGTCAATAGACACAGTACATAACACATTGTTAAGCATCAGGGGTCTCTCTAGTCTCTTGTCTGCAAAAGCAATTGATATCAATGTTGGTGCAGAAGTAGTTAGGGTGCAAACACATTGCTAGAAGGGTCAAGAACAAAGGGTAACACTGGCGAATTATAACCAGTTTAATTGACCGACTACTGCGATAATTATAGCTGACTAATCTTTTGTCTCCTGTTTGGTAAAGTGAGAAAAAATTGCTCAGAGACTACTGAAAGTATTTCAATAACGATTGTATAGAACGACAAATTTTATAGATCTATTTGTTTCTATTGTTTTAGGCAAGCCATGCTGGCACAAAGGCATACAGACGAAAAAACGTCACATCCCTTGCCAGCAAGAATGTCAGCGGACAGTAGTACAGTATCAAAGACTGACGACTCGGAATTGGATGTAGTTGGCACAGCCGATAGTCCGAGACCTTCTTTACATACCTCTACGCCTGTGGCTTCTTCTTTGAATCATTCTGGTAAGTTTATTCAAAAAGTATGTAAAATATACTTTAAATTATAAAGTTTAAATAAATTCTATTGAAAATAAACTATAAAATATGTAACAATAATGTGAAAACTTTTAATTTTAATAATAGACATTTTACTTACAAGTTGTATGTAAAAATTCTATGCACTTTTAATGGTGACTTTTTATATATTATATTATAAACTTTTAGCACAATATACTTCCAGTTTTATATTTCCACTACACTTCTAACTTGATATATATTTTATTATTGTTATAATATATTATTTTTAATAATTACTGATAGATTTATTAAGATTTTTTTTTTTGCTGCTTAAAAGAAACACTGAACTACAGCGCTAGTTTTATCTTACTCTACATTAGTTTTCTTGATTTTATTCTTGCTAAAAATATTAGACGTAACGCGCAACACGTAATGTTTTATTTTATTTGTGTTTAAAAAAAAACATTGCACACTCCACTTCTGGTTTTATAGGACACAACATTTTTATTATGTGACGGTTTATTTTTGTCTACTCTTTAGAAAAATGTTAAAAAAACTTAACATAAAAAAAATTGTTTATAACAAACATTTTACCGCTAATATGCAGTTGCTAGAGAAATGAAACAAAACACTTACAGTTTTTGAATATCATCTGCACAATGAAAAACGCGAAAATTAACAACTTTTTATTTATACAAGATGTTTCTAAAAAAAGACGAGTCGAGATGTAAAGCTTTTATCTCCAAGATAATTCTGATTATGTTGAAATCAAATTAAATGTTTATAAATAGAGTACAAACCAAGATAATTGTCGAATAACTTTGATTTGTTGACTGTGCTCATACGAAGATATAAATAAAAAATATATTGTTTTAACCAATAGAAAGGGAGTATTTTAAATGCAATTCTGAAGATGCCCGATTCGTCTTGCCAATAGCCGAAGAATATAGTATAGTATTAAAGTTTTTTCCCTATAATTCTTGCAAAAATCTTTTTTCAGATTTTTTAAGTTTTTTTGCTATTTTTTTATTAATATATTTTTTGAATTATCGAATTGAATTTTTGTTTCTGAATTAACATTCTCATTCCCAACTTACCGGCTACCATATTATATAAGGCAAATCTAAAATTATATCTCATTATGTTTTTTTTTCTGTTCTCTTACATTGTTACAATCGACTATAGAAAATTTAAAAACATTTTTTTGTTTTTTTTCACTATGAAAGGACTTTATTTGTGGTTATTTTAAGTGTTTTAGAAACTTTTGTATGTAATGTATGTTTCCAAGCTATTGTAAACTGCAATGTGTAAGAACTTTGATTGAAACATTTTTAAAAAATTAACAACTTTTTCTAATTATTATCATTTATTAACTTTTTTTAATATTTTTTGGTAGATTTTTTTTGAGTTTTTATATGTTTTTTTGTGCGTATAAAAAAATTATTTGCGTATTAAATAAATATTGTAATGCCACACTGTATTTGATTTATTTAAGATTTATGATAAATTTCTTAACTAAAATTTAGTAAATCTAATTGTTAATAAATAACAAAAAAGATAAAACATGTGAAGTGAAACTGACTAATAATACGAATATTTTAGATATTTTACCAAAAATTTTCCAAAAATGTACATTTTATAAAATAGAACTTTTAAGATATTTATTTATGTATTACTTATTTTTGATTTTATTTTTGCAGGTGCGGAAGATGATTCGTTGCGGCGCCGTCTCCACGACGACTCTGGTTCGGAGTCCAGTTGTTCTGAATCTCCCCGAAGTACCGCTTTTCGTCCGCGACCTTCCTCTCCTAAAGAAGGTAGTGCGGGTCCTTCCAATCCTTCAGGCGAGTATCCTTCTCCTAATATAAGTGTCGGTCCTCCAATTCATCCACCTCCCCACTTACTGCCATACTTGTACCCGCCTGGTATCTACCCTGGAGCCGGAGGTTCTCATTTTGCTCCACATTTAAGTTTATTTTCTGGAGCGCATGGTCCGGGAATGAATCCTAGCCTTCTTTTCAACGCTCAATTGGCCTTGGCAGCTCAACATCCAGCGCTCTTCTCACATTACCAAAATCTCGCACATCCAAATCCTCATGGTCACCATTTATCGCCGACCTCTTCTCTTCATAATCATTTGAAAGGAGGACATCGGTTTACTCCATATACATTACCGAATAATTCAAATACGGGAATGAGCTCTTCTCCGCTTGGAAGCGCTTTCGAAACAGTGACTCCTAGAAGTTTAAGCAATTCTCCTTCGGGAAAAATTAGAGCAGGGTCTAGTTCTCCTCCCGTTAGGCCAAGCACTACGTCTCCCAAACCAGAGACGGCTTCGTCTCCCAGTGATTTAAAAAGTATAGAAAAAATGGTGAATGGACTGGACGTTAAGCAAAATGAAGACACTGACAAGTAGTGATTTTAGTTATTTTTTTTTAAATTATATTTGAACCGTACTGGGGTGTTTATGCAATAGTTTGTTTTGTGATTTTTGCAAGGATTTTACCGTAAAGTGCTTTTCCTATTATCATAGCTTATAATTGCTGCAAAAGTACAAAATATGTGTGACCAGGAGGACTTCGCCATCAGGATGAAGTCAACTTTTACAATATTTGATTTCTGTTTTAATCCGAACCTTATTTGGTGCTATGCTAAATAAATTATTTACTTTTCTTTTTTATTATCTTTAGAATTGTAGACTGTTGAGCTTTTGTATTATAATAATAATAACAATAAAAATGTAATAAAAGCCACAAATAGTTAATGTTCCTTTATAATTATTATTAAAAGTTTGTAAATACGGAAAATCGTAACAATTTTGTAGATACTGGTTGTTTATTGTGTTTTATTACCTAAATTGTATCATAGCCTTGTATCATAGATTCAAAATTATTTATATTTCTACCAAAGAATTTCAATGGTTTTTGTACGCAAATTTGTTACACCTTTCTGAACAAAAACCATCAGAAATACCAATAGCAATAAACCCTAAATTTCAACCTTTTTCAACGATTCAAAATCTTTTGCAATCTATCCATATTTGTATATAAAATAGTTGTGCAACGAGCACGCTCTGTATATTATGACATCAAAGCCTTTTAAATTTTGTTTATATCGTTGAAATGTGTCGGTTCTAGCATTAAATAGATTCATTGTTTTTATTTATTAATTTTTTATTTTTTATTTAATTTAATGCTGGAACCGAAAAAAATTTATAAAATCTGTATTAAAGTAGAAAGAGATGTGAAAATTTGTCTTGTGTATATGTGGATACTTTTAAGAATTAAACGATATTCATACATATTTTTGAGTTTTATTTGCTAAAAAATTATTATTTATAATTTTTTATAAGCTATTTTATAAGCTTTCTCTTCAGACATTTACTACATTTACCTAACTTTTGCTGCTTTATATTTTATTACCTACTTAATATATAGAAGTTTTATGCTGAAAGCAGAAAATTTAAATTATATAGAAAAGTACTAACACTCTGCATATTACAAGAATATAATATTGAATGAAATTAAACGCTTTGCTGTATGAAATTAACAAAAAAAAAAAAAAAACAGCGCTGTCGTAAGTTTCTGCTAAAAGAGATTCAAAAACATTTTCCAAGGGTTAGCAATAATTCCACATTTTATTAAATATTATTCCAATTATTTACAACTGGTTATTTTGGCATTAATTATAAAAAAGTTATTATTAATATGATTATCAAAACGTTTGATATTATATCAATTATGTTAGAAAATGCTAGGTACAATATAAAAAAGCAAAGTTAAAACAATGTTTAAGAAATCTGCGAAAAATTTTTGATTATTGGTTGCTGCAGCAATGTATTTTTTTTAATAGGTCATTGTCTAGAAGCCACTTTTAACCAATTTAGTAATTTTAACGTCTGCGAATCAAAAGCAGTTTCTTACTAAAAAAATCAAACAATTGGTTTACCAGACTATTTACTTTGAAGCTCGGGTCTGTTTTTTCTAATTCTCCGAACTCTCAGTTATCATTTACTATTGTTCTTCTGTTCATTGCTGGAAACTTATTTTTAGACGTTTTCAATTTTAATATTTTTGCGTACAAAGCCGCCTTGATTAAACATTATTTTGATGGTTCACTCTTGACCGATGTGAAGTTTTAAAGTTATATTAATTAATGAATTTTAGTCTTTGATTTCTTATAATTTTCTACCTACGCAGTCACCTAACGTGGCATAGTAAATTCTCACTAGAAATTGACACCGATTTGAAGTAATGTTATATGGTTATTCCTTTGTTAAAAGTTAATAGTTTAACAATGACCCAAAATCCTATATATTTCATTTCTGATTATTTAAACATGCGGAACAAGTTAAGAGATTAGGTATATTGTCCAGCAATAAAATAGTCTCAAAGCAAAATGTTAAATACGGCCATATAACGTTATTTCACTGAGACTAATATATTATATAAGTAATTGAAAAAGTGTTTTAATGCTTTAACAAGTAAATCTTTTTGTATGACGTAATGATTTTTTTGTACGAATGTTACAACGTTATGTTAACTACCATATTTAGAAACTTTCTCGTGCTTATCTTACTTAAACCTGAAATCAAATTTTCTATTTGGCTAACATTTGTTTTTTTTATCAAACAAGAATATTTCTTATCAAACCAAAAGTAAGAAAAAATTGATGTTTATGTCAAAAAACTCATTAATTTGACAGAAACTTATTGACAGTTTCCTTTATCGTGTATGCTTTTTTCTCCTATTGTGTTTTTTCAACAATTTTATTCCTAAAAATTAAGAAAATTTAGACTTTGGTCTTATCACTTGACTTCTATTGACAATTTTTTAACAGTTTTATCTGTTTCAAAATTTGTTGCAATTTTTTGTCTAGAAACAAAGTGACGTAAAACTAAACTTGCTTTCAAAACAATTGGCGAATTTTAAATATTAGTTTTAAGCTGGCGTTTAGGCTCAGAAAAATGTTTTGAAAAGATTTTCAATTGTGTTTGTTTTCATTGTCATCAAAGTAGACACTAGTAGATACAGTGGGTTTTTTTTAATTATTACATAATAAATTAATTTGGCACCGGCAACTTTTCTCTCTAGAATAAAGTAATTTTAAGAAAATCGACAAAATGTTTATTATAGAGTTGTCTCACCGGTGACAAATCTCAAATAAAAATGCCATAATCACCAAAATTGTTTTTTTTTTAATATTTTTATTTTGGAAAAATTTATTGGAGGATACAAATATGAATCAGAAATAAGTGCCTTAATATTGTTAATTTGACTATACGTTAAAAATTTATCTAAAGTTAAAATCAATACAAATTTGATTCAATTTACATAAAAAAAAAACAAAAGTAGACATTTTATAAATATAAAAGTTGTTAAAGGGCTACCAAAATTAGAACTTGCATTTTGATTTAAGTAAGGTAAGCCATCTTAAAATTTAGAATTTGAATTGGTTATAAAAAAAGAATACTGATTATTTTCTCAAATAATTGGTTTTATAAGAAGAGTGAACATTGTCATTTAAGATAGGAGCACAATATCATTCATATGACTATCACGACTGGCTCGGTAGTACCCCACCCGATCAACCTCATTTTTCAGTACATTTTCAATTGTTTCGGCTCGAATCTCTTCAATGGCAACTTTGATTTTATGTTTCAACGCTTCAATTGTCTCTGGATGGTTTGCGTAACATGTATCTTTAATAGCTCTCTACCGAAAATAACTCAAAGAGCTTAAACCACAGCTCCGAAGCGGCCAATTAACATCACAATTTTGGCTAATTGTTCGATTTTCAAAAACAGTGCGTAAAATATCAATGGTTACGTTGGCTGTGTGACATGAGGCCCCGTCTTGCTGGAACCAATTGTCGTCCATATCATTCTCTTAAATTTTTAGAAAAATTTGTGGAGCGCTCACCGTTGATGGTAACAGCAGCTCCTTGTTTATTTTCGAAAGAAAATGACCCAATGATGGCGCTAGATCAAAATTGTACACGAGTTGGTCAACTATCACAAATTGACGCACATACTGAACTAAACGTCCATCTCTTCTCGAAAAATCTTTACGTAAATTTCTTACAGTTTGCGTTAAAGACTCACTACTTTGGAAGTAAGTAATATTTCTCAATTTGGCTTAAACGTATAGCCATTTTGCAAATGTTAAACATAAACCTAACAAAAAAAATTAAAATGGCTGTTAATCTAACTTTCAAAGTCAAAGTAATCGTAAGTTCAAAATTAAAATTTCAGATAGCCCTTTTAAACAAACTTTCAAAAACTAGAGAGAATTGCAGTTTATTCTTATAGAGCTGCTGATTTAAAATAAATAATTAATTATAAAAATTGATAGGTAGTGAAATTTTAGCAAATCAAACTTTATTGTAAAATTTTAATTTTTTTCTTGATTTTAGCTATTTGCAATAGTTTTTGAAATATTTGCAAAAATTTGATTGTTTATTTTAATTAAATTCTTAGTCACTTTTACAATTTTTTTGCAACAGTTTTTAAATTTTTTTGAAAAGTTTCTAGATGTCATTTCGAATCGAATGACATTTAGATGCTAATTTAGATAACGGTAAAAGAAAATTTGTAAAAATTGAAAATGTTTATGAAACTAAAATTGTACAATATCGTTGATTTCGCACATTACCTATTCTCAGGTAATACGAAGTGATCTTTTCATTGATTACCTTTTAACGTTTTAATTAATAAAACGATCTAATCGAACATTAAGTCTTGATTTATGTTTATTCTGCAGAATTATCAAGATCGTTAGCTGAAATTAATAGCGATGCCATTTCGGTCGAGTGTTAGATAACGCCGGCAATTGCCAGAAGGTTGGCAATATTGATTTAAGCATAAATCATTCCACACAATGCAAGGACAATCTTATACTTTACCAATATCTAATAACAATAACCTACAATAAATTTCAACGCTCAGCGTTTGCCTTTTTCTAATTAGGCTTTATTGCTTACTGTGAGAAATTACGTCTTTATTACAACATTTAGGTACAACATTTATTTTTATTTTTTTTTTATTATCTTTTATAAGATATTAAATCAGCAATTGATGTCGCAAATTTGGTAGGTGACCACCTGGGTTTGATTTCTTTAATAATTTGATGATTTGTCTATTATTTATAACTACTAAAACAATGTGTTCAACAATTTTGTAAAAATTTAATAATATTTTCAATTTTTACCCGGATGATTTTTAATTTATTACTATTTATAGTAATTAGTTACAAACGTGATACAGTTAAAAGACTTCAATGAAATGATGGTAGATGTGACTTTTGTGATGTCATAGTTTCCAAACAGTTGAATAGATTTTGAATTTGCTTGTATTGATTGAAAACGCGTTTGATCAAACATGTGTTCAGCTATGACTAAAAAATGGTAATCTGGTTAAGGTTTTCCAGCACTTTTCTATTTGTTAAACGATTGTGAGTATTTTTCATCATGTGAGGTCTCAGACAATCGATCATCACTTAAATAATGTCATAAGAAAAACATTTGAAATTTGCAGAATGCTTAGGTCCTTTACCAACTTAAAGTATCTTGTTTTATTATTTACATAAATTTATTTATATATAATTTATAATTTTGTTTGTTTAAATATAATTTTTTTAATAACAAATATAAATTTGTTTATAATAGCATCCTAATAGTGTAGTATCTATTAGGGTGCTATTCTTAAGAATACGTAAGACTAAAGTGATAAAATTATTTTGTATAGACGTGGCTTGTCAGCAAAATTTCATTCCTAATAATATTTGGAGCACAAATAAACTTTATTTTTTTAGAATATTGTTAAAAACACTTATTTGTAATACATGTTTGTGTGCTTTTCTCGACTGTTTTTAATATTTTGAATAATTATATTATTTTCTTCGGATCTAACATTACCTACAAATTGTTATACATTGTTGCTACCGACGTACAAAATAAAACTTGCTTTCTAAAGCTTACTAACTATTTTTCGAAACTGCTAACGTTATTTTCACGAGTATCACTGTGTAGTGTTTTAGAGAAATAAAGAAGAAATAGAATGGCTTGTTATGCTGAATTTTTTGGACTAAAAAGAAGCTGCTGGAAGATATCAAAGAACGAGCTTTTGTGTGTCCTGCTAATGCCATTATAAAGATGAACAACGTACAATGCAAAACAGAACGTATCCTCAAGAATAGCAGTTTAAAAAACTTTTATAGCTTTTACTTCAAAGTAAAATTTTTTCTATAACTTTAAATAAGATATTGCTAAAAGTGAGGAAAACATATTTTTCACTACTGGATCAAAGTCAAACTCATTAGTTGACAGAAATATAATGTTATTTTGACACAATTGGCATTAAAGTTTTAACTCATTTTTGAAACTAAATTAAATGTTTTAAACTTTCGCAGTCGTGCATTATAGAAAATAAGTTTTTGTTGTGAAAATGGTTAACGTAATAAAAATTTTGGAAGCAATGACAAGAAAAACCGTGTTATAAGTTTGTTGACAACACGTAACACAATGATATGCTGATGACGTGTTAACACCCGTCGTTCTATTTTTATGGAAGAGGAAAGAAAGGTATTGCTTAGCAAAATAACGCTAAATGTCAAAAATGTCTATACAATTTTTAGAAAAAGTGGCCACTTACCTCACCTTGTTCACCTCGGTCGCCGGATTTATTGCCCATTGAAAATGCTGAAATTAGAAGATTATTCAGACTTTTTACGACTTTTAATAAACTTTATGCAGTGTACTCTTAGAGTACACTAACCATCAAATTGCTAGCCGTTCTTAACCAAAATTTTCTGATAAAAATGGTTTTATTTGTGGTGTTTGGATTTTACTTGCGACCAGTCTCTTTTATAAAAAAAAATTAAAAAAATAAATTAATTATCTTTAGCAAATTTATTTACAAAAAAATCAATGTTTACATAATGTTTAGAAATAAGAAAAATTAATACTTTTAATCTGTATTTTTTTTTTAATTAATAAATTACGAGTATATTCGTTGGTATAATATAACTTGCTCTTTAGCAGATTTTTGAAGCAATTAAAAAGATTAAACACAAAATATACGTTGTGGCTTAAATCTGTGTAAAATCGTCATTTAAGATTTGGAAATTATTGATAGATTATTGAATATATTTTAATCAAATTATTTTATAACATTTTCTTTCAACTGCCCTGCTCTAACAAAGCTAAATCTAATTAAATCGATTTTTTATTGCCATAATAATTTAATTTGATTGTTATAATAGTTTAATTTTGCTATAATGTTGCATAACTTTGAGCAATGTTTTGTAAGTTAATCATAGTCAGATTAGTATTACTGTTTAATTTAATGATCATTTATAATGCATGCAGACTAAAAATGTAAATGTTTAGTCAAAATTCTCACCTATTTCGTTTATATAACAATCGAAAAAAATTAATTACAATCAAAAGCACCTGTTCAACTAATAATTGCTTGCGTTCTCCAAATTAACAGGTTCGTCCACTGATGATGACACAAATTTGGAAATTATACTAGGTTTCCACTAATATTAATTAACTATTTCTTAATTTACTAAAGTATTCAAACATTTTCACAATTTCCTATTCACAGAGCTGAAATCACAGCTTTTTTTTCAACAATTTAATGAGTTCCAGCTACAATTCGATAAGATCATAATATCTAATCTATCACACATATTATAGAGTCAAATAGTTTAGTTTACAATATTTATCGGTAATATTAATTTTCTTGTCAGTTAAAAACAGCTGCTTGGGCTTGTTTTTTAACTCGCCTTTACATCTCATTATAAATGTGTTTGCTATTTGATCATCAAGTCGGCTTAGACGGCGTTAATATGTATAATTTGCGTTTTATTTTTCTATTAAAAATTTCATTATTTTATTTATGTTATGTAGCGGAAACGCCTAAAGTAAAATTGAGAGTTCAATATTTTATTAATTATATTGAGAAACCTTATCTTGTTGATATAATCAACATTGCTAAAACACATTTGAATATAATTATGTATAATTTTTTTTCAGCATTTATGCTGATATTAGTGAATTACAAAATTTTCAAAATTATGTATGATTTGCCATTACTATAAATCAGAATTACCAACAATTACAATAATATAGTGTTGTGAAATAATAAAGCTACTTATTCAATTTGAAAAAAAAAATTTAAAAATTAAATGTTTTAACACCATAGCATTATTGCACAGTGCTCTACATATATAAATATGTGCAAATGACTTTTACATGTTATTTTTTCTATTTTAATTAATTGATATAATGTAAAAAGAATATGAGTGCTATAATTATTTATAATATGTATGAAGTTTTTATCTAACGTTATGTGTAGAATTAAAGTTTTCAGTGTAGAAATACTTTTGATCTTACAAAAATTGTTTTGTGACACTTATGCAAAAACAATTATTACTTGCTTTCTTATGACAAGAATGTATGTTTTTGAGACGACTAAGAGGCATAAGAAGACGAGTTTTTACTTTTATTTTACGAATGCGCCAAACCGTTTTTATAAAACAGTTTATTACTAGTAGTAAATAAATAAGTAAGTAAGCTTTTATTGCTATTAGACTTTTACTTATTAAATTGGACATTATCTTTTTCCAAGAAATAAAATCAAAAAAACAGAAGGTAAGACAACTATAAATTATCACTGAAACATAGTCTCGGCATTCGGCTTATCTCTTCTCTTCTGTCTCAACAAGCTTTTTCTAATAATTTTTATTTGCTTTTGTTCTTTACTGTACATAATCTTGCTGACCCAGCTACTTGCTTCAAGTCGTCTTCCCATCGCTGAAGCCGTCTTCTTCTGCTTTCTTTAGGGTACCATTTCGTTATTAGTCTAGTCCAGGTTGTGTGTGTATTCTATTGTACAGTTATTATTTTATTTTAGTTTATCTACGTTTAGATAGTCATTTTTCTCCACAAGGATTAATTGTCTTGGAAGTGTAAATTTTTTATATAATGTATTTTTGTTTCTATTTTTTGTTATATTTTTTGATTGCTGAGAATTAACTGCTACTGTTGCTTCTTTGTAGGGTAGTTAGTAAGAGACATTTATTCTTTTCACGTCAAATGCGTTGGTTCTATTGCTTTAGAGGGCGCAGTGGTTTGCTGTTTTTTAGAGAAAACATTTATTTTTGTTTACTACAAGCTTATCATATTTTAAAAACGCTATTTTTGTTTTTTTATCTATCAACTCTGCTTGTAGCGCTTTTTTAACAGTTTTTTTATGTTATGTTTTATTGTAATATTCTTTTTTATCCGTGTACAAAAGAACAGAATGCAATAAATTGCTTATTGCATGTTCTTTAATATCAATATTTATGTCGATTTTTAAAGTTTTCTTTATCACATTTATCATTTTTAATGTTGTTTTGTCTAATGCATTTACGCTAAATATTGTTTTTTTTTCAAGTATTTTATCTCTTTTTTTTTAAGTTTCTATTCTTAACTTTAAACTTTTGTTTTTTCTATAATTGAAATTAATTTTTTATCTATTATAGACATTATGCTATTTGTAATAAATTTAGTAATTTTATTAGTTTGTTTTGGCATTTCTAGTTTTATTTTATAATACAAAAATTAAATTTGGTTAAAAAATAAAATCAAACAAAAATTGGACTTATGTCAAGAGTTTTTCAACACTAACATATATGTTAGTGTAGCAAGTTATTATTTTTTTATGTATTTTTTATTTATTGCTACTTTGGAATAGTCTTTGGTCTAACAAACGTTGTTGATAAACCCTTTTTCCGTTCTTGTAGTGTAATGTGCAAATTACGCTTTTGTTGATATTTCCATCTCTTTCAAATACTTCCTTTTTGTTGTTGCGCGGTATTATTTTAAAGTGTATAGTATCTTACCACAAGTGCCCCAGTTAATGTGTAGTACAAAACTTTATATAAAAGTAAGTCAAACTTTAACTGATTTCAAATATAATATCGAGCAAGTGGTATCAAGCTCAATAACATTGAAAGTCAAATTGTTTTTTGTTATATAGCCATTATGTTTTCTTGTAGTACAGTTGTCATAGAGACGTGTAATATCCGTAAACAGCTTACTTACTTTCTATACAATTTTAAGATCAAGAAAATAAATGATGATTTAAATTTTTTTTAGCTGAATTATATATGCAAAAGTTGGAGCTTTGTTCTCCTACTCAGCTTTATATTCCATTTCAAGAACAAGCTTCTATAAACATTGCTATTTGTTTTTGCGCTACATATATTATTTCAATAATTAATACAAGTTTGACATATATCACAAAAACAGTATAGTTAAAAACATCGTGAATCGTACAGTTTTGTTTGTTACTTGTTTATTTTAAAGAATGTTTATACACAAAAATTATTGCATACACAATAATAGTTGATACTGATCCAATAATGATTTAATATTACACAATTAATATACTAAATTAATCTTAACGATTTTACAAAGTGGGCACATTTAAAAAGAATTTAAACAAATCAAATGCTTATAATTTGAATGACAACTACATACATAAGCAACTTTGTTTTCATTTCAATTAGCATTGCCAAAGCTTTTCAAAAATTTATTTTTTCATAATTATTCTAAGATAAAACACATAATTTGTGTAGGATGGGAATATAACAATAGCTTTTGCACATATTAATATGAGTAATCTTCTTTGTACAATTGCGGTTTTATTCTTATTAACTGTGTCTTATCACCCTTTTCACCCCTGTGTGCATCCCCAATTATGTAGACATCCCATCCTATAAGAGATTGTCTCTTCGTATTTCTATTATCAGCAATTCGTATCTGTTCTATCCGGTATCAATGACCAGTCGACCCTACCGATTTTCCATAATCCCGGATTTGTTCAATAACAATTTGTCTATGGGGAGTTCAGAATGTAATTGACGTTTTATCTGCCATCGTAGTCGTCTTATCGTCGTTTAATTTCTTCGGTTCCGTATGTCAAACCCATTTGACATTTAACACATTTCTAAAGATTGAGTTTCACAGGAAAAAAACTTAACCCGATAACATTGAGTTATCAGTTCAATATAATATCTTTCAAATAGAGTGTCAGTATTAACAGGATTTTATCTAAAGAATTATAAATATGTAAAATCTAATTTATTTTGATTAAATATTAGTGCGCTTTCCAAAAACGTAACTAGATAATTTTTAAATTGATAAACTGGTAATTTTTATTAATCAACTATTAGATTTTTAAAAAAATTTTATTTTTTTTTTGTTTTTAAAAAAGTAAATAAAATTAATCAAAGTCATATAGGTATTAACAGCTAGGTCACTAGATAAGAAATTTTTACATTTTTTAGGAAAGACTATTAAGTGAAATGTTATACTCAGTGTTGGTAAAAATATCCATAAATAGTGATAAGAAGCCTCATAAAACTTTTTTCCATGTGTTTAAATATTATAATTCATTTTTTGTTTTTATAGCCTCCTTGCTAATCGTTTCGTATGCTTATTTTTGTATAAAGTATGCGATACAATCTGAAGACTGTGTGGGTTTCTTCACGTCTTCCTCTAGATTTCATCTTGGTCGACTAGACCACTCTTCTATTTAAGGAATTTTTGGGCGCCTTTAGTTTAATTCGAATGCAGATGAGGACTTCCACATGAGAAAAAAAAATGAGATTGAGGATAAGGTTTATCACGAATTTTGAACGCTTCGTTATTTTTTGTTCTTTAAATTATTGTATAAATAACAAGCTAGCAGCTACCGGTTTACGCACCACACACCTGTACAACATTGATAATTCTAACACATTTAAAAGAGAAATTGGAAAAAAACTGGCGATTATCGGACTTATTAGCGTTTAATTAGGCGATGTTGAGAATTCCTGAATTTGAAATTTTTCAATTTTTTTTCTAGTAGTTTGCTTAATGGTAAAAGTTACCAAAGTATGTACTCAATTTTCCTATGAGAATTAAAGATGTGATGCCGTAGATTAATTAATCCATTTTAACTGATCATTACATAAGCAAGTAAAGGCATTGCAATCAATTATCCTTTCCACGGTGTCTTTGATTCATACCGCTCTCTTTCTCCTTGTACAGCTGTGTGCAGAACTAATGGATTATCACACGACAATTAGAAACAAGAAACACTTGACAGGTGAAAAAGTAACTTCATAAGGTTTTTATGTTCAATTAGTTAAAACCGCAAACATTGTTTATTCTTCTACAGTAAAACTAGCTAGCAAGTTAAACAAATTTGGAAACATCACATAAGTGAAAGCATACTATTGCAAAATCCATGCTTGAAATTAAAGAATAGGTAACTTACCCCCTAAAGGTATAATTATTGACATCATTAATGTGTTGGCCAATAATTTCTATTATTAGCCATATCTATTATAAGAACAACTGCAACTTTAAAACTAACTTTAACATATATTATATTAGTTTTGAAGTAGATAAAATATTTTGCGTGTTCTATCTGATTATGATAAATAAAATCGAGCTTACCAATCAAATTAGTTTAAAAGAAAGTATGAGGCTTAAGTTGGCTTAAACAACAAAATTAATCTTATGATTTTAAGTCTTATTGAATTAGATTATTATTAGATTCAATGCATAAATTATGTCGTTTTAAAGTTTTTTACTTTAAATAAATTTGTTTAAACTTGCACATTTTAACCATAGTTATTTTTCGAAAGAATTACCAACAATAGTATTTGTTTTGTGTGTTGTTCCAATGAATTAAAAGATGCAATTTTTTAGCTTTCAACTGTGCAATTCTACTATTTACGCACGCTTGATATTTATTAATGTAATATTACCAATACGACTTCAAATTTACAAAAATTGTTCTAAAAAACCAAATAAAATTTAAAGAATTTTGGTTGAAAAACACTAATTACGACATGCGTACTTTATTGTTATAATTTTTTTTATTAGCTCTGGCTACTATTCTACTTTTTTAACTCAATGTATGAACTAATTAATGACCTAAAAAATGTAAAAAAGCTGCAAAATACTAGAACTCAAACAAAAACAAACTTTTACATAAAATACTGTAAATAAGTAAAATTATGTCAAATAACGGAGGGAAGATACTATTGTAAAGTAAGTAATTTTTGTTATAGATTTATAACAAAAATTATAAATAGAAATAACGTTGTAAGTACAAAAAGCACTTTTTAGTTTTGCAGGATTTTAAAAGGTCTGAAAACACAAATTTTCTGGCTTAGTACATAGCAGTATTGATTTTTAATTTTCTAGGTGTCAACGATTTTGGCAATTTTGGCATAAAAAAGAAATTAAAATCAAGCATTGTATAAATAAACAAATAAAACTTGTGAGTGAACCATTTTTTCAGTTTATCTTTATGTAGATGTTATCACGTAATGTCACTGGTTTTTTAGGTTAGGTGTAGCATAAAAAAATGTTTAATTTTAAAAATGATTTAAATTTGTTTACATGAAAAATTGTGCGGATTACACGTTCAAAAAATGTGCTTGTGTTGCTACGCCTTGGCTTAACGCCACGGCTTTGCAATACAAGTGATCCAAATAACTATTGTCATCAATACATTTTTTTTAAAACATACTTATCTACTGGTTAGATATGTTAATAATATAACACTAATATAAAATTATAGTAATTTTTGATAAATAATGATAATAAAATTATTTGTTGAAAACCAAGTTTTTAATTTATAATTAGCTTAAAAGCCTATTTGTATAAATTTAAAATTTAAAACCAAAAAAAAACGTTTTAAACTAAATTAAAAAATTAGTTTATCTTTGTTTTTAAAAAATTAAGCAAAATTGATCTTTTGATGCGTCTGAACCATATGTCGGATTTGATATTCAAAAACATTAAAACACTATAGCATAAACATAATATGTTTATTGTTAAGAAAATTATTACTCTAAACCTTAAATTTTTAGATTATTTTTTCAGTTTATGGATAGAGGTATATAATTAATTTTCAAGATAATTAAATGCAAAACTGCTACTTATTTCAAATTCTACAAACTCTCTCTAAATAACCACCAAATATTCAGTAATTTTTGTGTCAAAATTATGAATAATAATATTACAAGAATTTGAAACAGCAATTTGGAACAGTAAAACACGCATTTTTATTTTTTTTAACACTATTATGTTTGGTCTATTAGCTTCAATTTTTGAAGCAATTAGCAACGTTCTATATTAATATTCACTTATTAATTATCACTTTTTGATTTATTTTGAAAATATTTAGGACTAAACGTTCAATATAGTCTCACTTTTTTAACTCATAATATTTTTTTTATCCTACACCAACTCAAAACAAAATTTTTTCGTCTCTCGACAGCCGAGAAAGTACATTATTTTCAGGCTAGCCGAGAAAAGATGTACTTTCTCGGCTAACCGAGAAAAAAAAATTTGATTTTTTCCGCCAGGCGTTGCTGTTATAAGAAATATAGACGGTTCAACAGTCGTCACGCACCAAAGACATTCTAAACGTCTCACTATTTATAAGGGGTGTTAAAATATTAAATCACATTTACTGTTTATGAACGTCAATCTTATTTTAAAAAACTACTTTTGTGCAAGATAAATTGTGTAAATCACGATAGTAAAGTAATCCATGAATTTTTGACATCTGTCAAAGTTTGACATTTTGAACTGGCAATTGGCGGTAATAACCTCAAACCAATTTTAAGATAATGCTCGATTATAAGGTAATTTGTGTAGGATAAAAAATAATGTGTAAACCACGGCCGCAAAGTGATTTTCCAAGCCTTGAGAAGTAGCCAGGCTCGCCTGTCTATATCTTCTCTCGGCCTGAAAAATACCACTTTGCCGCCTAAGTTTACAATATACTATTTAGATAAATCAAGTATTTAACCTTTTTTAACAAATCAATTTTGAGAGCTAAACTAGAATAAATTATATTTGCAACAATGTCATGTTTTTTAATAATCTCTATTAACTAACGCCAAACCAGAAATTAAAGTGTGTTTAATTGTTCCCGACAAATTAAAAAGCATTTTGCAAATTGCATTAAATAATGGTTTTTAATTATAAACTTACAATAATTTAAAGGGTTAATTACTGAATAGCAAACTTAGTAGCAAAAACAGAACTCCCAGACTTTAAAAAAAAGTTATCTTTTTTTAATCAATATAAAAATGATAGCTTTATCTATTTTCTGCTATTCATATTCTTTGAAAATTTACTTTTTTTGAAATAGTTGATGTTTTTAGGCTTTTTACTATTTTCTTTTGTTTTATTTTATCCAGCTTATCAAATTTATTTTACGTTTCAGATTTAGTTGTGTAAAATTGATCGGATAATAAAAATAAAATTTAATATTTTTAAGTTTATAATCATATAAGAAATTAAAATAAATTCTAATTTCTTTGGTGCATATTATTTTTAGCAACATTTTTGTTTATTTGTATAACACCATTTGCTTAAAAATTTTAAAAAAAAGTTTTTATTTGTTATTATTGCAAACACAAAACAATTATGTATAAAGTAACATGGCATATAATACAGCAAACAATAACATATAAAAAAGTATAAGTGTTTTATTTATTAAAAAAAAGTTGAAATTGATATTGAAAAATTAAGCTTCTTCATATTAATCCTAAATATTTATAGAAAATAAAATGTTTGTAAACTGAGAAATGTCAATATCAGCATCTAGTTACAACATTATTATTTGAAAATTTAAACATTTGTAGTTTCTATAACTCCATTATTTTCAACATTATTTTCTGCAACCAAAATCTAGAATTTTTTTTGTTTGAAAGCTATTGTTGCTGGTACTAAATTTGTGGAATCAAATGAACTCCTAATATACACTTGCCCTTACAGAAGCGTTTTTTAATTTTCTGGCATAATTATTTCAATTTAATAAAAACATTTATCTAAAATTTTGGTCAAATGAATACTTTGTTTATTGCAAGAAAATGTGCCGTGCAAGTACACACATTGTTTTTTCTAACAGAAAAAAAACTGCCAAAATTTGAGCTAAAATGACACAGCAAGATAAGAGCACTGTTTGTTGTTTTTTTTAATCAAACAAGACTGGTATCATAGTAGGTAAAAAAATGTAAAATAAGTACAATTTGCGATATGATAATGTTTTGAAACACATCGCATTTTATTGCTAGATTTAATTGCAGCAACTTAATGCTATTATTAGTTTTAAAATCTCTTGCGGCTAGCTTTTAAGCTGACAATAATTACAAACAATTATCTTATCGTAACGAAATTTTAATAGTTTTGTTTTCGCGATTGTAAAACTGCGGTAATAGAGGAAAGATATCTTTTAGTCTATTATTATAGTAAGTCAGGTGTCAGGTCATTTACATTTTCCTAAATTTTATGTCATTTCCACTTAAGCTCATGTTTTGGCCCTATTCAATGATTTTGCACAATTAAAAATACCTAATTTAATGACAGTTATATCCTTGTTTGTTCCTCTTTTAAGTTTCCGTTCGTTTTAAAAGAAAAATTAGCATTTTTGCGAGCGTCCAGCTTTTGTCCTTTGTTGAATGTGTGACGATCAAGAAAAAAAGTCAAACTGAAACAAACAAGGCCTGAGTTATTCCTGAAATGAAGTGAAACTGGTAGCTGCGAAAGGTGTGAGACTTTAACAGTTCAGGTGTGGACATGTTAAGCTTAACCAAAGAAGCCGACTGCATTAACTAACTGCCAGAGCTGGACTTGTCTCAAGAAAATATTTTGGAATCTGAAAAACAAATATTTTTTTAAATCTCACTCTTTCTGACCATCAAATTATCAGCAAACAGTGGTAACTCAAGAAAAATTTAGTACGCCGCTGTGTAAGCCAAACTTACAATTTGTTCTAAATTCAAATTTACAGTAAAATCACTCAGTTATCTAAATATCTTCTAAGACTACAATATAGAATAATATGATGATTGGGATCTACCGAATATATTTAATACATAAATTTTGAATATGTATTTATTTTTTATAGATGGCTACTAATAGCCATCTATACTTTTTGGTTTCTACCAAAAAAGTATAGATACATAATTTTTGTAAGAAAATGATTATTATAGTATAACTATTACTGGTAGAAAAATTCAAATGTACTCTGTTATACCAGTATACAAACTGTTTCACCAAAAACTTGTTTTGATTTATGATGTGAAACTACTACAGCCGCGAGTAAACCTATCGCATTTCTTGTTTTTCTCAGTTCAGTTTTGCGTCATCTCGCTCGCGACACTAGGCTGGAATACTTTAGTCTTCAGTTATCATTGACCAATTGTCACAGTAATATCGTCAGAGGTAACATTGAATATAACTATGGCGAGTCACTGATTGAAACTATTGAGTTGTCGCTAAGACAAATAATTAGCTAGTCGATACAGAAGAGTTTAATAAAAGACTAATATGGATCTAAAATATTTAAAAAAACTACAAAACAAAAAAAATAACTTTAAACAAAATAAATAAGAATTATTATTGCTAAAACTATTAAAGATATAATGAGCTATTGAAATTCAACTTAAAATACACAAAAAATACATCAATTTTTGTTGTCATTAAAATATAAACTTTTAATATATTAATACAGAATAGATATATCTATACTTAAATATAGTAAACAAAATATAAATTTTAAAAATATAAAAGAAAAAGCTTTTTGTAGAATTTAATAATTATATGATGAGAAAACAAGTCAATATTCCAAACTATTTCAAAGTATACCAAAGATTAAAATTCAGAACATCAACCTTTGGTGTACAGCCTGCATTTATTTAGAGCCAATAAATCAGCGGTTTTTTATTAATATTTTTAAATATAAACATTAAAATGCAGCTTTTCCACGTTAAACCAAAAAAAAAACTATATTAATCTATCTAAACTGTAGAATCCAATAATAAAAATAATTAATTGCTAAAAAAATTCTCACATAAAACAGCATAAACGCATATATTAATTTCAATAGTTTTTTTGAGTGTATGTATTTCAAAAACATATTAATCAGTTTGAACGAAACGCAAAGATTGATGTTTTGAAATTCACAAAAAATAATTACGGAAAATAATATATGACGCTTCTGAAGGCTTAGAAAAAAGTAAAACATAAAATTTGTAGCTCTAAACATTATCAAAATTGGGCTAATTTACGCCATTATATCGTTAAAACCACCAAAACAAACCGAAAATTTTATTATAAGGGGAAACGTTTTCAGATTCTCGTTCAAATGTAGATTTTAATTTTTGCAAACAATTATTACTTTTATTTTCAGTCATTCATGGAATTCTCAACTTATTTAGTCTACATTAAATAAAAACTGGAAAAGGCTTAGAAATTTTTTCTTCAACCTAACTTTCTTAATAGATGCTATCTTTAAAATTTCCTGTAAAATTCTGTTTTTTTGGTGGATAGTATATGGTAACCATTAGATTTTCTACCCTTTTTATCCTTATGTCACATTAAATATCACAAATCTACGACTTTTTATATTTATATTTTGTTCTTCAAATTTAGGTAAACAAAACCGTTTTTTATGAAAGAATTTAGATAATGTCGGAGAAGACAAAAGCGGCATAGTTATTTAGTCTTTGCCTTGTATTTGTCACCTGCTGCTGGGTTTTGACCGAAAAGCCCGATCTTGATAACGAAAGCCAGGTAAATGAACCTGGCAAATCAACTTTGGTAAATAGTTTTTTCACAAATAAAATTTAAGAGATTGAAGACAGCTAATTACACAGAGTAATTATCGATCAACCAATGGTTTATAATCGAAAAAAGTAATGAAAAATGTCGAGAATGTTACGATAACGAACAGCAAAAGAGGGCACATTCCAATAACCAGAAGCTGTGTTATCTACGAATTGTATCATTATCTGGATACTGTGTTTCGTGGACAGAATACATCTATTAAAATAGATATCTGCACCTTCTTGTCAAGCGATGGAGACAGAAAACACTGATAAACTCGACCAGGTTAATTGTCTCAAGGCATGGATTCAATCACTATATTTGATAATTTTTTACGGTGTCAAAACTTATGGTTGTCTGTCAAAAACTCGGTTAAAAACATATTTAGATGTGAAGATACTCTTTTGTAAAAGCACATACCATTTGTTTAATTGTATTAACATATGAATAGCCTGTATGATCGAATAATTTTTCTTGTACAGAACGCAACAGTTCAGTATTTAAACAAAATTTTTTTTTAATTTACAAATATTTTCATTTACAGATATAACTTAAATGATTTACATTAATTTATTGTTATTATTATTTTATTAGTTGCTAAAATTTTACTAAAGAAGATAGATTAGATGCATTGTATAGCATTGATATACGTTTGAGACAAAATGCGCTAAAGTGATAAATTGCTGGTTCAATCAGCGATATACCTTTTATTTCAAATGGCATCTACTAACATTGACATTCTATTATTTAGACTATTTCTTAATAGTTTAAACTAACATTGACATTCTATTATTTATACTATCAAAAAAAGCGCAGGGTCTCTATCTGAACAACACTAAAACGAGCGTTGACAAAATAAAATAAAAACAAGCTGAGTTTAGATGGAATCACTTAAAACATCTATTCTTCTTTTTTTTTCAAATTTTTTCTTGTAACTCGACGTGTGTAGCTCAATTACTAAACTGTTAACTCACTTCTGTCCGAGCAAGAAATAGTCTAAATAATAGAATGTCAATGTTAGTAAAAAAAAATGTATATAGGCTATACTCTTGTATAACCTATATACATTTTTGTTTTCTTAAAGATTTTTGATGCAAAGTAGCTCCTAATAGATGTCGCTTGGTTCATACTAATAGACAAATGTTAGACCAAAGTTATACAATTTTAAGTTTGACGTTTTGAGCTTAGGGACACAGAAATAAGGCTAGATTGCAACGTTTTGCCAATTTATTAACAAAAAATTTAATTGTCCAACTTTACCAGGAAAATAGCACAATATTTACTAATTTTACACTTTAAAATCTTTTAACAAAATAAAAATTAACAATTATTATATTTTTTAATATTTCATATTAGGTGGTTGTTATTTTATTGATAAAAGTTGACAATGGTAATTAGATATCAAGTCGACAACAAATAATAATTGAAGCATTTCTTTAAAATTTAGCTGTTTTTATTGTTGCCAGACATCTAGAATTTGGTTTTTAAATACGATTAACTCAATAGCGTGCAGCCAATTTTTGCCACATGTTAAACTATTTGTTAAATCTAAAAAAAAAAGACTTTTAATAAGACTTGTTTTATTAAGAAAGTTTACTAGTTGCCAATTATTAAAAAAAAATTCTTTGCACGTTATTACAAAAGTACCTATGTTTATTGTTGACATTTTGTTTTGGTAAATTTTTATTTTCCTATAAAGTAAATAATGTAAAAACCTTCATTAAACCAGCAGGGTGACTAATCTGCAATGAGAGTTATTTACAACTTATCTAAAGAGAAATTGAAGATGTTAATTAAACAAATTAATTAAAACAACAATATTTAATAAATTGACAAAAGTAAATAAATTAGAGATAAATTCTAACAGAATAGCACAAGTATAAATCAGATGTCGGTATTTTACAAATACTTAAAATACTAATTTTCGACTAATTAAAGAAATTAATTAATAAACTAAGACTCAGCTGTTAGTGACCTCTGTTCTAATCTGTTGAATTTTTTGAGATGCTGGTAAGTTGCTTCTTCTCTGGTTTATTGAAAATATTTGCCAAAAGCCTTAAATGTTGTAGAGCACTTTACTTGTTTTCAGAAGACTGAAATTAGAATCGTCTTCTAAAAAGTAAACCCTTTCAAAAAAAAAAACTCTAATTGAACTATCTAATCACTCTTTTAAGAGTAAACTCCTAGAAATTACTTTCAAACCATTATCAAAACAATATATCCACACTTTAAGCTTTACTTCGCACACTTTTATTACAATCAACACCATTTGATCACTCTTAACCTGATTGACTTATTATTGCCACCTGACAGACTATCCTTCTTTCAGCACTGCTATTGCAAACTTATTCTTCTCATTCGTTTGCTTGTATTTACTGGTTTATTTAATAAATTTAGAACGTTTTAAACGCTCTTGCATTTTCTGGTAAGTTTCATCTTTTTCCCACCCCTGCAAAGTTTGTTACGGCCTCTCACAGACGCAACAATTTCCAAAATAGATAGGTAGAAAAATATTCTAGATCTTTAATTAACTTGGTGGTTTTTATAACAAGGGCTATTATTGCTATTTTGATGTCAATTTATGTATTATTTTCATAATAAATAAATTGGTTTCAATAGGTATTACATTTTATATCTAAAATTTAATTTTTGTGTAAATATACAATTTATAGTATATTACACTACAAGGGACAAAAGTTGAATTTTTGGCCCTGCGCGCCATAATGCCCGAGGTGAAGCCGAGGGCATCATGGCGCGCAGGACCGAGATTTCAACTTCTGTCCCGCGTCGTGTATACGATTTTTCTTCATACCTCGGTCGAAAGTACGTACTTTTATTTTTTATTTTATTTTTTTAACTTTAAATGCTGATAGTGTTTGATGCCTGCCGCGACATTTGCGGCACGAGCGAAGCGAGTGTTGCTGGTCATATAACATAGTTACGAGTATAAATAAACACGATGAATTCTTTCTTCCCGCTATTATAGGGAAGAAAGAATTTCATCTTACAGGGACTAAAAGTTAAACTTTCGTCTCTGTTATTAGGGACGAAAGTACGTACTTTCGACCGAGGTATGAAAAAAAATTAATTTGATTATTGCATAGAAATTGCCTCATTGACGATGTAATGTACTCATTTTCTTTAAATATAATTAATTGTTCCTGATTGTCATGATACTAGCTGTGATGCGACGTTCGACTTGAATTGGCAGTGATTTTGGCAGCATTTCTGAGATATATCTTTAGGTTTGTTTTGAACTATAAACCCTATTGTTTGAATAAATGAAACAAATCTACTTTACAGTAATGCTTCTCTATACACGATATTAGACGTTTAGCAATCAAGGACTAAAGCATACAGACTTCTAAGATTGCTAACACGTCACAAAACTACAGAAAGCTAACCGTGCGAAAAACCGCTAATACTTAGATCTACGCCTACAATTTCTAGCGTTTAATCCTAAGCTTTATTAATTGCAAAACATAGGTTTACTGGAAACTACACTATACTAAATGTATTATACAATGTGTACATACAATATGTAATCACAAACTCTGTAAACCTAAAATATAAATAAATAAAATATGCAAACCGTCAGTGCTATGGAATCAAACTGTTGCGTCATACGTTTTTGACATACAAGCGTTTGCTTTGATAATTAAATGATATAGACCGCGGCGCAGCTTTCGACGCTGTTTATATACCCGCGCAGGTACCACCTAATTGATTGATTGATTGTTAAATTAAAAAGGGATCGCTTGGCAATTACCACTTCACAGATCTGCGACCAATTTGATCTATTGTTCCCTCTACGCTCATTGTTTCTTTTAAAATTCTAAGCTTTTTGCAAAACTAAGAATATTCCTAAATGGCTCGTTTATGATGTTTCGTTTTTGGCTTTGACAGGCGTTAGCTTTGCACTGCTTAAGTAGGCCAGCCTTTGAGACGCTAAGGCTGATGCCTTAGCGTCTCAAAGGCTGGCCTACTTAAATATGTAATGTAACAACTATGAGAATGTGCCCAGTGATTTCACTGCCGGATTCACATAGTCCGCAGTTCCCATTGTCCGTCAGACCTAGCTTTTTGAAGTAATACTTTACCAAGTAGGGTCCAGTGAATAGGCTTGCAATGGTTTTTATTTTGTTCTTTGATAGAAGAAGAATCTTTTTGCGTTATATATTCAAAAGGTTCTTGCCCGAGATCCTGTAGCGCATCTTGGCTGCCGATTTCCACCTAAGGAGTTCCGTCTGTCTATGCAAATTTGTCAATCTGCAGAACGGTTCTGGGCTTATTGGGAGAGCTTTGGAACGTGTTCTCGTTAGTTTATTGGCATTCTTATTTTTTTATATTCCTTGATAAGCTGGCGCCCAGATAAGAGCAATCTTGTTGTCTACTGTCAGGTTCTTGAGGGACTGTTTTCATTCTCAGATCATTTGAGATTTAATGTTATTTGCACTGATAGCTTTATAGCCGCTTGTGTGTTAGACAGAATATAAATCTTCTTGCCTTTAATACGCCTTTGCATACATTTTTGTGTAGTTTTATAGCAAGTAGTAGTTGTGTGATCTATCGCAACTGTCTTGGCTTGCATAATTGAGAGTGTGCTACCCAATACTATTGTGTACAACCTACTAACTGTTTTATTTATTAACTGATTGACATGAAACTAACACAAATGTTAAGTGAACCTTACTACAATATATTACTAAAAACCACATCCAAATCAAATAAGCCGTTTCTAAAATTAGCGTGCACAAATGCACAGATTAACAGCAAAAAATTCTAGCATTTACGGTTTTAGATGCTATTTGCATTTATAAAATTTTTCTCATATATCTGATGCGATCTGTTACATTTTGATTTTATGTATACTTAAAAATGTAACTATATATTCATTTATTATACACAAACATGTAAAAAACACATCAAAATGCAGCTACAATTAATAAACCTTGCTAAAAGATTGAAACCTATCAGAAAAATTTAAGATTAGTCTTATTATTTTACTCTTATTAATTATTAATAATAAGGTGTAATTCAAAAGTAAATTTATATTGACAGATGAGTCCGATTAGCGTGCCATTTAATGAACTTTATTAAATATACAGCAAAATATTACTTAGAACCAATTAATTACATTCTGTACACGTTTAACACTACACAATATTCTACAACGTAGAATTATTTTAAATGGTTAATAAGACCTTTATGTGTCTATTTTGTGTTCTAAATGACAAATTCTAGATGTAGGTGGTTGCTCGCTACAACTCCAATGCCTTCTTTGGAACCTTTTTATGAGCTACATGTTTGGTTGTTTTGTAAGTAGCACACCAACACTGAATTTATCATTTAACTTCAACAGAAACAAGTAGGCGCTTTAAAAATAATTATTTAAAGCGCCTACTTGTTTCTTCTGCGGCCAATTTTTATAAACCCAGTTCTAAGCTACTTAATATATTCACGATTGATACCATTCCATGCTTATCTTAGTGAAAAAAAGAATATTTTTTATATATAACTTAATTCGTCGAGATAAAATCTTTTGGTATACAAAAACAAATTCTTGAAGATATACATAAATTTGATTCTTAGAAAGTCTACTAAGAGCCTAGTATTTTTCACCATCCAATCATTCCAATTTGCCAGGTCGAAATAAGAATGATAAGTGTACCGTCGTCTTAATAAAAGCAATAAAAAAAACATGAGATTTCTTTAATATAGCCTTGCTTTAATTTCAAACCGATTACAAAATGATTCATTACTGGAGCAAACACGAATCATAATAAAATAATTAATAAAACAGGTTAGCGTATCTCTTCTGTCGGTGGATTACCATATTTTTTCATCTCTTGAACGTTCGTTATTAATATCGCTTCTGTTTATAAACAACACAAGTTTGCAATTTCGCAAAAATCATTAATTAACTTCGCGTCATTCGATGATAAGAAAAATGACTTTTAGCATAAAATCAATTACCATTTGGAGAAGCTACTGACTCTTCTTGCAAGTAGTTGCTTGCTTGTTGAAGTGTTTCCCAAATAAACTGCAATCTTCATAGAGTGGCTGTAATAACAGAAGCGGTCTTCTTCAAAGGATTCCAATGCTGGATAAGAACATTGTCAAGTAAGAAAGTCAATTAATGAATAATTACCTGGCTCTGCATCGGCAATTAGTTAAGTAGCTAGGCTGCTTCGACAAAAAAAAATATTCCACCATCGTATCCGCTCCAATGTCAGTTCTACACATATCCACACATACACGTGTTCAAACATATACAGCAACCATGATTTATTTTGCCTGTATACTAATTATTAAATTCAAAAACAATATAAACAAAATAAACCGCACCAAATGTAGACTACTTTAAATCAAAATATTTATAAAATTTATGCTAAATACTTTTCTAAAGTTGCACGCGGTGCTTTAAGCCTTTCTTGATAATACCATTATCGTATGAACATACATATGCACTTCACGACTTGGATAGGCCACGTTCTCTAAACCCAAGAATCTGAGCTTTCTGCATTATTTTTTTGCAAAATGTAACTCTGAATGTAGACTAACTTAAAACAACACAAATCTAAATATCTACTACTATTCTTCACATAAAACATTACAAATTCTACAGATCTTAGTAAATCAGATTTTAATAAACCATGCTACCTTAAGCTGATCTAGTTAACAAAGTTTGATTTAAATCAGCTAACATGTTCATTAGAATTTAAAGATATGTTTACTAAATAAAAAAAATACAATTTGAAGCTTTACATTTTATTCAACAAAAAAAATACTTCAAAATTTAAACTACAAAAAGTGAGTGGCATAATAATTTTCTATTGTAAAACAAAGCAGCATTTGTTTCTTATGTATATCTAAAACAAAAAGATTAATAAATTATAATTCATTCAAACAACATCTGTAAACTTAGATACAATTTGAAACCAAAAGTATATTGCTGATTGGACAAGTTATCACGTTGTGAGAAGTTCCAAGACGAACAAACCATGTTTAAGCTAACAGGTCTAGTTTGAATGAATTATATCTTTCTATTTTATATATACATAAAAAACCAATGCTAGTTTTTTCTTATTTAGAGTAAAAACCATTTGCATAACAACATGTGTAGAAATTTTTTCTCAAAAAAATGTAGCCTTTAATAGATGTCATTTGTTTTATCACATTATCTATATTTGTAAGATTTGCCTTTGTTGTTATCTGCTCACAAAACTGTTTTTTTTTATACACAAACAAATGCGTAGAAAGAGACGTTAAACGGCATATCTAAGAAAAGAAAACCCATTTTTATTATTATTCTATGACAAAAGAGAGAAAATTATCTATTGTATCACACCGTAGATTCCATTGCACTCTTACGCGTACTGCAACCAATTTATGTATTATAATAATTAAGCAAATCAAAAACTTGGAAAAAACCGTCTTTAATATGATTCACTATTATTTTATTTTATTAGTTTAGAATAGCAGTGCCAAAAGCGTAGTCAGTCATCTGGCAATAATAAAAGAGTCAAATTAAAAGTGGTGTAAGAAGTTGATTAAAATAACAGTGTAAGAAGTGAAGCTTAAAGTGTGGATATATTGTTTTGGTTCCAAGTTTGAAAGTGGTTCCTAAAGTAGGGTTTCTAGAAGTTTACTTTTGAAGAGAAATGAATTCAAACAATTAGAGCTTCTTTCTTCTTAAAATGGTCTTGTTGCTATAAGACATTTAGTTACTAAATTAAGATTTACCGAGACTACAGATTAGTCATATTTTAATCTTCTGAAAAAATGAAATGTTTTACAACATCTAAAGCTTTTGGTAAACATTTTCAATAAACCAGAAAGTAAACAACTTACTAGAATTTTAAGAAATGAGCCCTGTAATAAATTAAGCAAAAAAAAACAATGAAAACAAAAATATAATGCTCTTCAAATGCATTGAACTTTTTATATCAAATAACGTATGCAAAAATAAGTCAATGCGCTTTGCAAAATGTGAGACAAGCAGTCAGTAAACAGTTAGTCAGCAAATATTGGTTCAAAAGCACTCAACAAAGTTACTAGAATTATTATTATTATTAAATGTTATTCAATGCGAAAAATGTAAAAAATTGATAAAAAGGTAACAAGTTCAAAACAGAACAAACAACTTTCCAAAGTTTAAAATGTTATTTTGGGTCTTATAGTATTTGAGATTTAACCTAAAAGTTGTTTCAATCAGTGTTTACTTCATAGGCAGCTGACTACTTTGTTTAATTGAATATTAGTGATTATTTTACTTACCGTCTTCTTAGGTCAGTAGTTAGATGGCTGACAATAGTGCGTTCAGAGCCTGGCCTAATGAATAGCTTGGGTTTGAGTCACAACAGTCGGAAGTCTTTTTCTACAAAAAAAAATAGCTTTTGTTTGGCTATGGCGGTTTGTGTGTTTGTAACTGTAGGAAACAATACATTTAACACAACAAAAAGTTGGTAGTGCAATATCCTCTGTTAATCTCTCTTTTATCGTATTTTTTATTTTATTATTTGCTACGTAGGTTTCAATATCTAACCTAAAAAATTTAAGTTTTTGATAAAATTTTATCAAAATTTTAACCAAATAATTAAAATAGAAATAGCACTTGTATTGAAACTGAATTATTCTAATGTTAACTATGTCAATTAATGTCAAATAAGCTAATCTTTAATAAAAAATATGTTTTTTTCGACAACTAGTTGTCAAATATTGACATTTACATAGTAACCAATAAAATAACTCTTTTTGTTTGCAGAACGCAATAGATATTTATGCATTAAGGGAGATATGAATGTTTTTTCTCCGAGGTTGACGTGTTACAGACCAAGGGCCGGAGGCCCGCGGTCTGTAAGTCTACCGAGGGTGAAAAACAGAATATCTCCCGTAGTGCATTAAATATTTTATTTTTTAGCAACATTATATTCTTTATTTTCAACATAAAACGTAAAAAAAACATTCAAAATTTGAAAAAAATGTGGATATCAAAGGTGGTTTGACTGTGCCGTTGCTACGATAGTTGCTACAGTTACATAAATTTGTTTTTCAATCAACAAAAAAAAAATGTCTGGAAGCAGCAGCGTTATTCCTCACACTGTGATTATAAAAGCGGAAAAAGCCAGTGAGTTATTGGTTCCGAAGAAGTCTGAACATTTGTACATCAAAGAATATGACCGATTTCATGTATGGATGGTGAAAAATGGGGTTACGGATATAAATGGAACTGTAATGTTAGTCGAAGTTCTGCAACATTGGCGGCAGATGGTGGATTAAATATGACAAAGTTGAAGCGACTAGGAGGATGGAAAAGTTCAACTGTTGCTTCAAATTACTTGGCGGATAGTATGGAATCAAAAAATAATATATCCCGTGTGATTGCTGGGGTGGAAAATATTGAAAAACCAAGATCGTTGGCTGCTGAAAAAGCTACAAACTCATTCAAAAGCAACCAGTTTAGTGGAAAGTTTGAAAATTGTACCTTCTATTTGACTCGTGAACAGGCGCAGGAAATTGAGGAAGAAAAAAGTATCAGAAATCCCTAGGGAGTTATGACTATCTTTTCATGTATTGTATCTATGTTGAAAATAAAGAATATGATGTTACTAAAAAATAAAATACTTTTTACATCCAGCATTTTGCATCTTGCAGTTTTTTATAGAAAACCACAAATTAAACAGTTTTAATTTTTTTTATTTTTAATAAAAAATAAATTACTTTCATAAGTAAAAAACATTCATCCGTCGCCTCTCTAATAAATTTCTGAATTTCAGTTTACGCTAAAACTTTTATTTTTTTCTTAGAATTAGACCATTGCATAAACTCTCTTTGTCATGATTTTTGCGGAATTAGAGAAGACACTGCATTTCGTACGGCTTCCGAAACGTTGAAAGGAAGATCATCATTATCACTTTCACACATTACAAACGGTGAACAAACTAAACGTTTTCGTTTTTACAAAATTGTTTGATTTTTTGACGTTTTGTTACTTGGTTGCTGTCATCATTATTAAACGACTACATCATTTTTTTGGATCAATAAACTGACGGCGATGGCTGACATTTAGCAAATTCTTGACAAAGTTAGTTATGATTATTTTAGTTTTTAAAAAAATGTTGTTTGATACACGATTGCAAAATTCTCTCTATCGCTTGCAAAAAAAACTGCCATTTTCAAATGCAAAAGTATCATTTTGCAATCTATAATCAAAAATACCAATTTTCTTTACCAAAGCATTGATATTTTTGGTAAAAATTTTGCTGCAACCGAGCATTATAGTGCTTAAATATCTAAACGCTTTTACAATTTTAAGCATAACGTACTCAATCTAATTTATGATAAATTAGTACAATAATTTAAAATAAATTTACTGTGTTTAATATTAAAATAATACCTAAAAAAAAAGTTGTCTTTTAAATACTTTATTCAAAAGATGTAGAACAAACAAATAAGTTAGGAACTATAATATATACCTGAAGCATGTAAACCATAAAATTATGTCTTCCGATTACATTATTAGTCGTGTACCATCATCATCAACATCCGGCCAATTTAAAAATATTCCTAATTAAAATTTATAAATCAGAAATCTTTGTATTTACCGAAAAAGACAGGCGCGGTGCTCATGCATCCACTTTTCATTAACCAAATGACTTTATTTAATTAAGATTTGTAGTTTTATTACAAATAAAAATATTTATAGTTTAATGTGTGCACTCAAACAATTTTAATGAATTAAACCTTGCTGCTAGCTGTGCAATCAATCGTTTTAATAAATTTTATTTACTATTTAAATTTTTGTTTTATAAAATAAGCTGCTCTAGCGTGCTTATTGATTTGTGCAATAAAAAACAGAGTTAATTTTCATCTCACTTTTTGTCATGTCTAATGTTAAAAAATATCAACTTTATATAGGCACAACTGATGTTAGAGCATTACGTTTTAACTATCAAAATAAAACAATCTACGTTAGAAACATGTCTATTTATTCAAATTTTTCTTTTTTTTAATTTTTTTTTAAAGTAAATATTTGTTAAAATAAGATACAGGACTTACAAGTGTTAGACACGTTTAACTCAAGTCAGGTGATATGGCGACATATTACGGAGTAATATGTCGCCATATGTCCTCTAGTAACTCCGCAGTTTGTAGTTTGATGTTTCGTACAAATTACTTCTTTACATTTTTTTCTTTTTTATAGGTATATAAAAAGCTGCCCTAGGCAATTAATACCTGGCTGAGGTTCGGTATATTAAGAAAGTGCGTTGCTTAATAAGAACCTAGTCTTGGTTGCTCCTCTGCTTAAAATTGTATGCTCAACTAGAACCTTAGTCACAGAGGCGAGGGTCAAAAGGTTTGAACAAGAAGTCTATTTGCGTCACTCTACCTAGTAGAGAAAACATCAAGACTAAATATCCAAATGCCGTCAAAAAAATTCTATTTTCTTGACGCATTCAACCTTATACCACTGTGTTTGTGATAAAATAACCTTTATTTTTTCTTTCAATTGGTATAGAGTTTGTCTGAAAACCAAACCGGTGCAATAAATAAAAAAAAAATTTTTTTAATTGTTAGTTCATATCATATTTTGGACTGAAGTTTTTTGGACAACTCAAATGCAATACATTTATTAACATATTTAATTAAATATAAAATACTTTTTATCTATTAACCAGCTCGGTGAAGATGGTTCTTTAATGGGATCCTATACTATTATTGAAAAACAAAAGTACAGAATAAAAAAAATTATACAATAAGAATAAAAAAATATATCAAATTTCCAATCAACAATAACAAGTCATAAATACAAAAATTTTTGGTTGGGTTTATAAATTGTAGAAAACAGCTACATGAATTATTGTTGCAACAATATTACTCAAAAAAGAACGGTCTTAAACAACAATTTAAAATTTTGTCTTCAAAAATAACTATTATTTATGATTTCAAATTTGAATTTGGTTCCCTGTGTGACTAATGACAGAAAAGTGTGATCTTTGCAGAGATAAAAGTACGGTGGTGTAATCAAAAGGTTGCTTTAGATGTTGAGTGCTATGTCAAAGAGCCTGCTGCTCAAAAGAAATAATTAAAGGCAAGATTGATAACAAGGTGTTGATTCTTCTAAAAAAATAATGCCTTAAAAAAATTTCTAAATATATGCCAAGCGTAGAAATCTGCTAATAGTAATCACTCAATTGCGGTTTAAACCGCCTGAAAGTCGCTATGGCAGAAGCTGGCAGCCCCTTGTGCTTGCAACAAAAAAAAAGTCAAGTTCTGTGACGCTTATAAAGCGGAAAAGCATTCACCAACGTCAAGTACTAGTTTTTTGGCACAACTGAGAAACTACGCTAATTGTACTAATTGTATTTAATTGCACTAAAGACGGACCAAGCAATGAATCTTGTTCCGCTTTCGTCTCACCTCTTATCATTTATATTTCTTATTGCTTAAAAACATTGTGTTTTACTTTTTTATATATAATTAACATATTTTGATTTTTATAAATAACTACTACATTATCTAACGAAGGCATAGCTGAGCTGCATATTTGGCTTGTATGAAAATATGTGTAACGCATGGTGTTAATTACAATATCAAAGAATACATTTTTGCAATAAATAATAATTTAGCAACCAGTTTAAAAATGTATTTAGGCACAACGTCTTAACTAGATGTAGCATCGCCTGTCTGGAAATTAATTTAGAAATCTCAAAGAGGGCCTTTAGACTGTATCAAGCGTAATGAAATTGATCAGAAAGGTAGTTTCTGATTAATTTCATTCTGGTATTATCTGCAAATATACAGTGCAAACATTAAACTTTGCTCCAACAAATTTGACCGATTTGCCGTAGAAAGTGTTCGGCGTCAAATAGCGATCAAAAGGTGTTATTTTGCGCACTGAACAGTTACAAGTTTAAGCAATAAGTTGACTGCAAGTAGCCTATAGAATAGCTTTACTGGATTTTTACTGAAAATTTTTTATGAAAAGCATATTATTTGAAATGCAAGGCTTAATTTAAGCTTTGCTTAGGCAGCAAACATGTTTTGTACGCCAAAACTTGCTAGACATTATGACATTTCTGACAAAATTTTGAACCGAGAAAAGTTGACTAATTGTTGTAAAAAAATATTTATCTTTGTCCTGATAAAACGGTTCTCAAATGATAAATAATTTGAAAGTGCCGAATTTTATTTTCAATTTAAACCAAATTAAACACTTATAAAATTTAAATCAAATATTTATTGCTCAAAAAATTTTAGAGGTCATAACAATAATCCTGTTTCAAAGCTTTGAAAAGAGGAATTGCTCACAATTAGACAAAGCAGCGGCGGGTCGTCCGTTCAGGGCATTTAAATGTGACATGATAAGTGGTGGTAGTAGAAGTAGTAAAATGTATGTGTATGTTGTATGGCCCGACCATTATATGGTTTTGTGAGTGTCTGAGTAGGGACATAATAGTGATGATGATGATAATAATAATAATAAAATAAAATGCGGGTGACAACAAAATTATTCCAATGAAAGGCCATAGCTTTGCGCTCCGTCTGACAAGAATAAAAGACGCTTTCGGTTTGGAAAATATAATGTTAAAAGACCGACAAGCGACGATTTTAAGGCAATTATACAATTTAACATGTGTATGCAACTCGGACCAGTTACTTTATACACTTTCATCGAGGGAATTTCGATCGCAGCTTTAGATAGTCATGGAAGAATAGAGGGCTGGGTGGAGCATGTGGGTGATGTGCAAGCAATTATTACAAATTTGGAAGCAGCCAAAAAAAAGATGACCTAAATCTTGCTCATTTATTCTTAACAACCCAATCAGTGTAGGTGTAAAGACTAACAAAGCTCCAAATTATTGAAATATATGCCAATTTAACAGAAAAACTTTTGCAATAAAACTCATAAATAACAAAGTTAAAACACTTATTAGTACAACTTTTAAAAGCAAGAAAAAATATTGAAAACTAGAGTTATGTTTTGGCTAAATTAAATAAACTGAAATGACAAATTAATGTTTTATTTGACCGAACGTAGTCACTTTTTGTTGTTAAGCATGTAAACAGCATAAAGTTTTGTACATATTTAAACGAACACTTAATACTAGCTCCTATTGGGCGACAGCCTAAAACGTTCGAATTATGAAGATTGCTGCATCAGAGTTTGAAAATAATAATCATTATTTTTATTTATATATTTTTTGGCAGCATTGCTATACAGCGCTATTTGTAGATTAAGAAGCTTTTAAGTGGGTATTGATAGCAATCAATCATTTCTACTATTTTTATACTATAAAAAACAATTTATGTGGTGTAACAATTTTACCTGATAAGGGTAAAGATCACCTTTTGTTTTCTCATTTCTGTTTGTCGTTTTTTAGCAACGTTTTGTAAATGCCATTTAAAATTATTTATTTACTATACTATATTATCTTAATAAATAATATTTATACTAAGTAAGTTATCAACTGAGAAAATTGAGTAAATGTAATAAATTCCAGAGAGACGAATTTAGAAAATTGTGTGATTTGGAGGTTTGAAATGTATTATTACGGGCGAGTGAACTTTACTCTGGTCATTTATGAGAAAAAAGCCTAAAGGCCTATAATAAAATGGCATTTATCCATCATTACTAGCCTCAACAAAAACGGTTCCTGAATTTAGATCAGGAATTAGTTATACAGCCCTTGTCTGATGGTCCTATGCTGATGATGCAATCAAAATCGATTCGAATTGATGGTGACATTGATAGATTTTTTAGCCGCGGAAATTGCTTCAAAAAATTTTTATCGTCTTGTATAAGCCCAACTATCATTAATAAAATATAAATAAAGAAGTATTACAAGGACAGAACTATTATGTGTTGCAAAAATATAATTAAGTAACTTTTAAATTAGCAATTTTTGTCTAAAAGTTTTTAACAGCAAATAATTAATTAAGCGAGTTTGCAAAGTAAACTTAATTAGTTAACTTTTTTGATAAAATGCGATTGAAATAATTTTTTTAATCTTGTCGGTCAGTGATTGCTTCTCTAAAAACAGTTTTATTGTAAAAATACATCAATGTTGCTATGATACACCTTTTAAAGCAGATTGATACACAGCTTTACGACAACAAAGTAGTACTTTGGAAAATTGACGGATATTTATTAACACCACGCCTGGTATGAAATTTTGAACATAATGTTTATTCTTGATTAGTTTTTACGGTGGTACAGGCGTGTATTATTATTGAATGAGCTCTGACGTTTGACGGCGCAATTATACTATTAACAGTATTAAACTAAATTGCGCAACAGAAGCTGATCTAAATAACTTATAAACGCACGGTATATTAAAAATAATAAATTTAGAACCACAACAAATTGTGCTTGCATTTGATCATTTGATATTATGAAACATTGAACATTTTAATGTTTCATAATACTTTTGGCACTAACAAACCGCAATTTTGAAATATCAAGTTCTAACATTATTTTAATTCTTTACAACAGTTTAAGTCAAAACTTACTATCACTATAAACTGTATCTGATTACAGAATCTGGAGCTAGCAACTAAGCTTATTATAATTTTTTGAGCTTAAAAAAATATGGGTTTTATCAATTTTTGTGTGCTTGTCAAAAATTATGTTTCCAATACGTTTGTCGTTCTCTGATAATAATTTTTTATTTAACGAGTTCAGAGAGTGGAAGCCGATTACCGATTTTTTTAATTTTAAAATGGTTTTATTGTTTGGTTGCTATAATTTTATCAAAATAATAAAAAGAAAATTTATTTTTGGCTGCAAAGTAAAAAGCATCAGGGTGTAGGAGAATTAATTTTTGATGCATAATCTAAAACTATCGATCTTTGAGCG
This sequence comes from Lagria hirta, assembly GCA_947359425.1. Classification (NCBI taxonomy): domain Eukaryota; kingdom Metazoa; phylum Arthropoda; class Insecta; order Coleoptera; family Tenebrionidae; genus Lagria; species Lagria hirta. The sequence continues at coordinate 3,318,662 of OX375802.1, read as the reverse complement.
ATCACTGCAAAATAGCAATAACATACATCGATATGACAAATGTCAATACAAGTTACCTCCACTTTTAATTTTGTAGTGATCGGTAATGGAAATGGCACCTAGAATATTCAAAGTTATATTATCATCTTTACCGTTCAACAATAAAAAGTTGTATATCTGGTGTTTCAATAAGTATAAAAAATATGTTTGTTGTAAAAAAAAATTTTATTAATAAACGTACCTGAAAAGTACACAATTTGGTAATTTTTATGGTAGAAATCGAGACCGACTGTAAATATAATGTTTCCAGAGATGTCATTTGACTGTTAATTTGACGTTTACATGTCAGGAGGTCAAAAAACAATTTACAGTTGTGGTTTCTTGTGCTGAGGACACCACACATCTTACACTGTAGCATAAAAATTTATTCAGCTGTACGTCAAACATTACGAGAGCAATGATATTTTTGATAAATGATACATTTGATAAAAATGATAACAATATAGCGTATATTTCTTAACAATTTCTGATAAATCATTTTCTGCAGATATTAAATAATATGCAGTTACATTGATAGCTGTCTAATTAAGAAAGACTAACAACTAGAAATCTAACAACATTAGAAATGTTTACAAAAACAATTTGTAAGAAAATTATGACCTGATAAATCTTTTGGTTGTTTAGGTTAAATATCTAAAACTAAGAAAGAGCAAATAATGTTTATTCTTATTTTTAACCTAAAAAGAAAGTCCAAACAATTTAAAAATGTTACAAATTTTAACTGGTTCTTGTAAGAATTTTTTTTTCTTATTTTTGTTGTTGAGAGTCTTCTAAGAGGTCGTCAACCAAGTGTACTGTAGGTTTATAAATTATTTAATCGACTCTTGCAATAAAATTTTGAACATATGTTTATTTTTTTTTATTCTATCCCAACTCAAAATAAAATTTTCTCGTCTCTCGACAGCCGAGAAAGTACATCATTTTTTGGCTAGCCGAGAATAGATATTTATGCATTAAGGGAGATATGAATGTTTTTTCTCCGAGGTTGACGTGTTACAGACCAAGGGCCGGAGGCCCGCGGTCTGTAAGTCTACCGAGGGTGAAAAACAGAATATCTCCCGTAGTGCATTAAATATTTTATTTTTTAGTATTTCATTACTGCTTTCTTAATGAAATTATATGAAAAATAACAACATCCGAGAATGCGTGAATGTGTAATTGCTGCAAATGCATGGTAACCATGTGTTTGAGGGTGAAAAACTTTACAAAGTCCCAAGGGAGATATGAGATACGTTTTATATATCGTATCCATGACGAAAATCAACAATATCATGTCACTAAAAAATAAAGTACATTATTTCTCGGTTAGCCACAAAAAAATAGTATATTGTAATCCTAGGCGGCAAAGTGGTATTTTCCCAGGCCGAGAGAAGATATGGACAGGCAAGCCTGGCCACTTCTCAAGGCATGGAAAATCACTTTGCGGCCGTAGTTTACACATTATTTTTTATCCTACACAAATTACCTAATAATCGAGCATTATCTTAAAATCGATTTGAGGTTATTACCGCCAATCGTCAATTCAAAATGCAAAACTTTGACAGATGTCAAAATTTCATGGATTACTTGACTGTCGTGATTTATTTACACAATTTATCTTGCGCAAAAGTAGTTTTTAAAATAAGATTGACGTTCATAAACAGCAAATGTGATTTTAACACCGCTCATGAATAATGGGACGTTTAGAGTATTCTTGGCGCAGGGCGACTGTTCAACCGTCTAAATAAATTTCATTTTTCTTACAACAGCGACGCCTGGCGGTAAAAATCAGATTTTTTTTTCTCGGCTAGCCGAGAAAGTACATTATTTTTTGGCTAGCCTGGAAATAATGTACTTTCTCGGCTGTCGAGAGACGAGAAAATTTTATTTTGAGTTGGTGTAGGATAAAAAATAGTTCTTCAAAATAAAAAATGAATATGTCAAAACAATCGCTATCTTATCTTTTATCAAGTGTTTTAGCGGTCTGAGAAAAAGCTGAGCATTTTTTTAACAGCTTTATTGATATGCAAAAAACTCAGTCAAAGCAGGTTATTGCTTTTAAGCTTATACTTAGCAAATATTGCTTCCGACTAGACAATTTGTTTGCTTACTGACACAATTGCACTGAAAATTTCATTTACTATGTAGTTAAGTAGTCTCTGTACACTAAACAGCCAAAGTCAATAAATAAATTAGTAAGTATTCCTCAAAACGAATTTAGTTTATCTATTTAGTATATTTATCTATCAACTGTACTGCTAGATCTACAAAGAAAAAAAAAATAAGCTCTTCTTAGGTATTAAAGCTCAATCAAATTGCCAATTTTGGCAAATTAGCTTGAAGACAGGATTGTGCTATTATAGTTAATTATTCTTAATTTTATCAGCTTCATATTTTAGCAATTTTTGTGAACTGGATAAATTGGTTGTCCTTTTTTATGATAAAACGTTCATTAAAATTTTTATTGCACAATAAGTATTATTATTGATTGCACAATAGGGCAATGTGAATGCGTTCAAAAATATATAATAATAAAAATTTAAAATATAATTATTTACTGCAATGCATTTATCAGTTAGACTCCATGTGTTTACAGCCGAATCGTCGAGGAGCAGCTGCCAACCTAACAAACATAAAATAGCTATAATAATGATAGTTCTGACAGTGTATTAGCTTTATTAAAACAAGCAAAGACTTCTACAGTCCACTGAAGCAGAACATTATTTTATTGCATCCTCTTAAACCGAGTGTGGTCCTTATTCTCCTTCTGCATATATCTATGGGGTATATAGGGTCTCAGTCTCATCGTTACACGCAATTTAACATATGATAAACTGCTTGTGACATAACAATACTATATGTGTATCGCAGACTATGTATGAATTGGAAATTTGGAAATTTTGGTACCTACTCTCGATGTCGAAAGAGCAAAAAACCCATCGTTATTGCACCGATGAAAAAATACGATTAAATTTTATTATAATTTGATTTATTATGATTAATTATTATTAATACTATTAAAACAACTAAAACGTTCTTTTTAAAGATCTTTTTGTTAACATTTTTTCTCTAATTTGCATAAAAGCTGTGAGAAATTATGATGACAGTTGTTAATATTAATTGCTTATAAAAAAAGCACCGGCCTAGGGTTTCGGCAATTTTATGAGAGCTGCACGAATTAGTAGCTTTTAAAAATTGTAAGTATGACGATAAGAAAATCAAAATAGTAATAATAATTATTTGTGAGATTCAAATCTGAAATTTAAATAGTGATAGCGGTGATAAAATGCGTTAAGAAACGTAAAGTGGATATTATATGCTGTAAACGTTATATATTTTAAAATAATTGTAAAAGACACGCATATTTTTATGTATGCAAATTACAAATGAACAGCATGTTCTAAAGTTTTTTTTAATAGCAAATTCCACTCTAACAAACAATATTTAAATACAATATTTTAAATTTTGTGTTTAAAAATAAAATAAAAAACTTAGAAAAAATATTTATTTTGTCCGACACTGCTTCAATATTATATCTCTTCAAACAAGAAAATCTCCCTTAATGCCCTTGCACTCCAGGGATTTGACGTTCGCCCTGACCGCAACATATCATAGCTGATATCAAATCTGGATTATTTTTTGGCTTTCTATGAACTTCTGGGATTTGCCGTCATTTAATGCATTAAAATTCGGTTTGTATTCAGAATGGTTTAGAGGGAGTGACGATAAAAGAAAAAGAGCAATAAGTCAAACAACTAAGCTAAAAAGTTTTATTAAGGAATAGGTAGAGCACAAATAGCAAACTTTTTTAAGATTTTAACATCTGTACAATTTAACTAATTTTATTTTTGGTAAATTATCAATAAAGCTCAAATACATAATAGCGCTGTAAACGAAGGACGCTTGTTCGGCTACCACACTTTATATTTTATTTTTTTTTTAATTTAATATAAATCTGATTTAAACTGACCAATAACTATGCGTTTTTTGACTTTCTACAACCTCATTGTCTAGATGTGCTTAATATTCTCAAGTTAGTTAAAAAAAGATTATTTATTAAAACAACTTATTAATTTTGTTATAACATTAGTCTTCTTTTTATTTTTAACGTAATTGTTAGTCTCTATACGATAAGAGCTCAATAAGTTTGAAACATGTCTGAAACTATAAAATATTTATTCTACATAAACAATAATTTGGAAAATAATGGTTTTTGCATATAGCTAGAAGTAGTTTTATTAAAAAACAACAGATATTAATTATACTTTCATAATTATACTAACATTTCAACGAAATAGCATTTCTAGATTGTTTTTCATAAAACGTCAAATAAAAACAAACTATAAATTTTAGTCAAACGGTATTGAAAAATTGCTACATTTCTTAATTTTGACGTGTATTTATATGACGTAACACTGAAATATTAGAAAATTGTATTGTAGCTAAATTATTATGTTTAAGTTTTGAAAAATTGCACAATATGTTTAAAAATGGTGTAAAATAAATGAAATAAACAGGTAAGCTTGAGCTATCAAAAATTTTAGTTACATAGGGTACCTTTTGTTTATTGTAAAATCTCTCTCATGTTAGTTTCTATTATTATGCTGTCTATCCGGTTTTGCAAAATCTTCCCTATATTTCTTCTTTTTCTCTTCAATTATTCTGACACGAACGGACGAATTATCGTTCCAACACCAGACGTGTAAAGTTGCTTAGTTATTTTCTCGCCAACGGTTGGCAATGCCGATTGTTTTCGATTGACAGGCCACGAATAATGTTTACAAAAAAGGCGTAAAAATGTCGCTTTCAACTTGTCGTTTTGCCGCCTTCTTTGTCCGACCACTTAAATCCAACATTGGTTTCACATACTTTTCATATTTTTACATTATAAATCATAGGTAAGGCCGATCTGATCTTGTTATCGCACTTCCGTTCAATTACCGTTTTTTTATGATTTTTATCTTTGATTTTATGACATTACTTGTAATAACAGGCTCTCGATTGCTGGAATGTTTGGTCGTTAGTGGCCTAAATACTGTTAAAGAAGGCAAACTTTACACTAATTTTTGTTAATTGGATTGTTTAGCTCTGCTGCCACTTTTAAAAAGGTCTCTTTTTGTTTATAATTATAAATAGTTAAAAATTTACCGATTTTTAATAAACGAGGTCAAAAGTTAAAGTCATATATAAAATTACGTTATTATATTATAACTATAAATATATATATTATAACTATAAATCAATTTTATTTGTATTTTAATAAATTAAAATAATATGTTAAAATGTATACGTCAAACATCTTTTTTTTCAGGCTTAAATACCAAATTAAAATGTTTTGTGAGTACAGAGTGTATAATATTAACATGAATCAAAAGCAGCTAGACTCTTTTGACAGCAGGTCTTATTTCTTACAACAAGTTTATAACCTAGTTACTATTTATTCATTTATAACAGTTTCAGTTGTTAGAAAATGTATATACAATTCAAAATGAATTTTAAAATGTGTTATTAACCAATTAATATATCTTGCAACGTTTTATAGAAGCCATAGTAAAACGTAATTTTAAATTGCATTTATATAGCATAATTTTAGATTTTATAAAGATATACAAAATAATTCATCTTTTTAAAAACTAAATAAATAAATTTTACTAATACAAAAATTCAAATAAAAGCTTTAATAATTATACTTTTTGGTTTTGCTATGCTATTATTTTTGATATAAATATGTATAGATTATTGCAACATGTAAACGAAACTAATTAATGATTATATTTTTAATAGTGTAAATAATAATGTTAATTAGTAAGAAATGCAGTTGATAGAAAAATGAGGTGCAATTGAGAAAAAGTATTGTAATCAACTCTTACATGTTAACGCAATTGATAGTGTCGGTAATTTTAATGTTTAAATATTTTTATTAATTGTGGTTTTGAGTAATGTTTACTTGTTGGTTAAATAACTGATGCCCTAATATTTATTTAATTCTACATTTGCGCAAGTTATTTCATAAAATTGTGTTAAAAAAATAACAATTAACTCATATACTGTTTGACTATTTGATTGCATAATTTTTTGAGAAATCAAAAAACAAAACAAAAATAAATGCTAAAATATAACTAAACAAAATAAAATATTATCTTATGTTTACTTATCAAAGAGCAGACTTAAAGATCATATATTCATAAATCAAAATCAAACCTTTAAAAAAATTTTTAGCCAAATCTAAAAAAAAAGCGGTTATGTTCACAAAAATTTTAATATAGCAACTAAAAATATACAAATATGCTTTTTCTTGCTACAAAAAATCTTTAAACTTAAACAACATTTTACGGTCTTAGACAGACTTAAACAATTAAGGTTATATAAGAATAAAACTGTCAAATTACTGAAACAAATAAACTTGTGCATCAATGTATGCAAAAATAATTACTCAAACAAAGAAATATCAAGTTTAGTAAATTTTTCAAAACCTTTAATAAAAAGGTTATTTATTATTAAAGATAAATAACTAATTAGTAATTATAATTCTCATCAACAAACAATAATAAAATTTAACATTTATTTTGAGTTTTTTTGCATTTTTTAGCAACAGTTTCTAATAACTGATTATCAAATGTAGTCATAACAAATGCAATTTATAACTTAGATCTAGACGCTATTCAGTTATAGTTTAGAAGTTTTTATCTCTTGTAAGTGGATTCAATAATTCAATAGATACTTTGACTGTACTAAATTTCGCTAAAATTTTGCAGTATAAATTTTTAAGTATAAACTATAATTTAACTGTTCTAAACGTTATCATTCTTGCAAACTATCACATAAATAAAATGTTTAATTTCTTATTTGTGACTTTTTTTTTGATATGGATGTATTAGTTTCAAGTTCAAAAAGACTATACGGTATTGTCTGTCATTTTTTGTATAATATTTTTATATCTAATTATATTCTTGTTTTAATTTTTATTATGTAACTGTTTTAACATTATTGGTTTTAATATTTTGTCTTTTATTTTTAATAATCACATAATATTCATAATAAACATACTTAAAAAAACAATCAGCTACACATGCAAAACTTAAACATATGATATATTAATATTAAAATGAATAGATTAAAAAAGAGGTAAAACTATGTGAATATTATTAAATTTACTAGGGATAAATTCCTCAAAACACTAAAACAATTAATCAGCACCTTGAGAGTGAAAGTATGTACAATGTACATTTATAAATATATTACTTTAAATAAATATTTTTTGTTTAGACAGGATGCACACATTTATACAAAAAACTCTTGAATAAGATAAATGTATTTTCGGCTTTGTTAGCATTTCAGAGGCTGTCTTCTCATCTTCCAAAAAATGATGAAAATAAGGCAAGTGCTCCGTTTTTAAACCGCTCCATGGGGGTTATCAGCGGGTGTCTATTCTACAGTTGTCACCGGACCGCTCGTTCTATGTTTCAAACCAGTCATCAATCTAAGATTTTATCGTTAACGAGATCTACTAGAGGAGACTTCTGTACCTGTCCTTTTCGTAGTCTCGTGACGATGCACGATCATTTCAAATATCCTACCTAAATCATCCATTCCACCTTAGCTTGTTGACAACCGAAAATTAATTTTATTCCTTTCTTTTAGATATTTTTCAATCATAGAAAAAACATAAGCTTGCTTAAAATTTTATGTTAAATTAAATAGTGTAAAAAAACTCAATTTATTATAATATTGTAATTACATTGTTTTGTTATACAAAATATGTATGTGTTTTTCTACAAATTTTGAGTAATGATTTTAAACTAAATGTTCAGAATTTGAAATCATTAAAATTGTTCTAAGAGTTTTCAAACAAATTTTTGATTATAATAGTTGATCATCATCATCATCAAAATGAAATATAATATACACAATTTTATCCTCAACCAAAAAAATACAATTTACTTTTATACGTCTAGGTTTGCTAACAATTGACATTAAAAAGTATAATACCAAGATGCATTTTTGTGGCAACTAGATGCTACAGATTTGGGATAATACTATTTAAGATAATAAATAAAATAAACAATAATCATAACGCTTTGCAAAAATTTGAATTTCTGGCCACGAGCGTAATTGTTTTTTATTTGTTCAATCATCTTTATAGGTAGTATATTTGGCAAAAAACAATTTAACACGTTTTTGACTGACAAGCATAAAGAACTTATATATCCTAACGTTGAATAGTGCATAAAGCTTTTAAAAAACGCTTATAAAATATTATCTTTTCAAAAACGAAATCTTTAACTTTTTGGGTTTTTGATAAACAGTTGTGTTCCTATTCTTTCTAAAGCAATTCATTTAAGTATTCTAATTTATTTAAACTGTGTATAAAAAACTTATAAGCAGTAATTGAACAATTTCAATTTGTTTTAATTTGTTATAATATGTAATATTGTCTACAAATGCCTTACAATTATAAAATTATTACAATTAAAATCATTATTGCATTATGTTATCTACTATCTTCTCTGCAGCTGTTTGATTAACAATAAAAAAAACAGTTTTGTACGCTTTTGCATTCAAAGTTTATACTTCACAAAACAAAGCTGTCAACCAGTTAATCAACTTGAGGATGTAATTTCACAATTAACAATAAAAACATACAAAAATTAATTAATGCTAGCTTTTTCTAGATTTTGTTTTTTTCGTGTACTTGATGGAAATTGATGGTTTAATCCAAAAGAATTAAGAAAAATAAGATCTTTCTTGTTATATAATTTTTTTTTTATTTATTGAATTTTTGTACACAACTGTCATTTTTACTTGTTATAACGTTTTGTCACATGATAAACAAATACTTGACGCTGGTGACATTGATAGTAGGAAGTTATAAGCGAAAAATTATTTATTCCATAAAGTACTCGAAAAAAGTACCTGTTCAACGCGTAAGAAAAAATTGTTTTTTAGCTCGGTAAAAATTTTATAGAGTGAAAAATCTGTTTTCACTCGCTAGAAAACAATCACTTTGCTTTACTTAATAAAAAATCCCCTACTTTTAAAAACCGGTTAAAAATAATTAATAAAATTTTTATTTATTGCAGCTTCTAGTTTATTTTTAATTAGAATGGCATTAGTAAGAGTTAAAACATCATTCATTTATTAACATAAAAAAAAATGTTTGTGATATAAAATTGAGCAAAATTGTGTCATTTGTATAAACTTGAAAAAATTTTTTTTAAAATAAAAATAGAAAGTTTTGAATCATAAACTATCTTCTAAATTCTAGATCGCGTTATAAATGTCTAAGTTATGAGATAAACAACGTTAGAAAAAGCAACCGACTTGAAAACCGTTCTTTTTTGAAATCGATTTAAAAATATTTTAGTATTGATATGATAAACCTGGGCATAAAATAAAATATAACAAAACTTAAGAAAACAAGAGTTTTGACAACATTTGATGTTGTCAAAATATAGAGGCTCCGTTTTAATGATAAAATTTTTTGATTTATCAATTAGGTAATTTATAGTTGATGACAGATAGGTAACGACCATATGAATATTTTATAATTTTTGTAATTTTTTTAATGCAAACAAGTTAATTTGAAATATAATGCTTTAGGCTAGAAATCAGCTGTAAAAGTTGTAATGCATCTTTGCTGCAGCGCCTCAAGCCAATATTCGGTACTTATTAATGGAGATTTATGCGGATTAGTGCCAGAACGACTGTCACATAATCATAAAACCGGCTCTGCTCTGCATCAGACAATTCTACTGCATTTCTTTTCTTTATTAGTAGAACGAATAAACGAACTTGTAGAAAAGGAACGAACGAGAGAATTAGCTGAAGAATTCAAACGGTAGTCACATTGTTGAGCTTTCCGCGAAATCAAGATATACCAACGAATTGATTAAACAGACGATTTTAGATGCTTAGAACGAGACAACTCGCATAAACTATTCAACAAAAAAATACCTAGCGAAGTTTATAACTCTTTTTAAGAATTGCTAGGAGATGCAGGAGGTTTGGAAGGCGACAATGTTTTTATAGGCTGGAGCTCGTCTTAACAGCCATTTATTAAAAAACTTTGCAACAATCAAAATCTAAACCTGCTCTGAAGTAGCTATAATTTTAACTCTGACATAGTTTTTCAACTTGGAGACGATTTAATAACGTTTAAAAAAGCTGATTTTCATATTTCAAAGAATTTTAGCCGTCTTCTATTAATTATCTTTAATGCTAATTGTATATTATTATTACAAATACTTAATTCTGTTAAGACTAATTGAAAATCTCAATTATTAAGATTGTTAGACATTAATATTATCAAATGTTGTTGCCAAATGAGTAAATTTAAACATAGAATGTTATATCTTTTTATATACCTAGAGTTATTCCAAAGATAGCAATCTTTGACTTTGGCTAAACATATCAGCTGTCAAAGATTAGGTCAAATTTTTAAAACAGCAACACTTGTGTGTCTGCTGTATTATCTGCATAAAAACAAAAAGAAATAAATATTAAAAAAAAAATTAAAATAAATAAATGCTAAGAATTAAAGAAGAAACAACTTTTCTTCTACGGTAGATATAATATTAAAGCTGGTAAAAAGTTTTGATTTTATTTATGAACACTAATTACTTTAATTCTTCGTCTTCTAATTATTGAATGTGAGATTTTAAATACAGAAATATGTTTTTGCAATACGAACTAAAATATTTAATAACTTTTTATAGTTTTATTTTATATGAGCTTCTTTTTTCTCTATTTATTTAGCTTTTTTGATATTTGACAGAACGATAACACAAACACACAATATAGCAAAAAACCAAAACAGTAGCTGAAATCATTTTAATGTCTACAAACAAAACAAAAAATAGGAGAGTTTTTTATATTAAATCTTTCGAAAAAAAATAAAACTTGCAAAAGATGTTAAAGTACAAAGTATGTTACTTCCTGCGGATGTTGTTAAAAATATGAACAACGTACAATGCTTTGCCTCTCTAGAGATTTGCATTACAAACTTCGGTACCCATCTTCACTGTTGGCTGGAACACTGCCATGCATTCATTTAAACAATATCTATTTGACAACTCTCTGAAGCAAAATAAAACCATAATAGATAGTCCAAGCAAATAAAAAAAAAATTTTTTTTTAATTAAAACAGTCTAGGTTAGCACATAAAAATTTATTGCAAGTTGGTGTTTTAAGCAATATTGAAAAAAAAGTTTGTTGTATTTAGTTGTGCTTATTCGAAATAAAATGTCTTAGTTCCACTGACAAGCCACGCCTATACCAAATAATTGCATGACTTCATTCTATTCCGTATAGCAAGGTATTCTATTCAAAAATGCCACCCTTTATTAACTTTAAAAACTCTTTAATTGCGCTATCATTTTTCAGTTTGTTGGACTGTTAAATAATTTTGACATTTGTTCTAATGATACTAAATGATTAATTATTTTAAAAATATGATTTTTTAACAAATTGCAGGCTATTGGTTCAAAGCTTTTACTGCGCACAGAGATTAGTTAAGTAAATGATATTTTTCTATAAATTTATTCTTTCTTCTCTTAACTGCTTATTGAATTGTATTTTTTATAAGTTTTTCAAATATTTTAGTTTATTTCAAAATAATCATAAACTATATGCAACCTCTTTTTTAATTTAAAGTTTGGCAAAGTTATGCAGACATTTTTTTAAACAATTGATTATTCATTACCGAAGAAAACATTTCACGCCACATTTATTATTTACAGATATAACTTTAGTTTTTTATTATTGTTATCTCGAATTATATATGCAACTGACTTTGTTAATTGATATCTCAAAACATATAGACGGTAAAAAAAAACTTTGGAAACCAATTCCGGATCTAGGCAAGGTGGACGCATGGCCATGGGTATGGTCATTCGTCGGTTGGTCTCAGTTGTAGTGGCTTCTTCTTTGATTGCTATATGGCACCAGAGAGTCGTAGATCGCCGCCGGTCGGCCGCTCAAAGACTGAATGTCACATAAACAACAACAGACTCTAAAGCCTGGCCTGCCCCCGAAGGCTACCGCTATACACCTGCATTTTGTTCCAATACCTACCGACACTCGTGGCAAAACAGAGTCGGCTTGGGCGCTTGGCTCCACAAACCACACAAATTAAACTTCATTACAAGCGTAACTGCAAAAGGGCCATTTATTTTAAATGTTACAGCCACCTTTTATAACTGAATAACCAAATAAATTGACAGTCGATTAAAACAATATATGATTATTAATTTTAGTTCAATAATTCATTAATGGAAGTAAATATATTGCATGGTATAGTTTAAATTACTGTATTTTAAACTATAAACTTAAACGATGTATCAAGCAAGCCGTAGAGATAGTGATGAACAGGGATATTGCACTGCGCCTTGTTTGAGCTATTGTGCTTCCTACATTTACAAACATACAAATATCCAAACACTAATGACCAGACGAAAGCCATCGTCTCTTTTTAACAAAGAATTTTTGCCTGTGTGACATTTGAATTCACGCCATTCCTTTAGCCAGGCTCTGAACGCACTATCGTCAGCTACCTGGCCAGCAAAACGACTAGGCAAGTCGTAAGAGTAAAAACTTTTAATAGCCCGACAGTGCAACATATAAAGTAAAAAAACACTCAATCAATTTAAAAGTATTTTTTACTGCTTAAATTAAAATTATTTTTTATTACGATTATTGTATTCTACTGTAATATTAATCTATTTAAATAAATTCAAATATAGATGTTCCAGGCTATCAATTCTTATCTTTAGCGGTTCTGTTTTTCTATAATATCTCTGCTAATCGAGCTCAATAACACCTGTTCTTATCTGAGCCAAGTTTCTAATTTAATTACCAAAAATGTTAACACTAAGTTTAAGTTAGCAGCATGACGCTTGACAGCTGACACTATGACAGTTAAAGCGAGAAAACGTAACTTTACGATCATAATTTTATTCAAAGTACTTAATGCAGTTTTTCTTACATAATGTTGAGTAACTAAAATCTATTTAAAAACGGTTTGTTGTAGAGTTAACAGATATTTTTAAAATGCTGCTATTTTTCTTTTAGTTTTTTTTTCTAAAAATTTTAAAGTTTTTTTCCTGTTGATTAACCGCTTTTCCCGCTTTGGTTGCTTAGAAAATTGTTGAGCGCCAGCGACTCTAAAACTTATCACAATCTTATTTTTTCAAAAATTTATCACTTTTGAATACTTAGTAAACTTTCTGCGTTAAGCTGTGCAATAGTAGTATTTATTTATATTTTCTTCATACCTCGGTCGAAAGTACGTACTTTCGTCCCTAATAACAGAGACGAAAGTTTAACTTTTAGTCCCTGTAAGATGAAATTCTTTCTTCCCTATAATAGCGGGAAGAAAGAATTCATCGTGTTTATTTATACTCGTAACTATTTTATATGACCAGCAACACTCGCTTCGCTCGTGCCGCAAATGTCGCGGCAGGCATCAAAAACTATCAGCATTTAAAGTTAAAAAAATAAAATTAAAAATAAAAGTACGTACTTTTGACCGAGGTATGAAGAAAAATCGTATACACGACGCGGGACAGAAGTTGAAATCTCGGTCCTGCGCGCCATGATGCCCTCGGCTTCACCTCGGGCATTTCGGCCCTGCGCGCCATAATGCCCGAGGTGAAGCCGAGGGCATCATGGCGCGCAGGGCCGAAAATTCAACTTTTGTCCCTTGTAGTGTAATATACTATTTGTGCAAGGCAATGCTTTTCTTGAGCTTCCAAATGTAATTTTTGTCTCAAAATAGACTTGATATTTTCAAGCTTAAGAAACCCTTGTTTTATATCAAAAATATTAAAATACTCTGTAAGGGTAGGTTTAAATTTGATGAGAATAGCTCAGACGAAGCAAGATCTTAAACTATGAGTTTATTTTGCTGCAAACATTTTTATTTAGATCAATCGAAATGTTTTTGCAAAAATAATTTATCGAAACTTTAGTCTAAACTAGCAAAACGTTTAAAATGCCAAACAGTTGCTAGTTACATCACTGTCTCATTAACACCCTAAAAAAAACATGAAAAGACCTAAAGTAAATTTTCCGAAAGTTCTTAGCTTATAAATCAATTGTCAAAGAAGGAAAAAAGTCGACGACAGATGGTGTTTAAGGGCGCCCACAAAAGTCAACGAAGCTCGAAAATGGTCGTCGCATCATAATTTAGCTGAGCTATAAGTAAATTACAGTGAGCAGACAAAGAACATTTTTAGTCGTACATTGTAGAGATAGGGGTTAAGTTAAATGGTGCGATTTTAAAAGAATTTTAAAGCACTTGGCGCTTCTGGACCATTTGAGGTCATATACGGACACCCATGGCGTTATAGATGCGTCATAATATTTCCGTATTGTTGACGCGCCCCCGATTCCACAAATTAATATTTATTATATCTCATGTAAAGCGCAATGTTTAGGTTTCAGTTGATAAACATGCAGTTTTTACTTAGCAGATAAATAGGTATTAAAAATAATCAATCATACTTCTTGTCTCATAACCTGCAAATTTACAAAAGTTTCCAAATATTTACAGAAAATTAAATTTTTTAACAAAAAATTGCGTTCCATTGCGGCGTTTGATGCACAGATAATTAATTGATAGTTAAGAGCTAGGCATTAAAAAGTGCGCTAAAAAAGTGAAAAAAAAAGTTCGAAAGCTTTTGATAACTTGCGAACCTATTACTATACGAATAGCTCGCGTCACGGTAATCGGACGCAAGAGTTGAAATAGACCAACTAAACAACTATTTATTACATATTAATTCTTAATAATATGTAATTATATAAATATTATTAATTAATTATTAAAGAATCATCATTATTAAAAAATAATATATTAAAATCTAAATTATTAATTAATTGCTTAATTATTATTTACTTTTTAGTTCATTAGTTGAAACCAATCAAGAGATAGTTTTAACTTTTTTAATAAGCACTTCAAAAACATTTTTTTTTTGTCTAGAATAATAAAAATTACAGAAGAACAAGATTAATAAACACAGAAACAGCAAAAACAGAAGTACTTCAACAGAAGGAATTTTTAACAACTAAATTATGTAATTTATACAAATTAAGTTATGTAAGTTACTAAGTTATACAAAGATAGAGAAAAAGCATAATTACTAGTTTGATTAATTACCAACTTTACAAAATATAATTATTGATTAATCAATTATTGGCATAAATTTACAATGTTTGATGTATACAGTTTTTAGTAGTATATACAATATAAGTGGCAAGATATGAAACAAATTATACTCTATTCAAAATAATTCCCTGAAAGACGGTTACAGAATCTTGACGTCAAAACTTTGATCTTGATCTCATAAAACTATCAATTATATTCTTTTATACAAACATTTATCTACAAACTAAATAATACTCTTTACTTGGTCTCTAAATGGTGGCAAACAGATCTGTAAAAAAGCGCTGTTCTTTAATGACCTTATGGTACAATGAGATTTCTTCTAGGTTTAAATAGTAGAAAAAGATATCTTCTACCTTCCAGATGCGTCAAGAAACTTTTACTCGGTCCGGTTTGTCTTGTTTTAGCTCTTATCGGTGCATTTATTGATAGCCTCTAAGATAGTAGTATTGGCCTAAGATATAATTAGCTCTAAAATCATTTTCAATTGTTTTAGTTTTTTCTTTTGTTAAATCGCTTAACCAGCGTTTTCTAAAAATACACGCCTCTAAGAAAATTTTCAGGTATCGCATTTATCAGCAGAAAAAATTATAAAATTAGAGTACTTTATATGAACCAGTTCCTCTTTAGCAAGTTGAACACCACCTTATTAGACCAGGGTCGATAGTTTTTAAAACCAAAAAAAATAATAGTAGGATGAAACTCATTAGGAAAGAAAGGAAATATTATAAACATAAAAGAAAAAATAATTTACGGGCGATCTGATGTCAGGAAAGGGATGGGGGTGAGTTTTTAAGGGTAAAAAACGGTTTTTCTTGATTTCTGGCAAAGTTAAAA
Organism: Lagria hirta; assembly: GCA_947359425.1. NCBI lineage: Eukaryota > Metazoa > Arthropoda > Insecta > Coleoptera > Tenebrionidae > Lagria > Lagria hirta. Next base: position 3,302,644 of record OX375802.1, on the reverse strand, counting down.
GTCCTATCAAAAAAAATCAAATGGCAAAGTTGTAGGTAATAAAAAGATCTAAGACTTTTGTATCTACATTTTTTTTACATAACTTCAAAATTTATGTGAAAAATTCAAAAAACCAAGTTTTTGGATTTTTATTTTTATCTTCTACAAAAAAATTTTTTTTTTAACGAGATTTAGTGAAAACTTACCTTTTTATGTCCCAAATACGCTGTAATTTATTTGATTGAAAATATCTATTTTTTCACCTTATTTTGAATTAATATCGAAAAAACACCCTAATTTTCAATCGAAAATTCACCCGTCAAAATATCAGCTTTTTTTAAAAACTTGGTATGGTTTCTGTTCGTTGAAATCTCTACTTTCCGATGGTAAAAAAAAAATATATGTTTCTACAGTAAATCTTCTCAGAAAATGCAAAAATTCAAAAAAAGTTGAATTCGAAATTTTTTTTTAATTATTGTAAATAATTTTATCTAAAAAATGTGATTGTTGCAATTGGTTTCAATTAAAAAGTTGATTTATTTAATGCTAATTACATTTATGTCATAGAAAATCTTATTATATATAAATATAAATGTAAACCGTACTATTAAATGTAGATGCTTTATTCTGATTACGTTATTCATTACAATATTTTTAAACACATTAATCTTATCATTCATAAATACCTTATCTTCAATTCTAATCACTTATCCATTAGTTTTTGTCTTTCTGATGGCATTCCTTCATCGTTAGATTCGTCAAACATCTCCGATTCTAGTAGATCTTCGAAATCTTCATTACTATCACCTTCTTCCTCTCCAACATTATTTCCAGACTGCGTTGGTTCTTCATCCACAATTTCTTCTAAATCATTAACTTCCTCGTAGGTTTCTTCTTCAATCTTAGAGCAATTTTTAGAACCATGACAGTTTGAACATAAATTTGTGCCTTTTAAACCATAGTGTGGGTTTTTTTGGAACGAATGAAAGTCTTTAGATGTTAGTACATTAAGGAGTAGTTTCGTATAAAAAAACAATAAATTGGATTGATTTTTGTTAGATTTTGACTTTCTAGACTTGTAAAATAAAAACATAAAAACTGTAATTAAACAAAAAAACATAATTAATTCCCTTAACATTGTTTTACCCTTGAGTTTTTAATGTCCCTTAACATTCTTTTACCCTTAACGTTCTTTTACCCTTAACTTTTTAATGTGTTTTTTGATAAATTCTTGTCAAATAAAGACTTTCTGAACTTGCAACGTCTTTCCAGAAAAAGTATAATTTACATACATTCCTTTAACATTCGACAAAAAAAGTATAATTAAACATATATTCCTCTAACATTCAACACAAAAAACATAATTAAACATACATTCCCTTAACATTCTTTCATTGTTTTCCCTTAACATTCCTGGAAAAAACATAATTAAACATACACTACCCTAACATTAAAGAACTAAACCTAATTTATAATAATTAAAAAAAAACTTTTGAATTTAAGTTTTTTTTGAATTTTTGCATTTTCTGAGAAGAGTTACTGTAGTAACATATATATTTTTTTTTACCATCAGAAAGTAGAGATTTCAACGAACAGAAACCATACCAAGTTTTTAAAAAAAGCTGATATTTTGACGGGTGAATTTTCGATTGAAAATTAGGGTGTTTTTTCGATATTAATTCAAAATAAGGTGAAAAAATAAATATTTTTAATCAAATAAATTACAGCGTATTTGGGACATAAAAAGGTAAACTTTCACCAAATGTTGTTAAAAAAAAAAATTTTTGTAAAAGATAAAAATAAAAAACCAAAAACTTGGTTTTTTAAATTTTTCACATAAATTTTAAGGTTATGTAAAAAAAGTGTAAATACAAAAGTTTTAGATCTTTTTATTACCTACAACTTTGCCATTTGACTTTTCTTGATAGAACTTTTAGTTTTGCCGGAAATCAAGAAAAACCGTTTTTTACCCTTAAAAACTTACCCCCATCCCCTTCCCGACCTCAGATCGCCCGTAAATTATTTTTCCTTTAATTGTTATAATATTTTCTTCCTTTTCTAATGGGTTTTATTCTACTATTATTTTTTTTCACTTTTTATTATTTTTAAAGGTTTCTACCCTGGTCTATATTGCTTTTAAACATAACCAAATGTTTATAATAAAGATTTCAGAAAAACTTTTTTAAAATGCTTATAAAAATATTTTTTTAAATCTTAAAACTTATCTTAATTGTATAAAACAATTTTTTTAAATGTGAAAATATATAACGTAGTCAAAAAGTAACAGATTGTAGTTAGCAAAACATAACCTTCTCTAGAGAGGCTAAATTAGCATTAACAAGAGCAATACCACACGTCACAACATTGCTCGGCATTATTAGCAATTAGAAAATCATTATTTTGCACATTCTAAGCAAGCAGCGCTAATCAACCGTTGCTTATTTTTTTTGCCTATAAAGAGGTAAGTTTCAAAAAGGATTTTATCCAATTATTGAGTTAAAGGTGGTTTTGGGTACTTTAATATCACATCTGCATAATAGTAAATCAAAAGCATTCAAAAAAAATTGTCCTATCTAAAATAAATGTCAAAGATATGCTTGCTCAAAAAAATTTTTATCATAAAAGTTGTTTTCAAATAGAATTGCCTTCTTTTGTTTACCGACAAAAAACACAATCACCTCGTCTGTTCTTTAAAGCGTTGATGCCGAAGCCAAATAATAGATTTAGGTAGTGTTTTAGTAAGCAAAGCAAATCAAAAAAGTCCAAAAAAAAAGAAAACACAACTAATAGAGAGAAAGCACAGCAATTAAAGTAGGTACTACCAGGGGATTGGGTCTTTGGGCGTCTGAAAAAAAGTTTTTAAAAGTACAAGTATGTATAATGTTGAATGCTGAAGATTAAATATAAATTTATAAAGAAGTGGGTACTGTAAAGCACCTTAGGAGAGACTAAACAATCAAAGATTTTGAGACTCTTGATGAAAGTTTAAAAAAGTTAAAAGGTATAAAAGACATGAAAAAAATTATTGAAAAAAAAATCTGTAAAAGTTAAAATAAAAATCGAAATATTATAGAAACAATAAATTTATCTAAAATTTTTGAAATGTTAACCAAAAATGTAAAGTTTTAACCGAGTTAAATGTCAAAAACAAAAAATTAAAAACCCAGTAAAAAAAATGTAAAATCTTTAAACATTGCTGTTATTATACGACTAAAATTAGCAGCGGCAAAAAAAACTTACGTTTTTTTAAGAATTTATTGTTTGAATCTCACCTAGACCACTCTACCAGCCAAGAAGAGACTCAGCTTTGTGATTGCAATGATGGTGATGCCTTTGTATTAAACTTATATATATATAATAATATTATTGTTTTTTTAAAAATAATAAATCGTTGAATAATAATAAATTTATTTTTTATTATTTTTATTGTAAAGATTTTAATTAGTTGAACTAAGTTTCAAATCCTCTGCATTTGTTTTTCCTAAAGTTTCTATTACATGTGTCACTTTACAAATTTTATTTTCATCATTTAGGTTTGCACCAATCGCAAAACAACTCTTTTCTCTAATCGTTGAAAAAGGAATAATGTTCTTATTGAAAATTGGTTCCTCATATTTTATGTAGTGTTTCAGGTTTTTACAGCAAACATACAACCATATATAGAAAAATTAGACATATTTTCACTCATTAAATTTCAAGTAAAATATAAAATTCAAAATTCTTGTAATTTTTTACTATCTTAAGAAAAAAATAGAAAAAAACTTTAGAACTTCTAGATTTTTTCTTTGTATTGTCAGTAAAGTATTTTTTATACTTAAATTATGTACCAAGGTTTCTGTACAACAACCGAAACTGTCACACCCACTGTAACCAGTACCCACTTAGTATAATAAAATTTTATTATAATAACTAATAATTATTAATCAAATAACTCAACATGCAAGATTGAATAATGTTTTGCAATTACTGTCTGATTCAAGTATGAATATACTAAGCGGCAATAAAATTTATGTCATTACACTTAGAGTTATTCGGTTTATTTGCAAAAATTGCACTTCTGGTATTTCCAACTTTGTGTTTATAAATTTGCTAGAATAAACGTCTGATAAAAATATTTCTAATTAGGCTAGTTTCATATTGCTTCTTGTTCTAATCTACTAAACTAATTAAACAATATAAAATAAAAAACATCCAAATAAGTAAGTATGCTTCTTCTAAATACAAAAAAGATATTAAATTAAAAAAATAAATTTTTATAAAATTGCTTCAAACAGCTTCATTTTCTTGATCGCAAATAATAATTTCACTTCGCCCCTATACGATGAGAATACCAAACCCGCATCTAAATATCCGGTCAAGTGGCCCATGACAGTGCAAATAAAAACTTTGAACATTTTAGATAAAACTCCGGAAAATTTTTCCGGTTTTTCTCTCTCATCTACCCTCGTTTCCAGCACATTGAAGAATCGATAAAAACACTTTAATTGAATTCACATCTTATCAAATTAGCAAGAAAAACTGTTGAATTTAGCACAGATGGCGTTGCTTTTTCGATAATACTAGGTATCATTAAATAGCTCTTTAGGTGTCTGATGCCACTTAGATGCCGAAAAGACACCTGAGGCCTTAGAAGCAGTGGGTCAGAATACAAGTCTGTTGTTTTAGAAAAAGAATATAAAATTGTAAATTATTCTAGAAAATGTTTAAATATAACATTTTATTTTCTTTAATTCACTTAATCTAGAGGAAACGCAAATTCAAAATAAAATTTTTATAGTTTATTAAAAACCACAAAACTATAGAATTTGATTTAACAAGTTAATGTGCTTGATAATTAAAAAAGTTATTTGTAGATACAAATTTACAAAACATTTTACTTCTTTCTTTAATGCATGCAGATATAGACAATTGCTGTCAAAACTGTCAACTTTTTGATGTTTTTTATTATTTTAAATATCTTTATCAGCTTTGTAATTTTAAGCGTCTATAAAATAACGCTAAAAATTGAAAACATATTACAGACTACCAGAATGTTAAAATTAAGTAAAGCAGCAAAATGTTTTGGAAACTAGAAAACAAAAAAAATTAGGACAAAATAATTAGCCCTGATGTGATTAATGTAAATAATCTAAAGTGATATTTATTTAATGTCGCAGAAAAGACGATAAATGAAAGGTTTTGTTTAAAAACCTTATAGACTCTAAACATCAGCTGAGTCTATCGCAAGAATTGTTTCAGGGAGGTTTTTAAATTCTCAATACGTAAGTTTTTAAAAACAAACATTGTAGGTAAGTTGGTTTTAATCGTTTAAGTCTTTACATAAAAAATAATTTAGTATCTAAACAAAATTGAAAACAAAACCAAAAGTTTTTAAGCTTACACTATTTTCTTGAATTGTTTGTTGTCTTTTATTTCAGTACAAAAAAATTTTATGCATTGGCTTCAAATTTTAATTCTCGATAACTTTTTTCTATACGATTTTGTTGTAAAAGCTCTCGGAAAGCAAATAAATGAGTTTCTTAAATTTTATAAGTAAAAATTTCTTAAAACCAAATTTGACACCTTTCTAGTACAATAAAAATGCGTTCAATTACTTTTCATGCTTATTGTTCATTTATTTAATAATAATTTTGTTCAAAAAAAAAATTTTGATAAAATTGAAAATTTGTCAGATAAGTCTACTGATTTTCAGGATAGCTAAATTTGCAATAATATATGTAGATTTTTAAAAACAATTATAACTTTTCGGGTATAGTGTGTACTGTGTATCGTAAAGAATGCACAATGGTCATAAAACTGTCAATACTTAGTGTAGAAAATATAAAAACGACTATGATTAAAAAATTCTAAAGAATAAATTGCTATAACTTCAATGAAGATAGACAAAAATTTTACTATAGATAAGAAAACTACACTCAAGAGTATAACTATAACACCAATTAAATTTTTCCAATAATAATTTTTTTTAAATAACCAGTTAAAGATTAGAGATAATTTTTAAGACTAAATTTTAAAAAATGTGTTAAAGTTCACAAACTTCTTAAACCATTTTGTTTACTTACAAAAGAAAAAAAAGTTTTTACCATGTGCATGACTATGGCACCGATTAAACATTTAATTTTGATAATAAACAAATCAGATTATTAATTTGTAGAGGCTCTATTCTTTCTAATCAATTTGAAAACAGATGTATGCTTTTGATTAAAGATCTAATTGGGTTTGGTTCGATCTGGTTCCAGGTGTTGCTAATGGCTGTCTTAAGCTCCTGAACTGTGTTACATTGGCGGTTATCTGCATAAAGCCTTTTAACCATGATCCCCCTAAAATGTTCTATTAGGTTTATGTTGGGTGAACAAGCTGGTCATTCTCACAACAAAATATTCAAAACGATGAAACCAACCTTTTGCTTCTCGACTGACATAAACGCGCGCATTTGTATATAGACCGATTTAATTCTCAGCTCTTTCTTCATTGTTAAAAAATGACAGAAGATTAACTTCTCATCATTTCCAGGTACTTGCACTGTTTATTCTGTCTAAAAAAAACTTAGCCAAAAAACACTTTTGCTACAAAACGCTCCTTAAATCATTATCTCACTATTCGTTTCAAAAAATGTTTTTTCTCAAATATTTCCAATAACAATTAAATCCATCCGGACCATTCAAATTAAACTTCTTTTTATCTGAAAAAATAACTTTAACGTCAAAAAAAGATTTGATAAACTAATTGAGCATGCAACACAAAATAAATTGTATACTTAAGACCGGTACTGATTTATGTTGTTTTGAGCAAGTTGCATACGCGTTTGTTAGTATCGCATTGTTAGTTTGAGAGCTGTTTTTATTTTTTGTCTTGTTATATAGAGATTTTTGTGTAAAACTCAAATAATAGTCTAACATTAGCACCAAACTCCTGTGCTAATTTTCTGAAACTTGTTGTGTTGTTGCTGCTCAAATTTATCAGACGATGTTCTGTTTTCAGATTTAGTTTTTTGACCTCTTTTTCTTATTGGCGCTATTTTTTAAGAAAATTTAAATCATTTTGTGAGATCTTGAATGGTTTTGAGCAATTTCATTTGAAAAGTCTGCATCCTTCCCCATGTAGCGCAATGGCTTTTCTTTTCTCAATTTCTGATAAATAAGCTCTACAAGGCATTTTCTCATGTTTTAACAAAAAAATTGAATACCGTATTTGACGTTTGACAAGAATGCTATAAGATTGTTTTCTTGACCCTACTAAATATAGTAGTGCTATAGTTACCCACATAGTAAAAAGAAGATTTTCTATTATTATTGTATATGTCAAAATTTTCGTAAAATTTTGACAGAACTAATTGAATTTTTGTCAAACGTCTTATCTTATACTGGTTCTAACTTCAAGTTCAAGTATTAAAAATTTTAGATTTTGTTTATTTTTAGCTGGGCTGTATTTTTGCTCTTGAGTTTACTTATCTGCTAACAGAGATTTATTTGAACCTAGACTTTAAAAATTCAAAATAATTAAAATACATATAATTCTTTTTTGTCTAAAACAATTCTTTTTTGTCATTTAAATTGTAGATTGCTAGTATCTCATGTTTGCTTACTGCTTGCTTAACAGAGGAAATTTATTTTTATTTGTATTATTTGACGTATTGTTTATTGTATTCACATACAGTGACATTTTTTTTAAGTTTATAGGGATTACTATTTAAAAACTGTACTTTTGATTAATCTAAGTTTATATTGGTCGGTTTTACAAAGCGTTGTTAAAATTTGGCTAACACGTTGTTAGCTAACATTGTGTTAACATTAAGACGTTGTTAAAATAAGAACGGGTTTCACAACCGATTTTGTTAACTAACAACGTGTTATCTCACAAAATCGGATAATATCGGCAATAAACTTTAATAATTTTATGTTATTTTTTTTCAACAAAATCACTTGTCATCTGTCAGATCAAATGTCAAATACAAAAATTCAAAGTTATTAAGTTAGGGCTATTCTGTGAGGCTTTATCTTTCCTCACCGTCTTTCGTCACACTAATCTCTATAAAATTATTTGTTGTTTCTTTGTTTTAATTGACTGGTCTAACCTCAAATAAAAAATTAATGCCTGGCAATCTGATATTTTAAAGTAGGTACACTAATAAACAGGCAAATTTATATATAATGTTAATAATTTTTGATATTAATAGACCTGTTTAACGTTTTTCCTCAATTTCCTTTCAATTTTACTTGAAAATATTTTTAAAATGTCATTTTAACAACGGCCAGAGCTTTAATTAGTTTAACAAGGAATTTAACAACGTGTTAAATCTTAACAATGGTTTGTAAAACCGGTTTTTGTTTTAACAACGGATGTAACAACGTGTTAGCTTAACTTGTGTTAAATTTGACATTGACATTAGAAACAACGTTTTATGAAACCTAAATCGATTTTAACATCGTGTTAAAATATTTAACACGATGTTAAAATTTAACAACGCTTTGTGAAACCGGCCATATGTATTATAAAACCGAGTTTTGACAATATGTGCCAGACGTAGATTTACTAAATTATGTCAGTTTACATCATATAGCTAAAAAAACATAAAAAGTTTCTTAAAATGATTGATCTTTTAGATAAAAACTACCTTTTCCTTATAGTATGACAGCTGTATAAGAATTAAAACTATCAGACAGTATTAAATTATATCTTTTGGTGGTTTAATTAAAGAATGTTTGCTCTCTGTATCGCCTTTCACGATAATTATTGTAAAAATAAATTAGATTTTATTTTGACGTAAATTATGCTTTTTGGTAAAAGTTGTTTGAGCTGTATATGATGTAGAGAAATAAAATTCAAAAAATATTTGGTCAATTTTTCAGCTGAGTGTATCAAATACATTAACTTATAAAGGTGTTTCATCTTATTTCTCACAAAGTATCAAAGTATCATGTCTCATGTCATCAAAGTGTCACAAAGTATCATCTCTTTAGTATCAAATACAGTTTGTAGAGTATAGACTATAGATAACACAATATAAAGGTATTTTTTTACAATATTCCGGCACTTCTATAGTGCTGAAGTTGTGTAATACATATTTTATTAAACTCGTTTTTAGACCATTACCGGCTATTGTAAAACTTCTCGTGAGCTTTTGTATTATACTTGAAAGTAACGTGGATAATTAACGCTTAGCAAATAAAATCCGGCGGACGCTGCAATGACGCAAACAATAACCTAATCGACTATCGGGTTAAACGGAAGAGGAAACAAACATTAGAATAGCAGTTTACGAGTTCTAATTGTAGTAATTTACCATATGAATGGCTGGCAGGTGTGAAACATAAACCTTTGAATAAATTTCCTCTCTCTTTACAATGCAGCAGAAAACGCAGCTCTTCCCATTCACGACCTCCACATTTAATTAAGTCAGAAATCAAGATGGAAAGTATAAGTGTCTATAGCAGAATGCAGTCTAGTGAAAATTCAATTTATGTTGGAAATTCTGCAATTCGTACAGTTACGGTCCATCTAGCTAATAGGCGACTTTTCCAATCGCACATCAAAATCTCTCTTCGAAGGGCCAAACGAAAAAATTTCAGTAATTTGAAGGGGCACTATATAAAACCCAGTATCTATCATGTAGGGAATTACAGCATTTGGACGTTGGTCACTTGCCAGCGACATTTGCCGACTGTCGTTTGTTTCACCCTCATCGATCAAATACTTACCCTGTTGGTTTTCTTAGAAATATTCCAAGTTTTTTTTCATTTTGTAATATTTCTATTTAAAAAATTGAAATCAAGCAACGACAGTAATTTGTTGGACGGCAAAAAATTGAAATGTTAGTATGTAGTTTAAAGGGATGATAAACGAATTGGTTTAGGCCCTGAGTTAATGTATTGTAACATTAGTAATAGCCGCTGCATATGGCGTTCGTTTACTAAATTTGATTGGGATAATGTAATGTTGGTTAAATGGGCGGATATTCTATGTCACAATAAGGCGAAATTTATTTCCGTTACGGTTTCAATTAATAAAATTAGTTTATTATGTTGTTACTGTTAAGAACCTAAAATAGATATACAGTGAGATTATGTATTTCTTTATTATTGTAAGTCTAGCTTGCCAAACTAAAAGCAATTTGATTTAAAAAAAAAAAACAAAAAATTACAACAACAACAACAGTTTTTTAAATGAATTTAATAATATAGAAACCAATAAAACAAATCTCTAGTTTTATAAGTAGTCAAAAAGTATAAGTGACATAAAACTATTGCCTTTTCAAGCAGACAATTATTGAAATTTTAATTTTAACGATTGTTTTTTTGTCTTCTCATAGTTGATTAATAATTGGTTTAGAATCTTAAGCACAATAAACTGTTTACACACTCTTACCACTTGCCAAAATGTTTGTTTAGTAAATTTTAAGAATTCTTTTGATCACTAAGGGGTAATTACCAACAGATGAATAAAACTGTTTTATTTATTTAGTTTTATTCTGCTCCTAATAATGATCACTTAGTGGTTGAAAGAGCTCTCGATATCTAATAGACAAACTTTTTGGCGAATAATAAAACTGTGTTGTAGTAATCTTATAGTTAGACAAGTCACGAGCTGATTCAACTATACAGTCGGTGCCAATATTAAAAACCCAAAAATAATGTATGGCTTAATTTTATGCTAAGTTACAAATCATAGTTATAAAACTAATTTTCACTTATTAGTTATCAGTTTCAATTTGCAGCATTTTTAAAGCATTTTTTAAAAGTTTTATGATACTTTTTACTATGCATTAGGAAACAGCTTTTTTTACAGATTTTCCGGTCATATATTCAAATTAAAAAGCCTAGGCTGTAACTAAAGATTGAAAAAATATTTTTCTCAAAACAAATTGGGTGATCTTTATCGAGTTTATTTCTGTCAATCGGTAAAAAAAAAACTTAAAATACATTTTATTCAACTTATCAAGATTTAAGTAATGTAATATAAAGTGTTTAATGGAAAAATTCTGAGCTTTAACTCGGTTATATATAATACGACTCAATAATTCAAAAAGTGTTTGCATTATTGAAAACAGTACAAAAAAAATTAAATTATTTTTATTTTTGACAAAATTTTAATGTTTCATTTGTTTTCGAAATTTTTTTTTTTTTAATTTTAAAGATGACCAGTTGATATTATTACAAAAAAAAACAATTAAAAAAATTGTAACTTTCACTCTATTTGTTAAACAAAGTATAAATTTTAAGAATGTTTTAATTAATAACATTACATTTTTGTCAACAGACTAGTTAATTTTGTAACGCTTTTTCAATATAAAATGCTTTTTCGATCTTTTAAAAATGAATATCTTTATCTAAAATGTATTTAGCATTGTGGTTTTTGCAAAAAATTATTAAGTTTAAAGGTACTTACATATTTAGTTAAGTACAAGAAAAATAAGTACTGTCTAAGACTTTAAGATATATAGCTTTTAATTGTTCCAAAAAAATTTAGTATCAAATAAGCTGATATACCGTAAGCAAGTATTATTAAACAACTTGAAAATAATTAGTTTTATAAGTAAATAATAAAACATCAGCTTTTATTCTAGTTAATAAGAACTAAAACATTGTATACACTTTTGATTAGTAATAGTCAACATTTAAGATTTATTATAAGTCTATTAATAAAAACAGCATGCATTAGTTACTATCCGAGTGTAAATCCTTATTGAATGCTCACAAATAATGACCATTCCTTTGCCGCAATTAGTTTTGCCGCAACTTTACACTATGCAATGAGACCTATTAAAGCTGATAGATTTTGATGTTTAGCGAGGAATTTGTTTAAGAAGTAGTTGATTTCACTTTATTGGATTGCTAAAGGAGTTGTTTTTTATTGTGTAGATTGTGAAACTATTCATAAGTATAATATGTAAAAATCAAACGAATCTTAAAGATTTGGATGAATGGATCGTTTTTTGCGCCCAAAGATTTTAATTTCTGTACAATCAGTGAGCGATATTTTAATAATTAAAACAGAAAAAGTCCATTTAGCCTAAAAGTGGACTTTTATTGGAGGGTGATATTCTCGATCATACGAAATAAAATAAAATAATAACATTATTTTATATAGGTGCGACTTGTGATTGTCACATTTTTTTCCGAATGGCATTGAGAACACAAATAAATAAATATACTTTTACATATTTTTAATGGTGTTAAAAGCACTGATTTGTTATAAATTGTTGTGTGCCTATCTCAACTTTTAATATTTTGAAGAAATACCTATGTTGTTTTATTTGCTCGAGTCGTATGAATTTCACATAACCTACCAAGTGTTATAAATTGTTTTAGATTATTTTCAAAATGTTGCATTAACAATAATTGATGAAAAAAATACTTCTAAAATCATTTTTTTAATACTATTATTGTTCTAACTAAGAAAAGTTTTTTGAGTTGTTAGTAGAGTGCAAAATCCGTTAGGCCTCAGATTTAGAACGCTAAAATTTGAATTACAATGCGTTTATAAAGAAAAATTAAAATAAAAACACTCCAAAGTTTTAATCTGCAAAGCACTTTACAAAAAGAATGCCATATTAAAATAAAACAGTCAGCGCTTTTTTAAAACAGATTTTTTAGCTGTAAAGAATTTTCAACAGAGGTGTGAGTTTATCAAACTCATTCAACTTTGACACAGTTTATCTAATTTCTAATTTTAAGCATTGCTAAACATTTTTATATAGTTTTTTGTGATTTGTCTAAGAATAATCTTATATTTAAATTTTATTTCAAAAGTAGTCTCTGAATACAACAAAAAGTATTTTATTAAAATTTATGTTCAGCTGCAGAAACAGATTTACTTTAAATCTTGAAAAAATGGTAAAAACTGTTAAATAAAAAAAAGTGTTGTGATAAGAACTCGAAAGCTCTTGAACATTGTTCTCGAACGTTTAAAACTATTGTTTAATGGCATTAAGTTTAATAATCATTTATATAATAAAAATTCTTTAAGATTAAATTATAATTTAGGAGAAAAGTTATTGAAATGTCTATTATTGTGAAAGGTGAAAGGAATGAAAATATTTGACAATAAATAGAAGCAAAGTGGGCGTATCTGGGTATAGATATACATTTTTTAAATATCTAATAGCGTGCAAAGTGGTACCAAGGAATAGGGTCTTGGCTTATCGACCAATATTAATCTATGAACATTTAGTTTTCGATTTACATATTTTGGCAATAAACAATTTATTAAGTTTAATCGATAGACGATTGGAGCGCGGAGATAGACCTTTTGACTTTTAGGTCTCTAGCTTATTGTTGTTTATGAAAGTTTCTTCACAAATTAATTGTCCATTGTGTATGCTAATTTGATAGTCCAATTACACGATATAAAATTTTGGAGGAGGAAACGCACGTCATGACAATTTTGGCGTTTCGATGCAATAATCATAAAAGTGATGAGAACAGTTTGTATGGTAATGGTGGCTTCGTACAAAATAAATTAGCAATGAAATTGTTAAATAAATAAGGCATTTAATGAAAGCCATCAAGAGGTTTGATTTGTTGAACGTTAACACGATATCGGCTCTTCTCTTTCAAACTTCTTGTTCTTTGTACTGGATATTATATCCTGCGCGAGGAATTAATAATGACCAAGAAGAGAATCTGTTACGGTCGGTGAAGATATTGCCATCATCTCTGATTTTCAATCGTTAATAAACATTATAATCAAATATCAAACAAAAACTTTAACGATATCTACTGTAAATATTTAACATTTGGCATAATCTTAAAATAAAACATATATTGTGAAAAAATATTAATTATTAAAAAAATTGATACGATAACATAAAAATTTCATTCGGTACAAAAAAGTGTAGAAAACTAATATCTCTGAAAAGAAAAACGAATAACTACGCCGATGTTCAAAATGTATATCAATGAAGAAACAGCAAAAATAAAAATCAAGCATGATGTACATCAAACGGAATAGAGTAAAATACGCCATAACTCATCATAATATAAATCAGAAGAAAAGGCTAGCTAATTATTATACAACTTGTATGAAGATTATACTTTTAGAGTTGCCGAACTGATTTCTTCCTTGTTATATGTGCCACTACACTAGGTAAACAAAATTCCAATAAATATTTAAAAGAAAATAAGTTTTACCTCTAGCGTGGTCTACACACACCAAGTTACCATGCTTATTCTTACCTTTATTTTTATTGTTCTGATAACGCCTTCAGCGATAGAGTGCTAAACGTTGTCAATTTTTTCAAACACAGTTTCTTTTAAAAGATGTCAATTTTTCAAGACTTCGTGCCGTGACAACCAATCTTCTTCATATCTATACTTGACAAATAAAAAATCAGCACCCAGCAATAAAAATATTTAAAACTATGCAAAATTCAGTAATATTCTATGGCTAAATTATCCAAATAATGTAAAATCAATTTAAATTAAATTATCCTTAAATTAATTAATTTAATTAAATTAAGTTTTACTCATCTAAATGTGGTTTCTTAACGTGGCATTTAACTGTTTTTTACTTCGGCTGTCCAGATGCCTACTACGATTAAGACTCAAAAAAAGCAAATGTTTCCACTATTCTGCTCACAGCCGAGATTAATGAATTTTTTTCTCTTCTTTCAGCGTGTACTTTTTAACAAAAAAAAACAGACTAGCAAAAATACACTATAGAACTTACATTAAAACTTAAATTACAAGAATAAAACCATATTAAATAAGTATATTATAAATTAAAGTTTATCAAATGCGTATGTTCCTGATCTCAGATTTTATAATCAAACTATGTAAGTCTAAGCGGTTTTACAATAATACTTGCTTTTTAAAAGTAAAAATTAGACTAGGTAATCAAACTTGCTTTAAAAAAAAAATTTAAAGTAATTTCTGGCTGCATTGTGTAAAGTAAAATGTTAAAGACCTATAAAAGTTGAGAACTTGGGCTTCTACATGCCAATGCTATAGGTCACTCTAAATAACAGATATCAATTTTAATAATTTCTAAACCTTAAATATATTGCTGATTGAACAACCAAATTATCACATTAGCGTTTTTGGTCTAAAATAGATACTTATGATATGCAATTTTATCTATCTACTTTGATTTCTACCAACAAATATAAAAATAAAGTCAAAGCAAACTCATTCAAACCAGATCCGCAAATTTAGATCTTTTTAGTTTTTATTAAAACTCTAATGGCCGGTTTTAACAAAGCGTTGTTAAAATTTGGCTAACACGTTTTTAGCTAACATTGTGTTAAAATTAACACGTTGTTAAAATAAGAACGGGTTTCACAACAGATTTTTAACACGTGGTTAACTAACAACGTGTTATCTCACAAAATCGGGTAATATCGGCAATAAACTTTAATAATTTTATGTTATTCAACAAAACCACCTGTCATCTGTCAGATCAAATGTCGAATACAAAAATTCAAAATTATTAAATTGGGGCTATTCTGTGAGGCTTTATCTTTCCTCATCGTTTTTCGTCACACTAATCTCTATAAAAATATTTGTTGTTACTTTATTTCAATTGAATCATTATTGTTAAGATGGATAATAATTTGCAATCGGGTAACCGAAAAAGGGGGAAAATTTCACAGAGGAAAAGCGTGGTGTCTTAATGAACTGTGTAGCGAGGTGGAAAAAATAATTATACTTATTACAATATTAATCAAATTGTTAAAATCATATTTTATTTTTGTAGATATTCTATATGCTGAAGAATAAAAAGACCGACTGGTCTAACCTCAAATAAAAAATCAATGCCTTGCAATCTGATATTTTAACGTAGGTACACTAACAAACAGGCAAATTTATATATAATGTTAATAATTTTTGATATTAATAGACCTGTTTAACGTTTTTCGTCGATTTTCTTTAAACTTTTCTTAAAAATATTTTTGAAATGTCAATTTAACAACGGCCAGAGCTTTAATTAGTTTAACTAGTGATTTAACAATGTGTTAATCTTAACAATGGTTTGTGAAACCGATTTTTGTTTTCACAACAGATTTAACAACGTGTTAGCTTAACTTGTGTTAAATTTGACATTGACATTAGAAACAACGTTTTATGAAACCCAAATCGATTTTAACATCGTGTTAAAATATTTAACACAATGTTAAAATTTAACAACGCTTTGTGAAACCGGCCATAAGTTTTTACTATATTACAAACTTTTGTCATGTAAGAAGAAAAACCACCTTTTTTTAGCAAAATACTATTTCAGCTATATTTGTAAATTATACACATAAAACGTCAATAAATTTTTTTTTATTATTTGTAAAAACTATATGTGTATAGTTAAGAAAAAATAAGTAGAGCTTGCCATGTACTTTTGCAAACAACAAATTAAAAGCATTTTTAAACTAGACTTACAATTTTTTTTTATTTAAATCATTTAAGTGATATTGTTAAAAACTATTTATACTAGGCATAAAAAATTTACTCATAAAATATAAAAGAATGAATCATAAAAGTATGTAAAAATTAAATACTTTTACAAACATTTTCAGCGGTAAGAATCTACGAGCATTGGTAGTTTTTTGAATATGATATAATTTAAGAATAATAATGTTGCTGTAAATTTATAAGTAAAATAAAGTTTTACGTTTTCGTATATATGCTTAGTGCTATATTGTAAAAGCCATAATAATAATTGCATGCAACTCGGTTTTGTCCCAAATTAATTCTGTTGATAATTATTTCTAAACTTTACTTTCACTTGGAAATACACAATTTCATGATGTCTAATCAGAAAATATTACAATAAAAATTAAGTTTCAATAAAATAACGTTTTAAATGAATATTATCATTATCTATAATAACAGATGCTAGACAAGAACAAAGTGCTGGTGACATTGATAACCTAAAAGCATTCATAACAGAATTTCAAACGTCTGTCTATTTCAAAGACCTATCGCATAGATTACACGCCTCTTGACACAAAAATTATCAAAATTTTAAAGGCTTTAAATAAAAAAACGCTTTGTAACTACCCTTCTAGTGGTGACATGACACAAATTACCGGTGTGGCTGAACCATTGACTACTAATCGGAGCGAACGAGCCGTAACATAACGTATTAGTTCCGTTCATTCTTGTCGACGACAAGCCCTTTCAACGTCTCTTCTCTTTTTTCTCTTTATTTTATCATTTAATTTTTTATCTGTTGTATGTGGTAACGAGACATCTCGTTATGTGTTGTCAAAACTTGACGACATCTTTCATAAAAAATAGGAAAACCTAAAAATAAACTCATAAAACATGTGAGATGGTGTGACTTGGCACGGAACATAATTCTTTTAGTTAATTTCTCACCGGCACAATTCGTGATGTTGATCATATCTGCTCTCGGTCCAACACTTTTGTACATAAGGGAAATTTGAACTCGGTCCGGTGAACACCAAGTCAGCAAGAAAAATGTGTAAAATATCATGCGGAAAACTCAATTGCAATAATTATTTGGCACATCATATTAATTTACACAGAAAAAAAATGTTTTTTTACCAAAATAACAAACTTATTTGCGTGAATTTTGATCTTCAGACCCGGAATCACGACAATGAAATTAACACATTCTTGTAAAATTATTAATCGTTTGCTATTAAAAACTATATTATGCTGTTTTACTTGACTTGAAGCACTTATCACTATTATTAACAAACTATTTTTTTACAAAAGTAAGGTTTTTTATTCAAATTTGAAAATAAAAACTATGCTAAAAGAAGAAGCAAGATTTTTAAGTGGTTCCATCTTTATTATCAAAAATTTAAAAACAAAGTAAAAAAAATAAAATTACATTACAACAAATTGATAGTAGCAGTGGTCGCATTAAACAACTCGTAACGTTGTTACTGTCGTTTAACATAAGCTGATATATGTCTATACGGAAATAATTCCATGGATATTTTATACCGACTGGCATTTTGCAAAGCAAATCAAAAAATTAAATTTTATTTATTTAAAAACTAAAAATAATACTAAGAATAATTAAATATTTTAAAAACCCAGTCAATCCATACGTCAACAGGAATTTTTAAATTCGTTGCTCTAATTATTGATGGTCAAAAGTTGTCAATTTCACAAAATTCAAAATTGTTCAACAGTGTTTATCATTTTTCTTTTGTAATATGAAACATTGTTTTAAGTTGTCTTTTGTTCATTTTCATAATGAAATCAGCACGAGATAAAGAAGCAGATATTAAAAAAATTTTCGACAGCTTTTTTTTCATCGTCCAAGAGATCCAGCATTACAAGTTGTTTCGTATTGTTTTTTGGTTAAACACTACACACAGTGTAGTGTTTATAAATAATAAACAAAAAATAATTTATAAGTTTAGGATAACTGTATTTAACTTGGTAAGTTAAATGAGTTACGACATTAAAGCAGCATACATTTTAAGTTTAAGTGAAAACTACAGCAAAAACAAAATATTAAAAATCCAAAGAAAAGAATGTATTTCTTGAAAATATTGAAGCACACTACAATTTATCAGACAATACATCACAAGTTAGTATTTAGCAATATTAAAATCAATAAATATAATTGTACATTTTTTATTTCGCAAAATGCCGTTCGGAATAAAACATCATCAAGCCACGCTTATATAAAATTATTTTATCATTTCATTTCATTACGTATGGTTGAGAATACCATCCTTAATCTCTTTTTAAAGCGACTACATATTGATATTTTTAGTTTTCTTGATACTTTAGGTATAAAATAACAAAAAAGTTTTTGCACTCATCGCTTAAAGATCGGCATTTTCCGATAGTTCTCAATGCACAAATAAACAATTTTTCTGCATTTTTTACTTTGCTGCCAAAAAGAAAAAGTTTGCAAAACAATGATCTTTTATTTCAATAAAACCATAGCAATCAAACTATAAGACCATTTCAAATTTAAAAACCTATGTAATTGGCGGAGGCAACGCTACCAACCAAAAAATAAATAAAAAACTAAATTATTTATTATTAAAAATTAGAGTTATATATTATTAAAAATTAAAAATTTGGAAGAATCAACCTTAATATGATTAATTGTTGTTTTATTTATTATTTATTTATTTATTCAAATTGCTTAAATTAGTTAAATAAAGATACTTCTAAGATTATATTAAAATATTTTTTAAATTTCTTACAAATTTTTATAACTCATTAAAGTGTCAAAAATATATGCCAAAAAAAGCATTAGTAAACTCAAAAACTACTGATTAGATCTTGATCGAATTTAAATGAGACCAAATGAATAGCACCAGCTTAATTAAACCGTCTTTTTTTTAAATCCGTTAAAAAATTAGAGCGCTTTGTTGCAAAAAATATTATTATTTTTTAGTGACATGATATTGTTGATTTTCGTTATGGATACGATATATGAAACGTATCTCATATCTCCCTTGGGACTTTGTAAAGTTTTTCACCCTCAAACACATGGTTACCATGCATTTGCAGCAATTATACATTCATGCATTCTCGGATGTTGTTATTTTTCATATAATTTTATTAAGAAAGCAGTAATGAAATGCTAAAAAATAAAATATTTAATGCACTACGGGAGATATTCTGTTTTTCACCCTCGGTAGACTTACAGACCGCGGGCCTCCGGCCCTTGGTCTGTAACACGTCAACCTCGGAGAAAAAACATTCATATCTCCCTTAATGCATAAATATCTATTCCTAGTTTTTTCGGAATAAAATTTTTCCTATTCGCACTAATCACTAAACAAAGTGCTCATCTAGAAAATTCCACTTTCTGAACTCGTTAGATAAATAACTATTTTGAAGTATCTATGTAAGTGACATTTACATTAATAATCCAATATTATTATCTTACATAGTCAGTATTATTAGTTTAATACATTAATTTCACTATTATCACGTTTTTTTTTCAATTTTTGAGCACTTTCTGCACCAACTTTATCTATTTCTAAAAGGTTTTATCTCTCAACTATAAATTTTTAAATTCAATTGATAAAATTTTTATTAACAACAACAAATTTTAAAAACTTAATTGATAAGATGCAGTCGCTTTGTTGAATTACTACTGATTATTTGAATTACTATCGCAACTCAAAAAATAGTCTACTAGAAATGTAAGTTCTAAACCAATTATTTTTGTGTATTGGACAAAAGTGTGCTTTCTGTTGGTAGTACTTGAAGTTTTTCTTTCTTGTTGTCACATTTGGCAGTTTATTTTTAAATCAATTAAGGCATATTTTCTTATAACAGTTTTACAAAATAAGAAAGTATTACTCGTTGTTTGTTTTGTTTGTTTGTTTTTTTAGTTTTAGAATTATTTTATTACAAAATATAAACAAACAACACAAATATTTTGAATTATTGGTTTTGTATATATTTTGTAATTGTTATTTTTGTGTCAAGTAGTTATTTTTGTGTTTTGAATACAAAAACTCTAACGGCTTTGTCACACAAGGCTTATATTTCTATAATCAAGTTTGGCGACATATTTTTCGTTATATTTTATACTAAATTATATATTTATATTACAGATTTATATAATATATGTAGTTTTATTTATTTGAAACCAAATTAGATTATCTAAAGTAGTAATGCCTGTTGCAAGGCGTACATAAGAAACGCAAATTTTCTAATCGCGTTTTTATGTGAGTCAGTAGTAGTTGTTTATGCCTTCATTGGCTGCAAAAATAAATAAAAATATTTTTTGACAGTTGAATCAGTAATTTGTGAAATATAACAAAAACTATCTGTCAATTTCCAACCTGAGTTATATTTCTGATTAAACTCTTAGTTTAATTTCTATTACTTGATTGCTACATACATAAATAGGATCGCCCAGTGGCCAGGTGGCTGAGGAAATGAGTGGCGTAAGTTAGAGTCCCACACTAGCAAAAGTTTTTTTCTAAAAAAAAAGTTGTTTTTTGTCTGGCTATTGGGTTTGTAAATGTAAACTGTAGAGAGCACAATAGATCAGAAGGTTGAAGTGCAAAGTGCAATATTCCTGTTAATTCTAATCCTTGATATTTACTTACATAAAAGTTTACTAAAAGTTATAATCTATTTCCAATTAGAAAAAAAGTTAAAGTTTGCTTACAACAGGCATATATATATACCATTAGATTTAACTATCATTGCTTTTTTTTGTTTTTAGTAGATACTACTAAAGGACAAGTTCTGCTATGTAAAAGAAGCAAGTGCTATTAACACTCATTGTAGCTGTTGAAAGCAATATAAATCTTTTAAAATCAAAAATATATTGTTTCAAAATTTAAAAATAAAGACGTGAAAATTATCTTTATCTAATTTTTGGTCTTAAAAAAACCTTCATATTTTATTCCCTTCTGATTTTTTTATTTTTAAATGCTGCGCACAGCATGGGGAAGTTAATTCCAGTTTTTTTTTTATTTTAAACTGTCAATGGAAAGTAATAATTGCACATAAATACATCTTTTACACTATTTACTTTTACCAGGGCTGTTACAAAATTTTTGCATAAATAAGGTATTACAAATAGAAGTGCTTTCTAGATGTCCAGACTTCAATCTTGTCGACGATGTTTGGGATATGGTCAACCAAACTGTTTTTTATTCTCTAGAAAAAATTCTTCTTAAAGATATTAGAATCAAACAAAGCATTTTTTGTGTACCCAATAATGTGTTACCAGTTTTTTATTTTTTGCTGGCACTGACAGAGATTTTGCAGATTGGCTAGACAGACTACAATTTTTTTTTTATTGGTAGGTTTGCTTAAACGTCTTCAAAATCCCCAGATTGTCTACAATTTGCGGGTCAATCTGTAAAATGCCCAAAAGCTTCGGCAATTGGCAGATTGTCTGTTAGTAATCGTCAATCGTTAGCTGTTTCCTAGATTGCTTATTTATACCACAGATTTACAAATGTCGTAATTTGCTGCTTACATATACATTTACAATAGTTGAATTTAGGTATCATACTTATGTTTTAAGTTTTTTAATAGTTATTTACCTTATTAGTGGGATAAGCGTATTATTAACATATGAATGCGGTGAGTCGGTAAGAGCATGAATATGTTAATATGCCTTATCACACGAATTAAGGTACAAAATTTTATCTACGACTACCCTAAAGTTGAAAAAAATTTAATAAGTCGGAATTTTTTGACGAGTCTAATACGAATGTTTTATTTAATATCAAAGTTGTCTAAGCTTTCGAAGTCATGGTAATATGTCAACAACACTGAACATTTTTTTTTGTTTAGCAATTTCTCTTTGTTTTGTGGTGAGAATTTGTGAAAATATTGTTGAAAGCAAGCAAATATAATCATGAGCGAGTCTGAAAGTCTTCCCTCGGACATTGAAGAATCTGCAACAAATGTAATTTTGTCACTGATACCTGAAAAATCTAGGATAAAATATCAACAAGCTTACGAACGTTTATGCAAATAGTGCGATAAAAAAAAAATTTTAAATGAAGCAAATGAAAAGGTGTTATTAGCTTATTTTGAAACTTTATCCAAGTGTTATAAGCCATCAAGCCTTTGGGCACATTATTCAATGATACGAGCTATGATATCTATGAGGAAAATGCAGATATCAGTAAAAACGTTCAACTGATTGCATTTCTTAAAGAAAATCGGAAGGATATAAACCAAAGAAATCGAACATTTTAACTAAACAAGATGTTACCAAGTTTTTATAAGAAGCTGAAGATGAAAAGTGGTTATTGACAAAGGTATGTATGCCAAACCGTAAATTTAGTTAAAAATACCTATAGTTTATACGTACTTAGGTGGTCCTGATTATTGGGATTTGTGGAGGATGCAGAAAAGAGGAACTGACTTACATGGAAATGGAAAACGTGAAGAATCAGGGAGAAATTTTCTTCGTCAAAATACCAATGACAAAGACCAAGATTTCTCGTGAATTTGTTGCAACTTCGGGAGACATCGTTGGAATCAACCTAGTAGAAATAGTTCGAAAGTACATAGCACTGCGTCCAAATAATACAGATCACAGAAGGTTTTTTCTTGGCTATAGAAATGGCAAATGTATAAAATGTCTGTTGGTATCAACACCATTGGTAGCATGCCCAAAAATATTGCTACTTTTTTAAAACTACCAAATGCCAAAGACTACACCAGGCACTGCTTTCGAAGGTCGTCAACTTCCTTGCTTGCAAACTCAGGGGCAGATTTGTTAACAGTGAAAAGGCATGGAGGTTGGAAGAGTAACACAGTTGCTGAGGGGTACATCAAGTCGTCAGTGGAAAATAAAAAACAAATTTCTGGAAAAATTGTGGAAGAAATGAACATGCAGATGGGAGCTTCAAACCACAGCCACAGAGGAAAATTTGAAATTAATGCTTCTTCGTCAGAATTGTCGTCCACTGGAATGAATCTGTTGAAATGCCAAGATTTTGTTGTTCATGTTCATAATTTTATTATTATAAATAATCATTTTTTTTAATGTTCATTAGTTAATAAACAATTTTGCTATAAATCGCTATAACAATGAGTTCATTACGTAACTAGTGAGGTAATGAGCTTCATTACCTAACTCAAACCAATTTAATAACAGGTTCTTATCCAAGTAGTCGTAGATAAAAATATTTTTTTGTAGTTTTTTGATGCTGTAATTTAACGATAAACTATTCTTTTAATGTTTTACCACACAATACCATAATTATCAGATTAAAATTTAAAAGACTGAAATGTAAATTTACAACATCATTTGAAATGTAATATTAGAAAATTTATTACGACAATTACCTGTATACGCTAAAAGATGATTAAAAACGTCACAAAAGCAATAATCTGAGAGGTCGTTTGATGCCTCCCCATCATCATCATCCCCACTATAAATTTAATTTTAGTATTTGTGATTTGATGGCATGAACGTTTGTCTGTCTCTTTAATGGAACGTCATCGGTTATCATGCAATATGTATATTAATGAATATTTTGTTCTATATCTTAAAATATTTATACAGCAAATAATCAGAAAGGCTCAGCGGTTCTCAACTTTGAGCATTAGGCAGTTTTAGAAAATTACCGCTGATTTGAATTATTAAAAATAGCATTAGACTAATGATAGACTAAACAAACGAAATTTCTTTTCTTTCGATCTGTAATATCCAAATTTGGAAAAATTGATATGATTTTAAGGAAACGAAGCTTTTAAATTATAACCTCATTATATAAGTTGCGTGTTGTAAAGCTCAAGATGATTATTTTACATTGCTTTTTATGGAGGGTCTGATGATCGCTCTTAATAAGGACTACACAACAAGACTCCAAAATGGTAAAAAACCATTTCAACTTTGCATTATTCAATACATTACTCAGATGAGACAATTCGCTTAATAAGTATTATCTTGTTTCTACAACACATCAATATCTTTAGCACGTGGTGTTTTTCAAAAAACCATTTTCTCACGTTTTTCTATTTCTTTGATTATAATGTTCCCAATTATCCTAATGCTTTCGATTGAGTACAATGACTAGTTTTATATAGATAATGAAATCATCGTTTTTTACTTTGTTTCATAAGTTTTTCTGAAGGTAAATTATTTGGCTTATAATTGTTTTATAGAAGATTATACTATTATAATAAATTAATCGACCTGTAAATACCTATTTATACG
Source organism: Lagria hirta (assembly GCA_947359425.1). NCBI lineage: Eukaryota > Metazoa > Arthropoda > Insecta > Coleoptera > Tenebrionidae > Lagria > Lagria hirta. Next base: position 3,278,077 of record OX375802.1, on the reverse strand, counting down.
CGTAGTCGAATGATTATATGTTGCGTTTTAATATTGGTTCTCTATTTTGGTAATCAAACCGATTTTCTTTTTGAAAAAAACAGGTACAACAAAAACAATATAAAAAACTGCAAGCATTTTTTATTAACAGCATTTTAAAACTTGCAATACATTGTCACAGAAAAAAAAATTTTAAAAAAATATTAGAAAAAGTTATTGGTCTGCATAGACAAAGTCAATTAATATTTGCCTATACCAAATTAAATTAGAAAATATTTTATAAAAATAAATACTTTACTAATTTTTTTTTACAACCGATTTTTGATTGTTTTACAATACATTCAAAAATAAGCTCATGCATGATTAACTATTTTATTAATTATACAAGACTTCATAAAGATATGGTTTAATAACTTTATTTTAATTCAAATAAGTAACATCTTTTAATGTTTTAAAAAAATTAAAAGTTTTTAATTTTATTAAATTATAGAAATTAAATTTAAAACAAAATAATTTTTTTTTTTTTAAACTCAATAATTAATAAGTAATGTGCTTTTATTATACAGACTGTTTCCAAAAAAAATTAATTTTTTATTTATACACTAAATTAAATGGTTATAGATAGACCACAAAGTGATCTAATAAAATATAAAAAAATATTGTTTAGCATTGTGAAAAAAAATAACAATAGCTTTGGAAATAAATAACCCAGAAGTTAAAATAATAAAACCAAAAGCCATTAAAAACAAATGACATAAAAAAACATATAAATAATGAATAAATGACCACAAAGATGCCGTCAATGTTTAGCGCAAAATGCAGCGTTGTATGAGCATAGCCAATACTTTTTTTTACTCTTTTTAACGTTTTTTTTATGTAAGCCGGTAGTTGTGCTACATTGTTGTTTTTAGAAAAAAAGTTTTTGTCAGAATTATCAAAAAAAAAGTATATGTAGTAATTTAAAAAAAATATTTTTTGGCAATTTAGCTTTAAAACGTTTCAGCTCAATTTTATTGAGCTGCTTTGTGGCCTATTTATAATCATTTAATTTGAGGTGTAAATAATTAAAATCGGCCAATAGATAAGCGAGGTATAGATAGACTGGTCTTTTTTTGGATAAAAAGATATTATTTATAAAAAAACAACAATTACTTTAAAGAGGTTTTTGAAAACAATTGTAAGAAATTTAAGGCCAATTAAGGAACAATTGACAAAAGTTCATAAATAAAATAAATTAAAAGTATAGCCACAAGTGTTATTCGATAACTTTTTTTAATCCAATATGTTAATTGAATGATATCCCAATTATGCTTATTATTTTATAAGCAAATTTTTTAGCCTTTAAAATGAAAATCCACCTGTTTAGTGCCGCTGTTAACCATCATAGATTATAACTGTCGTTTAAACGCATTTGAATCGAAGCACAGATAACATGAGGCAAGAGGTGACATCGCGGCATATAATGGCGTCCAATTGTCAAATGTTGATTTATAATTTAGCTTTAATGTTCCTACCCCTTCGTCTTCAGAAAGAGCGCACGTTACACGGGGTATTATTAAACATGTCTTTCGTGTCTTGAACGCACATCATAAAAATTCTCCCTTCTTTATTGGAGTGACTGATAATATTGAAAGGGGTTAGAGGGGTAAATAACTATTAGGATAACTTTGAAAAGTGTTAATAATTTATGGGGAAATTTGGAAAGTTATCGTGTCGATAGGCAGAGCCGGAAAACAATAAACGTCTTATATTGCAAGTAATTTCATGACAGCTGAATAAAATTAATTGGTACGAATGGGTCTCAACATAATCACTGTAATCTATCTCACTTGTCAAGAAATATTAGAAATGTACAAAAACTACTTGCATTTTTAAATCAAATCATCTAATTACAAGATTTGTTACTATTTTCTTTAATGTAACAACAGTGGTAATAGTTTTTGTGTCATAATCATCGGATAATGATAGAGCTGTCACGTTAGATTCTTGCGTTTGACACGTTGCAAAAAAGCTTGCTACTAAAATAAGTGTTAACGCGCTAGAGTTTCGACATATTATGTTAAATAATATAGTACCTCCATAAACGAACATAATTTAAGTAAGCCACAGAATTTTTTTACAACGGCATTTTATTAATTACATTTAGAAGTCAGTTGACTGGTGTAAGTTTGACAATAACCGAGATAAATATAAGATTATATTTTTGGTTTTTTCCTGTTGTAAAATTAAAAAAACTCTTTAGCGTTTTCAATCTTTAGATTTTTTAATATTAAAAGTGACGTTTTAAGTGGCTAAAGTAATATTATAAAACAAAAAAAAATAGCAATTAAACAATCAAGTTATCACATTAGCTTTTTTTGCCTAGTTTAAGATTAGGCAAAAAAGATTTATTAGTTTAAGATATGCAATTTATTGTGGTTTTTACCAACAACTACCTAGTAGAATGTTAAAATGTTGCAAATTGTCACTGCAAATTTATTCATTTAAAAATCTGCTGCAACTTGCTGAAGAGTTCTACTTTGAACTTAATTTTTCTTTTGGATTTGTTGAAAGAAGCAAAAGTAGAAAAGCAATAATGTGATAACTTGGTTATTTAAATAGCGATATTCTATTTGTCTTAATGTGATATATTAGAATCAATATTTAACGTTATAAAAACAAATAAATTTTTAGTTTGCTAAAATTTTGGTTTTTAATGAAATCACGTCATATCTTCAAGTTGCTAGAAAATTATTAATACAGATACAGTCCTGCAGAAACAGTAAACTTGTTGATATAGTATAACAGTTATTTTGACATTTTGACAAATATAAAGTAGTCAATGCGTATTGTACCTACGTTACATGAGTTAAATAAAATGTTATAAGTTATTAATGGTTAATGCTATTTTTTTGTAGAGTTATTTTCAAAATAATAATCAAGTCTGTATAATATGCATATGATCAAGATATTTTAGTAATTCATTTAGACCCTGTAAAATGTCGCTTTAGCACATTTCGATTGCTTATAGTAAAATATTTTGCAGCTGTAAATGAAATAAAATTTTTAACTTGACACAATTCTCATTGCTGTGGTGTATTTTAGTATATTTAATGTTTACTGTTCAGAATTCTCCGCATAATAAACAAAAGTGTCAAAAAAAGCAACAATTTCCTAAAAATTTGTAAACCAGTCCAACTCTGTTCTGCCATAAACGTTCTTTATGATTATGGAACGGTTTTAACGGCCAATTAGAACCAATTACAGTTTTTTAGGTTTAATTTTTTTGTCAATGAATCCGACGCGAGAGTTAATTGGAACACACGCAAGAGCATTGCTTGATTTTTGGTTTTTTAATATTTCTTGTGCTTGTAGATGAAATTAATCATAACCGATGCAAAACGGCAAAGTTGCAAGCAATCTTGTCAATTCACAATTAAGCATGAACATGCAACTGTTGCTAATAAATATAGCAAATATTGCCTGATTTACAGGCGTAAATAACTTTATTTTCAAACATTTAAAGTACGACGATTAATTATTATGAAAGAAGTTGCCTATGCAGAGACTATTTGTTAAATTTATATTAGAACCGACTGCTGTAAGTGTCTGTTTTGCTTTATTTTCACGGTTTTTTCAACTGTCTGACTTTAAATGTTATCTACAACTTCCAACAGGAAATTAATCAATTTTTTCAAGCGTCTACTAATTTTATTTTTCCGGTTTAGAACAATTTTATTTCTGTACAGCTTTTTTTTTGTTATTATAAATATCTAAAACTGATAAGAAGAATTATTTAAATTATATGGTCAAAAAAAATTTAATCTTTTCTTAGAGCCTGTTCTACATTGCATTCAATAATTACATATTAATAAGATCACGCTTTTATTAACTTTAGACAATTTCCAAAAACAAGTCGACTGATTATAGCTAATTAGAGTATTTCAGTATTTTTTATAAAAAAGTGATTTTACTTTTGAACATAAAACACTTATTGATGGTGTTCTAAATAACCACAGCGGCTTTATTGCTTGTTTTCTAAAAAATCCAAATTTAGATTACCGAATTCTATATAATTGATTATTAATTTATTTAATTAACAATTGTAAGTAATATTATCTTAATTCTTTAAACTTCAATTCGGCATATTTATCCATTGAGGACATTTATAATGATTACACCTATACATCGAAATATGTATAAGAGTATTTTTTTATAATAACCATTTTTTTAAAAATGATGCTACAAATCTTTTGCAAAATACTGCACTAGTGGTAGGAATAAGTATCAAGCTTTCTTCATCCAAAACATCAAGCTTTCTCTATTCAAGCGGCTTAGTTTAGTTATTTAAAGTATTTAATTACATAACAATTTAGTTTTTTTAATTACCACAAGAAACTGTTGTAGTTTTTGTAATTGATAGCACAAATAATGCCATTCATTGTGACAACATAAATTTTAAAGTAAAATTTATTTTGTTAATTACATTATCAAATTAAATTAATTGTTAATTAACAAAATACAAAAATTACATTTTGATCAAAATTTTTTGAACTTTGTATAGTAGTAAAACGCACTTTATATTCAGCGAAACCAAGGAAAGAAAAGTTATCATTTTATTAAGGACCTGAGAAGATAATAATTGAAAGAGGTTGTATTGAAAATTGTTAATTAAAAGAACTCTCAGTGTAAATGTCATAAATAAACATTATAAATTATAAATTTTCAAAAACAAAAAATTGTTATATTTTATTTTAAGACAAAGGGTTACTTCTTATAAATATTTCTAATTGTTAAAAAAATTACTGTCTTTATAAAACCTGACATCAGATGTACCAAGTGTATCAAAAATTAAAAAACATAAAAATGTTTTAGAAAATTGTGTCATTATTTATAAATTTAGACAAAGTTTTTAAAAACAAAAATAAAACTTAAATAAAAAAGTTTTTACTTTTTTTTAGTTATTTTTTTCATTAAAGTGTTTTTTTTTAGTAAATTAAGAATTTATGATTTAAAATGGCAATTATAGTAATTTTACTAAAAAATTAATTTTGTAAAAAGTTTATTATTTTATTAGTTAGTCATTTTTTTCTATCATGTAGTAGCTAAAAAACTCACTATTAAACTAAACGACTAAAAAAGTTGATTTCTAGACCCTTGTTAAAAATATAGTCGACAATATTTTATTTTAATCTGAAGCAGTACTGAGACATCTCTTACACCTCTTATTGATGAGGAGCAATTATAAAATGTTTATTATTGTTTATGGCCAATAATAAAGATTTGATTTTTTGTCATTTTAAAAACAATAACACAATTTTTTTATTTTTGTAAAATTTATACTTTTAATATCAAAAATAGAAATTTAGGTTAAAATAATTATTGTTATAATAATTTATTCTGGAATTTGCCGTAGCGAGTTAAACATGTATTAATTTATTATTATTGACTTCAAAAAAAAAAAAGATGTTCTTAATTCGACTGTATTTTTTTATGTGTGTGTTACCCTATAACTTGGTTTTGGGTAAACAGAATTTGTTAAATTTTTTTTATTTGGAAGCTGGTGCTTTTTATTTAGTCCCATTTGAATTTGATCAAGATCTTACTAGTAGTTTTTGAATTATTCTTATAAATGCTTTTTTTGACATATATTTTTAACACTTCAATTGATTATAAAAACTTGTGAGGAAATAAAAAAATATTTTATTATAATTAAATAATCGTATATCTATTTCATTATTTAAGCAATTTGAAAAAATAAGAAAATAAATAAAATAATAATTAATCATATTAATTTCAATTTTTTCCAAAATTTTAGTATGTATTATTTTGTTTAAAGTGTCAATTTTTAACTAATTGGATTTCATGATAAATTAAACATATTAAAAAACCTACTTATTGTAAAGGCGATTAATTTCCGTTATTTTTCTCAACACTCGCCTTTCAAAAAACGAACTTGGGTGTAATAATAGACATTGTGAAATAATAATAGATATAGACATAATAATAATAATAAACATTGGTTTACATTTTACTATTTTACGATCGTAAATTATAAAATCTTATTTTGCTATTATTGTATGATAAAAATAAAATAAAATTTAAAAATCAATTTTTTTTTTAAATATTGAATTTAAACTAAATACTTGATAATAAACAATTTTGTCTTACAAACATTAATTTGATTATTTTCTTTTGAAGCATTTTTATGCAACTATGTCTGATTTTAATATGAAAAATTAATTTTTTGACAAGCAAAAACTTTTGTGAAAAATGACTTTTTCTCGTAAAATTAATAATAATTTTTTTTTTATATATTAATTTTTTGTTATATTTATACTTATTATCCTTAGAAAATTTAAAAAACCGTAACTAAATTTGGAGACTCATTGTAGATAAAATACGCCAAAGATGAACAAATTTAAAAGAAAAACCTATATTCAAATTCAATATCGTTTACAAAGAAAGAAAAAAAGTATTTATATCTAATATAATTAAAAGGTTTAAAAATTTGTAAACTGAGTTTAGAAACATATTGTAGATAAAACACAAAAAAGATTATCATTTTCAAAACAAAACATTTATTCAAGTTGAATATAATTTACAAGAAAAAGAAAATAAACTAAATGTTATAAATATATCCAATAAAAGAACTATAAAAAAGTTTATGTAATATTGCTCTAATATTACATAAAATTAGATATTAAATATTATTTTAAATAGATTTTAAAAATTATGTCAATTTGATTCGCACAATAAGTCAACCGACATTGTTAAGAACCAGTTCATTAACAGGTTCTAGCTTCAACTGACGAGAAAATTTTACTCTCATTAAAGTAAAACACATGTTTTAGTTTGCAGTTTTAAAATGGCTGAGCAAAACTATTTTTTTTTTATTTATATTATTTCCAACAGTGCAATAACGTTTATAAGAAAATATAAGTAGACATTGTTGTTATAAGCCAGTGTAAAATGTTAATTATTGTAATATTGTATAGTTAATTAAACGCTGACTCAAAAATGTAGGCAGAAGAGACATGTCAGCCTCTCATTTCTACCCCATGATAAAAATGCCGTTCTACAAGCCTAGAAATCAAAGAATCCAGTTACTCTTGATCGCGATAGACAGTTGACGAACGTTCAGACATGTGACAATTGAGTTTTTGGCATCACAGTACCCCATGCTTTATCTTTGTACAATACATACGAAGAAAAGAGAGAAAACAATGTTAAAATTCTTCTCAAAATTTTTATCTCGTCACTACCCAAACCGTTTTTTCCCACTGAATGTGCACGCCAAAACCGCTTCTGATCGAGATAATATAGGACTCCGCAGACGTGTCAAAATTGCTATTATACAGTTTGTTTTCGGACGTGGAAATCATACAAAAGTTTAAAAACCGCAAATGTTGTTAAAGAGTTTGTGGATATTTTGTTGATATAATAATGACGTAAAATAAAATACCATTATTATTTATAATCGGTTTTGGTGCCCGCAACAAGCCTTTTTATAGCCGTACAGGCCATCCAAATTCAGAATATAATTTGATTATTATACGTTTAGACGTAGCAGGTTTTAAGAATAATATTAGTTTACAAAAAAACTGCATACAGGCCAAGCTTACAAACTATGCCAAAACGCCCAAATTAATAATAAACATTTTAAAAAATTATTAATTTAAAAATATAGTAAAATATGGATGAATAAGCAAAATAATTTTAGTCAAATTATATTTAATCGTTTAGACTAAACAGAGTTAATCTCAAAAATATTAATTCGGAAAATGCTAATAATATTGTAAATGCCTATAAATTGTCCGTGTATATTAATTAAATAGTGTTTGTATCTTTCAATATATGGTTTAAATAAATAACAAATTTTGTAAAACTTATTGAAACCAAAAAAAATACTGTTTCCAGTATTTCACTCATAATAAGTTTTTGTTTGTATAAATACACATTACGTTTTGAAAAATGTTTTTAATAATTAAAAAAAATCACAGTTATCTGATGAGTTATTATACATTTTGCATTATTTATTTTTATTATTAAATAATTGTTTATTGAGTGTAGCGCTAAAAAGATTAGGCAATTTACTATTGTACTAACAGCATTCCTCCTTGCTGTTGAACCAGTAAACTAATAATTTATTGCTTGTCAAGAAATTGACTTTTTTATTTCATTGGCATGTTAAAAACGTTGATTTTAAGTGTGCAGGCATTAAAATTCTTCCTATTCTTTAGTTATTTTTGCATAACTTGCAAACATAAAAACTGTTATATACAGAGTGTTTACCAGTAATAATGAGCTTAAAAAACAGAACCCAGAATACATTTCCAAAGCTTTCAAAAAGAAAAAACTTGTAAAAAGCTTCATAACAAACATGTCTTTCCAATAAATATAAAAAAATTATTATTTCTGTTACTAATAAAAAGTTACCAAGGTCAAAACACGCATTAATGAATCTGTTATTCTTATTTTAAAATTTATATTTTTTAGCTTTATAACATTTAATAGTTATTTACATATTGAAAACCGAAGGTAGAAGACTACATTTACGACCGAAGTTTAAGGCTTTGTAATTAGCCTCTAGTTAGAAACATGTACATTGTACAACGTTTAACTGTAAAGCAATTAGAAACAGTTAAAACTATGAAAAAATACGACAATGGTTTATTCACACAGTTTTATCACTTGTCAAATATTTTTTCTATTTTAAGAATTTATTTTATAAATGAAACTAAATTATTATTTGCTCATGTTTACTTAGTTTTTGAAACTTTTGTAGAAATTTTATGATAGTGCGACTAAGGAGCTGAAAATAAGATCTTTTTTTGTTAAAAACATTTGCCTTATTTTATTAAATTCTAATGAATTAATTCAACGACGTCCAGATGTCTACAGTTTTTCATTTGCTTGATTAATTTTAAACTGTTAATAGTATTATGAAGATTGCTATTAACGGCGTGCTTGGCTATAATTGACTTGTCTAATCTGCCGTACTTTAAGTGAGCTAAATGCTGTTTACATCTATTTTGAACTAATATACGCATTTGTTCTAATTTTATGTTTTTGCCTTATATAACATTTGTTACAGTTATTACATCCTATGCGATAAACCACAGACTTTTCTAAAAATGTTGTTTTGTCATTTGGACCTTCTAACAAATTTTTTGATTTTGATCCTGAGTGAGGAGCCGCTCTGAATCCTAAATGTTTAAATACAATGTCAAGTCCGTTAGTTATCTAAGGTTTAAAGGGTATTGAAATAAATTCTTGCTTATTTGTTTAAAAAGTCTTGCAACTTTTGATATTTGTTTTAAATTATTGTTTGGTTATTGTTTTATTTACTATTTCTTTATTATATCCATCAATATTAACTTTTTTGATACATGTTTATAGTCTTTTATATATCTTTTCAGTTTAAAAAACTTTGCTTCAATATAATTCTATGCAAATTCTTAATGTTATTAACCGGCAAACTTTTGACAGGCATAAGGCGTAAAGACACAATTTTAGCTATGGTTTTATTATATGAATAAACTTTACTTGCCTAAAAAGTAACAAACAATTTTTACACATTACAAAGAAACAAGTCTAACAAAGTTTTAAATACAAAATTATTTTTCTAGCACCGTCAACTAAAAAATAAATTCTTTTGATTGATGAAACGAGTAAAGTAAGACATTACATGTCCTGCTCTTATTTTGAACTTAAAAAATAAAAACTTATCAAACATAATTCAGATAAAAAAATTCTAAATCATGAGCTTAATAATATATAACAAATAGTTTTGTGAAAGTTTAAAATTTGGCCCAATTCTAAAGTTTTATTCACACATTCTAATTTGAATTTAATTTTGTTTATATTACACATATTTTAAAGTTTTTATAAAAATATAATTTAGACATGTTTTGTAATTACTGTGTTACTACAGCCCACAAACTCAAAAGTCTTTGCTTGACTGGTTTTAGTTTGACGGTGACCGATTCTAACTAAAAAAAGCAAAATAACAGTGTAGAAAAGACAATATTCCTGTTTTGGCTAATAATTCAATCATCAAAAAATTTTGAAAAAACTAGCTTTATTTTAATTACTTAATTATTATTGTTCTTATTTATTGTCTCAAATTGCTCATAAACAAATATTGAACTGTATTGAAAGCATATTTTTCATTTTTAATTTTTTAGTTGTATTTTGTAATGAATTAATTATAAGTGTCAAAAATATATGTAAAAAAAAGCATTAATGAGAATAACTTAAAAACTACTGGTCAGTTCTTGATGAAATTTAAATGGGACCAAATGGATAGCACCAGCTCCAAATAAAAGAAGAATTACCAAAATCAGTTAGCTCAAAAAAATGTTATTAAGTTCCACACATAAAAAAACGCTTATAAAATAAATATTTGCACCCAGGGATGCAATACTGCCAGAGACTATTAACGGTTTATTTTGCAAATACTATTCTATTGTTTTTGTCTTTTGCTCTATTGTAATGCTCTTGTTAAATCAAAAGCTCTTTTAAGGTTTGTTGAGATTTTAATTTTGGAATTAAGTGGGTAAAGTAACGTTATGAAAACAAATGAACTTCATAGTTTGCTATTCTTGGATAAACACCCTAATAAGGCTTTTCAAATCCTTCACCGGTTAAAATTTTTAAACAGCGTTGCATTGAAATATTCACAAATTTTTATAATATAAATATTATTCCAAACGTCACATTTGTGACAGTTAAAAATTGCAGTTTTTTTTAATAAAGGTTTATAGAGCTTTAAATTACATTTTTATATTTACTTTATTAATAAATATTTATGTATATATATATTTGTCAGCTTTATTACAAGAACAATTATTGAACCCGATAAAATTTTTAATGCACCCTCAGTATTGAGATGTTGGGGGATGGATAGATAGCGTACGGATCGTTGCATATAAAATTAATTGAGCGCTTTCAGAAAATCGATTCTTGTTAGTTGGGGCATTTCCCTTTGAAAGATATTAAAGAGAAAGATATAGTCATGCGGATTACTATAATCTCATTTCTGTAGGTTTCTTCTCAAACTAAATTACCTCTAATCTTTAATTAAATAAAAATAGTTATAAAACCATAACCATTTACTTACCATTTCTCACATTAATCATTTAGAACTTTTAGATTTGATGACTAATTTTACCAGCTTGACAGCTATTAAGATTTAAAATTATTTGAGGTAATTTTACGTTTCGACAGGTAGTTTTTGATTATTTGTACAGTTTTATTGCAATTTATTTGATTTTAACAGCTTTGATATGCCGCAACAACATAACTCACAAAAAATGTTTATTAATATCAATAAATAATAATTGTGTTACATAGAAGCAAGAAACATATAAAAACAAATTTAAAAAGAAAGTTTGTATGTTTTAAATACATAACTTTTACTTTATGTGTTTATCCAACAGTATGTCATACTGCTCTCGTTATATATGTTATGTTATATTGCTCTCGTAAAACTCTTCTCGTCTACATACACCAGGTATTCTTAATAAGTACATATAACTTCGATCCAAAAATAAATAAATTTGTTTATCTAGTGCATAAATACAGATTGCTTATCTTATTTTATTTTATTTAACCACTAATTTTTCTTATGAACAAGAAATTTTTTGCCCAGAGCTTTAAGTAAAACTATTTTCTTTTTTTTTTAAAACAACACTAATTTGGTTTTATCCGATATCACACTTTTTTTTTCTTTAAGAAAGCAAGTAAGATTAACAATTTAGATGTTGATATATCCTAAGTTTATATAATATATAGCTTATTTTTTTATAAATGAGTGTCAAAGCGTATTAATGTTGATAACAACATTTAAAAGTAAATGTTAAGAGTAAAAATTATCACAGAAATAAAAAAACAACTTAAAATTTTAAAACATAATGTGATAAAGAATACGTTAGAGATGGAGGCAGATAAGAAGAAAAAAAGGGATTACAGGTAAATAAAATAAAAAAAACAACTCGCTGCTATGAAAGTAATTAGTTCACATTTACTTTTAAATAATGTTGCCAACTGTTTGACAATTGTTTATAAAGAAAAATAGACTTTAGGTAATATTTTCGATATAAACTGTTGATTTTAACATTAACATCAACAAATATTTAGCTTACAGAGTTTCTGAAGCTCTTAGTTTCCGATTTCTTTCCAAAAAACACGTTAGCAATTTTTTTTTTTTTAATTTTGAAAACTAATTAGACACTGAGAATATAAGACTTTTCTATGGTAACGACAAAATGCTTCTGTTAAGTTTTTCTTCTTACCCACATGACTGAAATTAATAAGTGATAGTTTTTTGCAACAATTAAAATTAATAGAGAATAATTTTTTGTTAGTTTTTACGGTTGCTACGGTAGTTATACCGTAGCATAAACTTACATGATCTCAATAATGTTCAAAACGTCAAATTTTATGTTCTATTTTTTTCTTAAGCTCTCGGAAGCGTCTTGTAATTTTTTACCCAAATGCTATTAATGAATATATTATTTCTTGTAAGTTTTTCTTGTTAATTTTAACAACAGGTAATTATTAGCTCTAGAGTTTAAATAATATGTTTTGCAATTTGTACTTTTTCTGGTAAACCAACTCTTAATAAATTTGCTAAGCGTTTTTATATTGTTTTTTAGAACGAAAGCCAAATTACCAATATTTTAAGCTTATTTTAATCAATTTCAAAATCATTCAGTTTGTCATTTTTCTGTTTTTAAATATTATTTTTATTTGTAGTCTTACAAAAAAAACATTGCATTAGCTGCGGTTATTTACAATTTGCTTAACAAATTCACTTGTTTTTAATAGTCATTTTATATAATATTTGAAAAAAATTAAAAAATAGAACATACACGACCTACTGATAGAAATGCTTCAAGTAAAAATGAAAAGTATGCACCACAAGTATTTGGTTTTTTTGCTACTAACGCAGCGTGACTATTAGCTGGGCAACTAGAAAACACATACAAAACAGTAAAAATTAAAATGAATTCAAAAATACAACGCAAAAAAAAATGTTTATACGGAAATAAAAATATATTAAAACAGTGTTAGTATGTTAAGAGCAACAAATAGTGAAAAAGTAATATTGCAAGAAAATGTAAGCATTTTTTATTTTTATAGAATTAATTGACGATTCATTTAATAATTTTGAAAAATTGTAGGGTTTTCCAGTGACAAGTTAAAAAAATACAAACATTGAAAAAGAAAATTTTTTACATGTAAATTGAAAACAAAAAAAACTATTTAAAATAAATCACTTATTATTATTCAAACAGTTTTACCACTTGCCAAACCATTTGTTTCTTACATTTTAAAACGCCTTTCAACCACCAAGTGGTCATCATCAAGAGATAACTAAATTTTAGTCATTTTATTTATTCAAAGCACTTTTGACTTGGTTAACTTTCGAGTTCTACTAAACAAGTTTTTTGGTCAATAGTAAAACCGTGTAAATGGTTTATTGTGCTAAATATTGTAAGCTCATCAATTAATAGTTTTGCTCATTTTATGCAAATTAATTCCCGTAATGGTAAAACAGTAATCTAGCAATTAAGAAATGTCAAACAGTATTACAAAAAAAACATTAAGTTTTTAATTAGTTTTTATTGAAAATAATTATGCTTTTATTCATAGGTTCAATATCGCCATTGATTAAGTCGGTTTTGTATGTGTAGAAATATTTGACGTTCAATAATTAACGTTCAAAAAGTAATTGGAAAGTAGAACAAGTTGTCTATGAAGAGTTAAAATTGATTTTTTAAATAACATTCTGTTGCCAAATGTAGCTATAATTATTAATAAAGATTTGAGTTGTGACGTTAACTGAGGATGGTGTTCTTGACCATATGGAATGGAATGAACTGATGAAATTATTCTCTATAGACGGGGTTTATTAGTGAAATTATAACATTTTATTCCCAATAACAAATATAAAAATTGGTATTTTTTTTTCGTAAATATTACTAAAAACACCAACTTGTGATAAATTGTTTTGTGCCTACTACCATGACTGTTTTAATATTTTGATAAAATTTGTACTTTTAATCGCTCGAGCTTTAAAATCATAATTTTGAAAAATAGATATTTATGCATTAAGGGAGATATGAATGTTTTTCACCCTCGGTAGACTTACAGACCAAGGGCCGGAGGCCCGCGGTCTGTAAGTCTACCGAGGGTGAAAAACAGAATATCTCCCGTAGTGCATTAAATATTTTATTTTTTAGAATTTCATTACTGCTTTCTTAATAAAATTATATGAAAAATAACAACATCCGAGAATGCGTGAATGTGTAATTGCTGCAAATGCATGGTAACCATGTGTTTGAGGGTGAAAAACTTTACAAAGTTCCAAGGGAGATATGAGATACGTTTCATATATCGTATCCATGACGAAAATCAACAATATCATGTCACTAAAAAATAAAAAGACTTTTTAATTCATTCATTTCTTTCAAATTTTTTGACAATTTGATAAAACTGTTGAATTGCTTTTTAAAGCATTACAAACTTCGCTAACGTTCGGTAGAACACTTTCCTGAATATATTTAAACAACAACAATTTTCAATTTGTATGTATGGTAACAACAATTTATAAAGATTTGTAGGTTATGTTAGGAGTTGTAGAAGTTATTGTTTGCACACAATTTTCTATTATGTGTCCTACTGAGAATGACAAAAAAAAGCCAGCACAGATTGATGGTAATCGTAATGATTATTACTCGCTAAATGTTCAAGTTGCAAGTTATTGTTATTTGCCACGTTTTAATTTTTGACTCAATTGTTATTGCTACAGATTAGATGTTTCATGCAATAAATTAATTTTGCTAGATTCAAATATTTATATTAATTTTTGCTAACCGCTGCCACTTAATAGATTTATTTCAACAAAGAAATAATTAATTTATAGTTTGTATATAGGTACTAAATAAGTGCAAAAATTCAAAACTCAAAATTCAGACAGCGTCCGGCTAATCTTGCAAAATAACTTTAATTAAAGAGCGATTAAAGATGAATTTATTATCTGCAATTGATGTTTATTATAATTAAATGTTAAAAAGAAGCACCTTAATCAACTTTTTGTAAACGTTAATTTCTACCACAAAACTTATCTATTTAGCAATTCTCTGAAACGCAAAAACGGAATATAGTCAATACCTTTGAATAATACGCAAGAATAATAAAATATTTTAAACCCAAGTTATTGCATACCACAATTTTCACCTTATACGTATGCTAGCAACAATTTATGACGGTTTCTAGATAATGTTAGATCCATAAATGACTCAAGCATAAAAAAAATTTTATTGAAATATTAAAACAGTCGACATAAACACACAACAATTCATTGCAAGTTGATGTTTTTAACAATATAAAAAAAATTATTAACCGACGTCATATAAAAAGAAAGAAGTTCTCAATTTGACTGTATTTTTTTATGTGTGTGTCACCTTATAACTTTTTTCTAGGTGAACCAGTCTTAATGATTTTCATTTGAAAGCTGGTGCTTTTTATTTGATTCTTTTTAAATTTAATCAAGATCTGACCAGGAGATCTTAAGTTATTTTTATTAATGCAATTTTTGATATTATTATAACATTTAATTCATCATAAAAACAAGTGAGCAATTAAAAATTTTTAAGTTTTTTTTTCAATATAATCAAATATTAGTTTAATTGCAATTTGAGTCAATTTAATAAATAAAATAATAATTAAGTAGTCATATTACAGCCGGTTTTTTCTAAATTTCTAATTTGTTCAATTATTTTTAATACCAACTTCAAATACATTTTATTTTTTACATTTAGGGTTACATCTACTCTTATTGTTATTATAGTATTTAATTGTGTTCATACCTATTAAATAATTTATTTAATATTCAAAATATTTGTTTTTTTAATTCAAAAAAGTGAAAAATAAGGATTTATCTTTGTGTACATTAAAAAAAATTAATAGAAAATATGTACATATGTATTTTAACAAACTATTATGCATAAGTAATTTTTTGAATGTAAAATAGTTATTTGTATACCAATACAGTAAAATTAAATTTTTTACGACAAGTATAAGGTTTATTTTTCTAAAAATAATCTATATGAGTCACAAAACTATAACTTTTTTTCCTGAAACAAAAAAATTGAATATGTATTATATAAATGCATAATAAAATATAAACCAAACGCTTTATAAATTTCAAAAACCGACTCCTTCTTCTAAAATGTTCCACAAGCAAGGTTAAGACAAAAAACGTAACGCATGTTGAAAAAAATATTAATTTTTGTTTTTCTATAAAAAATCCTTGTAAATTGTAAAAGGTAAGTGATTAATAAGTCAAAACTTATGCATCTAAAAATGACTTTTGAGTGTAAAAAGTATTTCTTTACAGAGTCCATAGAGTATCTTTGATACTTTACAAAGTTCAAAAAGTCAAATTTCATAAAATTTGACTTTTATGTAAACTTTCATAAAAAAGTATTAATGCTTATATTTTTAAAAGTTTGCATTTTATCTTTATTTATAAAAATGTTTAATATTTGTAAGTATCAATAACTACATACAAAACTTCAGTAAAGGGTGATTATTATCAAAAATGTGTTTGTTGATCTCTGACCAAATAAATCTTAAATTTTAAAATTTGAGTACGATATTAAATATTTTTAAAAATACTTAAAAATGCTTAGAAAATAAATTATACTAACAGCTAAAAAAATTTTCCAAGTAAATCCAAGTAAAAAAAACAACATAATAAATGATCAGAATCCCACAGAAAATTGCACTTTAAATACCAACTTCCTATCTTTAAAACGAGAAAATAAAAAAGTAAATTCATCCATCCACCTTGAATCGGCATCCGCATCAGTATTATATTTGAATAAGCTTGAAGTAGGCAAAGCTTTGGAAATCTGATCTTCTAATAAAGCTCTGGCAGTGTTCAGAGAAACGAAAAAAAACATCATTATGTACCGTGTCAGTTAAGCGGCACCTTTTACTTTTAGAAAAAAAATGCGTTTTTGGAAATCTTTCATTTAAATGCAAACAGAATTTTTTCAGTCATCTCCGACAAGCTTATCTTTTGTTCCAATTTTCTTGACTCGTTTTTGATGCTCAAGACAATACAACCATAAAAATAAAATAAACATGACTGAACACAGAAACGAATCTTTTATGTCATAAAAATGATGTTAAAGTTTTATGTTGAGCTTTCAAGGAAAAAAGCCAATTGGATCAAGATCAAGTCGCTTTTGAATTTTGTGCTGACGGCGACATCTTACAGCAAGAGGACAAACTTGTGCTTTCCTAAGTGCAACGTAAACTGTAAACTAATGAAAAGAGAACAACCAAACTTTCCTTTCTTATTAGTTGTAAATTTATTAATTATTTGGTTTTAAAACAATAGTAAAATTGCAACTTTGCTGTACTTTGTTTAGGTAACAAAAAAATTTAAAACCAAAAACATAACTATAAATAAAATTTAAAAATTCCCCATCATTCCCGTGTGATATAAAATTTTATCCGAAAACAAAGGTTAAAAAAAAAGTGCAATTCTACCAATTTTCAGCAAAACGGTAAGTTTTATCATAAAAGTACTCCAGACAAAAATTGTAGATCATAAAATTATCTATATAAAATATATTGATACTTTTTTATCTACAAGCCACCTTTTCTAAAAAATAACGATTTAAGAAGACAGTTCTAAAAGTTGTTATTGTCATAATATGCCATAGATTTACTAAAACAAGATACAGCCATGCACTGGGATAGTCCGTCAAGACGTACCGTCTATTGTCCTCACTCTCAACTGCATTAGTATTCGATAGCGCTATCCTTTAGAGAGGTTCCTACCAATAGCAAAGCAGTGGACGCAAAATGACATTTATTATTTGACGTTTAATTTGACGATTAATTGAATTATTTTGACATTTATCATTGTCCTCGTGTTATAGGTTATGCCTCGTGTCAAATTTTGCAGAAAACCACAGTAATTTGTAAATAAAACATTTTCAATCTCTGAAAAATTAGACATAACAACTATTGTCAAGAAAAATATTTAATAATTTGTAAGTAATTTTTTTTGTTAAGGTTTAATCTCAACTTTTATTTTCTTTAATATATATAATTGTAAAACGAATTTAAGCATACACACCGATGAAAGGATATTTTTTCGCTTGTGAAAGGATTATAAGAAATAGAACAAACAATACAGGATCTTATTTTGAATATAAATATTCAAAAATTGAATATGTCAAATGAGTTGACAGCGACGATCGTCGACTAAAATCGTGCGTATTCGTCTATATAAAAACGTGTGCGGCATACGACAAATGTGATAAAAAAGATGGAAGATGTATTTTATTAAATATAGAAAGAAATGGAGAGATGTACCAATTTCTTTGATATGTTTTTTAAGAACCGAAGTATGTTTAGCATGCATAGCTATATCTACTATGATCTAATGTATTAAATCTATGTAATATGCACACGTTGCACGCCATCTATGAGATAGTGTACTTTTTTCACGTGGTCTTCCTAATAAGGCCACTCCACGAGTCAGTTGTGATCCTGTTTAATTTAAAACTATTGCAAAATAACAGTTTATTCACCTTAATTATCAAATTCTTCTTGTTCTTCATTTTCTTCTCCTGTTTTTTTTTATCTTTATTTTGGATGAGATGTTTTATCTAGAGAACAAAACAATCGGACTATTTGCACCACATTTAGCACTGCATCTCTTTTTACAGTTGCAAAAAATTGTGTTCAGCAGTTTTTTTGGAGCAGGTGAGAGTAAAGTTTGAACTGGTTTTAATATATTGTTGACCAACTTCCAACTCCAGTCTGTAGAGTGTAGCTGATAACCAAGCCACACTTGAACTTGGCAATATACCCGAATAAGATGTTGATGAGCAGCAACTGCGGTTTGAGGAAGACAAGCTAATTAAATATTCGTATATTATTTATCTATATTTTTTATTTATTATCCGACTTATTGTCTATATTTAAAAAATTTTTAAATTAGTTTTTAATTTAAAAAAAATCAATAACTAATAATTATATAGAACAATATATTGCCTAAAATAAACACAAAATATTTGTATGATTATTACATAATATTGATTGAAGACAGTCATTTGCGTTTTATCTACTAATTTTTATTTACCAATATTCATATTATGTATGTAAGGAGTTAAACTATCAACCTACTTGAAAAAAAACATTTTCATAACTTATTTTAAACAATATACTTTTTTCGAAATCTTCCGTAAAGTTTAACTTAACAGTCTATAAAGTATGACAGATGAGTTTGTAAAGTACTACTTTTCCAAACTTTAGTTAATTAATCTTTTATAATTTACTAGTAATTTTGATAGAAAACACAAAATACATAAAGAAAATAAATGAATAAATATTATTTTAATTCGCAACCTGAATTTTTTCTTTTCTTAAACAGAATAAAAAAACATTTTTTAAGAATAATTGTAAGAACGAGTTGACTCTCACGATTTAAAACGGTTTGGTTTATATTATTTATTAATATGTTGCATCATATTTAATTTTTCTCTAAATTTATTTTTCACCTCAACACTAAAGTTATGGTTTGTTTTATGTCCCATATAGACTATTTTTCTGAGACTAACGCCTTGGAAAATAAAATCAGTTTGTCATAAAAAATTAAATATTAGTGCTTTGGTATTAGTAATAATTGTGATTAGTAGTACCATAGGTAGTACGCATATCACTTTATGGCAATATATGCAGAACCCAACGTTTGTTTTATTGCAAAGCATGTTGTCGTTTTACATTTAAAGACATCTAACTGTAAAACATCCAAAAACACTTAATTCTCACACCTAAAACTAATCAGCCAATATGCATCAAACACTTTTTGACATGCACTAGACAGTTAAAAAAGACTTTGAAAGGCAAAACATTGTTTTGCATTGTATGTCATTTATATTTCCAAAGGCATTAGCACGGGGGAATAAAGCTGGTACACGATAGCCCACGGTAAAAAAAACAAATAAAAAAAATAATTTTTTTAAAATATTGAAAAAGTCAAAGTAGGCTACAAGAATTTATCACATATTAGTATTTACCAACATTAAAAAAAAATTACTTTTTGATTTGCGTGGCAAAATATCATTTAGAATAAAATGTCACAGTTCACTGACAAGCCAAGTTTATTTAAAAATTTTATAATTCTTTTCTCATTTTATTCCGTATAGCAAAAAATAGCACAATTGGAGCATTGGTAATTATTAACAAAATGCCTCACGTAAGTAGAAAAAGATTTTATCTTCAAGAGAAAAGCTGATGTTACATCGCTGATAACTGCATTACAAACATGTTCATATTTTAAATAACATTTTTTCGAATTTTTCGCTTACTTGTCAGAAAAAATTATTTTGGCTTATCTGCGTTTTTTTGGCAAAGTTTTTTTTAGTATTTGATGAGAAAAAATTATTATGCGGTTTTCTAAATTTACAAATTTATTTTTGACCATCAATTATAATAAACCATACGCGAGTCATAGTTTTATCAACATCTGAATAGTAGTTTTTATGTTATCCTTAATTAGAAGATTAAAGTATGAAAAAAAAGACAAGTATGTATAGAAATTAAAAATTTACTTTTATATAAGTAATTATTAGTGTTATTATATAATTAATTTAAACAAATTGAAAAAAACTGTCTCTTTGATAAATAAATTAAAAAAATATATTGAAGTCAGTTTCTCACAAGTTTTTAATTTATTATATTTTGTAAAGTTTTATCAATATGTTTCCACTCTGAAAGCATTTTTAAAAAACTTAAATTGAGACAACAACAAACATGTAATCGGAATTTTTACAACAAAATACAACGGCAGTCTACAATGGCTGCCGTTGTAGACTTTGGTTTGACTAGAATTACTGGAATTTTCTAATTTTAAAATTTGGTGAAAATTAATTTTGTAATCAAAATAAAGATTATTGCTTGCAAACTCACAATCATTTCACATATTTTTAAAACATTCAAATTGCTTATAGAATTTGTTATTTTTTCCTGACTAAAATGTTAAATTTTAGAAATCGTTTAAATTTGGTTAATCGCAAAATATAACTCATATTTTGCTACAGTTTTTAAAAGTTTATATACTTTGTAAAAATTTTTCTAGTAAATATAATTAAATTTAAAAAATCTAATTGATCGCATGGTAGGTATAATATAAAGTACCCACCTAAAAACATAAACGTCACTAGCTCAAATCAATATTGTATTTTATTACATTTGGAAATTATTAGCATTGGTCGGCTTGTTACATTGCCCGTCCAAACGGGCTCTAAATAATAATTAAATAACCAATACATGCCAATTTTAAAAACACTGCTTTTTATTTCCTAATAATATTTCAATTTTAAATTAATTTAAATTTTACTATGTAATTAAATGTTTAAGCTTAGATTTGAAAATTATTATTAAATTTTCTTTGAGAAAGTAAATAAAGCAATAATATTGACGTTTTCTAAATAATCTTTCTTTGGCAGAATTTTTTTTTTTATTTTCACCAATCAGTATAAACTTAAAAAAACTTTGACGCAATTGCAACTCAAATGATATACAAACTTCTTAGCAAAAAAATAAATCTTAATACTAAAAAGCAAAAAAAACCATTTATATTCTCTACGTCAAAAATAGCAACATCTATTAGAATTAGAAGCTAATTTTACATCAAAATCAAGAAACTAAGATCAATGTACACACAGACATAAATTCTGTTAAAAATAATTTTATGCAAAAGATATATCGCTGATTGGACAACCTAGTTATCACGTTAGCATTTTTTGTTGCAAACGCACATCAAAGATGATCAATAACTACTTTGGATTCTGCCAACAAATAGAAAAATAACGTCAATGCAAAATTATTCTAACTAGAATCGTAGACTTGAATCGGTATCGTTCTTCTTGAAACTCTTCAGCAAGTTGAAACAGATTCTTATTTGAATAAATTTGCAGTGACCATTTAGGCTTATGTTTACCCAAGTGCGTATTACTCTCGTAATATAATAAAAATAGCGACATCTATTAGAATTAGAAACTAACGTTTTATTAAAGTCAAAAACCAGGTTTTTACATGTCAAGACAAAGATCACTTCAAATAAGAGATATTGATTCTGATAGGAATAGTTTGATACAAAAAGTATATCGCAGATTAGAAACTCTTTAACCATGTCTTACATTTTCTTCTGAGACAGGATAGTCTACAGTGACAACACTATCTGAACCAACTATTTCTTTATTTATAATTATTAGTATAATAGGTATCTTATATATAACTACATTCTAAGTGCCTGTTTGCTTATTAAAATAGAACTTTGTCTAAATAAGTTTCTAGATTTTTGAATTCTTAGTTTTGTTTTTCTATTTTTAAAAGCTCAAGATTTTGTTCAGTTTTAGCTTTTTCTTCAATGCCGTTTTTAATTAAAAAAAATTTAGGTATTAGGTTTTTTTTTTTCTAAAACTTCCTCTAACTTTAGATCTCGTTTATGGTATAGTGTCATTAGAATATGATATTATTATGTCTGCTATTTTTGTGCAAAATAGGTTTAAAGCTAATTGTTTTTAACGTACAATAAAAAATAAATGTTTTATGTTTGTAGGGCGTAATTGAGTATTGCCTGTTGCAGACTTGTTAAACTTTATTTCACATGTAGTTTGACCTATTGCGATTATTGTGTTTTTTTCATGTTACGTTTCAAGAAATCATTTCAGACAAAGTTTAAGATCCTAAAATACATAAGCCTTTGCGTAAAATACAAAATAGTAAGATTTTATTCTTATTGATGTAAGATTATATACAACATAAATTTATTTCTCGTTCGAAAAAAAGTGTGACCGATGAGCTTTAAATGACAGCAAAACATGTCAATTATTACATTATTTGCTTTCATCAAAAAAAAATTCTATTAAAAAATAATATCTGTTGAAGCAAATTTTTAAATTTGCAAAAATTTTAATATCCTGGTTTACTCTTGCTCAAAGTAAATCATATTAAAAATTATAATGCTTAAAACCACAGACTAATAATTATAACAAATTTAAAATAACTAATTCTAATATAATTAATTACTAATTTATTTATTTAATTAGTTTTAACACATTGTTTTTTGCTTAATTTGTTTAAGTTAATTACAAAAATAAATTAATAATTGTATCAAAGTCAATATTGTAAGGCAACCGAAACTCTAATACTCAGATTTTTATCAAATTTATGTGGAATTGTTAAATTATCAATATTGCTGTACCTAGAAAGTTCTGAGGTAATAGATACAAAAAAAGTCTGTTTTCTTTTTTGGAGACGGCTGAAATTTTGCGGATTCATTAATGTTCTGTTTATAAAATTACAAAATTATATTTTTACATATTTAAAACCTAGTGGTTTTATAAATTTGTACAATCATTGCTTTACGAAAATAATAATGCACTTAGTATTTTATGATTATAGTAAAACATTTTGTAATGTTCTAAAACAAATGCAGTAAAATATGTTTTGTAATGTAATTTACTATTATCTAGCTGTTTTGCAGGATATAAACAATTATTTTCTTATTTTCACTACACAAACATTCAGCATCATACATTTTATTATTTAATTAATAATACAAGTAAGTTTGTTTTTAGGAAATAAGAACCTTTCTTCATGTAATGTAAAACTTTTCCCCTAAAAGTTTTGCAGCGATGTCTGTGCCGATAGCCGGCGGCATCCAAAGAAAAGCAAAAACTATTTGAAAAGCACAATAATATAAAACCAAACAAATAGCCCAAACACTAAAGCAACTGAATAAGAGAGGTAATAATATCTAACCGGCTACCTTTTAATCTGATGTTTGAAAACGATACGCTTTTGGCAACAGACAAAAGAAAAATAATAGAATTTACTTATGTGTTATACAAGGCAGAAGATAATAGAACAAAAGTATACATCTGTCTTATTTTTTTCTGCGTTTGCTATAACGGTAGGTATAAAAGATCGCGATCTTATTATAGAGTTTTTAAGTGGGGTTGTTTACTGTTTCATTTCAAATATCTTTTAGTTTATTACAGTATTTTTTCTAGTCTAATGCAGTGGGTGAGTTTGAAAAGTGTACGAGCGATAGATATGTGGAAAAAAATAACTTGTCAACTAAAGTTGTAAGTACCTACAATTGACATGTCTAAAGTTGGCCTGTTTTTCTAATAATTTTTGTGTTTTTTAGTAAATCTTCTATTTAAGAAATATAGTATACCTACTAAAATTTTATAAATTTAAAGCAATTGCTGATATTTTTACAATTTATTAAACAGATTTTTTTAAATTAGCTTTTAAATAAAAGTTTTTTATATTACATGTATTATAAATAAATAATTACAAAAATAAACTTCTACTAATTAAAAATTTTAGTACAAAATTTGAGATAAATAATTTAAAATTTTTAATAACATTTTAACGTCGCTTAGTTTTGGCGTTGCTTCTCGGGCACTTTCAGCGAGATTAGAAAAATTCGGAAATACAAGAGATTTTCACCATATTTTAAGCGTTGTTTTAATTATTCATTTTATTTTATTTTTAATTAGTAGTTGTCAAACATTTAGCATCATTATATATTAAATAGTATGGCTGACTTAAATCAACCAGGTAATCCACAGTATACCCCCGAATAAAATTTACAAAAACAAAGCATATTATCAATTTTACGACAAAAAGTTATTGTTACTAAATTTTTTGCTTGTCAAAAAATATTTAAAATAACATGATTAATCATATTTTTAAATAAATCGGTAATAAAAATTAAAATATAAGAATAAAGTAGCAATTTAATATGTGTAAACAGAAAAAAGTTTTTTTTTCAAGTTTGGAGTTATAGTTGGCTATGCCTATGAGCGTGTGTAAGCAGACTAAAATTTTTAAACCAATTGTTTTAAATCTCAGAATAATTACAAAATTTCTCAATTTTTTTTTCAACAGAAAATTTTAATGGTAGAATCTTATTTTTGTAAAAGCCACCAATTTGATGGTAAAAGACAATACTCAATTTAACCTTAATTTCAAGAATGTCGCCAAAATTTTTGCGATGCAGTGTTAACATCCAACACTTTTCACCATAATGTAACATAATTCGTATTCAACTTTTTTGTGAGATTAGTTTGTGTGATCGTAAACATAGTAGTGGTCTTCTAAAAAAAACAGAAAAAGTTATTAAAAATGTAAGGCAAATAATGGAAAAAGCGCCACGAACCTCTCTATGTTGACTTTCACAACAAGATCAATAATAATTATCAATCACCACTTACCACAAAATTAAAAAAAAGAATATCTTTTATCCTTATCGTCTGCAAGCAGTACATCAACCTCTTTCTGTTCTATACGTGTCCAAACCTGTCGCTCAGTCGCTGGTGTACGACTATGTGAACTCACAAAATAAGCGAATGTAAAGTTAAAAAAAAAATTAATTTTTTTGAAGAGGCTCTATTGCACCCTATAAAAGTAAGAGCATGGGTCGTAATTTTAAAACGCAGAATTATTGGCACATTCTTTGCACAGCTTTATTACGATAAAATTGTAGACGAGTACTTTTAGCATGACGGTGCCACTCTACATATCACTTACCAAACCTTCAATATAATACAAGAATTTTATGATCGTTGAGTGATCAGTCTATTTTGAGTGGTAGATTTTTCAGCAACGCTTAAATAACCTTGATGAGTTGAGTCAGGCAGTAGAGTAGCCAAAATTGATACAATTAATAATAATTCTCAAATGTTGGCAAATGTCAGTAACGCAATTGTTTATAGAGTTTGCAAATGCTTTGAAATCGATAGAACTGATTATTTGTTATAAAGCTTATTTCTTCATTAAAGTTTATTTTATTTTGTTATAAACACTATAAGTGGTTTTGAGTGCTTTTAAATTAGTCTTATTAACGTGCTAAACTATCAATTTATTAAATTAAAAGTGAGGTTGAATCAGTTTTAAATGTCAAATTAATAACGTTCACCTCAATTCGATGGTAAAAAAGTACGTTCACAATTTAAAGTTAAACATTTATAGCAATTTTGGGTGCCAAATTAAGAACACACTCGTTATTAGAAATATTAGGCGCCGTTGAAATCCTTCAAAACTTAAACATCTACTTTTGACAAATTTAACAAACTAAAAAAAATTTAATTTGTAAATTTGACTTTGGCAATGTGAGTGCAAGTGTGCACAATTTTTAAAATGTTTTTATTAAGCAAGCTGAAAATGCTAAATATTAAGTATCAAGTAGGTTTGAAAACGATATCTCAACAAACATTAAAAAAAACACAATATGTTTACTAAACGAAAAACCAAAAATTTAAAAATTTTAGAAAAAAAACGACAGCATTAGCATTTTGCTAATTTTACAAGATTAATTAATAAAATTAATTTTTGAAAGATTATTTTCAAATGCATACTATTTCATATCAGAGATTATTAACTCTCGATGATGATATGCTTTTAGTTAATTTAAAAAAAAATGTTGTCTTTTAGTACCACAGTACTAAACTTCAAATCAAAAATATTTGAAAAATTATAATCAAAGAAATAAATAATAAAATCTTATAGCAAAAACGTAAATATTTGATTTAAAGTATAAGCTATTCACACAGTTTTACCACGTGTCAAAAAGTTTGTTTAGTTTTATTCATCTCCTGATGATGACCACTTGGTAGCCGAAAAAACTATAGAGATTTATTAAACAAACTTTATGGCAAGTGGTAAAACTGTGTGAATAGTTCGTTGAGCCAAATATTCTAAAGCAATCAATTTATCAAAGTATAAAGACAATAATGTAAACTTTGTACATGGAATAGTTTTGTCAATGCCGAGCATACTGCAAATAGTCATAGATTCTAACAGTCCCAACATAAAATAAGTAACGTTAATGTATTTAAATTCTACAATTTTCAAATTTTTCTTGTTGTACGTCACAGACTTTTTTTCAGTTGAAAAGATTATTTTTTGCAACATGTTACAAAATTAAGATTTTTTATTTCACACACTGTATAAGTTTACAGCATTTTAAAAAGTCTGATTATTTTATCCATTACTAATATTACTAAAAAATTTTTTGTTTTATTTTGTTTTTATTATACGCATTTATGTGTTTTTTATAACAATACGTTCTCTGTTTACAATATTTGCCGATACGTTTTTTAATAGATCACATAATAAATAATGTCTTCAGATTGAGCACATTTTTTGGCAAGTCGTAAATGTGTGAATAGTTTATTGTGCCAAAGATTCTAAGCCAATTAATTACACAGAATGTTAAAATTTTAATTTTTGAGCTAACAGTTTTGTTTCGTTCGTTCAACACTTTCTTTTTTCACTTTTGCTATAGATGAAACGTCGACAATTTTATTAAACCTTTCGACACGGTCTTTTCCAAAAGATGTCAATATTTCCACACTTTTGTTATAGTTGGTAATTGTAAGAATGTCTTTTCAGATATTATTGAAAGTTCAAAAATCTTTTTAAACAATTTTTTTTTAAACATTCTATTTTAGGTTTTATTGACAACCAAATTTTTAAAACAATTTATTATAAATCTTTATGTTTATTTTTTTAATCTAGAAGTAGATAACCAAACTTGTTTTTTATATAATTTTTGTATTTTGTTTTATATTTTTAATTTAGATATGTATTGAGTAAATAATGTAATTTTTATACAAAACTATAGTGAGTATTTAAAAAAAAAGTAGACAAATAAAATAAAAAGCAGAGAATAATAAAGTAAGAAAACAATCAGCAAATATAGAATCAACTTTAGAGAAAATTTTGTTATAAACTTAAATATAATATTTTATCTTTTATTTATTTTTTTAAATTAATGTGTTTTAAGTATAAACAAAGCTATAATTCTTTATTTGAAAAAAATTCAACATTTAATTCTTATTTTTAGTCTTACAAAAGATATTTCTTGTTGAAACATTGTTTATTTGATAAATAATGTTTTCTATCGACATTAACTTTTTACAAAAACTGTATGTTTAATTAAAAAAAAATACTTATAAAAGTTAATCGTTTATAAAAAAGGTTATATTTAATATATTTTTATTGACGCTTTATTTTTTATTCTTCTATTAATATTAATAGAGCAAAAAAACCAACAAGTGTAAGCTGTGAGGTGATGTGTTTTGTTTGTGATTGTTATTGTAAACAAAATTTGAACCTTTGTTAAAACAAAAAAAAAAAAAAGATTATTTGTTAGAGAAGCTACAAAATGCGACTTCTGTTTTTACAATTTGGTTTTTATTTGAATTTATTATTAAATATTAGATTTTTAATCCATTTTCTATCAAATAATTTCTAGCACTTATAGGAAATTTGATAAACATAAGTAATGTATTTAGCTGTACATTTAAACTTACCAAATTAAGTTAATGTCATGTAAGTAGGTCACGTTTACCAATATGCAAAATGTATCTGTAGCTTTTTTGCATAGCAGGTTTTACCTGATACATTTATTTGAGCATTCATTTATTTGAGCATCACACGTTATTCTATTAAAAAACCAAAAATTCTATTAACAAGAAGTTGGGTTTAATTCAAGCTAAAATTTCAATTCATAAAAGCAATTACCAAAAAAAAGAATTAACAATGAGATGTTAAGAATCAAATGTGAAATTTATAGGAATATTTAATGTGAAATAACATTGAGCAAAATGGTGTAGTCGTGGAGCCAATAAACTGAGTTGGTAAATTATTGCAAGCAATATAAAATACAAATTGTATTTATTTACACAAGACTTTAATCTGATTTTTTATATGTATCTATAAAAGATTAACAATTAAATTAAGAGTGTAGTTTATAAAAAAAAAATTGTTTGAAGGTGGTAACGTCAGAGGCTGGAACCTCGTTTTAATTATTTCGGAGCAAAACTCTTAAATAGTCTAATAAAGGTCAAATAATTTGAATAAATAATCTGATTGACTACAACTGTCATGCATAATGTACTCAGTGCAAATTCTTATGTGGATGATTTTTCATCATCTACCAGTCTATATTAAACTGCTGAAGATTACAATAGAAGTTAGTTGAAAAAAAGTTTGAATCATGTACAATTGAGAATGTACGACTGGAATAAGAATTCGTTTAAAAAGAGTTTTTTAATTTTAATATTTAATTTTTTTTATTTTTAGTTGACGGATTCCTGCGTCTTACAAAGGTTCAAGTAACAAAAAAAATCACTGATATAGATCTCAAAGTTTGTCATATTCATTACAATTCTGTAGATATTTCTTGTTTCTTTGGTGTATTTTCATTGCGAATGTCATTCCGGATATTAAAACTTTGAAGTTGTGAGCGAAGCGAGGTTTTCTTGGCATTTCCGGTTTTCCGGTTTTCTGTTGAATTCGCTATTTGTGTGCTTGATTACCTAAAATTGTAGATGTGTTTGTGTGTGTGTGTGTTGTGTGCTAGAGACACTTTATTTTCTTCATTTCTCTATTTCTCAACTTTCGTTAGCATTAGGAGATAGAGATCGGTCTCAAGAGTTGTTCAAAATGTTAGAGCTAGATATGTGCAATTAATGCATTGTTCGTAAATTTTTCATAATATTTGATGCAGCACTAAATAAATATATTAAATTCTTGGCAAAAAACTTAATTCCGTCTCTGTACTGCTCTCCTGAAAACAGGCACTCCAGCGTGTGATATCGCCTCGCCTCCACTTCCTCTCTTCATCCCCTGGCAGCTGTATAATGAATTCCCGAGGGAGAGAAACGAGCATATCCCGACAGATCCGAAGGGTAGATTACATCACCCCCGACCGACCCCAAAAGGGTCGTTCTCATTTCTCGTTCATTGCATTAGTCGCCATCATAGTAAGCTTTCCTAAGGGATGCCATTGGTCCCTCAGGATAACTCATGGACTCCTGACGATGGGATATTGTCAAGTGTTTGGATCATTCAAAGAAAAAAATTCGGTTTTGATGATGATGATGATGATGAATAAGGGAAGCTTTACGCTTTGGGGGTGGATGATATGATATGAGAGCAGCTCTCGAGGATTTTGCTTTGTAGGGTTTTAAAATGAGAGATTTAATTGTAGAAGGGTGAAACAAGCAAATTTTAGAATATGATGATATATTATACAAATTTATTTTATTTTAAACCAAATGATAAATTTGTTGAACTTTAAGACATTTTTCCTATAATAAAATACCTGCTATTGTTACATATAATTAAAACTTTATCAGCTCATCAAAAATACCAGTAATAATCTTTTATTAACTTACATCAGAAATGAGGTCTTAAATAGCAAATTATATAGTATAATTTTTTCGCCTTATCAAACAACGCTATTGTAAAAAATATATATAAATAAATTACAGAAACAAACATTCTAAATTACATACACATAATATGTGTATATAATTTATATGTAAATTATATACACAAAATTATAATAATAAAATAATAAAATATAAAATACTATATTTTATTATATTTTTTGTATTTATGTTTTACAAATTAGTACATTTATATAAACATTTTTATAAACATTTTATTTTAATTATTCGATTGAGCTTCAGGAGCAAATACAACACACTAATGATCCACACTGAACTCCAGAAATAGCATTTTAGTATGTTATTCGTGGTTACTACCTCACCCAAAAACACTTGACAATACCGTTTGTGCATTTGGATACCGTTTGTCGGTAATTAATTTAACGTTAATTCTAATAATAGACTAAACTAATACGTTTTAACCAACGGAAAAAAATTTTAATTCAAACCGTGTACCTAAAGATGTTTTTATGTATGACCACAAATAACTTTTTAAAGAGAAATTTTATTTTATTAAGTCATTTTTTAGATAAGATGTTTTTTGAAGTTAAATATATAGCTAAATTTTATTTACCTTACATTTAATTTAAGGTAAATAATAAGCTCTTCTTCTATATAGGTAAATTTAAAGGATAAAATGTTCTAAAGATAAACAAACAAAGCATGATGTCAGCTTACAAAATTTTTAGCTGTAAGCTAAAGTACCAAGACTTTTTACATAGAAGTGCGATTTTAACACTAAACATAAAGGAATGTTATATTTGATACCACATAAATATAACAGCCAAATTCTGTTTTTGAAAGTTTAAAAATAAAGAATAACTGATGGTTTGCTTAAAACATTTTATGCAGTTCGTCAAAAATGCTACAGTAAAAAAACACAAAAAAATAGCAATTTACTTAAAATTAAAGCTCAGAATCAGAAGAAAAAATCTTAACTCAAAAGATAAACATGACACCAACTTTGTTTGTATGACGCCGACTCAAAATAATTTAGATATTTACTTTAATGTAGCACAAAAACTAGTTTTTCTTTAATTTTGTGTTAATTAGTTTCGTTTTTTTTCAAGAGTTTTAAGTTTTTGTTAGAGTTTCTTTTTAAAACTACACCATTTTATTATATTAGCTGTTAGCTTTTCATCGATTTAACAAGAATAATAATAGAACAAAAATTTCTGTGCTTTAGATAATGTCTATAACATTTAGACAATTTACATAACATGTAAATTATACACATATAATGTACCAATTATAATTTATTTTTTAATTATTTTTAGCTCATGTGATAACAAAAGTCTAGTTCAATAATACAAAAAAGATACAACCTACTTACGTCATATGAAGATTGAAGATATAGTACAACAAAACACTATTATGTAGATAGATAGCATTTGCCAACATTACAGCTGTCTTACCATAAATCAATTCATAAACATTTTACAACAATAACAAAATTTAAAATTATTACAAGAGCTAAACATGGAACCTTTTCTAGATTTTGTGTTTTTGTAAAAATTAAAATTCAATAAAAGTTTGAAACATAATGTTAGTTTTTCCGTCGACAAAATGAATAAATTATTCTTTATAAATTGACAATTGTGTGAAAATTTACTATTTTACTATCAAAGTAATAAAAACATATTTTCGATATTAAAATGCTAAAAAGCAACGATTTCTGCATGAATTGACATTTAATAATGTTTTGACAAAATCTTGAGTAATTTATTGCAACAGCTTTTGATAGACGATAACTTTGATTGCAAATGGTATTGATTTCTTCATTTATGATTTGAATTCAAAGTTAAATTAAAATGCTAACCTTTGAGTGACAAAAATTTACAATATTATAAAAGTAATAAAAGTAAGATTGTAACATAATATATTCTTTCTACGACAACATCGAAAAAGGTTCATATCAATAGTGTAAATTGAATCATAAGAAGCTTCATTTTGAACTAAATTTTATTTTGCATTTTTTCGCAATTTCAAGTTGCTAGACAACAAATGCAATATGAAATATTTTGAGTTCGGTCTGCTGTTTTTGATAACAAAAACTAAAGTGGCTTAGAGAATATAACGCCGAACGACAAATGTCATCAATTACAGTTTGTGCATTACAAATAACCTCGTACTTATTTCCAAGAAATCGGATAATTAATATAGAAAATGATACTGATAATGATTTGAAATTGACATCTCCAAGTATAACAGAAGCAGCAAATTTAACAAAACTAAATTTGTTGCAGGAATCGTCGAAGAAAATTAGTTATAAGCCCGTTTATAACTAATTTTTGGAGTGAGAAGAAGATCGAACACTGCTGTCCAGGCTCTGCTAATGAATAGATAATTTTGGATTTTCATGGTTTAGCATATCCAATATCTGGATATTTGTTTTTATAATTGTCGTTGTCGTAGAAAAGTATAGTATGCAACTCGCACAAAATAGCAATTTTTCACTCGTTTTAATTCACTCGCCTTCGGCTTGTGTCGCAAATTTTCAAACTCCTGCAAAATATGCATCATTTTGTGCTTGTTACATAACATACTATTCTGTGAAATTTACGATATAAATGTAAAAACTTGCAAAACACATTATTGATTTAGTTTTTTTTTGATATTGGTTTTTCGCAATCGCTTGGGAAAAAAAACATGTAGTACTTTCACTGCAGAATAATGAGTGCACAATTTAATGTTTCAAAATAATTAAATATTTGGTTATTATGTTTCTCTTATGATTTATTATATAATTTAATTATGTTTATTTATTCATAAAAACATAGAATATAGGTACTACAAAATTTATTATTATAACTTTTTCCAGCAAATACTCTGTTATTTTGGAATATATCGGTTCTATTAGCTCTTACTGTATAGTGCAAAATTGCTCCAGTAAAAAAGAATGAGAAGATTAGATGTTTTATCTTGCTTAGATGCATCTTTTATCTTTTTCACTTTTATAAGTGAATTTTATAAGTAAAAGCGAAAAGTGTTACACTTTTTTAAATAATATTACTAATTGCGTCAAGTTGATCTTATCTTCGATGTATTTTCTTTAACTGTTTTGCATATTATTTTAACTAAATACTTCGGCTGTTGGCAAGATGAATAGGGCATCTTCAAAATGGCATTTAAAATACTTCCTTTCTATTGGTTAAAGCAATGTCCGGTTTACACAGCTCAATTTTATAAAAAAACGGTGTCAGCACTGTCAGCTAGACGTGTCAATTTATCCTAACCTTACTTTTGTCAGTCAAACAGATTTTTTTCTGAACGGCGTGCAAATTCTGTGTGGTTTAGAACGCAAAGCTTGATTTCCATAGCAACTGACGTCACATTTTTCTTTACTATTGCGATTCTTTAGAAATTCCGGTGCTTGTGAGAGGTTATGTGAACCTAAACAATTTTTTGACACTATTACAGTTAAAATGGCAGCAGTTTTTTGAAAAGGCATCAAAAGTTGCTATATTGTATGTAGGGTTCTTCCCCATGCGAGCGCTTCCGTCTCTGTCAAAAAAATAGGGTATAGAAAACGCAAACTCTAACGTAAACTTTATAAATTAAACAGTTTCGAGACTAACAACACAACATTACGTCAATTACGTTAGCAACTAAGAAGCATATCTAAGAAAAAGCAGCACAAAGCAATCTGTATAATTAACATGTAATAAATTTTATAAACCTAGCTAATCGATTTATATAATTTATTATATAACTATTTTTTTTTTAATTCACAGCTCTATTCAATCATTATCAAACACTGTATTTTCTAAAAAAAGTTTCTCTAAAGACTACTGTTTGTTAAGAAAGAAAATATAAATAAATAAATTATTTACTATTTTTTAGTTAAATTGCAACAAAATGGTGTTTTTTTTCAAACACAACACTTATTATTATATCTTATTAGCGAAAAGATGTGTTTGATTATCTAACAAGAGACATTTATAATAATTATTTCGCACCCCGGCGAGAACAGTGACACAACTCAAAAATGTAAATTTTCAGCTTTATGTCAGTAAAAAATACATTATAATATCTCGCTTGTTGCGATATTAATTCTTCAGAATAAAATTGAATTTACTGACAAAGATAGTTATCTGTAACGTAAAAGCAACTTAGACAATCTCAATATGAGTTTAAGTTTCCTGCTTATTGCGATTTTTGAACTACTGCATGTGTTTTTGAGTTGTGTCACTGTTCTTGCCGGGGTGCGATTTGTAATTAAGTAAAAGTAAATTGTGCTATAGATATTAATATTAGATCTCATTAAGCGTTATTAGATTAGCATTAATCATAACTAATTTATTAGTTGCCAACTAGATTTAATTAGCAGCTTTGACACTTGAAACAAATAATTTAACTCACAGCAAAACAAAACCTTTAATAAAGCAAGTTTGTGACTTCATTTAAATAAGCGTGTTTATTTTAGAACATTGTTTTGACACATTTTATTGATCGATAAACACTTAATGACAGCTCTACTAGAATTTGTTAATTACTAAATTATAATTTCAGAAAGCTTTGCAATTTAAACAGTTATGAAATTTGTTGACAATATAAGATAATTCATCTATGACCTTTTTACTAATTTATCTAAATTTATTTTCAATAATTTTGATAAAACAAGATTTAAGTTTATTGAAAATTTTTATTTGTTTCTTACTAATTCTATCTTATCTAGGTGTAACTATCTCATAAATAAGCAATAATTTAATAATTTTAGAATTAAAAGTACCGTTTTAAGAAAAAACATTAATACGTTTTTTGGTTGTGGTTCACGTCCATGTTATTTAATTAAATAGATTTATACAGGGATTTGGACAATTTATTATAAAAGTTATTTATGATATTCTTGCTAACGTTTCCGGCACATATCACTAACAACCTTCAAATGATATATACTATACAACTAGACAAACACCCATACAAGAAAGATGTAGATAAAATAATACAACGACTTAGAAAATCAACCCTCAATGTTGAAATCAAAATTACAATCTGGAAAATCAAAAAACTAACTAACATTATTGAAGAAATAGACAAAAAACTAAAAGATACACTTAACTCGACAGTATACAACACAACAAACAAAAAATACAAAGCAAAATTCATCAAAACTAAAGATATAAACGATAAGAAATTACAAGAGATTATAAAGAAGACAAAAACACCAATAAACATAACAGTGAAAGAAGAATATCTTAAAAATTACACGAAAACAATAATACCAGAAGGGCCTTAAATCATACTAAGCCTGGGCCCCAAATTTGCGATAAATGATCGACAAACTCCGATTATAGACCTAATAAAAGACATAGAACAA
Source organism: Lagria hirta (assembly GCA_947359425.1). Lineage (NCBI taxonomy): Eukaryota > Metazoa > Arthropoda > Insecta > Coleoptera > Tenebrionidae > Lagria > Lagria hirta. Next base: position 3,242,440 of record OX375802.1, on the reverse strand, counting down.
TTTATTACAAACCAAATAAAAGAAGAAGAACAACAATGTAGAGTAAGAAACACAATTACAGGGATTATACATAACCACATCAATAGAGAAAAGCCCACAAGACCACAACAAAACATGAACCCTATAATAACAAAATATATACAAGAAACAAAAACATTTATTAAACAACACCTAGAAATCATAATAAGTAGAGCAGACAAGGGTAGTGCTACGGTAATAATGAACAAAGAAGAATATATACAAGAAGTAACAAGAATGCTAGGAGACAAAAACACATACGAAAAAATAAACAAAGATCCGACCACCACATATCAAAATTTGTCCAACAAATTAGTAAAGAAACTTTGGGAAGGAGAATACATAACTCAAACTCAACACAGAAGACTAACAAGACACAATGCGGTGTCCCCCAAACTATACTGTCTACGAAAAACGCACAAAACAACACTGAATCTTAGACCAGTAGTAAGTTGCATTAACACACCAGGATACAACTTAGGAAAATTCCTACATCATATATTAACACCTTATTAAGTCCTATCCACATCGACATATAACGTCCGCAATTCACTAGAATTGGTAGAAGAATTAAAATTAATAGAGGTACCTACTGACTATGTACTGATATCAATGAACGTCGTTTCACTATTCACCAACATTCCAAAAAACCTAGTAATTGACATCACAAAGAAAAAATGGAGTTATATTAAAAACTTTACAGACATTCCAAGAGATCTGTTCTTACAATTAATTGAATTTTGTTTCATGACAGGCTACTTTAGTTTTAATGATGTGATTTATAAACAACTTGACGGAACGGCGATGGGTGCACCTACTAGCCCAGTAATGGCTAACTTGGTAATGAACGAAGTTTTTGACTATAGCCTAGGTAAACTAAAATTTAGAACACCCTTAATCAAATTATACGTAGACGACACACTACTATTGGTCCCTAAAACACAGATAGATACCACACTGAAAACATTTAACTTATTTCATAAAAAAATTCAATTTACAATAGAAAAAGAAACAAATAACTCAATTCCGTTTTTAGATACCATAATAATTAAAGAAAACAAAAAACTTTTAACAAATTGGTATACAAAACCAACTGACCTCTGTAGAATACTTAACTTCAACACAAATCATAGCACTAGTCAAAAAATTAACATAATCCAAAATATAACACACAGAGCACTTGAACTTAGCAACACAAAATTTCACAAAGAAAATAAAAGCAAAATAAATAAAATACTAACAAGTAATAATTACCCTATAACACTAATTAATAAAGTACAAAAGAAAATATTCAACGAAATTAACAAACATAGCACAACAGAAAATTTTAATAAAACTAACAAACCAATAGCCTATTATAGATTACCATATACTAACAAACTCTCGCACAAAATAGACAAAGTATTTAAAACATTCCACTGTAAAGCAGCTTTTTATAACAAAACTACAACAAAACAATTTTACACAATTCTTAAAGATAAAACACCAATAGATCTGTGCTCACAAGCTGTTTATAAAATAAACTGTAATAACTGTAAAAAAGTATACATAGGTCAGACCAGACAACTTCTCAAAGAGAGACTCAAACAACACATGAACGACACAAAAACAAAATTACCTTTACTTACAGACAAAACAGCACTCACAGCACACACATTTAATTTAGGACACAATTTTGATTTTAAAAACGTACAGGTAGTAGATAAAGAAACCAACAGTTACAAACGCAATGTAAGTGAAATGATTTACATAAAAATGAATGACTCAGTTAACTTTAGAGAAGACGTGCGAAATTTACACTCCACATATAACAACCTAATTAATATACAAAAAAAAAATTGGTGTCTAGATAAACAGAATACTACCACTAACAAATGTATTGACTATAAACATGACAAAGACAATAATATTTAATCTCTGATAACATAAACCCTCAAATTTGATAAGTGAATATCGCCATTTCTTTTTGCTAGTAAATTTATTTCAGACAATGACTATACAAGAAATTACTTTAATTTTATTCTGCTTTGTAATAAAAATTGCAAATCATAAAAATCATCTAATTTAGATATTTAGGTAAAGTACAAATAATATAACCATGTAATAATGTATCCATTTTATTGTAGCTTTGATAAAGAGGGACAAAAGTGCCCTCGAAACGTTAGCAAGAATATCATAAATAACTTTTATAATAAATTGTCCAAATCCCTGTATAAATCTATTTAATTAATACGTTTGTTTCTAATTCGATCTCTTAGTTTTTAAGGATGTTAAATTTGAATCTGAGATCTTTCGCTTCCTCATTAGATGTCAGCTAGTAGGGAAGCTTAAATTTTAAGCTTTTTATAAGATTAAATTTTAATCTATGTATAAGATTACATAGCGCCACCAACGCATGTTAAGTTAAAAACGCTATTCTATTATCGTTAATTTAATAATTAATACAAATAATCTATTATTGCCGAAATTATAACTTTTGCTTAAACTTATGTTCAAATCGTTAATAACAATAGCAATTTTTTCAACAATGTTTGAGAGGCAAAACCTTCTTTTGGATTGTACATTGTTGATATTTATAACGGCATCCACAAGAGATAAAATATTTATAAGTTTTAGAAAACAATTCTCACCTTGTACCTTCGGTAGCATTAATTTATGAAAATTTGTAAATTACGTTAGATTTATAAATGACTCGAATTTTTAACAATAATAAACTGTTAGCAAGTTGTTACTAGATAGATTAAAGATAAATATTAAAAATTAACTAGGAATAATTATTATATTAAGGTTTGAAGATTTTTAAGTAAAATATGCATTTCTGAACATATTATAATTGATTTTTTAGCTCATAGATTATCTATGTTCAGTGTTGATAATCTAAATTTTCTCAAGCTATTCTTTTTAAACTGAATATATTTTTACGAAATTAAAATTTTTGCCGCTTATCAACTTTAGAAACATTAGACAAAACAATTATTATTTTTGACATTTGGTCACAGCTGGCTAGATTTTTTAATTCAAACAGTATCAAAAGCTTAAGAATCGGTATTCAATAGACAAAAAAAACTGTTTTGCCGTTTTCTTATCGATGTAGAACAATACGGTTAAAGCTCAAATAATAAAAATATGACATAACATAGACTGACGTATCCGGCGTTGTGTGAAATAAGCTATTCAATGCCCCATCGATAGAAAATCCTCTAACGCTAAACCTGTCAGCTAACAAAAATCTGTTCAGGGTGAATTATTAATAATATAATCTAGTTGGCCTTTATTAGATAATACTTGAAGTAAAATCAAACCTCTTAGTTCGCCTATGTATTTATTATTCAGAAAAAAGAAAAGAGAGTCTTAAGTGAGTATATAGAATACATAAACAGAAGAATAATGACATATTGAGTTTCACCGGAAACCACACAAAGATGGCGGTAAGCTTTGATGGCGGCCATTTTCAGGTTAATTCGGCTTTTATTAAAGCGCGGCCTACTCTGTGACATTTATACCGAGGATTGCTTTTGTAGTTGCTGTGAATAACGGCCAATTCAGCAGTTTCCTTTAATTACCATGGGGGTTGTAGTCAAAGACCAGTGCCAAATTTCAATAGCTAGCTATGTACACATTTACATATAAGCTATTATTGTAGGCATCAATATTACCTATCCAATATCACATTGTTTTGACAACGCTTATTTAAAAAAAAAATGATAAGTCATCAAGATTTTTTTTAAATTTATAATGATGAATTTTTTTAAATCATTTTTTTAATTGACAAAAGATTTTTAGAGTTAATTTTTTTTTGATTTTAATATAGGTACTTACTTTAAATAAATCTTGCTCAGTTTTATCTTATAAGAAATATATTTTTATTTAAAGCAAGAAAAATCATCAAAATAAAACTATTCTTATGCAATATATTTGCTTAAGAAAGATTTATAGAAGATATGTAATTATTGTGAAAACTTTTGAGATATACTCGGCGGTAAATTTTATTGCAATAATCCATCAGAAAAGTTTTACCAAGTAGTACTCAGCTATCTGGTTAGTTCTATTCATAGACCCAAAGCACGCTACGCTTTCCATTCTAAATCTTTTTTTTTCTGTTGCCTCATTATGAGCAATAAAATTTTCCACTGAGTACATCTCAAACGTTTCTACTATATGTTTCCTGCCAGCAATCTATTAAAAAATATTAAATTAATAGAAAAATATTATTTAGTTTTGAGGTAAAACATATGCAGAAATATTGTGTAAATATAACATTAACTCCATGAGGCGCTTTTATTTTATACTTTATTAAAAATTATTTTGGCTAATTATTTCTTCTCTCTTTCTCTTCTTCTCTACAAATGTTTTTAGTAGCTATTCTTGTCACTGGATAATAAGCTTTGATTAAAGTTGTCAGAAAACCCTTTATAAACTACTTTAAAGAGTCAAGACTGTAGTCGGTCAAAATTTCTCGGTTTGGTTTTACAAAACAAAATTCACCAAAATAGAAATTATAAAATATTTTACAACATCATATAATATTTATAATATTTTACATATTATATTTTACAAATTATAATATTTTACATATTTAAAGGTAAACTTATTATGCATATTATTATAGTAAGCGGTTTAAAAATTAAAGATAATTTGTTACCTAATTGGTTAAAATTTGATAAAACCAAACTTTCTGACTATATACAATCAGCTTGTTTTAAGTTTAAATTATTTTTTATAAACCTGCTCTTAAATTAATAGGTGCGTTTAATTCTATTGTTAGATTTTGACAATGTTCTTAATTTTGAATTTAATAGCAATAAAATTATTTTTAACTTTTTTTTCACCTGTTTTTAAAATTTGATACCGGCCTTAAATCTATTTTTATATTTAAACGAAGTTTGTTAAGCTTATTTAATTACTTAGATCCGCTTGATAAAACTATAGAAACCAGTGTTTTATTTTAATTTTGGTTTTGTTAGCATAATCTGTGGATTTTTGATTTATTTAATTGATATAAATTTATATACTATACATTTTTACATATAATTTTATTTATTAAAATTTTTTGTACATAATACAATTTTCCAAGTTTTTTAGACTTACAAGTCAAACGTTTTAAAAATTTAATATTTTCTATTTTCAATCAAAAAAACATGTTATAAATTTGCAGTGTGTATTTGTAGATTTACAATTTGTGTATCTTTGTGTCTGTATGTTGCGCTCCAGCCACTAAACGACTTAACTAATTTTTTTCTATTTTTTTTTGTTTAAACGTTGAAACAATCGAAAGATGTTACACTTAAAAAAATCGTTCCAAACGTTTCAAAATTATGTTTTTTTTTAGTTTAAACTGTAAGCATATATCATCTATCAAGTCTGATCTAGTCAAAATTTAATCTGATGATACAACATCATCAAGACTTTGCAAAACATTCTATTTTTTCACTAGATGGTTGCAAAAGTATTTTGTTAAAGTTTATTGCAACGGTACCAATCGAAGATTAAAATAATTTTTGATTAAATTTAGCAGTTATTTTACGATTTTTTTTCAGGCAACTTATTGATATAATCTTTATTATGAAGAATAACGCTAAGTTTTGAGAAAATGTTTATAATATATAAGTATAGTGACTTTGCGGTAACATTATTTTATATTTTGGTATAGAAAACTACCAAAATAAAAACTTTTTTATAGGTATTTTAGATTTTATATAATATTTTTTATGTTATCCTAAATGCTTAAAGAATATTTTATCTACAGTTTATTTTATTTAATATCGTAAAATAAAAATAGCGCTATTTAATAGAACTATAAGCGTTACATCAAAGTTGTAAAACCAGATTTTCCACAAAACATATTTAATTTTACAAATCTAAATTGAATAAATTTGCTTTAACTTTTTTTTTATGTTAAAATGACATCAATCTATCCCTGTAATGTTTTTTTATGATATCATTAAACAATTTATAACAATATAAACTGTCGCAATGCAATTTTAGCCAGAGCTCGGAAGATCCTTGTCAGATCCTTGTCACATTAATTTTTAGGCATTTCCTATTAAAAAACCAATAATTATTTAAATCGGTTTATAAACTTATGTGCAAACATCTGTCTTGCACATTTGATCACTCTAGTGCAGTTGTGCGTGTCCCTCTAAAAATTCTTGCCGGATCACCAAAAAATGTTTATAGAATTGTCTACGAAACTGCCTTTTCATCTCAAGTGTAAGTGCAAGTGTGTTCCAGTATGCCAAAAGCACCACTTGATCATCAAAGTCAAAAAAAGCTTTAAACATTCATTTGAGACATTTTCGAAAATTCTCAAACATTTTTTTAAATAAAAAAAACTTTTGGCTGATGTATTTGCAGATCTTAAAACAACATACTTTTGTGCAATTTTTACATGTTTATTTTTATTTTTCTATTACAAATTACAGCATACACATGTTTTCTCATTTTTTTGAAGTCTTGTATTACCAAAACATTATATTGGTGTCTGACATCGACAATTTAATTTGTTCATTCTTCCTTCAAATAAATAGGGCAATATGTAACAGAATTAGCTTTTTACTGAAAGATTATTATTGTTATTGTATTTAATTTTCAAAAGCAGAATTATTTTTTCAAAATTATGAAAACTGTTGGAAAAAAAGTTTTTAATTTGTAATTATCTCAAAAACTATCTCAAGAATTAAATTAAAGTGTTTTTCAAGCTACAGAGAAATAATCAGTTAGTTTTTGTAAAATCAAGACAACTTACGCATCTGCAATTATATCATTTAAAGTAAAGTTATTTTCATTTTTAATTTTAATTATCACCGAAAGTGAAATTTTAATCATTTTTATATTAAAAATATTTCAAAACTTTTAAACAGCTTTATAAAATACGCAATTTTAATTTTTTTAAATACTATTGCATTATTGTCTTATGACTTAAATTTTTGAACAGTTGGTTACGTTCTATTTTAGAATAATTTATAATTATTATTAAAAAAAATAACAATAATAATGCGTTTTCACATTTTTTCTAAACTAAATTTGAAAAATAAACTTGAATGAACTATTTTTGCAACAGTGTCATGTTTTTTTTATAATCTTAATCTTAATATCAACTTTCACTAAGCAAGAAGATAAAATGTGTACAATTTTTTTGACGAATAGTTGAAAACGCACTCTACAGATGTCATCAACTAATTGCTCTTTATTTGTAGACTTACGATAATTTTTTGAGTTTATTACTCTATTCTTCTTAATCCACAAAAATAAAGATTTTTATCTATTACATTCAATTAAATTTTTTTAGTAAATCTATTGTGTGATGTTTTTTGTTTAACTTTTAATAAAAAATTATTAACTTGTTTCTGTTTCAGCTTAATATTAATAATATACTTTTAAGTAAAACTAATATTTTGGTAACTAAAAATTTTTGAGATTGTTTCTAGTCTTTCAAATTTAATCTAGTATAAGATCAAAATTGCAACTGCTACCCTTCGACAAATACATACTTCATTTTGCTTTGCCTTTTAATAGTGACATGAAATCAAGGGTGGTAAGAAGGAAGTTGCTGATAATAACACAACAAAAATTCAAACAATCACCTTACTAATGTGAACAGAAAAATCAAATGCCAATTCTGACAAAAGCGCCCTTCTTCTTCCGACCAATTAATTAATTTTGATTTCTAATCTATCATCGAGACTTTGCATATAAGCTTCAAGCACCATGTTTTTTTCTGTGAATGGTAAATGCAACGAAAACAAAGTCACCCTTTTTGCCTCCTCCTCTCTCTAGCTTGAAAGAGGAAAGAGAACAATAAATAAACACACCACCGAGTGTAACGCGAATAAGTTCACCCCTGATGTGAACAATAATGAACATTTTAATTAGCATTACAAGAGAGAGCTCCCATTGGAGATGGTTTGAATGACGAGCGCACTGCTTAATAGCAAAATTTTAAAAAAGTTTGAAGACTGATCCAGAGTCGGACTTGGTAATTAATTATTTTTTTTATTTATGGCATTAAAAGCTTATAGCTATATTACATAATGTTTATGTTATTTTATAAGTGTAGTAATAAAAAAAAACAGCATTATTTTATTATGTTCATGTCATTTTGTTCGAATTCCAAATGTTAAATCCAAAAATTCTAATAATATGATCGCACATGCGTGAGGAGATAGTAATTTAGCTTAATTTTTTCAAAACAATCTTATGTTTTGTCTATGGCTTAAAACACAATTTATTTATTTTTATATTATTGAAAAACTAATTTGGTCATTGTCATGACTTTCGGGACAATCAGTGTTAAATATAAAAATGTTATACTTCAAAATAAATCACACTTAATCTTATCAAAAAACTTATCTAGAATAACAAAAGAATAAACAAACAATTAACAAAATAACAAAATCTTATCAAAAATAACCAAGTTATTTCTGTTAAAAATACCTAAAATTTATAAGCCAAGTTTTACTTGGCTTAAAAATTAATAAATGTTTAAAATTTATAAAATATTTATATAAGGTTTTATAAAATTTTTTTTGGTATTTTGGTAAAATTGGTATTTTTCCAATATTGTCATAACATGAGGCACTGCTATATTTTTATTCATTTCATGGTTTTAGTCTTTTTCAGTAAATATATTATTTAAGTACTAATGAGTGACTTAACCAGATCATTGAACTGCATTAAACTGTTTTATTTTTGCAAAATAATTTGAACTTTATCATATTTGTGTGTGTTATGCAAACAGAACCTTTGAGTAAATGACTCACTCTTACTCTTTTATAATAAAATTTGATCAAACAAAATAGCTACTACAAGTGTGATAAATTTCCAGAAGTTAATTAAAAAACTAATAATTAAATGATGGAATAAAAAGCATTTGTTCTGTTACTTGAAGAGCTTAAAATAAGCTTTTAAAAATAAAGAAAAAGCATTATAAAGTGAAATTAAAACATATAAAATGTTTAAATATTTTGGTTCAATTTTTAAGTTTATACATTAAAGTCAAATTAATACTGTGCATTTATAAATTATTTAAATCTACTCTTGCTATGGAATGTTGTACGTATGTTGATTTTTTGATTAGTCTATAGGCAGTATAATATTATAGACAAGCTTTGACGTTTGTTTGACATTTGTTGGTAATTATACTATCAAATTAAAAATCTGTCAAGTTAAATTGCACAGCAAAAGTTGATCTAAATAATTTATAACCGCACGTTAAAACCTTGTACTGGAAATACCTTTTAGCATTTGTAAAAAAACATTAAATTCAGTAGACAAATTAAACTGAACCAAAAAATAAAAGTATATGAGTTGCAAAATGTAGGTATAGAAAAGAGCAAGTTGGAAAGAAATGTTATACAAGTGGTCTTCAAGCTGTCGCATCATTAGGATCCATTGATATGGAAACGTAGCGCAATTTCTTAATAAGAGTGAATAAATTTATGATACTCAAACAAACAAAATAGTATGTAATATAATACAAGGTGACCATAAACCATTGTCTATCAAGCATGTTGTAAATTTTTAGAAAAACGTCTGATCTTTACATTTAATTGCATTTTTAAAAGCGTCTAGAAGTTTTAAAATTTACCATCAGACTTCGATCATGTACTATCGATAACTAACCACATGTTTTGTCAATTAAACGTGTGGAGTTTCGTTTGTTGGCATTTCATGTTTAATTTACATTCTCTGCGTTCTTGTTAGTCTACAAATATATATATACATTCAGATTAAAAAAAGTTTGTTTAAAGACTACTGTTTGTTAAGAAAGAAAATATATATAAATAAATCATTTACTATTTTTTAGATAAATTGAAACAAAATGGTGTTATTTTTTCTAACACAACACTTATTATTATAGCTTATTAGCGAAAAGATGTGTTTGATTATAGACAGTGAACATATTCAGTTAATGCTTAGCAAGAAAACATATCCATAATATTGTTAGACAATTTTTTGCCAGCTGGAAATATTAACCAACAGCAAAAGTTACATTCTTCTGAAAGATCATCAAATAGCAGTTAACAACAACAACTAAGAGACCTAGTCTTCAAGCAAGAGTGTTTTAAATGTTTATGTGATTATCTTTGGAACTTAAACGTACCAATAAGTTGTAAAACTTACATAACCTGATAATTTTTTGACAGATTAGTTAGGTTTACAATATTTGAAACGCTTGACTTTCAAATGAACCGATTGACTTTAATTCACAGCACACTTGATAAACGATCATTTATGACCACACCCAGTATTTGACAAAGCAGAGAAAAAAAAAGTACTCTACCAAAAAAAAAACTTTTAAATTAAAAAAAAATGCTCTGACGTTTTTGAGGCATTGCAGAGACTAACAAACCATAAAGCTTATTCTTCATAGTTTTATATCAATTGTAGCTAAAAGGTTATATTTTGAAAGTGGGTTGAGTTAATAATAATAGTGTAATACATCAATTTTTTCACTCAGTTGCGTTTCATATTTATCATGGATTTGAAAAGACCAGTTTTCAGCTTTAATCTCAACTTAGTTCAAGACCTGATCAACGACTTTGACTACTCTAAACTGTAAACCACTACACTTAAAATTTTTAACTGTTTGTTCAAACTTTTAATAAATGTTATTACGTATTAAACTTAGAACAATCTTTTTTATTGTAATAATTAGCATCTAATAAACGTTTTTTTACAAAATTTATGAAAATTAGTAGATTATGTTGTCTACTGCAAACAGTTCTTGTAGCCTGTTCAGCTTGTACAAAAATGTGTTAATTTTTTGTTGATCTGGTATGGTCAAACCGAATTGGTAACAATGGAAAGCAAATATTATTGTTTTGGAGCGTAACAAAAAATGATTTATAGAAAAATAATGCTAATCATACCATTTTTTGTATCGTATATACGTAGGATAAAACATTTTCTGAAAGAAAACTTTTAGGCTGTTTACAAGAACTACTAACTACTTGTAAACAAAATCACGTGCATGTCTAACCATAGTCTATTCCAAGAGTCGCGTTTGCGTAAATTTGTCACTCAACCCAATATACCATAAAATCAGATTTTTTTCAACATAAGTAACCAAATCTAGTAAGTTTTATAGTGTATTAAGACCTATTACTAGTTGAGACCTACTAATTGAAAACATATTTATGAACAACAACAAAACTATTTTGTTACATATTTCCAATTGGTGGCGGAATCGTTTTTCAAAGGAATAATATAATAGTGATATATTGTTTGTGTTTTTTTATCTAAGTTTAAATGACCATTATTTACAATTATTTGCTGCTAAGTCAAGTGGCATCTTGATATGACAATAAACATTACTTTCAACGTTTTAAAAAACATGTCACATAAAGTAGAATCTCGAAAAAGCATCTAGAGTCTTGTTAAACGGTTGCCGAAAGTTAAGGATGTATGTAAATATTTTTAGATACAAAAATGTCTTCAAAACAACAGTTTACCGGACAATAGCTGAATGTAAACAAGGAATACTTTGTTTAAATTTAACAAAAAGTAAAACACTCAAAGTTTTACATAAAGTTCGTAAAAACAGAGTGGTTGAACGCGCCAGACATGGAGTAAGTACATCTCATCGAAAAGTAGCGAAAAGATTTTATTACATTAGAAATAATACACTCAAAAACTTTTTCTAATTTGTAAATGAAAGGAGATGGCGTTTTTTACTTACACTAACAATATTGAAAAATGCTTTAATAAATTCGCTGCAAAGACTAAACAAAAATTAGAAAATAAAACTTTAGTTTGAGATAGAGGTATCTCTAGAGATGGTAACATATATATACCCAGAAATGTCTTCTAAAATTAGTTGATTTTGTTAATAACCACCACCTCGGAGACGAAACAATGTTTTGGTCTAACTTGACATTGTCATTATGCTCGAATCACCACAGATTGATCAGCAGTACATAACCTACTTTTTGTGTTCTCGAAAAACAATCCTCTAAACACACCTCAAGCTCGTTTAATTCAAAATTTTTGGTTTTTAGTGAGCAGGAAGGTTTTTACTGGTAGAAGCCGTAGACAAACAAATGTCGCATCGTAAAGTTTATCAAAAAAAATAAGAAGTAAATATAACATCTATGCAACAAGTTTGAACAAAGCTTTGCCAAATTGAAGACAATAGACCTTTAGCACCTTGTTAAATATGGTAAGTTGTTTAAAGTGGTTTATTTTGCGCTTTATTTTTTTCTAAAACTTTAGATGCATACGTTATTATTATTATTATTGCATACAGCTGACCAACAGAAAACCCAATTACAGGTCAGCTTGTTAGGAGAAGAAAAATAAAGAAAAAGAAAGAAAAGTAATATAATCTAAATATTATTTTAATTATAGTTCAAATAGGAAAGATATGTATGAACCATAGCATATATTTCAAACCCTTAGATGCAACTGTTATATTATTGCATTCTTATTCAAGATGGGTTTTTATTACTGTAGTGATGTTTTATATTTGGCGTGGTGCAGCGAAATATGTCCAGTGCTGACTCGACTGCTTCGTAATTTTTTAGCATCTGATATATAGGTGACGCAGTACCGGTTGTAGTTCGTTTCGTTGGAATGAAGAATGTGTTTTTCGAACGAGCACCAGGTCTGTTGACTTTAAGGCTTATTTCGGATAGTAAGGATGGACAATTGTACCTTCCTTGTCAAAGTTTATGCAAAAATATTACGGAGTGCTCAGCACGTCTAGTAGATAAGGAAGACATATTAAATTGTTCTAAAAGAAGTTCTTCTGGATAACCTCGAGTGGGATACACTTCGTCCAACATAAATACTGCACTTTTCAGAAATTCTCCAGCGCTGAAATATGAATATTATATGTGGGAGACCAAACAACTGAGGAATACTCTAAACGAGATCGCACATAAGTGATGTATAGTAGTTTTAACGTTTCAACGTCACAAATTTCTCTCCCATTGCGCAACACAAATCCCAGGGATTTGATGGCAGAGTTTATAACCGATTGCACATAGGGAACGAAAGAGAGCTTCTCATCGAAAATAATGCCGAGATCCAGAACAGAATCCACTCGTGAAATAACAGCACCATTGATGTTATAGTCAAAAGAAAGGAGTTACTTTTTCTTTGTATAACTCACAACGTTACATTTTGAGTGATTCAATAGTAGATTGTTCTCAGTACACCATTTCACAATCGAGTCAACACATTGTTGAAGTTTAAATGCGTCTTCCATGGAATTAATTACAGAGTAGATTTTCATATCATCTGCGAATAGAAGACAGGATAAATTTATGACCTCAACAACGTCGTTAATAAAGATATTAAAGAGCAAAGGTCCCAAAACAGAACCCTGCGGAACTCCAGTTTCCTGTCTAAATTGCTTTGATGTATATCTATTGACATACACATATAGATAACGATCGACTAAATACGAATCCAACAGCGAAACAAGGTTAACTGATATACCAAAACGTTCCAACTTTCTTAACAGCAGACTGTGATCAACCTTGTCGAAAGCGCTTGAAAAGTCCGTGTAAACAACATCAACTTGCAATTTATCATCAAGAGCAGTACTAAGAAACTGTGTAATCGTGCATAGGTTTGACTCAGGTGAGCGACCTTGAACAAACCCGTGTTGTACTAAAGATAGAACTGAGAAAACATAAAAACTAAATATGTTGTACAACATATATTCAAAAACTTTTGAAAAATTAGAAATAATCGATATGGGTCTATAATTTGCGATATCCGACTTTACACCTTTCTTATAGACGGGACATATTTTGGAAGTCTTCCATTGACAAGGAAAATCACAACGTTTTAAGATTAGGTTGAATATAAGTGTAAGGGGTTTCACAAATACGGAAGCACAGTCGCTAATTAAGAAAGCTGGAATCTGGTCAGGTTCTCTAGTCATAGTGGCCTTTAACTTCTTCAAGGCTTGAAGAACTTCTTGTTCAGAGACAGATGGCAGATTCAAGATGTTGTTGGATATTGGCACCGATGGTATAGTGACTTCATCAGTCTTCTTAAAAGATCGAGAAAAATGATCAGCAAAACTACTGACAATATTTTGAGGATCTATTAGCTTATTGCCATTTAAGAACATAGTTGTAGGAATTGGGCTAGAGTTTCGTTTGGAGTTGACAAAGGACCAGAATTCACGCGGGTTAGACTTTAGATTTTTGTTAACTTTCTGCAAGAAGTTTTTATAGGCTACATCAATATCAGATTTTAAACGAGCTCTAAGTTGGGCGAATGTATCGAAGTCAAGTATAGACTTTGATTTTTTATACTTTTTTCTTGCAGTGGATTTTTGTTTCAGTGTGCGTATGATGTTTTTATCGAACCAAGCAGGATAATTTCCAGGTTTATGCTGCTTTAGAGGTACATGGCGGTGAAAAATATCATTAAGTAATTGATGGAATTTTGAAACTGCTACATCAACATGTGAATAATTTGCAAGAAAGGTCCAGTCTACAGTAGATAGTGTTGCATATAATAGGTTAAAGTTGCATTTACGAAAATTGAATTCAGAAATTTTACGCTTGGGAAATTTTTTCTGGTGTTTGTGAATTATAAGATCAAATTCCAGAGCTGGATGATGATTGTCTTCCAAAACCAATGGGCAATGGATCTTGGGCTCTCAAAATAGATCAGAAAGTAGAATCAGACACCATGACTAGATCTAAAAGTCTATCATTTATATTGAAGATGTCATTGCATTGTCTTAATTGATAGAAATTTAAAAAATTGTTTAGTAGTCTATTAGAGGTAGACGACGGAGATAAATCAGACACATTTTTAATAAAATCTGGAACATTAAAATCGCCTACAACAAGCAAATCGGACTCATACAAAAAATGTAACGACGTTAAAAAATCGAAAAACACTGACAGAGAGTTAACATCGCATTGTGGAGGTATGTATATGACAAGAACGTAAAGAGTACGATGGTGAAAGTGTATTTTGACTATTAAAAAATCAATATGAGGAATAGTATCACAGACAACTATATCACAGATGGTTGAATTTATCGCAGAATCAACAGCAAGCAACACACCCCCGCCTCTCCTGCAACCGGTTGAGCTAAAATCACGATCTTTGCGAAAAACATTGTATTTTGATAGATCAAATAATTCACTGTTACATACACTATCACTGAGCCACGTTTCAGTTAGTGCTATAAGATGTAGGTGAGAAGCAGCAACAGAAGACAAATAAAACAATTGTGTTTTACTATTCAGTCCACGAACATTCTGATAGTAGCAATGATAGCATGGTTTGTAAGTTAATAATAGATCGAGTACTTGCAGAGGAATTAAGTAAGTTGTAAGAACTAAACGATACTTGCTGTGATTGCTATTTATCATTAAAAATTTTAGCTCTAAAAGTCGCCAAATAAGATTGGTATGTAGCACAACCCCTGTCAAGAGCAGAGTGACTGCAGTCAATATTAGGATATTTATCCTTCCGGGAGAAGCAATTTGAGCAAGTCAGAGTTATTGATTCACAGTTCTTTAGGAGGTGGTTACCACAACATTTAGGACAAGTTGGTTCATCTTTTGTACAGTGTTCGGAAATATGGTTAAAACCAGAGCACTTAAAACAACGCCGAATGTCAACAGCATCCCATACCTTGCAGTATTCATACCCAACCAATAGCTTGCCTGCTGCAATAATATTATGGTATGACTGTGCATCAACTTCAATAACAGCCTGATGTAGAGCCTCATTATTGCGCAATGTACTGAACTTCTTTAAATTACAGTCATTCTTTAAATTACACCTACATATTAGATGTAGGTGCACTAAAATAAACCCTTCTACTATAGACTTGCAATCATCTTCTTGAAAGCAGGTTGTGCATTAATGTGGTTGTTATTCTGCTTCTATGTCAGTTATATGAGATTATAGTGGTAGTGATAAGGCAGAAAGCGATAAACGTTATGTTCGTGTCGGCTTATAACGTTGTCAATCTTTTGTCGTTCACGCAATGTTTTAATTAATCTGTGATTTTGTTTAAAGTGCACATTTTTATTTATTTTCTCAGAAAAACTAAATAAATGTCAAATAGTTGAAAAAGTGACAATAAAATTGAAAACTGACTGCTATCAAAAAATGGTTGCTTGAAATTTTTTATTCAATTTCTCACAAAGATCAAAGCAGAATAAACTAGTGAAATGCACTATAGTATCTATTTTTTTTTAGGAGGCTATGAGCTAAATGATCATAAAAAAGTAAAGGATAAATTTATAATAAATCGTTTGCGACACTTTTAAGTATTTTTTGAAACAATATTTTATAACATAAATCTCTATTTTTGGAAAGTATAATAGACTGACGTGAAGAGCTAATTAAACGCTATGCAGAGAAACTACCGATGAGAGCGTTCCAAAGTGAGTTTTATCTGATGATCCTCAAAGTTTGCTTAATTTTCCGGATTAGTCCGCAATTTAGTTGTGTAATCTATTATTATTTCATATCACTAATATTCTGAAAGCAATTGCTTTAAAATGCTTTAAAGACTATCAGAAGGAAGCTTTTATTAATTAATTTGGAATATGTATCACTTGAAAACGTATTATGGTGTTTTCCTCCGTGCAGCACATGTTTTTGGACAAAAAAAATTGTATCTGTTTCAAACTCTCAAAAGTGTATTGTGCAGAAAGAATGTGCGTCTAATTCATTTATCAAACAAGAACCATATAGATACGCACTATATTACAAAAAAAATTAATTGAAGCTTATTGCAGCAAACTTTCTTAGACACCACGCTTATAGAACATTATTTTGTGCAATAACAAGCTTTTTCTAATGTTTAATTTATTATCTCAGCAAATACACTATTTTATACATTACTAAAATAATTTTTATTTAATTTTAAGAAAACTTGTATAACTTATCTACGACAATTTAATCTTTTAATTCTTTTCTAGAATTTGAAAAGCGAGAAGAAAAAGTTTAATCTGTGAAGCAAAGCTAAAACTTTCTAATTCTCGCTACTCGCTTTCATTCGGAGTGTGTCGATTTAAATTTGAGATGAAATTCAGAAAGTGTATTTAATGATTAAACGTTAATTTTGTCGAGGAATGTACATAATAGAGTACGGGATAGCGGTGAATGTACAAGCCGGCGTATGTACACTGCGGGGTGGGAAGTCTGACACGGCCAGCTTCGATCCTTGCCGTGGGTGCCGCATGTTTCCATGACAACCGTCCCGGAATATTCGCACCCTCTAACTCCGGGCCGCAAATCCCCACGCTTTTTCTTTCTTGTTTTGGTATTTATATTTGTGATTTAGTATAGGTTTTTTGCAAAATAAGTTTACTTTTGCAAAAAAATGTTTGTCAAAATTGTTAAATAAGAACAGTAAAAACACAGTTGATATTTTAAAAAAATTATTTATCTATATTTTGTGGGCTTTGTCAAATGTTTGCTTTTAATTTTCGGTAAAATTTGGTCAAAGAAGCTATTAATCATAAATCGGAAAATAAAATACGCACTTCGTTAATTATTGCGAGTTTAAGTTTTATTGAACCAGAGTTTAATTGCTCTTAATGTGCAATTAAATTAAATGAAAGCAAAATGGTGTATGAAAATATGATCATTTTACTGTTCTTGATAATGTATATTATTATGATTTTTATGTATTAAAATTTTTATCAAGTTCAAAATTTGTTTTATTTTTAAAAAACTTTTGTGTTTATTGTCAATCGTTTGCAACGTTTTAGCATTCAATTATTTTGCTTATTTTGTAATATATAGATACCAAAAATCTTCAAGCCGATTTTTTCTTGTTTTTTTCTTAATTGTTAGACGTTTATAATTAGTTTAAACAAAAATGTTTAAATTTTTTTTACGATACATAATTCTATCGCTATTTAATCTTTTCACACAATGCTTAAAGACAATATTAAACACTTGTTAACAACGTTAACAATGTCATAACATTGTTTTTTAACTAGTTTTTTCTGCTTTTATCTGTAACTAAGCTATTCAAATTTCTTTTAATCTATAGCATTTTAATAGTATTATTGTTGCGTTCATTTATTTTTTGTATAGATTATTTTCTTTATGTTTATTCTAGTATAGACAAAAACAACCGTGTTGAAAAAATTTTGATGAGTCAATATAAGCAATGCTGCAATTGTTTTACTGGCATTTGGATCAGATCAGTTTATGTCAACTTTATACATATTTGTATAAAAGCAAATAAATAATTAAATAACTTTTTCTTATTGTTTATTTTATCTCCTTAATTCTATTGCTCAAAAGTATACATATTTACAAATCTTTTTCAAAATCTAAATCTAAATAAATTACTATTATTGTAGATAAATACATTCAACGCGTTAACATGGTTAACAGCAAGGTATTTAAAGATGACTAATAATAATTTTTTCAAGAAAATATTATTACAATATTTTAAATACAAAATATAATAGAATATTGAAATTATACGAGTTGCACAATACTATTGTTTGTAGCACGCATGGGTTCAAAGCACGAGTTGCGGAGCAACGAAACCTTCAAATAAGTGCTACAAACATCTCTTGTAAACAAATATAGCATGCTACTTATTTTGCTTTTATTAATATTATTTAAAATTTAATATTAAGATTATTTAAAATATAAAAAAACCATGTAAATGCTAATGTCAATGTTAATGACGTCACAACTACTAACCATACTAACTCACGGCAAAAGTTACTAAAAAGAATTACAATAAATTAAATTTTGTGTGATTACTTTTTTCGAAACGGCGTCACAAAATCGACATTGTAAACAGAGAGTAGAAAAAAATATTATTTTTAAGTTATTAATAATATAAATTAAAATAAAATCATTAATTTACTCTGCAACCCTTTGTCGCTTACAGCTTATATAACATTTGTTATATAACAAAGCTTTTGTTAAAATCATTTTAATATTTATATAGCAAAAATTACAATAAGCTACACTTTATCTTTAAAATTCTGATAAAATAAAAATTGAATATTTGGTCTAAAGTTAATGCATCATTAAAATTCTTACTTTACCAACTTCACAAATAGTTTTTAAAAATTGGGTGGTTGTAATTACTTCAAAACTTAAAGCACAAAATAATTCTACTTTTTTTTGTTTTCTTGCTTCAAAAATTTTTGTATAAACGATCATTTTTATTGAATTAAAACCCTGTGTACCGGCGCATAGTTAGTGTGTTCAAACAATAGAATGTCAGTTATTTAGCTTTTTTATTAGAGCAGTTAAATTCTAGGCGTTTTTATTTATTTAAGTTATGTGAAGATATAAATGCAAGCCTACAAATCAGAATTTATATACATTATTAGCTAGCAACATTTTTTGACAACGGGTATGCGATTGCGCTGTAATCTTTCTACTCGGTTTGGCGTTACGTCATCTTGCTTGCCACACCGAGCATGGATATCTATAGCGTTTTTTTTAACATACTTTAGTTATCATCTATCAATTGTTACAGCAATACCGTCAGAAGCAACATCTGAAGTCACTGATGTTAAACTGAATTGTCGCTATTTAAAATAAATTTTTAATATTTGCATTTAGTAAAAATAAATAATTATTACATAAAAAGTCATTAATTTCAAGAAAAAATTAGTAAAATTTTATTTGTTACTGCCATATTTAGTTTCTGTCGTAAACTAAGAATGTGTGGATTGTTCTCTTAAAATTTGTTCTTCAAACTAAATTTTTAAGTAGAAACATAAATTATTTCTAGTACACACCATTTTAATTAATGTAATAAAAATGCAATATTTTTTAAAAACCATAAAAGTTTTGTTTTAGTGCATTATTCAATATAAAAGATAAAAATGCAATAATTTGCGTTTAAATTAGATTTATTGCTAAAATACTGTTTTTTTAATTAGAAATTTTTAGCAATAATACTTGTTAACAAATTTGACGCTTAAATAATTACTGAAATGAATTCTGAAAGTAGCAATAGTTTTTTCTCACAACCACCAAGCTTGCTCTACATAGATTGTTGTTGCTATAAAAAGTTTATTCTTTCTCGTTAACGCAAAACTCGAATGAAAAGTAGCAGTGATAAAAAAAAAGATATTGACAAGTGACATGATAAAATGATTAGACACGGTATTTATTTTGATATTTTGATTTTAATATGTAATAAATTGGATCTTTTGTTAAATGCTGTAGTTTATTGAATGGTCGTAGGGACAGCGTTGTGTTGTACTCGTGTGATAAGCTTTTTTGATAAAAATGGTTTTTTATAACTTGTAAAATAAATAACTATTGTTAAGACTATGCAGAGTGGTCGTTTTATCAACTTGTTTGTATTATAAAGCCATATAGAATTACTTACAAAACAAAGTGTTACGCCATTAGTTGTTACAGTTTTTCAAAAATATAAAATTTTTGAAAATCTTAGAACGAGTTTTTTTTAAGTCAACGTTTTAAGACTTGTCTTCTACAACTTTTCACACTCTTAATGGTTAAATAAATAATATGATTTCTAAAAAAAGTTAATTTAAAAAATGTTTGTTTTTGTTTCTTTTTTTTCTTGACGTTCAAAGTAATACCTATTTGTTTGATTTTTTTCGAGTCGAACTCATAGCTTTTTGTACGATATTTATTTTGTTTTTGAATCTAATAATTATAAAATTATTAATATAATTATAAATAATAATTAAAAAATTATTAGATTGATCTAATAATAATCTAATAATTATAAAATTATTAAATTTAATTTAAAATTTAATTTTTAAATTTAATTGTAGCTAATTGTCAAAAGAACCATGTTTAATATGAAAAATATTAGCCTAGCAACAATGTAAATAAACGTTAATACTGTAAAAATTATTTAAGAAAGTGAGGAAACAGAGACGTAAGTTTTGCTGATTATCTGACAAATCTTTATAAAATCACTTTTTAATGAATTAGAAATGGGTTCGGAATTTGAAAAGTCACCTGCAGGACTTTTAGAAGCCGCAAATTTGACTTCTTTAGAGTTGTTGTTACAGAAGTCTTGTGAACGCTACAAAAAAAATACAGCATATTCAAATCATAGATGAGACACATTAAAAAGTTAAGAAAGTAAAAAATCAAAATAATAATAATAATATGTTAAGTTGAACTGTAATTTGTAATTTGCAATATAAATGTTTCTTACAATTAAGAATAAAAAAATTTTTTGAGATGAGGGGTAAAGTAGAAATTTTAAAACGTTATTCCAAGAGAGAAATAGCTTTTTCTATATACACCGTAAAAAACATTGTTGTTTCAACTTTTATATTTTCTCTAGTTTTTTATTCGAGTTGTTTTTATTTTTTTAAGTATTTTGCTTCCTGTGTTCTGGATGCTTTAATTTATTTAGATTTTACTTTATCTTTCTTTTTTTTGGTTTTTCATATTTGATGTTTAATCTATTCTACTAAGCCATAAATAAAGAAATAACAAATATGTATATACATATTTTCTATTTTTTCTTTTATTCTCAGAGAACAGCTTCTATTATTAATAAAATGTTGGTGACGTGTCATTGAAGTTTCAGTTGGCTTTGCTCTTGCCATATCTCGCTGAAAGGTTTTCGAATTGAATTTGCAGAAGGCAAAGAGAGAAGATTGGTTTCGGAAAATGTGTTTCCTGCAGCGACTGAATGGTAATGGATCGGCTATACAGTGCAGTTCGTCGCACCGAAAATTAGATTTTCTTTTCACGATAAAATACCTTTTCCTGTCGAAGCGTACTGAAAAAGCAAAGTTATCTCATTTTAAAGTTAAATGTGCAACGTACAATTTGCAATGCGCATTCAAATTGGATCCTCTATTGACCGAAAGGCATTAAATGGTCAATGCAAAATAATTAATTTTGTTAATTAGTGGCGGTAGTAAAGCGTCGATTATTTCAAATTTAGGGCTACTAAAATTAGTAAAATTGATACCTAATAGCTGTATTTAGCTTGTAGAAACGTCAGAATATGGTCAGGATTAGTAAACTTAATTTAACTGAACAAGTCAAAAAGTATTATTGTAATCTTGTAAGCTCCTAAAAAAACAAATTTTATTTTTTTATCTAAACTAATCGCAATAATTACTTTTAATTGTTGTCTTCAATAATAATAATTACTAATAGTGTTTTATTGCTTTTAAAAATTACACTAATTTTGTTGACAAAGCAAAACCTAAACTACAGTATAAAAAATATGTAGAATTTATTATATCTTATACAAAAACAAAAACCATTCTTTACGAAAATTTAAAACCAGCATAGTATGCCTTGTCGTTTAAGTATCTTTTTACACTTTTACAAAATTTGACAAAGTTTGTAATAGTTTTTAGATAAAGTAGTAAGAGATTATGCAGAGCTATTATATAATTATAATTAAACTTTTGGTTAAGCTCGAGGACGGTCTAGGTAGGTAAATGTCTTTATAGTGTCTGGTACAATGAAGGTGGTGAGGTTTTTTAAGAAAAGCCAGTGTGTTTTCAGATTCTAAAATAATTAAGAATCAAAGTGTTAAAATTTTGTTTTAATAAAATATATACTTTTTAATCTAAATGTGTAGCAAATTGCTTTTTTTTTGGAATTTATATATAGACTGAAATTGGTTCAACGTACAGACACTTCAGACTGGTAAACCGTACCGAAAAAGTGACTTGAAAAAAGCAAAATAAGTCATTTTTGCTGAAGCCACGATTAATTCTCTATGCACCGATTTTATTACAAAGCATGCCAAAGATAATTTTTAGTCATAACGTTGATATGACAGTTCTATTGGTTAAGCTAAAAAATTTAACAGTATTGACACTTGAACAAAGCTATTTTGCAAATTAAAAGATTGAATATTGCGTTTGTATGGTACAACTACTGTTTTCTTAAAGT
Source organism: Lagria hirta (assembly GCA_947359425.1). NCBI lineage: Eukaryota > Metazoa > Arthropoda > Insecta > Coleoptera > Tenebrionidae > Lagria > Lagria hirta. The sequence continues at coordinate 3,219,580 of OX375802.1, read as the reverse complement.
TAAGAGATATAGAGCTAAAATCACTCCACATTTTAAAAGTAATGTAAAGAGGATATGTCGCAGTTGTTCTATGTGATGCTTGTGTCATCAGCAAAAAGACAAATTTTTCTATTAATGTTTAAATTTGCAATGTCGTTAATATAAATAAAAAACAAAATAGGACTAAGTACAGAACCTTAAAAGACTCAAAATTTAAAGATTTTACAAATGAAAAAAAAACAGAGTATACTATTTGATCTCAATTAAGAAGATATGATTGAAGCCAATTTAGCCACGAATTTCATATAAATCTAGTTTCTTAACTAACTTTTTGAGAATAACACAATCGAAAGCTTTAGCAAAGTGACAAAATAATATAGCTGAATATAGGTTGCTGTAACAATCAGTATAAACTTTATTTAACAAATAAAAATATAGCGTCAGTAGTATTTTTATTTTTTAGAAAGCCGAACTGATGTCTAGTCAAGCTATCAAACTTATTAAAAAAATTAATGAAACGCTTTTTATCAATCGTTCTATAGTTTTTAATAATATTGAAAGAAGAGCAATTGGACAATAATTTGCAATGTTTTTTTTATTGCCAAATGGAACATTGCATATAATATGTGATGAGTAATGTGGTCGACATAAGAAACACGAATTGGCCGGGTTCTATACACGGGCCGTATATTCCTTGCATCAATAATACCTCTTGTAATCTACAACTATTTTGCATTTCTTTAAGCTCATACCAAAAAAGTGAATTTTTTATTTTGACAGAAAAACGTCAAATATTATATTATTATCATTGCTATTGTATTTTCTGAGAGTCTTTAAAAAATTACATGAGGTTGAGTTATGCAAACCTTCAAAAACAATAAAAAACTATTTCTTTCAAAATACGTTTCCTTACCAATCGTAAGTGATAAATCAAATATAAAAATTTTATAAGTTTATTTGAAATTAATAACAACTAACTACAGCATTAAAACTATAAAATAAGAGTCTTCATCTTTTGCAACAAAAGATGAAGTTATTCAAAAGCTTATTTTTCACCTCTTCCCTGATAAATTCTTTGGTGCAGTTTTGTATCTTTAGAAAATAATTTAATTGTTTTTCTGAAATAAAGTCATTTAATTTTTTACATAGGTATATTAATAATTGGTAATAAATTATACCTATTAAAACTCGAATTGAGAAACTTACTGTAGTGATTATTTTTAATCAAATTCTCATGGAAAAAGTGTACCGTGTGATTCACAATCATTCACATAAATAAAAGCTATGAAAAACAAAACCACACTCTCAGTTTGGTTCAACGCGTTTTGAATTGACATTTGTTTCTTGACTTCTGTCAAGTTTGTTAGTTAGCCATTTTAAAACAATAATGGTTTTCACACAAGAAAAATGTTTCTTATAGAAGCATATTTTTCAAATAGAGTATTTCATTATGAAGAATGGGATTTTCCGCTACGGTTTCCTGATGTAGATTTTTTAAAAGCACATTTTTATAATATGGTCAAAAATATTGTTAAACTATTCCAGAAAACTAGTCAGTGTAGATCACAAGAAAGGGGCTGGTACACCAGCAGTCAAGACAAAAGAGATAATACCAAATGTTAAACAACGTATCCATGATGCACTTATATATAAAATCTGCGTCATTTGTCTCAAGAAACTGTCAAAAACTTTTGGGAAAAGATATACAGCTTCACCCACATAAGTTACAGGTTTTCTATGAATTGTTGCTAGCTAATCATAACAAACGTGTACAGTACTTTAAATCATTATTTCAATGTCTCTCAACGATTAACCAACAAATTTGACAGAACTAAAAAAAACAAATATCAAACTAACAGCACTGAGTAGGCTAAACGTCAGAGTTGTTTTTCCACGGTCTCTTTTTATCTAAATAATTGTAGATCACACGATATAAAATGCATACCTACCTACATATATACATGTTTTTGCTGATGAATCGAAAGCTTCACTCCAGTAAATCAGTTTATTTTTTAAATCAGTGTTTAACATTTTTTCTTTTAAAAATGCAGTTTATGTTGATAATTTTCAAATATCATTTGTATCGTCCAGAAAAATTGTATTAGATCCCAACTTAAAATATCCGGCTTACAAGTTTCCAGGTGATTTCAGAGATTGATTTTTTCTCATTGAATGGCAGTGCAATTTTTTTGCTAATGAGCTCATAATTCTTTTTATTGCATCACGCTTAGAAAACTTGGAAAGCATTTTCATACAGTTTTCTTTCATACATGCGATCTTCTCTCTGCTGAAGATCGCATCTTTAAGATGGGGGGAATGCTACTGACAAAATTATAAAAAACTATATAGTAAGAGCCTTTACAGAAAATAATAATTTAATAGTTTGAGCAGCTCTAGTAATTTTTTTTTGAAATATGGCTAGCCAGAACTCAGTTGTTAGTGAATTACAAATCTAATATTGTAGTTCTACCGATCGCCGGTGCTTAAGTTTACAATAAGAGGAGCTGAGTGATTAATTGTAAGTGAAATAAACCGTTCAAGTGATAGTCAGTTTTCGTATTTTTTTATGACAGCCATTAGCGCTTTTTGTTACTATTTTTGAAGCTTAGCTTTACAAGTGAAGAGGCAATGCAACCAGAAAGATGCAAGACACAGGTATAGCAAACCCAAAACTCTAAAATTATGAGAGGTTGACTCGTAGAGCTATTGTGCACTAAAATTTCGTATCACAAAATTTGAACGACTTGACACAGGTTCTTTGCTCGTTCAATGCGGTTATTTACGATGATTATGCCTTTTTAATAAAAAACCTTCAATTTTACAACTTGGTTGTGTCAATTATAACCTCCAATAATCTTAGAGTTTTGAGGTTGTTACTCTTAAACTAAAGCTTAAATAATTTGGTAAAAGTACAAAAGTGATGGTTTACTACCAGCTAGACTAAGAACTAGAAAGCTCAAGGAACCTACAGCTTGAGATGACAGATTTATGTTGTTACAATGTTTAAGAAATTGCTTTACAAGGGCAATCGCTACCAAACTATTATCGCCAATTAATCGCTACCAAACATCAAAAATGTGTTAAAATTGGCGCATACAGTTAACAACGAAAACTTAATAAACTGAATTTTCTACCAGAGTGCCACTTGTTCAAATCTTACAAGAAGTTATAAATAAAATTGGTTAGAGCTTACCAGAACTAGGAAAAAGCATGTGTGACAGATAAGTCTTGTTTTACCTTTATAGTCATATATTGATGCATGTAATACCAGTAACAAGTTATTCGTTTTGACATACGTTTTTGTTCAAATGCTTGTCAATAATTTTTCTCACAGGAGCAGTATGCTGCTCACAACCAAATTTTTTTGGAAAAATTTGCTTAATGCAAGATAATAAATACTAAGCCGCAAGTACCAAACATTAGTTGTCAATATCTAAACAAAATTGGGATTACTTATTTGAATCAGCTAGAATGCTTACCAAACCTGAACTCAATATATCATGTAAAGAATTAGGAAGAGATATGTAATCATCCTGACTGTTCTCAAACATTAGAAGATGTAAAGACGTCTTTAGTGAAAGAACAAGATAGATTTCTACAAGAAAATCTTATAAGATTAACTACTAGTATGCTCAAACGATAAAAAAACGTAATGCTTTTTGTTATTTTTAACTGTTATTTTGGTATTTCTATTAGAGCCTTTATATTGTATAGAAGCCTTATGTTATGAGATCGTTACGATGTTGACTTGTATTCATCTGCTTCACTTTCATATTCTACAACAGTTTATAAATATAATTTACTTTTTAAAATTATACCATAAGCGCCTAATATTAACGTTTCTAAATTTAAAGAATATTTTTATAAACTAATAGCAGTTTTAGCTAGAATAAAAAAGCTAATAGTGTCAAAGCAGTTGATAAATGATAACAGTTAAAGCAGCAAATTAACCAATTATAGTATTTTGCAGACAAATTGAAAAATAGAAGTCCGTCTCTGTTCTGACGCTTCAGTGACGCCCTAGCTGTCCGTAGCAGCCGCCATATTGGACGCCATCGCAATCGTTCTTTGTTAGGGCACCCGCCTTTGTGCAACGATGTCATCATAATATCATGACCCCACTAACCCCCATCCCTTTTCCTTTAGGCACTCTGGCACCCTTATATGCCTAAAACGCAACAAATCCGACGTTTAATTAACGGAAGAAGAAGTCTTAACATGTCTGTTAAGCCTAATTGGATGAGAAGGAAGGAATTCCTGTTATTAAATGTTTTGAGAGCTACGATGAACAAGACCGAATCGATTGTTTGTGTGACGAAGGGTTTGGGGAACAAATTCAATTTGAAGGCTTGATCTGCATCTGGAATGGATGGCTGGATTCTGCATGGATAAAAATAGATTTTTTATTAATTGGCCGGCGATGGTGGCATCGCTGGTGTTTATTGCGCATTGCCTAAATGGAAAAGCGTATAATTGGACGCGCTGGTGCTTACTTCATAACCAATATTCAATTCAAATATTGACAAAAAGATGAACAAACAAACCAAAATTAACCATATATGGACGTTACTGACAAATTTTGACATTTGTGGTTATTAAACAGTTACATTTAACGAGTGTTTTTGTTATTATTTTAAAATTTAAACTATATAATAGCTGCCATCTCTTAAAGTTTAAGTCTCTAGTAAGCCGGTGGGTGAGTACATGCATTTATATAAAAACAATCACATTTAGCGGTAGTACTAGTATATTACATGCAAAACCAAAACAACATTCCTGTCGAGGGCGATTATACACAGCCTATCGTCGACAGCGTCAACATTGCCTAAAAGACCGAAACAAGAGGAATAAGGAGAAAAGGGGAATATTACTTTATCATAATATTAATAAATAGTTAATATTAAAAAATTCACTAAACATTGTGAAAAAGCAGCATATAAAATATAAATACAGTAATTCACTTAAGAGTAAAAGCCTAGCAAATTAAAAATTTAACTCGCAATACTAGCTTTTTCTATACTTTTACTTTATTCTTACGTAAATAAAAAACTTTAAAAGATAATACTGTGCGTCGATAAGTTATTTAATCTACTCTTGCTATGAAATTTTGAACGTATGTTCATTTTATGATTAGTTTATTATACACAGAAACGTAAGATATTATTAGACAAGCTTTAACGTTTGTTTGACATTTGTCAGCAAAAGTCATCAATCTAAACTACACAGCAAGAGGTGATCTAAATAATTTATAAACGCAATAAAAAATTTTTTTAAGACCTAACAGTTTCTGATTTATAATTGCTTTACATTTTTTATTTATTTCTAATGTTTACCGTAATTCTACACAGTCAAAACTTCAGCTTTCCATCTAGTAGTTATACGTTTCAGTAGAATAAATTCTTTTATTATATATATTTTTTAAATGAATTCTAAATGTAACTTTTGACGTCGTTATATTTTTTTGTTCTATGTTTTTGAATCAGTTTATAACTCACATTTAGTTAAAAAAACAATAACATTAATAAAAACCTTTTAAGATATACTCAATTGATATATACTCAAAACAACAGATCTAACAAATCGAAAAGATATTAAAATAAACAATAATAATAATAATTTTAACAATAATAAATATAGAACAAAACTTTTAAAATGCATTTGATATAATTTGACACTAAAAAAAGTATTTAGACAAGAAATTTAGACGTATTTTAAAAACCACAACAAATTATCTATACCAAAGTTATTAACCTGTTGTAAAAATTTTTTGTTTACCAAGCAAATACTTCGCTAGACATTAAATTATGTCGGTTTGATTGCGTCTCACTACATAATGCAAAATCTCTTAAAACTGTAATAAAAAAATGAGATTGTTATTGCTGTCTAGACAAAAGTTATAGCGCAATACTCGTTTTAAGCTTTTTTCTCTTTATCAGCTGCTTACAATAATAAGTTTGACCAAACAACACATTTTTTGTTTCTTTGCCGCTAAAATCGGCGAAAGTGACGGGGTATGTATGTGAAAAATATTGTGTCTAACCTATACCATAAATGATTAAATTAGTAGACGTTGGAGTGTTATGTGAGACTTTCTTTTGTTTCATAATTATCTAATTTGTTAATTTAATCATATTATCAAAATAATGTAGATGTAAACTTGATCAAAAATGTTTAAAAATTATGTCTAATAAAATAAAATTTGACAAAATTTTATAATTTTTTAAGCTTATTAATTCCAGATTGAAAGTTTTGATTCTTTTGTTAAAGAATTTTAAGTGCTAACAAGCGGTCAACTGAGTATTTTGTTTTGATAACAAGGTACCTTGATTAATTATAAGTTACGCAAAGAAAATATTTCGTTAGAGAATGTTTGATTGATTAGACATTTCCAGTTGAATGGAATAAAAAAAAAGTTGAACAATCATTTTAATAAGACTGATCTAAAAAAAGGATTCACCGGAAATGTCTGCTTGAAAAAAAAAACGACAATAGCAAGAACGAATTGTAGAAAGAACTGCAAAAGCTCAAGTGCTGTCTCCGCCATTGTTCGAATACAAAAACGCTTTAAAAGTGCTTACAGATTAAGCTTCGGTAATATGGATCTGCTGAATGTTGATAGACGACTCAATGAATGCATGAATAGGCCTTTTTCTAGGATTGTAAAAAATACCATATTGTTTCAGAAATAAGGTCAAGTTGGGGAAGTGAAAAGGCGGTTCTTTTATAAATTTCGACATAATGTAGCTGCATAAAATTGTATTTAGGTTTATAACATTGATGTAGTTTGCAAACATTGTTATTGTTACTATATCTTTAGCCTAAGAATTATTTTATTAAAAGCTCTTTCGTGAGTGAAAACACTGTTATAATCAATGTTTCTGCAGTTGCAATCAAAGTTTTTATCTTAAACACAACCATTACTGATTTAATGATTATGTTTAAGATAAAAAGTGCTTATTTTATTATTTTTAAGTCTATTGATAGGGTAAGTTTCTAATTTTTTTTATTTCAAATCGTGTTTTGGTCTCAGTCGCTGCATCAAGTTTAAAATGGTTCTATAGTAAACAACGTCATTCAAAGCAAAGACTTATATAATATTTTAACTTAACTATGCTTCAACTGTCAACCCAGTTGAAAAAATCAGTCTTGTTTCAAATTTTATAAGAACTTATTATAATAAACAAAATGCATGTCATAGATTCATTTAAATATTCTTTTCATCATCATATTGATGCTATATTGAGACAATTCTTTAATTTACTTCTAAACACAAATATTTGAGTTTTTCTATTTTTTGATTATTTTGGACATATGACAAAATTATCTTATTTTAATAAAAGGTCTAAAAAATAATAGATTATAAGAATAACACTTTCTATAGGTAGAACAAGTAGAAGTCATAATCTTCAAGATAACCAGCTCAAAAAAAACTTTTTGAGCTGGTTAACAAAAAAAGCAAAAAAAATAAAATTGAGAATACATATATCTTTTTTGTGTTACTCCAAAATTCACTTAATGGCTTTAAATTTTTTTTATAATATTTTGCTTTTTTTATTATTATTATTATTGGTTTTTTGTAAAAAATGACATTTGTTTTTTTAGCAACGTTTAAGCAGTGTAACATTGCAGATACGTAAACAGCCTTCGACTGCGTGCTGTTGCGCTGGTCCACTGGATCAATGTTGGTAGCCGACAATTAAAAGAATTAGTCGGTAAACACATTGTGATAACTAATGTGGTCCATATGAAAAGAAACGATTTAGCCGGTTTTATAACCGGACGGTACGCAAGCCGTATCCGTCTTGCAATATTATTATACTTGTTTTATAAGACAATTATTATCAAACAAATAAGCTTTATTTAGCCAATATAACACGTCGTCGAATGAAACCAGTGCCATTTACAATTTTATTTAACTTGTCTTGTAAAAAAAACATAAAATGTATTTTAAAAACATAATAAATATGGATTTTAATAAATTTGGTTGGTAACTAATAAAATAATTATAATAATCAAACTGTGAATTTGAGATTCAGGGCTTGTTTTTCTCGAGAGATGCACAATGAAAGTAATTATGTGCTCTTCTCGAATTGAGGACGACAGTACAGAGTGCAGGAAGCTGCAAAGTGGTTTTAAAAAATGAGATTAATGAACAAGAGTATCACCCGTTCGATACCCGGTGCAATTCAAAAAGCATACAAAGTGTACCAGCGACAATGTTCTGCTTGCGTCTTATATTGCAAAATAATTATTAACATGACTAATATGGTAACAGATACAGTAAACTCAAAACTCTAACATTATTAGGAACTGCAATTCACACCATGAGTTGGTAAAAGTATTTAAGAGACTCGTTTAGCTATTGTGCACCGTAATGCCGTATCATAAAAATTTTATGATACGGTCTTTTTAATAAGAAACCTAAACTTTAACCAATTTTTTTAGAGTTTTGAGTTTACCATAATTATATGTTGTACTTTTAAAATGAGTTTTAAAATTTAGCAAGTCAATAGGGCTCGGCTCATGAGGTCTATTTCATTCGACACAAACTTATTTTGATAACTTATGAGCTCCGAATGTTTTTTGCAACAACAGCTACATTTATGCAATTCAATTGTGATATAAACTATTTTAAATTAAAAATTAATTTTTTATTTTAACAATTGTTTTGTGTAAAACTGTAAATCAGTTTAGTCAATTTATTTTTAAATAAATTTTTTTACTGTTTTTTTGAAACACTTGTGCTACATTATTATTGTCGCGCAAAATTTAACGTTTTACAGATAGGGTGTGCAAGAAACTATTTTAGTTAAAGACTACACTAGAACTGCGTTTTCATTGGTAACCATCGCATTTTATTTATATAAAAAAGCAAAGAAATAACTCATTTAGACAAACGCTATAGCGCAACACTAGCTTTAAGCCCTTTAGCCCTAATCAGTCACAAAATAAGAACTCTTTTTGAATAACTTATCTTTTTCCTTTAGCAATGTCTCAGTCTAGATTCTAAAAAAGCATTATGCTTATTTTTTGATTACTTTTTAAGTAAATTTATAACTTATTTTATTTTATTGCATTTGTTGTAGAACCCTAATGCACATTTTACCTAAGAACTCAAACAAATTGTTTATCATTATGCTCAAATAAATGTTTAAAAAAACTGCTGATAAATACAATAACATTTAGTTTACTGTATTAAAAATTTTAGTACAAGTAGATTTAAAAACACTTTTGTAAAAGTTTTATTAATATTTATCGGATAGTCTCATGATCTTACAATTATAATATTATCTGTTTCTGCTCCCTGTTTGTTTAAAAAAGAAATTTTAATTATAACACCCATCGGTTGACTACGATAGCGGTATTTTTGTAAAAAGACATTTTTAATCATTCTTCAAGGATTTTTCTAGTCTTTCGCCACAATTCAATCTCGGAGCTCGTTAGAGGGCTTGAATGCTGACGACGTCGTGCTATTTATTAACGGTTGCAGGAGCACTGCAGCAAGGAATTGAAAATATGCTGAATAATATGTCAACAAATTTTACTTTTATTAAAAATAAAAAATCAAAAACAACGTTTTATTATTGAAATGTACGTATAAATATTTTGTATTAATAATTAAATTTGATTGTCATGCAGCTAGTTTAACCTGATGAATAAATTTAAACCTAAAGCTTCAAAAGGTTTTTGATAGATCTAATTATAGTTATTTATTATACAAAAACGTGTTATCGTTGTTTAAGCCACATACAGATTTACATAAAACTTTTCACATATAAAGATATGTACTTATAAAAGTATTCATTTGCCAAGAAGAACATCCTAGAGCATCTTTGAATTTCTTATTTTAGTTAAGCAATTTTTGACATTTCTGACAATTGGACATTTATAAACATATTACATTAGTTATATTAATTATTTATAATTTTTTTAAGAAACTAGCTATTTTTGCAGTGCTTTTTTTTATTGATGTGACTATTGCATTCAAAGCATTTAATAAGAGCCATTATTTAAATAAGACTATTCAAATAAATTTTTAATGCTTTTACTTCATTAAAACAATGATTAAATTACGTTTTTTTTTATAGTTGACTATGTTTAAATAGCCTAAAAATGCATATCTCGCTAATATCCTACTTTGTATTTTAACCAGCAAATCCAATCCAAATTTTATCCAACATTACTTTATAATTTTTTCAGAAACTGTAATTTTAATAAAGTTAACAAAAACTAACATTTGCAAAGTTTATAATTTATTACGACTTTTACATCGTGACCTTTAAACTTTTGCAAAAGAAATTAATAAAAACAGTTTTTCTGCTTAATTTAATGCAAAGATACTGTTTTTTTAATAGTATTAAAAAATTGGTAAAAAAAATATTGTATCCAACTTAAAAAAAAGCAAAATAATATACAATGAACAGAAAGCTGCTACTCTGTTAGTTTCAGATTCAGTAAAAAATAAAATAAATGTATACATATCTCAGTGAAATAACGTTTGTACTTATAATTTTTATAATATTTTATTACTGGAAAATACAGCAAATCTGTCAGGTTATCTGTTAGTGTTTTAGGTAGTTTCATTGTTAAACTATTAGCTTTTGCAAAAAAGAAAAAATCATATAACGTTATTCTATTTGGACTAGTATAACACCTTTTGTAATGACCTCTTCCAAAAAAAAAATTAACTCAATAATTGATTTGTTTTTTAAGCAACTTATTGACACATCAACTTTTAAAATTTCCAGAACCCCCTTAAATTAATAATGTTTTAGAAAATAAAAGCAAATAAATAAGAAAGCTTTATTGTGAATGCACACTAATCATTTAAAAAGAAAAAACCGCTAATTATAATTTATTTTTGTAAAAAGTTTATTTAAATTTTAGAACTTTTATGTTCCACTAAGAAACAAATATTCTAACAATTTGTAGGCTAGTATATTTTCATCTTGTCTAATATTGATAAAGCTTGTATTAGTTGAATTGTTTGCTAAACTTATTAGTTTAGCTTATTTTAATTTAATTTACCTACTGTGTAATTTTTAAAAATCAAAACATACATAGTATTTTTTATCTAAATAATTATTTATCACACCGATAGGTAGAAGATTTAGACTCGGTTACAGAAACGTCAATTAACAATTTGATGATGATTAAGCGTTAATCAATATTTTGACCAATCAGGTGTCTAGAAATAGACAATTAACGATTTGATAACAATCAAAATTTATTTGGTTTGCGTTTATGCAACCGATCCTAAACTTGTATTTGCTGCTGAAGTAACTTAACAAATGTTTAACTAATAATAATTACTTATAGCATGATTTAATTAAACTAACAGTATTTCTTTGTTTAAAAACATTTTAATATGTGTTATTTATTATTAAGTTGCGTTTGATATTTTATACGATTATTAATATGGAAGTATTTTTAGTTGACCTATTATTAAGGGCCACTTTAACGTTTGATTTTAATCTGAAATCAAATATTAATACACGATTTTTATAAAATTACACAAATGCATTTTTGAAATTACACAAAATAGCACTTTGACATTAGCAAATTATTGTTTATAATTAAAGATTTTAATTGTTTTCCAAAAAAACAATGTTAAAATTTGTTTAAAATTAGAACAAATTTTAATTTTAGAAAAAAATTTTGTTTTCAGCTGACAAACTTTTGGTCAACAAAAATAAACTCTTAACTCGCAACTTAATAGACGATTAACATGTCATTAATTATTGAAACTTTCTAATTCCTACAGCTGCTTAACCTTTAAACACTCTCGAGGGTTATTCATTAGGTTCTTATTAACACACTTGTTTATTAAATAACTATTTACCAACAAGTACATAAATTAAAGCACTTATTAATTAAGAAATTTTAATGCGAACAAAGTCATTAATTGCTTTTTAATGTAAAAGTTTACAACATATTTTAGTCGACAATACAGTTATAATTTTTTGTCAACCGTATTTTTACTTAAATACGAAAAATAGTATATTAAAGAGCCAGTTTTATGGGGGTTAATTTAAAGCACAATTCTTCAGTTTTTCATGGAAAAAGTGCGCCAATACTTCTTATAAAACGTGTTTTTTAGGCTATTTTTTTGTATTTGCGTTTTTTTTTAATTTTATATGAATGAAAGCTCTTTGAAATTTTGTTGATAACGATTGGTAGCAGTAACAAGTCATTTGATTTAAAATTTAATTTACAAATTTTGGTTTAATATAATTTGTTTCATGTTTAACAAAAAATAAATACATATTACAAGAAGAACAGAATGTATGTACTCTACCCGAAATTCGGAAACCAAACAAGACAACGACTTATAGATTTATTATCTGATAAATGTAAAATAGGTTTAGCAAACAAATTTTTGCGCTTTGGTTTGAAGTCATTTGTCATTTGAACCACGAAACAACTTTTCAAAATACTTTTGGTTTAAAATAAATACAAATACGTATTTTCTTTCAAATATATAACAATAATGATTTCTAAGTACAAAATTTAAAATCAATGATAATGACATTGACATCTGAGTTATGTTTACCAATCTTTAGAAATTTAAAAACAGTATTACTTTTATAGATTTCTATAAAAAATTCCAAATTAACAACACAAATAAGCTTATTAACGATTAAAATTGGAAAAAAAATTTTATAACTTTTCTTTCAAGAATTACAACAACGTATTACAAGTTTTCTACAAGAACAATCTAATCTTTAATCAGTATCGTGTTTATGTTTGATTATTTGCAATTTTGTCACATATTTGACAAGTTTGTGTTACAATTTGAGATTTTTCAAACTGTATATCAGATTTTATAACAACGCAACTGACTGCTTTTTGTATACCATTGACAAAAAATCTTATTTTTATACAGCACATGTTTATTTAAATTTCAAGAGCTATTTACCCGCTTACAAGTTGCTTTAGATAATTGAAACCAGCACCTTGTTCTTAAACCTGCTTAAATTTTTTAAATTTACAAAATACGGTGTATATGATTAATATGACACTCACAGGGTGGTAAATCGGTTCGAGAGGACGCTTTAAGGGTGCAGCGTCACCTAGCAACGTCGCCGCCCTCTGGATTCAACCCCTTGTTGCTTGGCAACGGTCAGGTGTCGCAAGGTCCAATCAACACGCGGCATCTCAAGATCGATGTTTACCCAACGTCCGAACAGAGTTGGCGTCGCTTTTAGACGCCGCAAGCGTCATGACGCCAACAACTTAGATGTTTATCATAGACCATAAAGTTGACAAATAAGTATATCTAGGTGTAGCAAATTCCCAAATTCATTATTTGTTTAAAAGATTTTTTTCTGATTTGGTTATATCTAAAAAATTAAATGATATTTTGCTAATTTGATTAGTTAACAACCCGAAAATAAAAGCGAAGAGATAATTTGATTGAATGTAATAAACGAAGCTTCCAAATGCACAAAGGAAAATGAAGCGGTGCCAGCAAACCGCGACAATAGAAATTTACAATCAATTAGGAGGGTTTATAAGTTCATAATAAAAATTAGAAGAAAAAAACCCAGCACAAATAGAAATTAAATTAACTATTGTCTGAGTTTTGACTTCAAAATTTTATTATATTGATTATGGTTGACCTAGCAGACGTTGTTTTGCTATTGTATGTAGAGTGCAGCAAAATAAATAGAACTTAGTAAAAATTTTACGAGTCTAATACTTATACCCTATATAAAAGTGTTAACTTTTTAAAGTAGTTGATAATGGTTTATGACTGTTGATTCGGTACCTCACCGAAGATTAAAGCTATACAAACAAAGCGACAATTGGTCGTTTGAACGAATAAGCACCATAGCTTGCTCAGACAGCTAAATGTTAAATATGACCGTCATAAATTTCCCAGAAAAGTCAATAGTTTTGTATAAAGTATTAAGCTTGTAAAAATTTCACTAGCTCGTATTTCTTGTTTGGTTTGTTGCATTACACTTATGTTTTTTAGCCTATCTGTAAATAATTAATTGTTGTGGCAAAACAAAGATATTGTAAGAATACCTTAATCAGTCAAACCATTCTAAAGTATGATTACATTAGAAACATAACATAGATAGTTGAGGAAGCAGCCTAAGCTAAGTAAATTGTAGCCCTCTTAGATGTTTTACGTCTTACAGTAAAATTTAACAGGCTTAGACTTAATCAGCTGCAATAAATTTTTCAATTAATTTTACAGAGTTTTAGTTTGAATAATTTTTTTCTAAATATTTAAAATGTAATAAAAAATTAACATACACCCACAAACAATTAAAAATTTTTTTAATTTTTGTTACAGATTTTCATTGCTAAAATCACAAAATAGAATTAAAAAAAAATTTTTTTATGTTAACAAGTCAATACTGTGTTGCCCAATCTGTAGTATCATTCATTAGATACAATTCGGTTCTGTCAATTGAAGAGCAAAATTATTGATATCAAGTCAAACAAGATGTGTGTTCGCGAATAACTTCGTCGTTTATGAACCGATTTTAATTTTTTTTTTTTTATGGATAGAAGATATTTCAAAAGTGCTACCATAATATAGAAACCAAGATCTGAAAATGGCTTTTTAGGAAATTTGAAGAGAAGCTGTTAAAATCGTAAATGTAGTGCGTTTGCTAAATTTTTTGCTCAGTTTATTCAAATTAATTGAGTAAATTAGTATATAATTAATTAGATTAAAGTTAGTTTACCAAAATTTTTAATTTTCTTACTCGTTTTACTTACATCATAATAGCAAATACCATATTGATGAGGTAACTAATTTTCTACAGCCTACTTTAATTGTAAATTTATTTGATCTCTCGGTAGATTTTTCTTCATACACTGTGAGTCTCTGAGAGCTGAAAGCAAAAAGTTTACACTTATCTGTTCAACTGTGTAAAGAAAAATAAGAGTGAGCCAAAAAAAGCTTTCAATTTGATTTTTATTAGTTACCACGAAAACATTTTTTAGAATGACGAAAAAAATATATGGAAAAGTTTCATCCCTTATGTAAAAAGTGACGCATTGTGATTTTTGATTTCACATTCAAATAACACAAGAAAAGTCTTTTTTTTAATGGAATCTAATCCACTTGAACGAATAGTGATATTTTTACTTTATTTTACATCTGATATACATTCTATAGAGGTGCATAACACCTGTGCATAGACACCAGAAAAATACAATAATATTTAATTATATATACATCGAGTTAAAAAATTCATTAGCTAATGAACAAAGTATAAGTTTTCTTACGACTAATTATACTACAGTAAAGTCCGTTTATAATGACATCGAAAGGAATTGACAAACAAGTCATAATAAGCGGACGTCATAAAAAGCGTTTTGTGAAATGAAAAACCTTTTTTATGTAAATATGAATGTACTTAAGTAGTTTAATACATAAACATAGTAATTACATATGTATACATACATATTAAATCAAAATCAAAATTGCACGTAATCAGCGCATTATAACACATACAAGTGTATTTTTATTGTAAGTAATCTGTAATTTTCGTCTGCTTTTGTTTTTTCATTTTATTGTATAAACAATCTCGAATGCTATTGTGTATAGAAGACATAGCTATGGCCAAATTATCATTTTCAATATTGCTGTGAACAAATCGTGATAATAATCATGTCGGTCATTATAACCGAACATAATTTATTAAAAATGGGTCATAATAAACGACATGTCACTGTAAGGGAAGTCATTATATCCGACTATTTATAAAGAATTTCATATGAAAATCAAACTTCGTAGTATAGTTACGTCATAATAACCCGTTGGTCAATATAGGCGGAGTCATAATAAACGGATTCTACTGTATATTCTTGCAGAACATTTAACGATCTACAAAAAAAAATCTGATATGATTTTTGGTCGACGTTTTTAAAAGTCATTAAGGGTTAAAGCTCAACCTCAAATTGTAAATGATAAATTTTGCAAATTGCTTTATTATAATTATATCACGAAGTAATGGCTCAAAAACATAAAATATTATATTATCTATAAAGCTTATCGCGTATTCTTACGTAAAGCTATTTAAAATACTCACAAAATATCGATAATTTTAAGAAAACAGATTTTTTTTGTTATACGTATTTTTTACAAACTGTCGAACTTTTAATTTACCTGAGTAAAGACTTGAGAAATTTAAGCATTTCTAGTAAAAATCATAATTGCTTAGTTTACAAAAGACTGTTAGCAATGCTTTTTGGTAATTTAAAACAATGAAAGCAGTATTTTAATAGTTCTTTGATTAAATAATATAATATTTTATATTTTTGAGCCATTACTTTGTGATAGAATATGAAAATTAAAAAAAAATATTATTTACAATTTAAGCCTAAATAACTTTAAAAGAAGATGACAAAGTTATTTCAGACCCTTTTTGTAGATGGTTAAATTTCCTGCAAGAATATGTTTTGATTTTCACTATACAAAAATTTATTCAAGTTCATTAAAATTCTAAATAAAAAAAGGCTTTTTTTGTGTTATTTAAATAGAAGCTCGAAAATCAAAATGCGTCGTCTCTTAATATTAATATTAAAATATAAATCTTTCCAGACTTTTTTTTTCGTTATCTTAAACGATATTTTTATGGCAACTAAAAAAAATGTTTTTTGAGCCTACCCGCAAAATATACTTATGTTGCCATATATTCACAAAAAAAAATTGTTGCAATTGAAAGAAAAACCAATAAAATAGTAGTTTTCAACACAAGTTTACTGTCAGTTGAATATTCAGATATGAGACCCGAGAGCTAAAAATATGTTTTTATAGACTTTTCATGGAACATTTTACTTAGGAAAACCGTGTTTTATCCAATGCTATCAGTAAGGTATAAGCTTATCACAAATGTTATAAAAGTAATTTTTATTTCAAACGTGTCAGTAGACGATATTCTAATATACATATACTAGGTGACTTTTAATAATTAAAAATATTTTTTTTACGTTGGTAAGATATTTGAGTTCTTTTGTTGGCAACATTGTTACCACAACACACGTAATGTGGCAGATAACACCAAAATTTAATGTCTTTAGTTTCCGTGGATTTATTTTGTGATATAATATGAATAAAGACGATTAACAACTGACAGGTTGCACTGCCAACTTACTCAATCTTGCCTCTGTATTTTTTGCTTCATTCATTTATACTCACTCGGTATAATAAAGTAGATAGCATATAGTAACAAAATTTTATCTATAATAATATATAGGATTGATTCATTTCTCGTTGAATAGATTAGACATAGTCACTTTAAAGTTAAAATCATTTAAATTGGCTATTTCATCCAAATAAGCTTTGTCTTCTTCAATTTCTAAAGAAATTGGGTATCTTTTTAACCAAACTGGTCTTAAAATAGCGTCTAAAAACCAATCACAATCTTCAGTGCATTTAATGATAATGATACAAATATTTATTGTCACTTAAACATTGATCTCAATTGGAACAATAACGTTGATACCCAAGTAAATAATGTTAAAATAAAATTTCAATCAAGATACTTTCACACATTTTTGGTCTGACTTTCATGTATCAAACTCTAATAATATCTGATAATTAATTGACCAGTATGAATAGACATCTAATTATTTGTAATCAATTTTAATGTTAAAATATGAAAACACATTGTATATTTTACACTGTGTTTCAACAATGGTAAAATTAGATTTTTCAATTTTAAGCTTATTATTTCTGATAATTACTGTACATGTGCACATTTTTTTTTTTAATTTTTAAAACTGTCTTTAATAGTACTTGCTCGGACTTCTATTTCTAAAGTCTCACAAAACTTAAACCTAGTTCTGTTGCTGTTTTTACATTAAAAACAACAACTTTGTTTTTAGATTAAAGCTTTTTTCATGTTCCTCGATTATACAAATGTTGACTCTTGTTTATTCGCTTGTTATTTAAGCAATTTAATTGTAGAACGGATCTTGCTATAATGCTATGAAATCTGTGAATTATTTTGTAGGTATATCAAAATTTAAGTTTGAAAAAAATATTAATTCTAAAACTACGATTACAAATTATAGTTTGTTTTAAGCTCACTCAACACTCACTTTATTTTCACTTTTTTGTGATAATTTCTTTTGACTACGAATATTTTCTCAGCCGTTTTGCGTTTTTTTTATATAATTTTAGCAATATTCTTATTTTATATTTATGTTTGGTTTATTGTCTGTATTTTAAATTTAAACATTTTGTAGAGTTTGTGTCCTAATTGGATTAGAGTGTTATGCAGTTAAACTAAATAAATAAATAAATACAAATACCAAAGACTAATCTTGTATTTCTCAATCTATGATGTCCATAGACGTGATTTTTAAAGCTGCTGCTTATTATTAGCCGAAAATTGCACAAACAAATGGAAATAGAGTTTGTATATTTATTCACACAAACATTTTATTATTAATCTACAAAAATTTTTAAACAAACTTTACACTGTTTGACAATCATCTACTACATAATGACATGTATTAGAAGCTCTTAACAATCAAGGTCAAAAAAATACGTTTCTACATTTTAATGCATGAGATCGTCCTTAATGACAGTTGTTAATTTTGTTAAAAAATAAATTTTGGGAAAAATTTAGAATATCGCTGATTGACAACAATGTTATCGCAGTAGCGCTCTTGCCTGAAGCGCATATTTTTAAGATATGCAATTATTTTTCCCTACTTTAGTTTTTACAAATAAAAAAAATATATAAAATTATAGAAAATGTTTTTAAATTAAGCTTCGTGGACTCAGACACGTTTTATTTGAATTTGAACTCGTCAGTTAAGTAAGTTGCAACAGATTCTTGCTTAAATCAATTGCAATCACGATTGGATTTTTTAAGCTACTTGTTACTTTTGTAATATAGTAGAAACAAAGACATCTGTTAGAAAAAATTTACATCAAGGTCAAAAAATTACGTTTCTCCATTTTAATGCTTGAAGACGCTTTATTAGAAGCGTTTGTCATTAGTTAGATATCATTAGTTAGGTTTAGATATCAAGTTTGATAGCAAATCAATTTTGAGACAATAAACTACTACACTTATTTACACTTTCTGGCAATAATCATATTTATTTTTGTAGCAAAATTAAATATAATATAAGCCCTTTTTTTACAAAGTAAGAGTTTGTGCTTGAAGCACAAACTCGCATTGTACAATTTTAAAAATTTTAACAGGGCTCAAACATATGTTATAATTATAATATTATAATAGTACTTTATATTATTCTTATATATTGCATTGCTATGATTATGTAGCAGAGCTTTTACGAGGGTCAATTGAACTGTCTTTAGCAAAATCGCAAAGTTCTCTAGCAAAAAATATATTTTTATTGTTTTTTATCAAGTTACATATTGTTGAAAAGCTTGGTCTACTTGCTCTAGAATTGTTTTCTCAACTAATTATTGTTATTAGATCTAAAACTATAATAGTAATTTACATTAGAATGCGCAAAAGTATGATTTTACAGCGTGATAGCTTTGTTTGAAAAACGAGCTCGTAGGACGAGTTCCTCCATTTACTGGAACGCTGTAAAATATTCTTTTCAGACAAAATTTGTATACAATTTTTTGACCGATAATAATTTTAATGTATTATGATAATAAATTATTTAAATTATTTTTAAACTTGGCGTCACTTTTTGACGTATACTTACCTACTTGATTTAAAATTGGTCGAATTTGTTTGTAACTGTTACAAAATGTCAAACCGTTCAGTCAATCATTACATTCAAATTTATCATATTTCCAAGTTCAAAACAGTGCAAAGTGGTTTTTTTTAAGCTAAACTACATTGTGTAATACTTAATTAATTTTTTTAAGTTTTTCAAAACGAGATTATTTATTTGGCAACACAGTAGCATATACTTTACCGCAATGTGCTTAAAGATCTAGTTTCTATTGAAGTATATGCGACTTTAATGTCAACTAGAGCAAAAAGTATTTTTTTCTAATTTTATTTTTTACTATATGTATTGTTACCATGCCAAAAGCCAAAAGCACGTTTGCAACAAGTCCAATTAACAACTCTAATACTGTAAAAAAATTTTTAGCAACAGTGCGTTTTTATTAATTACACATCAAGCGCAACATACATAACAACAGTTTAGCAAGCCAATTTTTAACAATAGATATAATTTTCAACTTTGAGGTCGCTGAGTCGATTCATACTAAACAGTTTTTTAATCAAGCTTGATTGCTATAGAGAAGTCAATTGTCAACTAAAGTATATAATTGTAAAAAATATATACTTATATAAAATACAAATAATAAATAATATTTGTGTTTATAAAATTTGTTTGATTATTAATTCTTACATCACGTAAAAATGGCGGCATTAGCTTAAACTGGTAGCGCTATGTTAGTGCAGACTAAAGCGTTTTGTTTTCTCTTGTGCGTCTCTGGATTGTCAAACATGTGTCAAAGCTGTCAAACTGTCATAAACCTAAACGCCAAATTTTCATTTTAACTTCTTGTCTTGTCGTTCGTCGCCATTTTGCAAACTGAGTTGCAAACAAACTTTTTCGGTAGTAATCCACGTGAAAAGTGAAAACCCAAGACTGTTGGTGAAAATCGGCTTAAAGAATGAATGCCCTTGCTAATTATGGTAGCGACGACGAGTACGATGACTCATCGGAAGAAAAAAAAACGGTAAATATATTTATTGTGCTTAAGACAGAAAATGGGAACTCACAAGGAATAACATTGTTTTATCTTATGTTTATTGATGAGATAATAATATTGTTTACTAAATTAGTACCATCATCATGCAGGACTGGCGTGGGACGTCTTCTAATACACGACAATCGTCCAACCCAATTCCAAACGTTCAACAAACTGATACCAATTACGAAGAGGTCCAAATGGATTTAAGCGAGGTAAAGTTTATAGAAAATATGTCTTTTTTTCAATAATATTAAAATTAGTTGGCAACTGGTTTAATCTTTCAAAGGGGGCACGCCTTAAATCCATAGTTATTATGAAGTAACTTAAGGTTACTATGGTAACATAGCGTAGCCATCTTTGTTTACACACAGTTGACATAATTTTAAAACAAAATGTTATTTTCGCTACTTTTCGATTTTTCTGTTACGCTGTAATTTGTTATAACCAAAACAATAATTTTGAGTAAACGTATGATATTAACTCACTCTGTTAATTAATTGTAAAGACGTAAGTGGTATCGAGAGCATTTCGCCAGCGAGACCGTACAGAAAACCACTTCAAACAACTGCTAAAGGGGTGAGTACCCAGGGGTGGACTACCCCTGAACTACTTCCAACGCAGGTAACTGTATTAAATTAGTTGAAATTTTGCGTTAGTGGGGTCCAAATTTAAGCAATTGCTTAATTGTTGAAACAAACTATTGGATTTTTTTGTGATTTTATCGGTAAACAAACAGCACATTATTTATTCACTCACAGAATGACTAAAGTCTATTTTACTTATAGAATGTCAGATTGTAATGATTGTATCAATCTGTATGAGTCAGTAGTTATTTGAGATTGTTAGCAAAACATAAAAAGTGTAGTATGAGACAAGATATTTTGATAGCCATCAATTTAAGCCGATTGTCTGCAAAAAAAAGGTTGAATACATTATTGGTTAATTACCAGAAGACTGGTTGTTTTTATTGTTTTTACAAAAATTATTGAAACAACGAAGGGACATGGGGCGTGGTTTCGATCTGCGTGAAGTTTCGAATCTATTGGCGCTGGATAAAAAATAAGAGTTCGTCAACACAGGCAATGTAAGATAATATATAACATAATGAAGTATCTAATATGACTAGTTTGTTTATAAAAAAACAGATCTAATTTTAATAAGCGCAGAAATCTCAATAGAAAGTAGACAATCTAAACTCTAATGAACACATACAAACCTAAAACGAAACAAACTATTGTCAAAGCAAAGCACAGCTAATTCTACTCCTCTTCTTTAGTGTTAAAATGTACTGTTCTTCTGCGCACGCCGACAGACCAAGCCCCATGTTTCTTAGCTATTGAGATAAGTAATGTGAAATCCGTTAAAATGAAACGCAAAAATGACGGAGATGAAGTTTTAATAACTCGAAAGTGATGAATTAATAAACTACTACTCGTTGTAATAAAAATCAATTAATCGCTCCCAATTAATAGGTCAAACAAGTTGTGTCTGAAAGCTTTCTCTAGATATCTTAAATATTACTCTGAAACTTTTAAATCTGGTAGATCTTGTGTCAACAGTTAAGCGATGTAAACAATGTAAATAAAAGCTTTTATGTAATTACTATTTGAGATGAAAAAAAAGCAAAATTTTTTTATTGGATAATTTCGGTTACGGTAAAAGATTAAATATCTAAAACAGTTTTAGTTAGAAGGTAAGACTAGATTTTCCAACAGGAATCCAACGACTCCAAACCTGAACCAAAGGGTACTACCACTAGTCGTAAGTCGCGTGATCGTGATTTGAAAGAAAGAGAAAGGAAAGAAGATTATAGAAGTCGCAATGACAGAGATAAAGATCGCAGAGATGGAAGATCGAAGGATTATCGCGATAGAAGAGACCGAGATGATCGAAGAGATCGCGACCGGCGAGCACGAAGATCTTCAAGCTATGATCGTGATCGAAGAAGAAATAGTCGGTCACCGAAACGATCCGAACGAGAATCAAAGCATTCGAGATCTCGGTCTAAAAGTCGCGATCGTGACAGAAAATATTTTAAGCGATATGAACGTGGAGGAAATAGGTCAACACAACAAAATAAATTTGGTACTTTAATCGATCATTTAATAAAAAACGTTTTTTTAAACAGTAATTTCAGAATCTCAAAAATCACATGAAGATGATAAAAGACCCAATAGCAATAACGAAAATGGATTTTTTTTGCCGGGGATTAGTGGTCGTTTTCGCGAACAAATCGAACGAAGAAAGCAACTATGGCAGAAAAAAGAAGCACCCCCACCAGAGATCGCTCCTATAAGTGGACCACCCAAAAAAGTTTGGGAGTCGACCACTTTTGCACAGGATTCTGATGGTGAGCAATTTAGTTTTTATTGAAAAGCAACGAAAATTTTCAATCATTTCTTGTATTTTTTCTCTTTCCAGTTCCTTGTCAAATTATCTCAATCGTCCATTTCTTTTATTCTCTTTTGTAGCTTTTTCTTTTGTTTGAAGAATTCTTCGGTCAAGTGATTCTAGGAACTTTTGCGTTGTAATATACAACATTTTTTTTATATTAGAAAGGGAATGCCTCAGATATCTACTTTGATTGTGTATTTTTAAGAAGTTATCTATAATGTATGTACTAAAATTGTCAGTTTGACAAATGGCTAATCGAATTCCACAATGTTTTTCTGTATAATAATAAGTCTCACCAATGTGAGTAAAAAATAATATTCTAAACTTCACATAAATCAGGTTGAAGAACATTTACCTTAAGAGCGTTTTAAAGACAAACTCAATTCGGTTCTTGCTATCCCCCGTGTTTTTCTACGTCAGCTGAGGGGCATAGCTTAAGTCTAGTCATTTCAGTCATTTTCTCGTCTAGCTGAAGAATATTCTTTGAACCGGTATTCTTCGAATTATCTAAAGAAAGATTGTGGGTAAAGAAGAAAAAGTTGTAAATCTCTAATATTTTACTTTGTATTTTATTTCATAAATACTAATAACGGATTTTGTACATAATATAGTCCAATAGGAATCGGCGCAATTGGAACCAAAAACTATTCCATCTTAATTTTTTTATGCGATTCTTTTTAAATTGTCTTATTGAAGATATAAATGCATGTTTTCTGGGAACAACCTGGTGCCATATTGTTAAACCGAATTTGTTTAAACAATTGCAAAGAATTGTTATTTTCTAACCGGACCAATGTCTTTTATTTTTTTTATTGAAATTCAAATAAAAAAGACATTTTACGATAAAGTTTGAAAAATCTTAAATGTATGTTTGAGCACAAACTCTAAGTATTTGCAAATGCAAGGCATCGAATGTGCATGTAATTTTAGATTAATTAACATTAGTGCCAAAGCAACAAGAAAACATAATTTGTTTAGCTTCGTCAAAATAGATCTTATGATTTTATACAAAATAACCGTAAAAAAGACAAGAATAAAAAAAATATTTTTTTCTAACCTGTTAGAAATATAAACAATGTGTACTGTATTTGCGGTACGAAAGTAAACCTTTTTTGCCTAAATACAAAAGTAAATCACGTGATTTAAAAATAAATGAAAAAATAAAGTAAATTGAAAAAAGATTTTAAAGGGAGTTATGTACAATGTCGTCATCAAAATTTTGTGATTTACTTTTACATATAACTTTATTGTACCCAAATGATTTACCCATTGTTAATTTATAACCCATTTAAAAAAAAAATGTACATCAAAGTTGTGCCAAAAGGAGAAAATAGTATTCAAACCATGGTAAAAAAATGCCCTTGCAGACCTTGGGTTTTTTTTTTATTTGGAAGCTGGTGCTTTACATTTGGTCCCATTTAAATTTGATCAAGATATTTTCATTAGTTTTTGAGTTATTCTTAATAATCTTTTTTCTGACTTATATTTTGGACACTTCAATTGATAATAAAAGTTTGTGAGAAATTAATAAAAATATTTAAAAACAATTAGAGAATAGTTTATTTATTTAATTAATTTAAGCAATTTGAATATTATTAATTATGTGGTTTTGTTAGTTTAAAGCATTACAATATAAAGGAAAATGTCTTCTTGATAAATTTCACCGCAAAACATAAAAAAAAGTCATATGGAATAGTATCAATTAATTAAATTTTAAGTAAACAGTAGATTTTCTATTTTGAGATAAATGTTGCTTCCTTTCTATTTGTCTCATTCAAAAGATGCTGTCTCATATTAGCTGCGCCTTTAGTAGGACTACCCATATTGAAACAAATAATAGTGATTTATTTATTTGTTGTTTTATTTTTGTTAATTAGAATATTTAAATACTAATATATTTTTTATATTTATATAATTATATTTGTAATTCCGAAAAACATTCAAATACTTTTATACTTTATTAATATTGATAAAACTGCATAAATTATTATGATAATAACAAATAAATAATATTGATCGATAAAAAAGTTAATTTTAAATACCTGTTTCGCTTGATGTTTGAAAATTGGTTGCAAATTGTAGACAATTTAATTATGAATAACATTGCCGTCTATATTATTTTTGATAAAATTAACAGTTTTTAAGATAAATGCTAAATAATTATTTAAAACGAAGAGAAGCCAATGCAGCGTATGGGTCAGAAAGAGACTCATATACGATACTGAAAAGTACCGTATTAAAAATTAGAAAGAAGATATAAAAAATTTTTATAAATAATTAAAAAAAATATTTATTTTTTATTTTATATATTTTTCATAGGTCGAACGCCCCCTGTTTTAAAATTTTTTTAACTTTACAGTCATAGATTCCTTTTTATTTAACTTTTAATAAAAAATTTAAAAAAATTGTTCGGGCAGAAAATGACAATTCCTTGCAATTGCTCAAACAAATTTGGTTTAAACAATATGGCACCGGGTTGTCCCCTAGCAACATGCAGTAGAACAATTTAAAAAAAATTGAGGTGGAATAGTTTCCGATTTAGTTTACTAGACTATAAAGTCATCTAGTCTTTTGTATAATCAATTGTCGAACAATTTTATTGTTGGCAAATTTATTTAAAAGTAAAAGTCAAGAGCGTGATTCCTACTGTAAGTTATAAAGCAGGATTCCAACATAATTTCAGAATTTGTGACACGGACAATTGTTTAGAAAAAAAAAAGAGTACAGTAGTAGGATTAGTCCTATAGGACTAATACTACCAAACGTGCTAAGAATTCCGCTCTGTAGATCCACTAGTTACTCGATTGTAAAAGAAAGGTATAAACTTTACGACCGATAGACGGTGCCGTTTCCGAAAATCCTCTATTCGCTCCGTGCGAAGCCATGGTGGGGAGAAACTGATTTACCGTCAGCGCTACCCGTGGCTATATCCGATACTACGGGGGGATGTTTTTATGTTTCGAGTTAGCTAAATATACAAGTGAATTGTTATTTAAAATTTATTTAAATAAAATAACATAAAATGAGTCACAAAAGTTGTTGTGTTGTAAGTTGTAAGAATACAGGTAGAAAAAGTGCTTGTCATTTTTATAAATTTCCAACAGCAAGTTGGAAAATAAATCAAAGGAAAAAATGGATAGCTGCTGTTAGGAGACAAAAGTAAGTAGAATCATAACCTTACTATGAGGTATCATGTTTTCAAAGTATGCTCCCTTCGAGTACTTGTCTTTGGCGAATTGCCGAGCACTGGGTTTCCCCCATTGCTGTTCAATACTTGTTTTTGAAGCACTATTTTCATTATTTATGAAGTAAATCAGCGCAGCGATGTGTTTACATTTTTTACTCTGATTATAAACGCAATTACATTGCACATCAACAACACATCGTTCTACATTTAATTTTAAACTCGTGGTGTAAGCTGTTGCATGGACAGATGCTTGCCTGATTACTCGCGATTTAATCAAATAGCTTTCGTTATTTTTGCGAAACTCTTCTACCTCTCGGACATGTTCAGCAAGAACCAGCTTTTTTCCTTTTACCAATGTCTGTGGCTGGAACTGAATTTCGTGGGTTATTGATTGAAATCCCGTTTTTATTATGGTTTCCATTTTAAATCCAAATCTAAAAATAAAAATTTCAGTTAACCTATCTTTATGTGTGCTACTGATTACTCGCGATTTAATCAAATAGCTTTCGTTATTTTTGCGAAACTCTTCTACCTCTCGGACATGTTCAGCAAGAACCAGCTTTTTTCCTTTTACCAATGTCTGTGGCTGGAACTGAATTTCGTGGGTTATTGATTGAAATCCCGTTTTTATTATAGTTTCCATTTTAAATCCAAATCTAAAAATAAAAATTTCAGTTAACCTATCTTTATGTGTACTAACTTCTATGCTACTTTTTCAGTATTAACTATACTTACATTTTATTTTTTAATGCACAAGAACACTTTACATTAACAAATATTTATTATAAATATTCCCTTTAATTAAAAAAGCATTATTTTATTAATCATTCGATATTATTATTACTGACAGCCATTCAATACTTAGTAAAATATATTACAATAGCCCCCTGTAGTTCAACCATACCATGGCGCTGCAGTCGCGCACAGAGCGAATAGGTTATGTTTTTGGCCGCACGGCGACCACTCTCGGCCAGCTGACAAAATTAATGAAAAATCAGAAAAATTCGACTTGATAGCGGTTGTGTACAATACATGCCATTTCTTTATTTTTGTATATTTTTTAATAATTGAAAATGCCAATTGTTAAAAACACTTGAATACACCGCTGTAGCTCGTTTATTTTGTATTTATCAGATCCTAAATCAATAACATAGTCCTTTTAATTAAGGTCATAAATAGACTGCTTTTAAATGCATTTTAAAGTTTGCAACACGAAAAAAACGAGCTACGTCCATAAAGTCAGGTTTGGTGAAGGTATTGTTAAAATTTAGTTACATTTCGATGACAAATGACGCAATGGGATGACTTGTACCATAGACTAAGTAAACCTAGACTAGCCACGCTTATGGGAGAAATGTAACACCTTTTGGTTGTGGGTAAGACGGGCGGGAGGATGAAAGGGGGGGCTTGACAGCCGCTGGTACCTATGGGCAAAAAGCTGAATCTTCAAAGTGTGTGAATAGTTGTAAAGAAATCTGTTATATTATGGAAACGGTCTTGACTCATACATGGAAATAGATAAGGTTTTAATGGGTATGAAACCTGAAACCGAATAGATTTAAAGTGTTTGTTTTTTCGGGCTCGGTTGCGAGACTCGTAATAAATAAATGTGTAGTATTATGAGTAGAGTTCAAAAATCTTCCCAAGTCGTCTAGAATCGATTGTGGTTTGCAATGTGTTGATAAAGGCTACAATTGTTTTTAGAGATTCCTCATCGAAAAAGAAAAAGATTTGGCTTGGTCGTGCAAAAATCGTATTATGCAAGGGTTGATTAAAGATGGTTTTATAAAAAAAATATTTTTTTTGCATTTTTTAAATTTCTAGTACGCTACCTTTATGGTCATTTAATATTATGCATAACCGTCAATCGGAAATGCCTTATATTAATTATTTATTATTGCCTCCGCAATGCTTTCTTATGGAGTGCTTTATCGAATAAACACTCGCCCTGAAACGCATAAATCGTAAATTAGTAAAATCACCATAATTCGAAAACGCGGCAATTTATCAAAAAATACATTAAAACAAACGTTGTAGATCTGAGATTGTAGATTGCTTAAAGTTGTTGAGATTTTCTGTAGGATGAGCCGTTTAGCTTGTACTATTTTTTTCGTGTGCTATTGCTAAAATTTACAGCGAGGAAGGCTTATAATATCACGGCCGAAGCCAAGCTATTCGACCTTATGCTATGAAGCTTCAACACGGGTAATTATCGCTTGTTTCAATACTTTTTCTTCCTATTTTTTATTCAGCCGATGTTGAATCTATGTACAAATGTTATTTATAAATTATGATTTATGTGCTCTGACTTTTTTACAAATATATATAAAATAACATTAACATATAAAATTTTTAAAATGAGATTTTGTAGTTTAATGATAATACAAATAATTAATAATAATTAATAATTGATAATTAATAATAATCTAATTAATACGCACAACATTTTCTTATCAGCAATTTGATGCTCTACAAAATTAAGTTTTTATCGGATAAATTATTCTATACATTTTATTCTAAATAAGAAAAACGGCAATTTTTTCGAATTTAGTATAAAGTATATCCATTATTCTAAGTACAAAAAAATTATCCTGTCTATGAGACACCTCGGTGTTGTATAAGTGATTAAAAATTTCAACTTTTTTGTTTATAACATATTCTCATCGGAAAACCATTGTCTAATTTTTTTTGTGCAGTAATTTAAAAAGAAAATCAAAAACATGAATTTTACCAACTTAAAGTTGTCAAAATATAAAATTTTTGTTTTTACTATACCACTAAAGCTGCTTGCTCGCTTTAGTGCAATTATGACATTGTCCTCGTTAAAACTTTACAACGGATTATTTAACTTTCACTAATATTTATGAGGGTTTACCGCACAACTTTTTGTAGAGACATTGTTTTTGTCTCAAACAAAATTCTAAAAAGTCATAGATTCAATAAAGTTTGGTGCATCTGATTATTCTTAAAGCGATAAAGGTATAGTAGAAATGCTGCCTCACAACTAACACCGGAGCCAGGCTGTTTTAAAAAAATAAATACATTATTTTAGAAAATCGCGGACAGTCTTTAAAAAAATCATAATTATTATTATCAAGCTCAGAGCCAGCTGGCAGTATTGCTATTTTCTAGTTTAGTATGATCCTTGAAAAAATTAATACCTTATTCTTTCTAGAAATACATATTCAATATTATAATTCTGTCTAAATGCAAAATCTTTGCAAAAATTGAAAAATCGTATTTTTGTTACTTTTTAAATGGGGCAAATATAAAGTCAGTTTTGGTGAAATGACATGCCATGTTGCCGGAATATTTAGCAAATAGATAATTTATTAAAGTGTAAACTTTTTCAGTCACGTTGGACAATATTTAGATGAGAAAAATGCGGCGTTACCAAAATGCGTTGCCAATATGTCCGCATCAAATACAATTAGAAAACAAATATTAATATATTTTTTACATCAAAAACATTTTTGGCGAAACAGTTATTCTAAATTTATTTTTGTGTTTTTCGCAGAATGTAGCTAGTAAGTTTAATGAGATTGGCTAAGTAGTGAGGGCGTGACTGAGTAAATTAGAAGATAAATGATTTTAATATCTTATGTTTTTGAATATTCTCTAAAAAAAGATGTTTAACTTCTACTAACTTTTATGAGAATTGATTATACTTGTGTATCTCTAAGATTTTTGTTTGAGGCAATGTCAAGAATTTCACTAAAATGAAGTATGCGAATGTCACTACAAACTCTTATAAAAAAAAAATCTTTGTAACCGCACAGGATAGATAGCCACACCATACCTAGGGAACAAACAAAATTACATTTGCATCCAAGACTTGATTAATTAGAAAAGTCAAATTTGGCGGAAAATAATTAAGTATGTGCAAACTTATATAAATACAAATAATTTGTATAAATAACATAAAAGATTATTGTATCAATGGTCTTGTATTTATTATTGTTCTGTACTAGTTGAGCATTATATTTGAGGTTTTGATAAATAAAATAACAAATAAAAAAATCAAATTAGTACCAGTGAAATAACGTATGTTTAAAGTTAGGCTTTTATAATCTATTACTGGACAATGCATCTAATCTCTCAAAAACTCGTTCAAAAGAATGTTATAAATACTCTTCACATAAGATGAGCTGTTTGAAGAGATTTTATCGCACCGTTTTTGCATTACTTAAACACATAATTATTTTTTTTTATTCATTTATAGCGTTATTCTCTTTAAACTACTAAATAGTGTTGCTCTGAGAGCCGGAAGAAGATGTTAAAATTAGGATGACGCTAACAAATTTTAATATTTAATCTACAGCGTACGCCAGAGAAACTTACTTAAATGAAAGGTCAATAAAAACCAAAGTTTAGTTCTTTTTTTAGTTGAAAATACAATATTTCAAGTTTTTTTTTCGTAAAGTTTAAAAATAACATCGTTTAAATGCCAACTTTTATTGTGCTCACATTGATTAAGTCGATATCTGAAGTTATTAATCACATTTTTTCTTCATTTTATTGTTATTAGAGTTCTTCATTCTTCATTTCAATCATTGAGCACATACAAGATGAGACCTGAGACCACCATTTTTCTTCTCATTTCAATTATTCATGTTTATTATCATTATTTCTTGATAAATTAAAGAAAAGTGCAAAACAACGATTTATCTTATCATTTATTACTACCATACACAAACAAGGTGCAAGAGCACTTGCACAAAACCAAACGTTATTTGTTATTTCTGTTTTGTTCTACTTGAAAAATTTGTATTTATAATTTCCATTTGAAAAGGTTCAAAGAAATGATACTTTTTTTCTACAACAAAACGCAGTCGAAACGTTATAATTTTTATTTTAATTATTTTTTGCCTCATACTATCACCTTGTATCCATAGTATTCTAATAATAATAATTATTATTATATTTTAATATAACAATTATATTTGTGTAAACATTATTTTGTAAACAATTGTATTCTATAAAATCAAATCAGTCTAAATTTCTGTATAGTGCTCACAAACGCATCACTTATTATTTCTTTTTTGGAACAAAATGAACTACTATATAATAAATGCGTTAGCTTTATATTTCACAATAATAACATCAGCAGTCCCCATTAAGATAACACAAAAAAGAGTATCAAATGTCCATGCATGACCTTGCGACATGCCTATGCTAGTGACAACACTGACAACGCGATGGCCTTCCTATCTAGCTACTCAATTAGTTGTTGCACCGCATCCTAGATGGATTTTCCAGCGCCGCTCTGTTATCGGGTGTCTTTAATGAGCTTCAAAATTTACTGTACGGTGGGAAGTCTAGGTATATTTAGTCAATGCTTGTACTAAACTTCTAAAACACTGTTTTTATCACGGGTTCAAAACTCCCTTAAGGTGGTCTAGAGAGCTTTGGCGACCTGTTAAAAAGTTGTGGCTTTTTAATATTTTTGCGATATTTGGCAACATTGTAGAGTTTACCTATGGAATGAAATTTACGTTTTCTATTGAGAAGTTTCTTTGTGGGATGACTCAAGGAACGTTATAGTAATTCCTTTTTGGTCTTACATAGTAATGTTGTAAAAAACGGTTTCTTCTCTTTGTCTCTATGACCAAATTGCAATGCTTCTACTGATTTTTCAAGTTCAAAGCAAATTGAACGTATTTTTTTCTTCTAGGTAAAATGGCGAATAAGTTCAAAAGATTGATGGGCATCAAAAATGCAACTGGTTCAGGTGGTCAAGGCGTAGATGGTTTGAAACAGCAAGAAGAAATGTTTAGTTCAATGGAACAGCAATACGAAGTAGCTCGGACTGCAACCCACACAATGCGAGGGGTTGGTCTAGGATTTAGTAATTTCCAGCGATAAACATCAGTAACTTATTTAAATATGAACTTCAATGTGATTACAAGATTATTTAAAGTTATTAGTATAGAAAGAATGAGTGTATCATTCATTAATTAATAAAGAATTTTTGTTTTTATTTGATTTGGTTTGAATAAATATAAATGAACTATACAGAATTTACAAAGTTCAGGCAGGAGCTGCGGGAACCGCGTCTGGTTTACTTTCGAGAGAAAATGGAGGGATTCGACAGTCAAATGTGTAGCCATCTTCGCGTTCCATTCGAAATGTGCCCCTAAATACATATATATTGAAATAGTGATTATATTTTTAAATTATATCATAAACTTACCACATATGTCCGCTCGGAGCTTGAAGGCTTACATGGCTACTATATTGAAAAGCCGGTAAAGTGCGGGTTAGAGCTGGTTCTTGACCCACGACACCTCGTCCTCTCACAGTTTCCAATGTTCCCGACAGGGAAAATATTCGCCAATGGCGCTCACGAAGTTGCACACTTAAAGAACCTAAATTTTCCAGGCGGATACAATATCTCCACTACAAATATTAAATTGGTATTATAATCTACACATTATTTCTCACTTGCCCAATAAACTGACGTTGCATGCGATTCTCTGAAACCCATATAGAAAGGGATCACAGTGATGCGAATATTTTCAGTTGTTTCTTTATGTACGTCTGACAATTCCAGCCAAGGATGATTCTTATTTTGCCAAGCTCGTAAAGTCTCTTGTGGAACAAAAGGTGGATCTACAAATTCAAATTATTTTTTGACTTTTTCTGACAAAATTGCATTGCAAAGTGAAAGTTGTATACATTCAGACATAAAAGGATAGTTTTTTCACTGACATTGACGACCAAAATTAATTGAACTTGACTGTACATTATTTCTGAAGCACCCCGTAAGATAAATTATTCGTTATCAAATACTGTCAAATTTGACTAAGATTTTTAAGGATAAACTATGACAGATGATCGTCGTATATACCATTTTAATGTCTTTACATTACAATGTATATACGATCTATTTAACTTAACATTTTACGAAATAGTCCGACGAGACAATTACACCACAAACTGACAAACTATTATAAGAACTACGAATACAATATAATTATTTTAATGATTCTCACCTTTATCAGGTTCGTAAGCTAAAAATTTGTCGAATAGCTCGTGATGTAATGGAGCTTTTTCTGCACTTGCATAAGGTATTATATCTTCATGAGCAACATAATCTAATCCCGGAATCGCATACAAACTTCTAGTTGACTCTTGATTACCTAAGAAAGTAACAGCTTCAGTTTGAGCCCTCTGCAACGTAACATTTCCTTTATCATGTCGTCTTCAACCGATATATTAACTTACAATGTAAGGACAATCTCGTTGGTCAATCAGCACCTGATAAAATGTATGAGTCCGCCCTCGGACTTCTTTGCCCGCTACAGGTCCTAGCTCGACATCACCCGCTTTATGTTGGGGCAAATCCCTATCGTACACTCTTGCTAACCAAGGAAATAAAACAACTCCGCGATAACCAAATACCCGATGTAAAATCAACTGACCCGTCTCATATTTACCAGAAATTTTTGGAGAATCTAAGCGACCAACTTCGGCTAACCTAAAAAGTTTCTGATGAGGCTACATGTTACTAATAGAAACCAAATATCACCTAACGTATAAGCGATGGGGCACGGTGAAACATGCTTGCTTTTTCACCATTTGCGTATTTAAGATAGCCCTCAATATTTCCATTTCTCATATTTTGTCGGTACCTTCCACAACAAATAATTTCATTGTAAGATATTCATATTACATAAATATTATCTGTAAGCTATTTATGATATTATAAGAAAAACACAAAAATTTTTAATTTCGTTTCGGTTGACAAGTAAATGTTAGGTTAAGATCACACAGTTCACTGAGTTCACTCATAGAATAAAACATTAGAACAGAATGTGAAGAAGCCCAGAAACACATATTACAAAATCATAGAAATGTTAACCATGTCAAATCCGCCTTTTAGTACAAAAAATGTTAAATAATGTTTAAATATTTGTAAATATTTTTTAACATAAGTGAATTTGAATTGTTGTTGATTTGACAATCTCTGTGTGCAGCTTATATAACTAAACATCGCGTATTACTGTAAATTTTACAATAAGTTATTTGTTTCTAAAAGTTTTATTTTTATAAAAACCACATTTGTATGCAAAACAAATACACAACAAATTATCTAGTCTTGGAATTACATGCAAAAACTTTTTCCGGAAATCGTCTTAGAAACAACATTTTCCTGCTTATTTACGCGCAGGAAAATTGAGTTTTCCGGACTAGTACTGTAAAAACTTTACAAGACGCAAAATAAATAAGATACTCTAGTAACTATAGTTGCCAAGAAAATTGACAAACTTCATTTTTGTGGAATTTGTCAAAAAAAATTCTAAAATTTGTAAATTTCGTCTTTTTTTTACGATTTCCGGAAAAATTTAATACAAAACACGTCAGTAAAATCTCTTACTTGACTCGGAGCTTTAAAATACTCGGCACAAAGTGCCTCGTATTTCAATTTAGCTCCTCTTCAGTAATGTGACATTTTCCTGACTTTTATGTAAATAACTATTACCGTCCGTTTATAAATTATTGAGATCAACTGTTGCTGCGCAATTTAGCTTGATACATTTTTATTGTCGTTGATAGTATGATCACAATAATAAACAATCTTAAATCATGGCTTTTTGTCATGTACTACTTTTTGAAACACAGTCTGTAATCAGAAAACACTTTTTTATGATCAAAAATTTGACAGAAAACATTTTGCATTTGACTCTTGAATAAAATAACATACCTGTCAGCTGTGCCTGTCAGTAGCTGTCATTCATCAAGCGAATTTCTATTTCCTGCTGCATTTTTGCTGCAGTCTAAAATGAATAGTACAAATATATCTAAATGATTAAAAATGAACAAATCGAAGCCGTAAAAATCAACACCTTACCAAAAAGACTGAATTTCATTTAAATCTCCACACCAAAAGTAAGGTGCAATCATTGCCGGGTCGACTCTATCTGACCCGCACTTTTTGATTTTTGTTTTCAGAAATGCCTGAAAATCTGGAACTACAGCAGCTTGTCGATGATGAAACGGATGCAGAAGTGAAGATTCATGTACGGAAATCGAATTTCTGTCCATATATGGGCTTGATTTTGGCAACTTTAAGTTCGCTATTCTTTTCCTTATGTTCTGTGATTGTTAAATGGATGACAGATGTAGATCCTATGGCATTGGCTGCGTATCGTTATTTAGGAGTTTTGTTACCAGCAATACCAATTGTGATATATCGTGAGGAGCCTCTCTTTCCAAAGGGCAAACGAATAATGCTACTACTGCGCTCATTTACAGGAACAGCAGCCCTGATGTTGAGTTTCTATGCCTTTAGGCATATGCCTCTTGCAGATGCTTCAGTTATCGTTTTTTCGGTGCCTGTTTTTACTGGGATTTTTGCTAGAATGTTTTTGAAAGAGCCTTGCGGTCTGTTTAACGCATTCTCAGTGGTGCTCACTTTGATTGGAGTCGTACTAATTACTCGTCCACCAAGCATTTTTGGTAATACAATCGATAGTTTAGGAGATAATGGACAAAAAAGTGAAATCTGGGGAGCTGTTGCTGCATTTTCCGCTACTCTTTTTGGTGCTAACGCTTATGTTTTGTTGCGCGCACTCAAAGGCATCCATTTCTCTGTAATTATGACAAATTTTGGATCGTTTGCTCTTTGCCAGTGTCTTCTAGTCACGTTTATTATTGGGGCTCTCTGTCTACCGCCTTGTGGCATCGATAGATATTTAATTGTAGCTTTAGCGATTTTTAGTTTTTTGGGCCAAATTTTGCTCACATTGGCTTTGCAAATGGAACAGGCGGGGCCTGTAGCTATAGCTCGCAGTAGTGATATTGTGTTTGCTTTTATTTGGCAAGTTTTATTTTTTAATGAGATTCCAAATAAGTATTCGATAGGCGGCGCAATTCTTGTAATGAGCTCCGTTTTACTCACGGGCCTTCGCAAGTGGATTTTAGCCTTACCACAAGAAGCGAATCTAAGGCGACAACTTTCTTTTCTAGTCAAATAAATACATTTCGAATGTTTTTTCCTTGTTTATGTGATATTATTTCAAATACAGTATTATTTTATCTAATGAGACACAAAGCTTAGAATGGGAAGCACACAAGTAGTGAGGAACTGAATTTCTCCACTTTTTTTTATATATACAATCAATTGTGATAATATATGGATATTAAGTTTTGGTATCAATTATGAGTTCATGACAATTAGTTGTTAAATGTTTAATGTACTCTGCTAATATTGAGATGGACCAATTTCATATTGGACTTACTGTTTTTTTTTTCGTTGAATAAAAGCGAGTAAGTAAACAATAGTTTAACTTATTGTCCTTATAACTACGGAGAATATTAGGTTCCAAACTAAAATTAAATACATTTTTACAGTCATTTTATTTGTTAATAAGAGTATTAATACTGAATATACAATAAATTATTCGAAGACATATAATCACAACAAAACCTACAAACTAGATTATGTAGATAATACTGGTATACAATATAAAGTGGCAGGAATCAATAGTAAAAATGCCAAAACTACATACATTACGGATATACATTGATAATATACGAATGTGCGTGTGCCTTAGCGCTAATCACAATTAAAAAGATTGTAAGTACATTGCTGGAAGCTGCAAAAAAATAGATAGAATTGAAAATGTTTATTCAATGCTAGCTTTAGAGGCAAATGAGGTTAGAGAGGAAATTTCATTTGGAATCGACTCAGTTGGTAAACGACTAAATTCGACTTCTTCACCTTCAGTACAAATTGAATCAGCCGGCCATTGTTTGTGACTGGGTGCATACAGCATCAACATCGCACATATGTAAACATTCCACATGCCATATACTCCAGTGTGCAATGCAGAAGATAGTTCCATATCCATGTTTTCATCCCATTTATTTTCACCTTCGGCAACTTGATTTAAAATAAAAGATATAACCGTAACTGCTGCACATATCACAGTTGCCAACATCAAAAAGTTGAAACGATAAATAATACCTTCATAATGAAGACGACGTGCCTGAGACATACTCGGTAGCACTGCGCGCTTAATACTTATATTTTTAAACACCCGCCAAATCATATAGCAAAGGAAAAGGAAATACAAACCAGCTGACAAACCTGCAAGAATAATAAAAGTGAGAGCAAGATTTGTTCCAATTCGTGTAACCCAAATGGAATAGAATGGATTCACCAATTGAATACCGCGTTCGCAAAGGTCAAAAATTAAAAGAGAAAGACAGCCAATAATAATGGTACTTAAGTGCTTCCAGTATAATTTCAGACTATTTTTTTCTCCATTGTCTTGGATAAGCATATGCTCACCAGCAAAAACCAACCAAAATGATAAAAGCATTGCATAAAATATACCCTGGCGAATGTCACTAATCAGCAACATAAAAGGCATGTCAAAGATAAGAGTTAAATATTCAATGGGAATATCGAGAAAAGCTAGAGTTCCACCCAATGACATTAACATATATTCTAACAAAGCTGGAGTTCGCGACAACAAGTGCACCCTTTTCCAAAACCAAATCATTATACCGACAATTATAGGGAAGAATATTGTTTTTAAAGATACCCATATTCTTGTATAACCACCATTCATATAAACAATATTTAAATAAACATCTTGTATTCGTTGCAGATTAACATTTTTCTTTAAATTTACATCTCGTGGAAGACGCATATTTAGAAGATAGTAGTCATGATGTAAATTACCCAATTCAAAAAGTGATACCATTGAGCAATTGTAGGGATAGCCTTCTAATTCTTTCGTAACTGTTGGATCTAAATTACACTCCATAACCCGTTTTTCTTCCGAATGGGCAAAATATTGCCATTCGCTTTGTTTGCCGTTGTCTTCTTTATTCCTGTAGGCTAAGCGAGCATCTATTGTCAGTTCCGTAATAAATGCTAACGCGTTCATGTTACTATGGTACAGAAGGTCAAATTGAAGAATACCAACAAGGTTTTGTTGCCAACGGGAGAAGTCGAGACCGTAGAGAGGCATTTGCACTACGAAAACCTGTAGCAAAATTAGATTAATGTATCATCAAAAGTTTGTTAACCGTCTGTTCTATAGTAATTTATTAAAAACTATGTATTAATATAAAATTTTGTTGAATTGAATGAAAGTTCATTGCGTTGAAACTTTCTTTTTGAGTAGGTATTCAAAGTTAAGAAATTTCAGCTTACAAATCTAAAATATGAAAAAAAGATTTCTAATATTAGTCAGTGAAACAAAAGAGTTGGAGGCGGACTGCAGCTGAGATTGCAACTCATGATGCAGGATTCTTTGTGGAACAGTCTCAGCAGACATTTGCTCATAACATTGACGCCTTGAAGCCGCAAAAACTTTGTTGTCACATTCATCATCAACAAAAAAATTATAGTCAAAGCTGTAAATATTATAAATTAAAAATACAAAAATAATCCTGCAGATTGGTTAACGTTTGAATACTAATAGCAACTATAACAAGTCTAAGCTCGGTTCCATGGTGTGCCGCGGCAGCGGTGGCAATTAATATTTATTCGTCAATAGTAAATACTTACACCGAAATAGTCTGCACAAAATTAAACTTAGAAATTGTTAACATCATGTTTCGAGTCTCGCAGTGGAAGCTTTAACTACTTACCTTTCACTTTCTTTCTTATCTTAAGACTTTGCTATCTTAAGTGTCACTCTAAGAGTGGTTTAATAACAAATGCCTAACATCAAACTGTAGCTGTCTCTGGTGCGGTCAATCAACTATTAAAATTGCAAGGATATCATGTCATGTGGCTACCTTCATTCGGAACTAGACTGTTAATAAATAGTATTTTTGCTTAAACAATCATCATACTAAAAAATATAGGTTTAACCAAGTTGTATCAAAAAAATTAATTGTATTGATGTTTTCAACAAAGTGGCGGTCCGATTATCAAGAGAAATTGCTGTAGAACTGAAAGAATCCTTTTTTCGGTCTCCGTAAATTTGTTGCTCATGTCGTAGACAATTTTTTGATCTAGAATTGATATAGTTATACCATCTTTTGAATCAGATGCATCTTAAACTAAATTTGGTCAACTTCAAGCAAAAGGTACAGATTTCGATCAAGTAATATTTTATCCGTATCTTTATCAGGGATGACAATTGACAAAACACCCGGTATATTTATAATAACCGTAAATATGTGTAACGGAACTAATTATGTGTTTAGGCAATGCAAAAACAATGCAATAACATTTTTATCTTTCAGAAAAAATAACTTTTTAAACCTCTCATTGTACCTGCCGCTTACAAATCTCATACGGTTCTGGATAATCTGTTGCCACCTGTTCGAAAGTTATTTACAATATGATTTGGGGAATTCGGTTCATTGAGCAGTAATAGGGAAATATAAAAGCAGAATTTTATGTAGGGCCATATAACGTTATTTCACTGGGTCTAGTAACCCTGAATATAAAAAGACACTTTTACAATAAATTTTAGAAAATACACACCAAGCTTATTTAATGATAAAAGTAATTTTTAAATAAAACTTAGTAAAATTTGGCATAATTGTTTATAATTATTTTATTTATCACACAATTTTTAAAAAAACGATTGTATTTTAATTTTCAACCAATAGATAAATGTATGTAAGTTTGATGTGTATTTTCTAAAATTTATTGTAAAAGTGTCTATTTATATTCAGGTTTACTAGGCCCAGGAAACTCAAAAAAAATTTCCAACATTGTTTAAATTTATTTTATGTACAACCGAATTTTTGCAAAAAAAAACTTGACTTTTATACATTAATTTTGATTTGTTTTTATTATTGTTATCTGCTGAAAGGCCGTTACTCCCTCTTTGTTAATTACTTTATTATTTTGTTCAGATTTCGGAACAAAAGCTTTCGACGGCACAAGCTGTCTTCAGGTAGAAATGAGGGTGTATTCTTGAAATTTTTACCGTTGCCTTTCGCTACCTTGATATAATTTAGTGGATTAAATTATGTTCTTTAAAGGATCATTTATCTCTTATTTTAATTTTTGATGCTTGCTAACCAAATTATCTATTCTATGATTAAGTATTTTGAAGTTGTACAGCCAACAGCAGTGATTTGATCTGGCGTCATTGAAAATAGAAGAAGCAAATTACGTACTTAAGGGATCAGAGTTACTTAGATCGGGACAATCAGGAGGACACTTTCAAGCAACTCTTTTTGAAATTTTCTTTCGTCAACTTTCAAGCACTTGCAGTCAAACAATTTTATGCAAACCGAACACGCATTTAATACTTTTTAGTATCTTCAATAGCTAATAAATATAAAAAAAATTTAACAACAAAAAACCAACTACAAAAAGTAGTAAAATGCACTAAAAATATAAAATAATTGCGTAGATTTTATGCTTAAAACACAATCAAATTATTTGGATACTATAATATACAATTAATGTTATTTTTGAAGTCCGTGTCAGTCAACATATACATATAACATCCGATATGCAGAAAGTGCAAATATTCCTCTTTTGAAATAATATAATATATACGGTACGTTCATGAATCAACACTCTTGCTATGAACTTTTGAACAAATATGTCCACTTTTTGATTACTTCATACGCCGATACAGACGTGTCGTGTATAATTAGATGAGCTTTGACGTTTGACGGCATGATATTATCAACAACAATAAAATTGTATTAACTCTACGCAGCAGGAGTTGATCTAAATAATTTATGAATGCACGTTTCTAAATTCTGCGTAAAAATTAAAAATACCCAAAAACGAGAATCTTAAAGCAATCAATTATTCAAAATAAAAAAATCATCCTTTTTTTCAAAACATATAGCAGCAGAAAAGTTTTCAATTAAAATAAACAGCGTTTACTTACGATTTCGTTAGCAGTAACATCAGGACGCGCCTCAATTTTCTCCAAATCTATCCTTTGGCACTTCGTGGTAACCCAATGATTTATATCGGAGTGATTGGGGCTCGTATCTAGACACACTGTGGCAAGCAGCCCCTGGGATTCCGCAGGTTTGGGAGCGAAAAGTCCCACGAGGAAACATCCCAATTGAGTAACGAACAAAATTGCTGCTAGAACACTTAATTTTCGTCCGCTTAGATTTTCCAAAATGGTTCCGGGCATTTTTCCAAAACCAGTTATTGCTAGGGTTTCAAATATTTCAAAAATGTCGGCTTCTTTGATGTCGTGCTATTTGTTTTCTAAGGTTATGTTTACGGATTGTATGCATTCAACACCAGCGAGCTAATAAATAATAACTAATGGAGGGGAGGAAACGAAGCGAAATCGGTGACTACATGGGTATACAGACAGAGATACCCTTACTAGAAATAATAAGGTAAATCAAAAATATAAGATTAAGTGTCCAAATTAAGCACAAAAAATTTAAATTTATTTATTTTAAACAGTAATAAATATTTCTTAATATTTTTGACTTAAATAAACTCAAATAAAAAGTATTTTTACCCGATTCTGAACTGTTTTGCGCATGTCCAATACCTACCAGGATTAGACTTCTTTGTTTATCACGAAACAAAATGTACTTTACTCACTCTTTTGTTGTCATTATTACCGACTACTTATTAGACATCAGTTAGCCTGTCTTTGATTAGTTACTATACTAGCGTAATGACTATTAAAGCCTGACGTCACAGCTATTAAATACAACTATTTTCAAATAGCCTGCCTGAGCCTGACGTCACAGTTTGCGGAGTGGGGACTGATGTTTTCAAATAAACAAGACAACGCAGTTGTCTGGTTAAACCGTGATGATTACACACGAAATTAGCGTTTAGCACTCGCTTAGGCTTTTGTACTTGTTTTTGCTGAGCTAAACTACATTAACACAAAAATTTTGCTATCAACATTCTCAATATTTCCATGACATAACCTCAATTTTGTATTTAGAAGCATTTAAGCCGCTCTTCATACGAGCAATTCTGAGACAAAGACCGAGGTTTCAGATTTTACCTACGTTACTGGAGAATAGATGAATAAAACTGTTTTATATCGATTAGGTAAATAAAACCTTTAGATTCATTTCCTGATAATGACTCTTGGTGGTTAAAAGTTTTAATAAACTTATTGTTGGCAAGTGGTAAAACTGTGTGAATAGGTAAATGTTGAGCAAAAACATATTAACTTAGCGTCGTCTTGACGTTGATTAAACTTTTCTGTATTGACAATGATCTAAAAATTGAAAAAACCCTTCGCTCAAACTTAATGCTTTCCACAGTTTTTCTACTATTTTGCGTTGACTATGACAAGAAAAATTGATAACAAATAGCAAAAAATTTACTTATTTATTGTGGAAGGTATAAAAGTAAATGCTTTTATATCACAATAACAAAATAATATTTTTTTCATTAGATAAATCAAATAGACAGTAGGTACACATTTGATAATTAGTTAAGATTATAATTAATTAATGCCCATTTTGAATTTTTAATTTTTTTGCTTGAGGCCCATCTTCATCATCTTCTAGCAAAAACGGAATTTTATGTTCTAGATACATGTGCGAATCTGGTGGCATTCCTATACAGGCTTTTAAAACATTTTCAATGCATGCTCTTTGCTTAAATAAGGCGTTGACAACTGGAGTACCAGGTGGTACCAAAGGTGCTTTACACAGATAACTTAAGAGCGAGAGAACACTATGAAACCCTGTATATTTTTCATCACTATCGTCCCGTCTTTTTATTTGTATTCTTGAAAACAGCTCTGCTAATATTATTAAATCCAGGATTATGGGTGTTGCCAGCAGAGAATCTTCGCAAGTGTTATGTACAACAATTGTGTTCAAGCCTCCCATCATTATTTCAGAAGTATATTCATCGAGTGCTCTTTTAGAGTCTCCTACATAAGGAACGTACTTTATCACCACCACATGATCCGGTTTTTCACCCTGTTCATAGAGTAGCGAATTTGAATTAACCACATCATCTACAACATTACTTTTAGATATCTGCAAAAAATTAATGAGTTTTTTTAAATTTTTAGAATAATTCTCTACCTCTTTAGATCGAAATTGTTTTGGAGCTGATAGATTTTTTCCATCATTATTTCCTAAGTGATTATAGCTGACAATGCTTGTAGGTTTGATCCCGGCACTTACCAAAAAATCTACTAAAACACTTTTAATTTTAGTTTGTCCTGACTTAAAATCATCTCCAGCGATAAAAACTTTTGCTTTCTCAGCCATTTCAAGAATCCCTGGTACGAAAGTGTTTTGGGGAGAACCATTAATGTAAGTGGCATTCATGGTGATTGCTGCATAGGCAAACAAAGTAGATGGGGAAATTTCTGAATGATTTTCCGCTATTGCGAGCTTTAAATTTGCAAAAGTGTCATTCACGCCTTCAATCACATCACTAAAACGTTCAGTGTTTGCAGTCCATAAAATAATTGTTTTGTCAATATTAGATTCTTTCTGGAAATTTTCAATGTCTTTGCAGATTTGCAGGACTTGGTCAAGTTTGCTACCTTTCAGAATGTTGTCAGCACGGCTGGCCTGTAAGTGTAAGTAAACAAATATTATTCCAACCTTGATATCAAACAATGAGATCATGCAATGACAATGACTGAAATACATCTATAAACTCAATTTTTGGATGACTTAGGTTCGCCTAGGCCAAATCACTTCTCCCTACAAGCAATAGGACAAATCAGTATAGCCTAGACCACACTCGTTCATCCTGTTATTGATAGGATGCACCAATTTAGCTTAGGTCGAATCAGTTCATCCTAGTTAGACTTTACATGCATTAGGACAAACCTGGCACGTAGTAGCCTGAGCTTATTTTGTTTAATGGAAAATTAATACAGACTAGGCATACAAACTAGGTGAAATTAGTTCAAACTAGGAAGTTCCAGTTCATCCTAAAGCATGTAAATTTTAACTAAGATGAACTGATTCGGCCTAGGCCAAAGTCGTTCATCCTGTTAATGACAGGATGAGCCAGTTTAGTCTAGACATACCGCGTGTAGGGAGAACTGATTTGGCCCAGAGAACATATGAAGTTCATTAAAACCTAGATAACTATAGTATAATTATAACCCAAATAAAATAAATTACAATATTTTCTCACAATTATGGCGGTCATGTTCGGTACCACTCAACATTACAGCTGTCCGAGCAAGCTATGATGCTCATTCGTCTGTGCAACCAATTGTCGCGCTGCTTGGACAGGTTTAATGTTCGGTGAGGTACCCAACAATGCAGTCA
Organism: Lagria hirta; assembly: GCA_947359425.1. Lineage (NCBI taxonomy): Eukaryota > Metazoa > Arthropoda > Insecta > Coleoptera > Tenebrionidae > Lagria > Lagria hirta. The sequence goes on along the minus strand of OX375802.1, from coordinate 3,175,151 downwards.
TAAACCAATATCAACTACTTCAAAAAGTTAACAGTTTAATATAGGGTATTAGACTCGTAACAATTTTACTTTTGGCGTGCCAGTTATGTTTCAAGATAAACTGTCAAACCTGATTGGCTGCTATAAAATCTTGATCGTAGATTGATGGTCGTGGTTTTAGCTGGCTCATTTTAGTTTTTAGTTGTTGCTGCAGAATAGGTTCCAGTACTTGAGCTCTCTCCATTGACTCTGCTAAATTGGCTGAGCTAATGTCCCATCCATCTAGCACCAAATCATCTGGGTGCACGGTTGGTAATAATTTGGACAATTGTACGTAAATATCGGCACCAAGTCGCACCGTACTCGCTTGTGTTAATGATCCATACCTAAGAGTTACAATGTTATCGAAATTAAAAAAAAAACAATGGAATAACAGTCAAAAAATTGTTTATATTATTTGACAAAAAATTAACAAAAAAAAGTTGGTTTAATCAAGCGTTTTAATAAATTATTTTATAATAATAAAGTGATAATAAAATAATAAATAATAATCGACTAATTAGCATTTAGGTATAATTAGTCTTATACTGCTTGTATATCAGCCCCAATGAAATAACATTATATGGTCCTACTTGAAATTTTGCTTTTATAATCCTCTATTACTGCACAATGAACCAAATTCCTCAAATGATCACTCAAAACAATATTGTTAATCAATTTCAAACAGATGGCGACAAATCATTCAAAACCCTATAAATGTAGTTCTAGTAAATTATTATAAAAAATTAAATTTTACTTTAAAAGAATGTCTTTCAATTACACTCAAAGACAAATAATTTATTAGACAGATACTTTTTTAGGATTCACAATGCGATATGCAGTCATTTTTAGCTTATAATTATATAAAAAATTATTATTATTAGCAAAAAATGACCGCGTAATGCCGCAAAGTAAAATGTATTGCTACAAACACATCATTATGAGAAATAAAAGTATTTGATAAAAAATATTTAGCGACATCTATTAAGCTGCCTTGCATCAAACATTTTTTGAGAACAAGATTTTTTCTACATGTTTCAAAATGTAAATAGGTTATACTCTAAATGATGTCAGTGTTGTTAGATACAATTCAAAGCAAAACAAAAATTGCTGATTGAACAACCAAGTTATCACGTTATGATAAGTTTCAATAAGAACCAAACAGGTTCAAGTTATCACGTTAGCGTCTTTTGTCTCAAACGTATTTCAGTAGTATACAATGTAATCTATCTTCTTTGGTTCGCCACCAACTGGTAAAATTAATTTGATAAGAAATAATTGATAACAAAAATAGTTTAATTAGAAATAAAATTACTTGATACCACAAACAATAATTTTATAAATAACAAATATATTTGATAAAAAATGCAGTTTGATGTGAAATAAAATTTATTGACATTTTTTTTCTGCAAAAAACCAAATTTTTTGATTAAAAAATAATTTGATAAGTAATAATTGAGAACAAAAAAATATGTATAACAAATAAAATTATTTGACAAAAAATAATTTTATAAAAATTAAATTATTTGATAAGAAGAATAGTTTAATTAGAAATAAAACTATGTAGGAGCTTGATATAAAAAAAAAAATCATAAAAAACAAATATATGTATTCGATAAAAAAAATAAATTGATATAAAATAAAATTTCTTGACAAGAAACAATTTTTTTATAAAAAAACCAAATTAGGTAGTAAAAATAGTTTGATAATTAATAAAACTATTTGACAACAAAAAAAAAATCTCATAAACAAAATTATTTGATATAAAATTAATTTGATAAGAAATAATTGACCACAAAACAAAAATTATATAAAAACTAAAGTTATGTATTTTAATTAAAAAAAAATTAAATTGTTTGATAAGCATAGTTTAATTGTAAAAAAAATTACTTGATATAAAAAACAATAATTTTATAAAAAAATCAATCTGATATGAGATAAGCTTACTTGACAAGAAAAACTTATTTTATAAAAATAAGATTATCTGATAAGAAAAATAGTTTAATTAGAAATAAAACTATGTGCCTACTTGATATCAAAAAAAATAATTTTATAAAAACCAATATATTCGATAAAAAAAGTAATTTGATATGAAATAAAATTACTTGAAAAGAAACAATTGTTTTTATATGAATTCAAATGGTTAGATAATAAAAATTATATTATAATAAATAAAATTAGTTGATAACAAAAAAAAATCTCATTAACAACATTATTGGATAAAAAATTAATTTGATAAGAAATAATTGATAACCAAAAAAATTATATAAAAAGTCAAATTATTTGATAAGAAAAATAGTTCAATTATAAATAAAATTATATTACTTGATATCAAAAACAATCATTTTATAAAACCAAATATATTAAAAAAACCAAAATTTTATAAGAAACAAAATGCTTAGATAATAAAAATTATTTGATAATAAGTAAAATTACTTGATGACAAAAAAATATAATCTTTTAAACTAAATTATTTTATAAGAAAAATAGATCAATAAGAAATAAAACTGGGTATGTACTTGATATAAAAAAAATAAAATAAAAAAAAAACAAATACATATATTCGATATAAAACGCAATTTGTTATATGAAATAAAATTATAGACAAGAAAAAAGATATAAAAAACAAAATGATTTGATAATTAACATAAATGAAATTAGTGGATAACAAAACATATAATTTCATAAAAAACAAAATTATTTGATAAAAAAATTAATTTGATAAGAAATAAAATTAATTAATAACAAAAATAATAATCATTAAAAAAAAATAAAATTATGAATATTTTGTGAAGAGCATTTAATTTCAATTGACGATTGACATAATGACGACTCGGGTACTTTCTGTAGAGGAAAATATCAGGAAAACTTATTAAAGATTTTCGTAAGGGTTACCTACTGCCGGTAGTTAAAAGTCTTACCAGTTAGCCTTTTGAATGCCTTTACGAGTCGCCCATGATAATCCTAATTTATTAGCAAGCAAAGCAGCGGTAAAAGTGCTTCCGTTGTTGCCCCCCCAGCCCACTAGCATAACTCCAATGCGGGGGACTTTAATTTTAGTACGAAGTACCAAATGTTCACATAGGGGAAGAACCTAAAATTAGAAATACAATAAACTTCATATTTGACCTTGAACTTGACATTAAATCAATATCTACTGCCCACGTGTTATTCAAAAAAATCAAGCAATTTCAAAATGAAAGTAATGAGTACATTAACAAAAGCACTAAAAAATAATAAAAAATCTAACATTTTTCATATTTATCAGCACACTATTCGTTTTAAGCAAATTTCCGGAAAATTCCATGACCCATATAAATAGCAAACCTGCCATGCATTTAAAAAATGTAAATTAAATTAAAAATTAATGTAATTAATAAAATAATTAATACATACCTTAATTTTATTTCCATTTTTCTCAGCGTGAGTATAATGATAGTCGTAATTGGTCTCAATATAATCTTCAGTGTACTTTACAGAAGGGCTATCGACCACAATTTCCATCTCTTTTTTTTATAATGAATTATTTTTAGATTTTATAAAAATATTCGGCTTATTACACTCAAACCCAAACCACAAACCACCGAAAACTGAAAGAACAAAGTTTATTTGAGCTTTAGTAAGTGAAAAATGGAAAATACCAGAGCCGGCGCAAGGGATATTGAACGGAATCGATAGAAATAGGGAGAGGGGTTTGAAAAGATGCTTTAGGAGGGTTGTACAAGATTAGATTGTAGTAAAATTTTTAGAATTAACCAAAGTTATTACTTAAAACCAAAATCAATTATTTATCATTCCACTTTGGCACTATAAACTATTAACACAGTTTTACCACTTGCCAAAAAGTTTGTGTATTAGACCGATCACCATGTGAACATTATCAGAAGATTTATAAAAATGAATTATTATTTGCTTAAGTTTACCTGGTTTAGTACATTTTTGTGGAATTTTCTAGCTGAAAAAAAAACTGTTGTCTTTGTTAAAAGCATTTGTCTTATTTTTATAGATTTCAACAACTTCGGCGGCGTTTAGATGTTTATAGTTATTAATATGTTTGACTAATTTTAAGCAGTTAATACTAATATTAAGCTGATTGCTATTAAAGGCGTGCTCGACTTTACTGAAGTTATCCAATTTGTCGTATTTTAAGAGACCTAAGTGCTTTTTATATGTCGTTCAAACTGATTAACGCGTTAGCTTTATATAACATTTGTTACAGTAATTACGCTCTATGTGATGAGTTACAGACTTTTCTAAAAATGGTAGTTTGTCTTTTGGACTTCTCAACAATTTTTGACTCTGACTGAAGAACCGCTCCAAATCCTAAATGTTTTAAGCACAATATTAAGTCTGTGAGCTATCTTATAGATTCAAAGAGTTTTGACATAAATTATAATTCTTGTTTATTTGTTTGAAAAGTTGTGCAGCTTTTGAAATTTGTTTTAAGTTTTGGTTTATTTATAATTTTATTTACTATTTCTTTATTATATCCATTAATATTGGCAACTTTTTTGATAAACGATTTTTTATTAAAGTTTTTTTGACTTAGATGAAAGTTAAATAATTTATTTACTAAAAAACTTAAACTTCATATTTGATATGTTAAAAACAATGATTTGAGTCATTGTATGTATCTTAAAAGTGCTTAGCTTCTGTTCTAAATATATTAAATTCTAAATAGCCTGTTGCTTTTAAATTACGTTTACAACTAAAAGAGATAATTTGTTATTATTTTCCTCTTTATTAGTGAATTTTAAAAAAGAAAAACAATTACTTAAATTAGACACAAAAGTTGTTAAGCTTTCAGATTTATTAAAAACTTCAAAAACGTCGTCTACGTACCATATTCATATTTTAGAAAAATATTCAAAACCTGTCTTTTAATATTTAAATAATTAACTCAGCCAGTAATGACATTATACATTGACTCATGCCGCCTCCTTGATTTTGCTTGTAAAATTTGTAACGTTTTTGTCTTACATTGTTTTACACATAACTTTGTTAATATTATGCATGTATGTATTTGTCAATTAGATTTGGCTCAATTTGGTTGTATTCCAGCAAGTTTTTATATAATAAATTATTATGGTTTCTATTAGAACTCAAGAATATAACAAACGTCACTAATTTTTTGTTACTGTTGTTTACAGAACTATATGTGAGTTATTTACTGAAAAAAACTTTTAAAAACATATTAATATTTTAATTAATTCTCCAACCAATTGAAATTTTATTTTGCTATTTATTATTAAAACAATTGATTTGAGTTTTTCACCTGGTTTGTGAATTTTTGCTAAACAATACATTAAAATTAGATTATGCAATTTATAATTAACCTCTAACTAATAAGGTTTGTGCACTTGTAGAGAGCACTTTTAACTTTGCGGATCATTTTTGATAATGTGTTCTTATGAGATCTAATAAACAAACTTTTTGAAAAGTGGTAAAACTGTGTTGATAAAGTAAATAATCGGCAATAAAAGTTTTTAAGTTCCAAAAGTACCGACACAAAATTAAAGGTTTAAACAAAAATTTAAATTTAGAACAAAAGATCTTTACCATGTTTGCAATTAATCCACAGGTCTTTAAAAAAATATCCAGCACTTAGCATTAATAATTAACAGAAAATACTTAGATAATAATTATTAGCAAAAAGTGTTTTATTATTTAATTTTGATCGTCATGTGGTCATCATCAGAAGATATATAAAGCTGTTCAAAACTTTTTGGCGAGTGGTGAAACTGTGTTTATAGTTTATCGTACGAAATATTCCAAAGCAATCAATTAAAATATACCTAGATTCAGTTCAATCAATGTACAAAAATCAATATTGATCGTTAGACGCCGATCAAGATGGTCTTTTGTATTATGTCTGACTTCAAGTGGATGCAATGATGGCTCAATTTAATAGTACATTTGGCTTTAAATTTGTAAAGTAAAAGGTAAAGGTAAAGCCAGAATCATTAATTTATGATAATTAAAAACATTGATTTTACTATCTCGAGTAGAAATAATGGCCCTGAATGTCGAATTAAATCCGCGTTCTTCTGGCTGCTCCAAATAATGATGTCATTAGGCAACATCTGTAGTATGTTATATCTTTTTCTTCCGCAAACTTCAATGCAACCTGTAGTAAATTGGAAATGTAAACCAAGGAGTCGGTTTAAATCTCAAAAGAATTCTTAAATCGCCACAGAATTAATGGAATTTAGTTCAAACGCAATGACAATCATAAATAAAGTAAATATGATACAAATCGAAAAAAATGCAGATGAAAAGCTCGCACAACAAAATGTTAGTTTTAGTACGAATATTGTTTGTGTTGTGTCAAAGTTGTATGCAAATTTAGTTTTTTTATTTCTTAAAAAGCATAAAGAAACTTTTGGAAGCCGAAATCAACAAAAAAATTGTTGAACTCACTCACATTTTTTTTTATTTTGTATGAAATGAATAAGAAAATCTAGACAAATTTTTCGGATAGCTAAAAAACTGCACAGATTTTGAATAATTCTTATAAATGAAAGGTAAAACTGAAAGTAGTACAAACCCATCTGATGTACTTTTAGGTACCTGAAAGTCTACTTTAAGCTTTAAATCAATAATTAATCTTGCAAACTAATAAACTGAAGTGCATGAATTTTAATTCATTATAAAAAAAATTAAAAGACTTTTTAAATATGCCTTAGTCAATCTCCTTTTCCATTTAAGATTTTAGAGATGGTGCCACCCTCGCCCAGGCAGCTGCACGTGATTTTTTGCTAATTTTGTGTCCTCCTGCCTGTAAATGTTTCTCTTTTGCTTTCGATGCGCCACCCTGTATTAATTAGAAATTTCACAATTTTGTTTTTGCTTGAAAAACATGATTTGCGAATACTTTTTCTTCGTTAAAACTGTTTTTTTTTTGTAGATTTTTGTACCGTTTTATTTCCGCTATTAGTAAAAGCTCAAGCAGCAGCCAGGTCTAAGCAAAATAAATTTTATCTCTAATGTGATTTACACGTCAAGGTATTCTCTTTATCATTTTTTGTCTTGATGATGATCGTCACTAATAGAGTGCAAAACGTCGCGTGAAAGAGGTCAATTTAAGACCTAAAAAGATATTGATCAAGAATATCTTTTCTTTTTCTATCAAAACTGATGTGTCATTAGGAGTGACTGTTAGCATCAAAATGTAGCAACGTGATTGTTCAATCTTGATATAAAAAGCTTCTGATAGATGTCGCTACAAAAAATTCGTCATGAAAAGCTAGTAACAAATTAAATTATTTTTAATTCGGTTAATTAGTTGCAATAGAATTTTTCAAACAATATTGTTTGATTGAATGTTTTTTAATGTCGGATTTAAGATTATTAGTGCAAAAAAAAAATTACATATATATTTTTTTTCTATTAACACACAGAATATTTACATTGTAATTAAAATGTTTCAAAAAATACCATGCTGTACAATGTATGCTACTGATAACAAAAAAAGTATAAAACCAATGATCTTCGATGTTCTACCCTATGTACTTGTAATAAATATATGTAAAGTATCAAAAAAAATATATTAAGTTTGATATAAAACAACAGAAGTAAAATTTTATATTTTTATTCAAATAATCGCAGTATTTACCTGTAATAGGCTTTTGAAAATAATCACATCAAAATAATTTAAATGCACAATTTTAGCAAAATTTGTTTATTTAATAAACTATAAAATAAAAAATTAGGCATGCATAAAAATGAAAAAAAAAATGTATGAAGGGAGGGTACCTATCCCGGCCTGCCGTCCCAGAATTAATAATGAATTCGCAAGGGTTTTCTGAAAGAGGGGACAGCGGGTATAAATCAATACTCTGCCCCCCTTATACAAAGGGCGCAGTTACAAGTTCATAGCAGAGTGGGTAAGACACGTATCAACCAAAACGGCCAAATCGAGATAAAATACTTAGATAAATACGAAAAGTGAGTAGATTTGTCATTATTTTTCTTAATATTTCATCTCAAAAAAATTAAACTCTGTTTTTCGAACTGACATCACCAAATTTATATTTAATGAAACTGATTATTTTTGAAAAATCATAAAATGCGGTTTGTCATTTCCAATTTTTGAATTTTGGCCGATTTGCTCTCTTTTTATGTAAGTTTATTTTGTTACACATAGCCATAGCCCCCAAGAGCGGCCCCCTCTCCCGCGTCTTTTTTTGCATTTATTTATATTTATGGTTTTTCCTGGAGAAACTTATCGTCAGCTGACACCACGTTAAAAATGCACCCATTGCAATTCAAGGACACAATTATTTTGCATGGGATTTTCACAACAGCGTCGATTCAGCAGGGAACAGAGTCGGTGTTTTGTCAGGGCGGTATTCAGCCGAAATAGGGAGGGAATTATTAACGCAAATTTTTTATAGAATTAAAATTAATTAAATACTTTATAGAAATTGAGACTATTCTTCATATTTTATAGATTCAACCATGGTGGGTTCAGTCTTTTACTAATAACTTTTGCAGTGGCGTAGTTGCGGAACCCATGGAGGGAACCGACGTTTTGAAGACGTCAATTAGCAGATCTTTCCTCCTTGTCAATTGTTTGGCTATTTATAAGACCTCGTTGATTTCATGGCGATGCAGGAAAAACTACTTTTTCTCGGTTAGGGGATTTTTTGAGTCTGAATACTGCTAGTTAGTTCTATGCAGTGAAAAAACAATTTTGCTTTGCACTAGTGCGAAAAGTAATTTGTCAGGATAACTTTACTTGTTCGGCATTGGCTGAGAATTGGTAGTAGCAGTTCCCTATCGTTCAGTATTTTTATAGCAATTTTTGTTTTGTTTTCGAAGCTATTTACATAGTGTTGGATCTCTTCACTCAATATTCTATACGTATCTTTATTTCTTTTTTTTAACTTCTCAGCTTAATGTTCATAAATTATGTTGCTTTTTAGTCTAGCTTATATGATTATTTATTAGTTCAATTTTATCTTTTGTTACTTTTTTTTATTCACTTTAATTTTGGCAGTGCTTTTAATTTTTGTATGTATTTTTCTCTTTTCTCAGTTTTTTTGCTTCTTCATTTTTTCACTTTGTTGTATTGTAGCCCAAATGATACCTATAACGTTACATGGTCCTTCCCCTGCTGCAAAAATTAATAGCCTATCTATGGTACGACCCAAAACACTAAAAATCTCCAGCTTTTTCCCTTCAGACAAACGGCACAAGAGATTAGAAGTGAGTGTACAGAAACCAAAGTGTCTTAAAATTTAATTAATGGCAATTAAATTCGAAATCAAGATGTTTGATTCATTGTTATCATAATACAGTTCAAGAAACTAAACTAGTACGTAGTCGCACCCTTCACTTGATCAAAACATAACTAGCTATTCGCAGTCGAATAGCTAGTTGCTTATAAAAACATATACCGTGTGATCCACAATCATTTAGATAAAAGAGGGCTATAGAAAACGAAATCAGACTCCTAGCTGGATTCAACGCGTGTTAGTTTGACATCAGTACTGAGTCAAGCTAAGACTCTAATTTTGTTTTCTACAGCCTCTTTTCATCTAAATAATTGGAAATCAGACAGTACTTATTCCTGTGCTTTTAGATTTTGTAAACAATTAATTGCTTCCCAATGATTTTCTTTTAAGCCTTATTTCTTCTAGAACTCTTTCACACATTTTAAAAAAGAAAACTGGTATTTTCAAAAGATTGTGGGTGAAGTCAATTTTTTTTAACATAAAACTTCGGGTAATGCGCAATTGATAATTTTGGTCGTCTGCTGTAGAATTTACTATTATTTTTTTCCTAACATAATATTTAAACATTGATATCTATTTTGTGTGTTTTTGTTTTACTAGCGACATCTATTAGAAGCTACCTCACATAATAAATTTAAAAACAAGGATTCTAGATGTTAATTTTGATGGACACAATTTGGGATAAAATGTATTATGCAGTTAGCGCCTTTTGTCTCAAACATATATCAGTGATATGCAATGAAATATACCTTCTTGTGTTACTACTAACAAGGAAAACGATAAGATCAATGCAAATTGATGCAATCTAGATTTAGTCAAATCTGAATCTGTCACAACTTGCTGAAAAGGTCCAATAAGAACGAAACATGTCTAGGTCAACAGATCTAGTTTGAATGAATTTGCGTTGATCTTTTTATTGTTTTTGGTTTTATGGTAAAAAATCTCGAATGTCATGTGTTTAAGATCGAAAACGAAAAAACAACAAAAGAAATAAATAAATTTCTCCCGAAACTATCTGTATATTTCAAAGTTGTTGACAAAAGTGAACCTACTGTTTGACGATATATATACGGTAGTGTTTCTACCATTATATTATCTATCCACAGCAACATTTGCATTTTGGGGACTACCGTCTCTAATAGTATGTGATACAGGCCTTCAGGTTGACTCGTGACATTGTAGAAAAAGATCTATAGCTTAAATTGTATAAGCTAACGTATGTAACACAGTCTGCTAGACATATATCAGCCCGTTTACCTCCTAATTTGAACGTTTTCCTGAGGGCTGCTAAAGTAAAAGATTATTTAAGCGTAAATCTTGCTTTAAAAAAAAAATTAAACTTTTTATCTAATTATAATTAACTTCAATTAAAAAGTTGGACGTTCACAAAAATGGCGATTAAAAATGGCGATTCTAAAATCAGTGTTTTGGTTTCAGATGAAATCCAGTGTGCAATTCTCTGCTAACACATACTTTGATAACATTAGTAAACTATTTAAAAAATTGTACAATGATGAAGAACTGACTGACGTTACGATTTACTGCAAAGATGGCTCCATCAAAGCTCATAAATTAATTCTCTCCACCAGCAGTCCGTACTTCCATAAGATTTTTACAGAAAATACTAAAGATCATCCAATTGTGTTCCTTCATGGTGTATCTTTTCAAACCTTACATGATCTAGTGGAATTAATTTACAAAGGGAACGTTGAAGTGCTTCCGGAAGATTTAAATCCTTTGTATAATTTGGCGGGAGAGTTCCAATTGACAGGAATCACAGGAGTTTTAAAAGAGAACGGACAAAATACTGATGAAGTAAATTAATTTTCGTAATACCGTAATGTACTGCAACTAGTTAACAGCCGCAGATATCTTAAAGTTATATTTTTGTTGAAAGAGTCAGATCTCTGCCGATAACGTGGCTTTTAGACAATTTTCTAAACTGACTGAGAAATATTTGTTTAATATGGAAAGTGATGCACAAACTTTTGAAGAAAATATTTCCATCAAAAATATTTAGCACTTACCATATGACGAAAAATTTTGAACGTTATGTGGCCGATAAAGCAATTAACAGACTCGGTTGATGATAAAACTTCAATCTCGCCTTTTAATTGCTGTATGGCGTTAATAACTATAAATGTAAACTATTAGCTATACCAATAAAATATCATTTCTAGGGAGAAAGTTTTGGAAGAGACACTCGGTTTAGAGGACAAAAAAGAGTAGCTGTAGATTATAATGAACAAAACGATTCGGTAGAAAGTTTAGAACCACCAATCTTAGAAAAATGTATTACGGAAAGCCAGGAACAGTTATCTCCTGAGGAAAAAGTGCGAATTGCCAGCAATAATAGCCCTGCAAAAAACGATGAACCCCCCAAATTAAGCGCTTGGGCTAGAAAACAGAGAAAATTTAAATGCGAGCTTTGCCCTAGCAGCTTTAAAAGGTCTTCTCATTTGACTCGTCATCAATTGGTTCATACAGGTGAAAGACCTTTTGCCTGCGAACAGTGTGATAAGGCTTTCTCCAGACATGATAAGCTTAAGCATCATATTCGAAAAGCCCATGAGTTTGACTTGGATCCTGATTTATGTTTGGAAATTAATCACGACATAGATGAACCTGAAATTGATAATGCTTATTGTAATTCTCCATCGCCGCCACCTTTTGTAAGTAGCAAAAGCATTTGATGTTGTGTCTGCTATTGTAATTGGAAAACAGTAACTCCTCCAATTGTGTATTTTGTGCAGATAATGCAGGTAAAACAACATAAAGCATAAAGTTGCTTTTTTTATCAAAGTAAAATTATTTTTAAAAAGACCGTACTGCTGAATTTCTGTTTAATAGCATTATGCTGTTTACTGTACAGGATCCGCCATCACTTATGTTCAGTCAGTTTTTGTAATATAATCTTCAAGAATTCGACTGGATTTCTGAAAGGATTGTGGAAAAGGTACCTGGGTCGCCAAAGAATTAGAAACCCCTACCATAAATTTTAAGAAATAACCATCATAAACTTCTTGCAGACAGCGCTTCTAATTACGAATTACTAAATGCATTAATTATAGTTTTAATGACACATTACGTTCTGGTTATTGTAAAATACAAATTTTGTGTTTAAAAAAAAATTTTCCACCAACTTTAATTTCAAAAACGATTTTTTTCAGTTTATTGGAGATCTGTTACTTTTATTTAAAAATTGATTAATTATATGCGCTAAATCTCAAATCGAATTCTTGAAGATTACATTCCAAAAGTGACTGACTATAAATGATGGCGGACCCTATACATACTTTGTGAAAAATAATATTTCAATAGAGTCAATTTTTCAAAATATAGATATTGTTTAAGCCTAATAGCTTGGTAATTAAATACACAATAATATATGCAAAATAAATTCCAGCAGGCTCTTCGTTATTAAATGCCAAAATAAACTCTATTTTTCTTTTTTAAAGATTATTTCTCACGTTAGAACTGAAGCATTTGATGACTACCCTACCGATAACCCTCCAAAACGACCACGTGGCCGGCCTCGAAAGTATCCCATTGTGGAAAAGCCCTTAATCAAGAGAGGCCGCGGCAGACCTCGACTCACTCCAATGGTACCGTTCCCGATGCCTGGCGGAGAAAATTATGATATTACCAATCTTCCATTCGGTGATTTAGAATATCTAACTATGCCACTACGGGAACCTGTAATCATAGAACCACTAGTCGAAATAAAAACTGAAAAAGAAGAAATAAAAAAAGAACCAGAAACTAGGCAAGAAGAACAGCTGGAGATATTGGAAGTTAACAAAAATACGACAAACGTTGAAAACTTGATGTTGTTGGAGAATAAAATTGCCACAATTGGAGAATGTACCATATCGGTAGCTAACAGTCATTAGAGTTTATAGTTAGAAATCTTATGTTAGAGTAGATACAATGTGCTGTGTATAAAAAAGTTTCGACTACAACCAAACGAGATTATTTATTAAAGGGTTTGTGTGGTTGCAAAGTAATAACATATGCCCAAATCCCAACAATAAAAATAGTATTTAAAAATTACTGTTTTTCTAAATTGACATACTTATAAGTTTTTTTTTTACATTTGTTATACTTTAATTTAAAAAGACTGTTAAATTTCCTGTCTGAGACACCATTCTAAAGAGCTCAAACAAAATACTTCTTCTGCAAGTTAGTGAAACAGTCAAGTCTTTTGCTAATCCTAGGTGATGCTTCAGCATTATTTCATTGAAGGATGCTTCCATGTTTTCATTAACTAAAATAGAACTGATAATTGTCAAATGAATAATGAGATTTTTCTAATTTATGGCTAAGAACACTCGGGATTAAGCCAGCTTTCAAATAAACAGGTTCAGCTATAAACAAGTGAAACTTATAACAGCTCTCTAACTAGAGCTCGAATACTCTAAAAGTCCACCTGAGTTACCCTTAGATGCGCTAACTCCTGATAACGATAATCTTACGCCAATGGGTGAAGCCCATCTGTGCCGTCGCTAAGCAACACAGACGCTTTTATCTCCTGATGTACCACTGCGCAGCTAATGTGAATAAAGATATCTCCTCCATCTAAGAAAAATTGTACTCTACATAGTAAACAAAGTAATCTAAGCTATACTATATGCTTCTGCTTTAGCAAGACGAATCGGGCATCTTCGGATACACATTTAAAACACTCCCTTTCTATTGGTTAAAGCGAAATGCTTAGTTTTATTTAGCGAAATGTCAAGATTAATATTAATATTAATTTTACTATTTATTCAGCATTGAAATTACACAACTCAGAAAGCTACTTGGCAGTATACGACTGCAGTTTCGATCTTTATGGATCTCATCAGGTACACGTTCCATTAATCTTGAGCGATAATATAGCTCACTAAAAAGTGGTGTGATAGCATTGTACGATGGATTCATTCTTTGATGCATGCGAAATGCATATCGAGGATGTTAAACATCGAAAATAATGCGTTATAACTCACCCACACTGTACATTCAACTTTAAGAATATATACAAATTATTCAGCGGAGAGATTATACGATTCGGGAGGTGCTTGGAACGTGTACTTGATGAGATCCATAAAGATCGAAACTGCAGTCGTATACTGCCAAGTAGCTTTCTGAGTTGTGTAATTTCAATGCTGAATAAATAGTAAAATTAATATTAATAGATAATAGCTTTTTGAAATATCTCTGGTTATTTAAAAAAAAATGTTTTCATTATTAACACAGTTTTACTACTTGCCAGTAAGTTTTATTTATTAAATTACGAAAGCACTTTCGACCACCATGTGGTCATCATCTGTAGATGATTAAATATTTAGAAGAACTTTATTCACTTTCTGATGATGACCACATGGTGGTCGAAAAAGCTCTCAAGATATAAAAAAGGACTTTATGGAAAGTGGTAAAACTAACTGTGTTAATAGCTTATAGTGTCACAGATTTCAAAACAAAACATTAATTGATATAAAACTGGAAACTATTAACATGATAAAAACAGAATAAAAATTGAATAATATCTAAAACTTGTTTCAGATCAAGTTTTGATTAGTGCAGAAATTAATAAAACTATAAAAATTTAATAACTTTATTCACCCTTTTTGGAAGACTATTTACATGAGGTTTATCGAGATCTTCCGGATTATCATTCATATCCAAAACTTCCCCTTTGAAATTACTGGAAAGTAACACTTGCTGCGCCTGGAACTTTGGACAATCTTTTTTCAAATGAGTTACGTCCCCGCAAACCCGACAGGCCCCACCTTTAGGGTATAGCCCCTTAGCGTTATCGGGGCACTGCCTAGAAATGTGACCTTGTTCTTGACAGATAAAACACTTGGCAAACTTAAATTCCTGTCCTTTCACAACTCTGCACTCGAAATGCGTATGCTCTGTAGATCCACATTTGAAGCAAATACCGCTTCCAGCCGTAGATATTAAATCTTTATTCAATTCAGGACATTCTGAAAGATTATGTCCAGCTTTCCTGCAATTAAAACACACTTTTTTCTTTTCCCTAGCAAAAGCCTTTTCTGCTTTCCTCCTTTCCAATTTTAGCGAAATTTTTATTTCACTTTGTGGGAGACCTTTACCGATCATTTCCTGTCGCAGCTTACGTATCCTATCTGCGTCTTCTTTTTTTATGGGAAACCCATCCACATAGGCAATTGGAATTTCTTTGCCATTGTAAATCATGCTTTCCTGGGGCTTTTTTCGTCTCTGAAAAGGCTTAATTTCAGGTTTGAATTGTTTACGTTTTTCTGATTGACGAACTTTTTTCTGCTTTTTCTTTTCAATTTTAAGTTTTTCTTCTGAGGACAGTAATTCTGGTGATTTTTTTACAACTGGACTTTTATTACTTGAACTTAATGCTTTTGCCTTTGCATTTAACTTTTTTTTCTTTTTCTTCTCGGATTTACCTGTTTTTATATCAGTTGTTGTTGACTCATTAACTGATGGTTCTACCACATGCTTCTTTTTTTTATTACGCTTCTTCTTTTGTATCTCACCGTTGTCATTTTGACTCAAAACCTCCACCATTTTATTCTTTTTTGCAGTGTTATTTAATTTTGCGACCTTTTCAACTGCTTTTGTTTCACCATTTTCGTTTATAGCAAGCCTTTTTTTCTTCTTTTTCGGTTCTCCAGCAGTTGCCTCAGGCGTTAGGTGTTTCTCTTCCCTTGAGGTTTCTTCAATGTTAACAGTTTCCACACTCGTTTTCAATTTTTGATTTTTTTTAGTTGAAGTTTCAAGCTTTTTGCTCACAACCTTTGCACTCCCATTTTCCACATCCAATCCCCGTTTCTTTCCTTGTTTTGCTTTTGCAAACGTTGCACCATTTTTTACTGTTCCGGGAAATTCAGCCCAGCTAATATTTCTCGCCTGCTCGTCCTCAAGAGTATTTAGAAAATTTTGATAATTCTTCCGTCTTTGTTGGTCCGCTTCTTGCTTTTTCACGCTGTCTTTCTGCTCTTGGTTACTTTGTAAGAGCTGTTTCTTCATTTCACTCCAAGGAGTAGCCTCTTCTGGTAGACGTTCATTTGAGGCTTTTGAGCCCTTGGCACGAGCAAATCGCATTTTAAATGTAACTCGATAAATTTGGTGTTTTGACTTTTGTTACATGTGCATATACGCAGCAAGACAAATACAACAAAAAGTGAGGTTAGTCATAGAATATATCATACAAAACCCTATCTTCGATAGAACATAATCTCAATGGTACCAACCGGTAACAGTCTAGCGCATGTCTAGTGGCGTTACCTGCATTTTGGCTCAGCTTCGGAACCATTCGGTCGTATTCGGCCCCAAGCGTTTACCGCTTGTTTTTGAATATTGAAAGGAATAATGCGTTCATCAAAAAAATATATATATTGACAAAAGTACAATAAAAAATAGTGCGTTAGCTAGATGTTAACACACCATTAACAATAATACAATACACAAAACAATATAAGCTATAATAGCGTTCATTTTTGTAAACAATAGCCCATCACAGCAATTACTCACTACGCCCTCGACATCTATTTGTAAATGTCGAGGGGTTAAATCTAAAGTAAAGAAGTGTTTACATAATCGAATACAATTATAGCCATACAGATAAAATTACAGAAATGCTAAGTAAAAAAGCCATAAAAATAAAGTAGTTATCAGGCACAAATATAAATGCTAAAAGTACATAATCAAAATGTTAAGTAAAACCCTAATAGATATAAATGGTGAAAGCAAATTAAATAACAAAAACATAAATAAAAAACTATAAAAATACAATGTATACATAGTATTAACGGCACAGATGTATGCTATAATTTTATAAAAATTAAAAAAAGCAGTTGTTTCCAAAAAAAAAATTAAAATACAAATAGCATAGCCTCACAAATATAATTGGCAGGTTAAAATACAATAAACATTTATACAGATAAGCAATATACAATTGCAACATATAGTATTAACGGCACGCTAGAATTATGCAATAAAACTGAAAAAATATATAGTGTTATGTATTGCCTTCGCACTGTTTCCTCAGGGTCTTCTCATCTCGCAAGTACACTCCGTTGTAACATGTAATGTGGCACCCGTTCTAGATAATAAAAACATTCACGAAAGCAAAAAAAAGAGTTAGTCTTACAAGCACGTCAATGATCTAAGTGTAAAAGCCAAAAAGAAGTTTAGTAGTATAGTATAGAAATACTGTCCTTAGAGGTATGCAAAGTAGTTGCTGCCTTTCTTTTCGTTTTTCCCTTTGGTCGAAGTGGTCTCCCAATGGAGTTGCTGGCTTGCTCTTCTTTTCCCTTTGGTCGAAGTAGTCTCCGCTTTCCGTTCTAAGTTCTAGATAAGTTGTTTCGCTTCTCTAGAAATTCTACAGTGCCTGAAGCTTGTGGTTCAAGGGCGTCTACAAAAGAAAAAAAAAACAAAAGTGTACAACATGTAAAAAAATGCCTTTCACTTACGTGAAGTATGAAGTAGCTTTAGGACAACAGCTACAGAATGACTTAACACTTGAGCAGCAATCGACACTTTCATTTTTTTCATTCTGCTTTTATTAACGTGAAATTCGGTCAGCCTCGGTAGATTTCTGAATTCGGGACTCACATAATCAAGTTCCCAAACTTTTTCAATGTCTTTCCATCTGGCTACTTTAGCAACACCTTCTGCATTTGTAAAGTGGATGTCTCGCGACAACAGTGTGTTTCGCATAGTTTTTAGAAGGTGTGGCACATCATACAGAGGAATGATACGTTGCCCATCTACTTCAAACACATAATCCTGTGTTCCCACAAGGTTCTGCGTATCACGCACAAGTGCATCAATAGCACTTTTATTATTTGTTCCTTGATCACATACGGTTGATACAACCGTCAACCCAGCTTCTTTTGCTTTTCTTATTACATCGATAATAATTTTTTGCAGTCTAAACGCTTTCATAGCGCCATTTACAAAATAATATGCAACTGGTTGTTTCCAATTTTTATAAACGCCTCGTAACATAAACACCTGCAAACATATTAACTACATTAGTTGTACCATTTATCGTTTTATCATACTTATTACCTGAACATGATTAGCAATTTTTAACGATTTTTCGTGTCCAACCTCTTCAAACCCCTCAACATAATCTTTGTGCTGATTATAGTGCAAATGGGGTTCTATAGACATCTCATCAAATAATAACGTGCAATATGTGCTGTCATTCTTCATTGTTTTTACAGCACCTTTAAGAGCACCAAACCACAACAAGACCCACGTGTTGTGGCAAAACTTATAGTGTCATGTGTAACTTACACAGACAAGTAACTTTGCTGGCTTTTGCAACAAAACACAAACCGCGTAATAGTTACAAAAACACAACTCAATTTATCGTCTATTGTAAAAAGAACACAAACAATTTCAAAGCTTTCAATTTGTACTTGCACAAATCAAAATGGCGTGTAGCCGTGTGGGTGGCGCGCATGTGGCGCGCGCTTTTCATCAGTCGACTTATTGACAAGTGACACTTGCCACGTCATTGCGATTAGTAGTACAACATTTAGACGTCGCAGTTTTAAAAGCAACATGCAAAAGCAGGTAATAGTTATTTACCTAACGACTTCGAAAAATAAACGTTTCTACTTGAGCGCTTTGTTTGCAAGCAGGCTTAAAAAAGTACTGCATAATGAAGTAAATGTTTTTCCGCAAAGATAAAATATTTTTTTTAAATGCTATGAAATAGATTTGTTTCAAACAGTTGACCATAGATGCGGCAGCAAAGTAAAAACCAGGTGCAGACCGATTGTTTTTATTTTATTGGAAACGATCGGAAAACAACGATCTGTAAGCAATGAATGCTAAAAAGAAATGATAGTTACATACGGGGCTAGTTTTTTTAACATTCTTTAGTAATTGTTTTACGTATCCTGTACTATTACAAACACTTTGTTGTTAAAAATCTTATTGTTTTTATGACGTAAAATACCTTGTGTATGTGTAAACATTGACCTTATACGTCATCACTTAAGTAGTCTATTTCTTTTTTTCTGTGGTTTGTGTACGTGCATAGAGTAGGTTTGTTGTCATTGTCAAAAGTGACATATCGCTTGTCAATCTTGTCAATCTTGTGGTTTTTGGCTCAGTTGGTAGTGGGGGATGTTCTGATTGGGCTATATTAGTAATGCTTCTATAGCGTAGCTATTAGGTTATCTATGGAATATATCATGCAAAAACCATAGATAAAAGACACAAAAACGTCAAATTTTGTCATTTTATGACAAATAACCATAGAAATCTTTTATATTTTATAGAATGTAACGTGCCATCATAACATTTGGTGCTGTCTACCTATATAAAATTTCCTTTCAATGAAAGTTTGTGCAATTAACTAACAATCAAGATATTACGTGAAATAGGAATGCTAAGGTGGGTAACATATATATAGGTAAGAAATATTTATGCGTATAAAAAGCGTAAATCATGTCAAAATAGTAAAAATATTGTTTTGTTTATAAAGCTTTTAGGGAAAAAACGTCAACTTGAATGGTTTGCGAAGGATTGTTGACAGTTTGTTTAAGGAAAAACTACGAGAATGATTTTCGTTTCTCACAATATTAACAAAAAAACACTAAAATAAAAATTAACTATAATTACTACGCATCAGGTATACCAGAATATAAATCAGCCGCATATGTCCAATATCGAGTGTGGTCCAATTAATTGTTCGAAAAAGTATATGAAATAATGAATAGAAAAAACTCACCAAATAATATTAATGCACTATAACTAAAGCAAACGCTCAATGAGACAAACTCACCCCATCATTCACAAAACAAAAAAACATACATTTTACACAAACTTTCTACACTACGAACTACATATTTGCAATCTCATCGAGAAATAATGAATAGAATAGAATAGAATAATATATGTAGGAATGTATGTTTAATTATGTTTTTTTCCTTTCATGTTAGGGGAATGTATGTTTTTTTTCTGGAATTTTATAGGAATGTATGTTTGTTAAGGGATGATAAAGGGAAAAAATAGAAGAATGTAAGGGAAATGTATGTTTAATTATGTTTTTTTTCTTTAATGTTAGGGGAACGTATGTTTAATTATGTTTTTTTTTGTCGAATGTTAAGGAAATGTATGGTTTTTCTGTAAAGTTAAGGGAAGAAAATGTAAGGGGAAGTTTAATTAAGGTTCTTTGCTTTAATGTAAGGAGAAAATAATGTTTTTCTCTTTTAATGTTAGGGGAATGTATGTTTAATTATGTTTTTATCCTTTAATGTTAGGGGAATGTATGTTTAATTAAGGTTTTTTTCTGGAATGTTAAAGGAATGTATGTTTAATTATGTTTTGGTAAAGGGCAATAATGGAAGAATGTAAGGGAAATGTATGCCTAATACAGATTTTTCTATTATTATTGTTGCCAATGTCCTTCCCGAACTTGTAATTTCTTTCCAAAAAAAGTAAAATTTTCGGCTTCGGGATCAAGCGTCCCGAAGGGACGGTTGATCACGTAAGAAGTTCAGAAAGTCTTCATTTCAAAAACCATTCATTTTTGTTGAAATTTCTACAAGTCCACAAACTTCATTTGCTTGTCAAACCCATATGATTTATCACCCATTTTTCATACAATACTACTCCCAAATGTAACTACACCTAAAGACTGTTATTTCTTCAAAAAAAAGCTATACGGAACATAATTCCGTGCGATCTACACGGTATGTTGGATGTTGGTATGTTTATATTATAGAGATAAGAACATTCCATAAGCTATTTATATACACCTACGTCGACCAAGAATTATTTAGGTTTTTTTAGGGGAAAAAATCAAATTAAATTCATGTTTCTCGTATAAAATATTATTTAGTGTTAGTGATAAACATTTATTTTAGAATTGTTAATATTCTAACAAGCAATACCTTAAAAAACCAACTTAAAATTTAAAAAAAAAAAACGAAAAAAATTTGCTAATCAGCAGAACTCCAAAAACCATTCAAACCTAAATTCAGCCTTTTCAGAGCAAACTACATTTGAAATTGTTCTAAATAATAAACAGATCTTGATGATTATTGCTTTCCATTGTTTACAAAATAAAACTTTTGATTTTTAATTGGTTTCTCACTTTCAAAACACTTTTCTTTTAAGTGATCACTTGCTAAACATCATTTTTGAATCCTAATGGCTTATTAAAACCGTCTAATATTTTTTCAAAAACGTAAGAGCTTTGAGAAAATTCTAGAATTAGAGATTAATTATTCTAAGCAAGGGTCAAAATGTCTTGAGTAATTCAAATTTATATTAAAATTATAATGAGTTTCAATAATTAGATGTGGTTCTATTAATTAAGTGACGCACGCACATTACGAGGTGATTAAAATAAATAGTTTTAATATTTTTAGATAAAGTTTTACCATGTATAGCTGAACAATAATTTTAATAATAATTTATTGATAATATTGATTACAATGTAAAGTTTTACAAGTCATTTCACAAGAAGTCGTGACAGAAAACTCCTTGAAGTTATAAAACACATTACTTGCCATTGATAGTTTTATTTCAGTGTTAAATAATCTAGGAGAGTTTTTTTTTTTAAATCTGGAAGAGCATTAAAAAAACAGTTACAGTAATATCTTATTCCATTTTTAGTTTGGTACAGTTCTTTAAATTCCGGCAAAAGTAAGTACTTATGTTTAGTATCGTGCAGATGGTGATTTCCTGTTTTGAACTCTTGTGGATGTGGATAAACATACAATGTAGGCATTTTAAAATGTAGATGCAGGGGACTGTAAGAATTTTCAAGTTTATGTAGGTTCTACGACAATCATCTTAAAATTTGAGATTAGCAATAAATAGTTCTAATAGATTTTCTTTGTGCGGTAAACAGTTTCGGAAGATGCCAGGAATAACCCCATATTAAGATTGCTAAACTAAACCTACTGTGGATATACCCAAAATACGCCGTTTTTGGGTATATCGAATAGAAAAAGTTACAATTTTAACAAAATGTAGTCATTCTTAATTTTGTAAATAAAATACTCTAATATTTTAATATGAATTATATTGTACTTATTAATGATTTTGAATGTTTAATGTGTTTATTTTGGCATTGCAATACTGATAACTTTGGCTTCTTGCCGAAACTTTTGAAAAATGCGAATTGTTCTTAATTTCAAAAGCAAAAAGTTCAGTGGAAGAAGCAGTATTTTGTTAACATGAGCCCTGTGTTGTTTACAATTAATGAAAAACCTTCTGTGGGTCGTTACGCTGTAGCAACTAAAAAGCTGAATCCTGGAGATTTGATTTTCGTGGAAGAACCATTTGCTTATGGCCCAAAATCAAGTACATTTTTTCAAACTTTTTTACATATTTTAGTTTAATTTTTATTTATTTATAGATTCAAGAGTTTTATGTTTGGGCTGTCTTGCTCCGGTTGATTCCACCGTGCTTTGCTCAAGATGTTGCTGGCCGGTCTGTGGTAAAAAATGCGAAGAGCTTCCAGTTCATAAAAATAACGAATGCAGCATTTTCTCACACGCCAAAATCAAGTTTCAAGATGTTAAAAACCCTGAACAAGTTTGTCTGCAATATGAATGTATCACCCCGTTAAGAGTTCTTATTGGAAAAGAAAATCAACTAGAACGTTGGACACAGGAAGTTCAAATCATGGAAAGTCACAAAAAGCTGCGTCAACAAAAACCTATTTGGGAATTCAATCAAATCAACATTGTTAATTATTTGAGAGGACCATGTCGGTTAACTCAATTTTCTGAAGAACTGATTCATCACGTTTGTGGAATTCTAGAAATCAATTCTTTTGAAGCTCGTACTCCTTCAGGGTTTTTAATTCAGTGTCTTTACCCTAGAATGGGTATGTTGTCGCATAATTGTGTTTCAAATACTCAACATTCTATATCAATGCCAAATTTTACAGTTTCTTTAAGATCCTCAGTCGACATTAAAGAAGGCGAGGAGCTTTTTTGTAGCTACACTTATTCACTTTGGCCAACTTTGATCCGTCGTCACTTTCTTCTAGAGAGCAAATATTTTGAGTGTAACTGTAATAGATGCAGTCATAAAACCGAATTAGGTACACATACCGGTACCGTAAAATGTCAAAAATGTCACAATGGTTATATTTTGAGTACTACTCCTTTAAGTTTTGACGGTGATTGGCAATGCACTTCTTGCAAATTTAAAACTAACTCTTTGTCTATTAAAAGAATCTATGATATGATTCAAGAAGAAATTGACATGGTAGACATGATTTCCGGAAGCAAAGGTATAGAACTGCGGGAAGGTCTTTATAGAAAGTACCAGTCTGTACTTCATTCCAATACCTCTTATATGACAATTTTAAGAATAGCATTATCTCAACTTTATGGCAAAGCTGAAGGATTCACTATCGATGAGCTACCTGACATTCTTCAAGAACGAAAAGTAGAGTTATGTTTTGAATTATTGGGAGTTTTGGATGTAGTAGAGCCTGGATTTACAAGAACTCGTGGCATAACGCTGTATGAGTTACATGCACCATTAATATCTCTTGCAAGAAATGAATACTCTTATGGCGTCATCAACAAAAATCAGTTTTACAAAAAAAATAAAACAGCTCTAGAATTACTACAGCAATCTTTCAATATTTTAATAAACGAACCTTTAGAGTCAAATGAAGGAAAACTGGCACTTGAAGCAAAAAATGCTTTAAATAAATTTGAAGAAAATTCTGAGTTACTGATAAATTCAACGTGAAAGTTTATAATATATTTAGTAATAATAGTAAGAGCTCGGTTTTGTGTGTAAATGTTTAATTTTTAATATCTATTTGTAATAATCTAGTGCAATAATTATTGCATAATTTTATCACTATTTATCTTTTTGTATAGCTAAACTAAAAATATAGTCACTTTGTGGATGTTATTTCAGGGTATTTTATTACGCTTTATAATGTTGGTACAAATATTGAATATGTACAACATATAGTAAGAATATTTGAGATATACCCGGCAGTTACTTTTATTGTTTACAATGAGAAGGGTAAGACAACAAAGGTAACAAAGATTTACAATCCAAAGTGTTGCGTGTTTTGGTTTATAAATAGAGCCAACCAGAGATCACGCTTGAGTACTACCTGAGATAGAAGACGGTCTTCTTTAATTTATGACTGTGGTTTCGAGTGTCAAACTTTCTGATAGATTAGTGCAATCAAATTTACTGGCGAGTATACCCTGAACGCTGTTACTAAACTGGCATTGAACAAGTTAAAAAGCCCCTTGTTTCTCAGATTACAAACTGCAATATATTACTTGCAATAATAAATATTTTAAATAATCAAATTTTTTTTAAAAATTTGCAAACTGTAGTTTTTTTAACTTACAGGATATTAACTCTTGTTAAATAGTATACTATTTAGATTTTTAAAACATTATACAAGGTTGACTGTTTGACAAAGCTTCTATAAGTTTAATAAACCCAATCCGATTTAGGTTACCAAAATTACGTTACAAAAATCACAAGTAGTTTAACGAAATGAAAAAAAAAATTTCAGCTACATTATCTCGGTCTATGCACCTGACTTATAGTAAGAGAGCTGAAAGCAGTTATTCGAGGCATTTTAAAAACTTGCTAAAAACGGGTGTGTTTCAAAATTTGGCGACATAGTTGGCCATGCCTATGAGTTTGTGTGTTTACACAAGATTATGGTCTGTTTAGACCATAATTTTTAAAACAATTGATTCAAATGTTAGAATAATTACTAATTTTTTTTATTTTTGAGTTCAAAATAGTTTTCTCATAAGAACAGAAAATGTTTGTGGTAAAATTTTATTTTCGTAACGACCACCGAGTTAATGGTGAATGGTAAATTATTAGAACATTTTTTTTTGATAGAACACAGACTACTGCAAGATAATGAGAAGAAATTTTACAGCCATTTTTTGCACAGCTTCATGGCGATGAAATGTTAGATCGATACCTTCAGCAAGACGGTACCACTCTACATACCACTTACAAGACTTTAAATATGATCCAAAAATTTTCGTCGGGTTATCAGCCGAAACACAGCCGTAACATATACTTTAAAACCCTGGAACGTTACTCCATGTGACTTCTTTTTGAGGCTCTATTTTTAACCAACTCGACTTTCCAGCAACGTTTAAATAACTCCGATGAGTTGCGTCAGGCAATAGTTGCCACAATTGATAAAATTAAAATGCTTTAAAGTTGACGGATGACATTATTTTGATTATTTGTTGTACATTTTATTTACTTATTGAAGTTTATTTTTTCGTCTATTATAACACTACAAGTGTCACAACTGTCGCTTCAATTCGATGGTAAAGATACATTCACAGTTTAAAGTTAAACATTCTAGCTAAAAAGTTGCAAAAGCGCACTAATCTTTAAATTTATAAAATAATTAGTTTTTTTGAAATGAAAAAAAATCTTTTGAGTTGTATATTCTCTTAAAAAATTAAAATGTTAGGTTCTTTTATCAATTTTAATTCTTAGCCAAGTACTTGCAAAATTATTTCGCCATAATTCCAAAAGATATATTAGAGACACTTTAAAATTTTAAGAGAGAGAATTGTAATTCAAATTGCATTTTTAAAGTTAAGCAAATCAAAAAATTTGTTTTATGTAATTTATTTTTCTGCCCTCCGGCCGGAAAGTGGCAACTTTCGGGCCGCTGCGCGGCCCGAAACTTGCAACTTTCCGGCTTCGTCGAGCAGAAAAATAGTATACGCACCTTGCCCAGTAAAAAAGAAAGCCTCAGACCACATGTTTGTCATCCTCGGCTTCGCCTCGGCCAACAATTACATGTGCTCTGAGACTTTTCTTATTTTACTGGCCTAGGTATGTAATTTACTATTTTTACATTATGTAATATTAAAATTACTTAAACTAATAAGTATAAAAAAAAAATGTAAAAACTGTTAATTTTGGCAAATTACTGGCTTTTAGCTCATTTTCTTTTACAGTTCAACAACTTTTTAATTTAAAATCATTAATAATCGTCTTGATAAAGATAATGCTTTTCTGGTTTTGGTTTTTTTGCGAACATAAACGAGAAGAAAAATGTTACTTATTGTTTTAGCTTTTTTCTGCTGGCGCAAGCTGCAAAATAAGCTAAAATCTTACATGGTATAAATTTAAAAGTCATAAAATAAAAATTTGTTATAATTTAGATGACTCAAAAATAATAAAGTTTAATATAAATAAAAATACAAAGAATGCATGCGTAATAAGCGTGCAGGTGATCGTGTTTAATATTTATGAAAAAATACAAGGGAATTTGTGTATTACGGAAAGATATCATTGTAATCGAACTTTATTCTTTAAGATATTTATAGAAATCTTAATCTTTCAAGAAAGGAAATTTAGTGAGAATAATAATGTATTCAACGAGATGGTTAAAAAATCTATGGGAAAAAGTATACGCCGCTTCAATAGTGTTAATTTTTTTATATATATATATTTTATAACAGTTTAGAGTTTCAGGATTTTATAATCTTATAAACTTATAGATTTTTTATAAATTTAATTATAGAAAACCATAATTAAAAAAATCATCTTTTACAATATTTGCCTTAAAAATTTTGTTTCTAAAAAAAACGCTATTAATTAAGTCAATTGCGGTCAGATCAGGAATTCATCCAGTTGTTGCACAAGAGTTCATTCAGTAAGTAGATATTTTTGTTTTATATAGATGATTGTAGATATGTATCTGCTTTAGAGTGCTAAAACAGATTTTACATTAAATGATTTTATCAACACGCTGACATTGATTTCGAAGCGTTTATTCGCATTTTCTATTCATTCCACTTCGCTTTTGTGTATCTGCAAATACGTATATTGATAATTATATGTACTTATATATTCAATATTTAATAATAATTTAATTGTATCTACGGACTCTGGAACCATTCTTTACACTAAATTGCAAACACGTAGCTGATTTAGACCGTGTATGAATAAATATTAGGTTTTAAAAACCAATAACCGAGTCATTTGAGTAGATTGTTGACAATGCTCATAAATTGACGATGCTCATAAACTTTGTTGTTATTGTTATTCATACTGTCAATTAAATAATGACAAGAAAACCGATTTAACTGCTTTCATAAAGGTAAATTTTAATAACATACGTAGGAGCAGGTACCTACTAAGTAAAAAGGTTTTTTTATTATGTATTTATATTTATTTCAGCGCATTTGTCATTATTTATATACTTATTTAATCATTAACATTACAAAAGTAAGCACCTTCACCTTATTAATTAAACTATTAATTATTGTTATAAAAAAATAAGAGTTTTATTTATCCTTTAATAATAAGTTTACCGTTTATCTTTTTTTTACTAAGCCAATCTTCTAAACCAATTTGTCCACGTGATCTCGTTAGGCTTTTAAAATTAACTTGAGTATTTTCGCTATTTTCATTTTCCTAATTATCATAGAAGAGTGACATTGTGTGATGTTACAAGATAATGTATTTTTATCTCTTGCTAAAAATGAGACTTTTGGACGGTAATGTATATTATTTTTATTTATTATTATTATCAAAGTTTATAATGTTTGTAGATTTTTGGTAGCGAGGAAAAATATCAAGCAAGGACAATTAATAATTCAAGAAAAGCCAATAATCTTATGTCCTCAAATCGGAGGACCAATAATTTGCTTTAATTGCTGCGTTCAAATTAACGTATTGAGTTTTTGTGATAGTTGTAATTTGGCTGAGCTTTGTAAGAAAAACTGCCAAGGTAAGATTTTTTCAATTAAAATAAAATTATCTATTTGATTTTCACAATTTTTTTTTAAAGTCTATTTATTTAAAGAAAAATAAAACTATAAACTCGATTTAAATAAAAAGTTTGCAATATACAGTAGAAGCTCGATTATCAGAAACTATGTAGAAAAGAAAAGAAAATAGTCTAGCAATGCATTTGACCAAATCTCTACCCAAAAAACTAGAAAAATTTCAATAGCTGTTATTACAACTAGGTGATTATGAGTAGTTTAAAAAACATTTTTCGCTTTCTTTATCTCTTGAATTTTCAAAAATGAAAAAAAAACTTACTCTCAAATCTTTCAATAATTTTTTGGCAGCGCCTGCTTTATATTAAATGGTATATTTTTGTTTCAAGAGAGTTTATTCTCAGTTTCTTATGTTTCCGGCTTTTTGATTGTTTTCTAGAAAACACCGGACAGAAATTATTCTAAATACTTATTGAACACGTTTTAAGCCGTATTTACCGCTGAAAGTAATAGAAATGTTAACTCCAACTGTATCAAAAATAGCTTTGTGACACGTCATATAATAATACAGTAACGAAAATTAATTTTGTTTTCTGATGTTTTCTTGAAAACAATAAAAAACAAAAGCATAATTTGTCATGCGTTGTTTAAACAGATTTTTATTTATTTTCTAAGTAATTGGACTAGAAGAACGCAAACTTATATTTCACAACTTTTAATCATGATTTTTTTTTTCATATAAAATGTAAATTAAAAAAGTGCTAGTTAATTTAGACTTGCTACAATGTTAAAAATTAGTAAAATTAATAATTTACAGGTTTGTTCCACAGTTCTGAAGAATGTGATGCTTTCAAAACTCTGTCCATCACTCAAAATGACCTAATTGAAAATCCAGAGATAGTAACGATTTTGCGATGTCTTATAATGTGTAAAACTCATCCAGATAAATTTCAAGAATTTTCTAATCTAGAACCTCATTTAGAGAAACGGCGTGATACAGAAATTTGGCGACGAAATCACATCGTAATTGAAACAATTTTACAAAAGCTAAATGTTCTAAATTCAGAAAATCTAAAAAATGAAACGGTACAAAAAATTTCAGGAATTTTAGACATTAATACGTTTGACGTTAGACAGAAAAGCCATGTAGAAGAAAATTTACGTGGATTGTACCCAACTGCTGCACTAATGGCTCATGATTGTTTATCAAATGTTCATTTATCAATTGACAAAGACTTTGTTTTGTACGTTCGTGCTTGCGTAGATATTGGCGAAAAACAGACAATATTCTTCAACTATGCTAATGTTTTACAAGGAAACAGTGAAAGAAAAGAGAGAATCTTGGAAGGAAAGTTTTTTGAATGTAAATGCTTAAGATGTGAAGACCCAACAGAACTAGATACCGAAATGAGTTCTTTAAATTGTCCTACTTGCCGAAAAGGATTACTAAGACCAAGTACCTGGCAGTGCAGCTTTTGCCAAAAACAATTTAGTAAATCAATGATTAAAATGACTTTAATAGAATGTCAAAGACGAGCAGCGGCAATAAATCAGCCCACAATCCACATTGTCGAAAACTTTTTATCCAAAATAACATCAACGTTCCACAAAAACCATTATCTTATTTTAGACATTGAACAAAAATTAATTAGACTTTATACTGAAAGCCCACCAACAGAAAGTAATTTGATTCGAAAAACTGAACTTTGCAAAAAACTACTCAACGTTTATGAAAAAATTGAGACAGGAATTTCTAGAATTCAAGCCATGGTTCTCTATGAGCTATACACTGGCTTTGTACTTTTAGCTGAAAAACACCACCAAAGCAGAAATGCATACTTAGACAAAGCGGAAAAAGCTTTGAAAAAATCGGTGCAGTTTCTTTTGTATGAGCCAATAAACAGCCCTGAAGGGAAACTTGCTAAAAACGCTATAAAACAACTTAAAAAATTAAGATTACAATGTAAAAACAAAAACATAATCTAATGTTAAAATATTAAAAACATTTTTATGATAATAATTATTACATTAAATAATAAACAATTATAAATATAAACTGTATAGATAACTGTAGTAATGTTTTGTCGTCATTTAATGGTAAATTCTCCATATTTGTAACGTTTTTTTTTTAATTTTTTAAATATTTTTTTAGTAAGATCAGTAAGCACAGCCACTATTAAACTCATACGAATTCAAATTTTTAGAAAATTACTTTTCAGATTTTGAATGTAAGAGGATTTTTTAAAAGTTAATTTAGAAATAATTTTGAAGCATCCAAGATTACTTTATAAAATTTCAATCAGGAAGTTCCAACGCCGTCTGATTTCACGTTCCTCTCGAAAATAGCACATTGATTTTGATTCCACTTTTCGTTCTGAGTCGCAAAATTATAAGTAAAATCAAGTAACAGAAGAGAGTTAATTGTCGGCTTGTTCGTATCTACATTTTGTCACTTTGTTCTAAGCTGTCACACTATATTATTTTATAAATTATTTAAGATCTAGCAAGTGTTTCAAGTTTTGTGATTAAATCCTACATAGAAAATTCACCAAAGAAAAACGGAACAAAATTTATCTGGGGTTTTTGAATTTAGTATTTTTTTAATTTAATCAAAATTTAAAAAGCATTGATTGAAACTATTCTGAGTTGAATCCAATTGTTTCTGTAATAACAATATTCAGCTCATTATTCGAATTGAGCAAAGTTTATTATTTTCTAGCTTCTCTTTTATTTGCCTTTAGTTCTTTAGTGTATAAATTAGTGTTAAAAAATTATGATAATCAGTTATTCAAATTGTACGTTTATAGCAAGTTCTAACTGTACCTTTCGTCATAAGATAACCTTGTTGTACATCCCAAAATGACAAACAATTTAAGTGCAAAATTTTAAATCGACGTAACCAAAGTTATTCTTTTTAGATGACAATCATCCAATGATAATTGTTTGTCTAATCAATAATAAACAACCTTTAAACTTAAATCAGAATATATTTTATATTTTTATAATATAAAACCACACATAATACACAAAATTATAATACTTTGATTTTTGATGGCCACTGAAACAGTTAAAGTACAAATACTTTTTTGAAAAAACATGCGAAAATAGTCGATTAAACATTATAATAAAAAATTACGAAGGCGAGAATCCACAGTTGCTGCATTTTTTCTTGCGCATGCAAAAACAGCATATAATGCCGCATGGAAAGCAAAAGAGACAACACAGCCATCCACAAAGTGTAAAAGATCCACTAAAGTTTCCTCGGTGGCAGATGGGGCAGCTGCCTCCGATAGGAACAGATGCAGCATTGACTGTTACATTTGTGACTTCTGGAATGAAACAAATTTATATCAGTCGCTTGAAATGTACTTATTAAGTTAATAGAAAAAATAAAGTCAAAGCAAATTCATTCAAATTAGATTCGTATGGATGAATGAATACTTGCTTTTTTGTCATTTAAAAATAATACAAACTTTTATCAACAAAGTAAAAAAAAATTATTTAAAATTAATACAGATGTAAAATATGTAAGTTATTACAATATTTTAATCAGTCAGTCTAATATGGTGAAAATAGCAACATTTTTAAGAAGGTTTTTACATCAAAGTCGAAATATCAGATTTCTATATGTCGATGTAAACGTCACTTCTAAAGACACATCAATTTTGATAGAAATAGTTTAATTAGAAAAAATACAAGATATAAAAATAAAAAAAATTGTGTTTAAAAACAAAAGTAGAAAAAACAATTTTAACAAAAAAAAATTAACTTCAAAAAATAAAAAAAAAACACTAAAATGTATAAAATAATTGCGTAGACTTGTATGCTTAAGAAACAATCAAATTATTTGAATACTATAATGTACAATTATTGTTATTTTGGAGTCGGTGTCAGTCAAAGAAGGATGAGCACCCGCGTCTGCGCGCCGCGTGCGTTTAGTTTAAATATTGTGTTGCTAATATTATGATTAGTATATCACAGTATATTATGTCCAGTATGTGTATATATATACTAAGCGTAATATATATACAACCTTACATAAAACTACTTTGCCTGTCACCGACTCCAAACATAACAGTTCTTGTACATTATAGTACTCAAATAATTTGATTGTTTTTTTAACATACAAGCCTACCCAATTATTTTATACTTTCTAACGCATTTTTTTATTTTTTAAAGTTGTTTTTTTTTTATTTCTTGATTTTTAGTGAATTCAATCACTATTAATGGTTTCAATATGAGTAGAACTACTAAACGCACTGCTAATATGAGACAGCGTCTTTTGAATGAGATAAACAAAGAAAGGGAGACATTTACTCAAAATAGAAGATCTACTGTTTGTTTACTTAATATGTATATAATTAATTGATGCTATTTTATATGAATTTTTTTTATTGTTTGCGCTTATATAAGTGAAATTTATCAAAAAGTCATTTTTCTTGATATTGTAGTGCATTATCAAAGACATTAAAAACATAATTAATAATATTCAATTTGCTTAAATAATTAAATAAACCATTATTTAATTATATTAAAATACTTTTTTTTTGATTTTTCACAAATTTTTATAATCAATAAATTGAAGTATCAAAAACATATGTCAAAAAAAGCATTAATAAGAATAACTTAAAAACTACTGATCAGATCTTGATCAAATTTGAATATAACCTAATGTGAAGCACCAACTTCCAAATAAACATATCAAAATCGGTTTTCCCACAAAAAAGTTATGAGATAACACACGTAAATAAAAAAAATACAGTCAAATTGAAAACTTTCTCCTTTTTTCTAAAGTTGGTCAAAAATAAAACCAAGTGTTTGCTGTAGTATGAAAAATACCAGAGAAAGAGAGCAAACATAAAAAATAAAAAAAGATCAAGACAAAATATAATATTTGCCATCAATTATGTACAAAGTGTAACAACGTGTGAGGTAAAAAAAAGAATATATAAAAAAATTTATAAATCCATAATAACTCCACACAATCAGTTTTGTTTTACTGGCCTAAAACGTGCCTATTAAGTTAAAGTTACAGCAAATTCATTCAAACTACATCCGTAACTTGCGACATATTTCGTTCTTATTGAAATTTTTCAACAATTAGCAACAGGTTTTTATTTGAATAAACTTGCCGTGACAATTTGAGTTTTGTATTTACCTAAGTGCATGTTGCTTGCGTAATATGGTAAAAATAGCGACACCTATTAGAAGCTCTTTACATCGAAGTTGAGAAACGGGGTTTCTATATGGCGATGTATAGGGTCAGATATCAATTTTGATAGAACTAGTGTAATTACAAAAATACAAGAATTTTAGAACAATAATAAAGTATAAATAAATAAAAGTAAAAAATAAAAAAAAATCAATGTGTTCAATAAAAAAAGCGTAGATTAAAAGTAAGGAAAAAAAAATATATCACATGTACAGATTTAAACAGAGAAATAAGTGCAACCATAGACTAAGTAAGGTATATTTAGTCAATGGTGCAACTCACATGTAAAAATGTTAGGAAAAAACAACGTGTTTGCAGTGGTATGAAAAATACCATAAAACAGATACAACAAAATAAAAAAAAGAGATGAAAACAAAAAAAATTATGATATTTGACAATTATGTATGTACAAAGTGTATTAATATGTATTAATTTTATAAATACATATATAAAAAATAAAAAACAGATAAAGATATAAAAAAGTACAGAAAAAATATAAGCACACCACCGAATGACAATTATTATATTAAAATAAATTTATTCAAAATCTATTTTAGATTATCTAAAATGTAAATGATTATTTGCGTAGATTATAACGTTGCTAATTACACAATAGTTAGTTTAATTTTTATGTTCATCAATTTTTAATTATTGTTGTAGTACTCTTTTCATATCATTTGAAAACATTTGTAATTGAAAAGAAGAATCTCAATGTAAATAAGAAATTAACAATTTGTATCAAACATATAATTGTTCTAAAAAAACAATTGACACAATTATCTCAATTCTGTTACATCATAAGTTTTAAAAAAATGCAGGAAATTCACCTATTGATATGATAAATAGCTAATCTACAATGTTGACATTTAGAACCTCTATTTTTCTAATTAAGAAAATCACCTTTGTTTTTAAGCCAACGACAGCAACTGAGAGTTTCAATAGATAACAAATTTGGAAAAAACATTAGTCAAGGATCTTTAGCGGAAATGCTTTAATTTGGGGCTAGTACCATCCCATTTCCCGTTGTCAGAATTTATCATAATATATAATTAAAAAACCGCAAATTTTTAGATTAAATTATAAAAAATTACGGTATACCAAAATTACTTACGAGGAGTTACAATTGGTGCTGATGGTGGCGGATAATGCCCTTGTGGGGGTGAATGGTAACCCTGTGGAGGTGAGTTGTAAGCCTGCTGAGGTGGATAGAATCCTTGCTGTTCCGGGCTATAAGGTGGAGGAGCTGACTGTTTTTCCATTTTAAATCAAACAATTTTTACTTTATTGCACCACAAGTTTTTGAATACCGGATGTAGTCACTGATGAGTGGTTCCGTAAAAACTGCTGCTATTAGTGCTATGCGATTATTTGCTGCTAATGTGCTGACTGCTGAGTGCTGACTAGTGACTGCTGACTGAAGATTCTTAAAAAAATTCTTTGCTACTTTGCACAATAGTCACACGACTACCATTTGTGGAAATTACAGCGATAGCAAACGAAGTACATGCGCAACTGCGCAGTGAAAGTTGACAATCATCAAACAGGAAAGTTTGTTTAATGATTTTATTGTTTATTAAAGATGATTAAAGTGCAATGCAATGGTGGATGATGATAACAGAGCAAATATAAAAAGTAAATTATCAGGTTTTCAAAGTGAGACACATCGGCATAAATTGTCCATATTTTTTTTACTTTTTTAACACAATTTTTAAAAAATCAATAATAAAGCAGTTACAGTTATACATATTTTTAACATTGAACAAGAAAGTCATTGTCCTTATCGCATTATAGACACATAATCCACCAGCATTGTTTGCCAAGAATGTTTAGTCTAGGCTTATCGCCTTTATATAATGATAAATGTTGACGCGTTCTCAGTATTTTGTATTGCGTATTTCTATAACTGGCTTAAATAGTTATAATTTTTTTTCAATAAATTCAAATTTAAAATTAATTTCAGACTTTGAATATTGTGACAGCTCAATATTACATAGTTGAAACTGATACAAAATTTGTTATTATGGTTCATATTGTGGCAAATTGCGTTAAAAAAAATACCCCTTACAAATCAGGTGTGGGGTTGGATTTACGTCAGATGTTAAATCTCTTTAGTTAAATTAATTGTGAATTGTGATATTTAGATCTTTATGAACGTTTTATCTGTAATATTATAAGTCAAATCAACTTATTATTTTGTATACTGCAAAAGCATGTTTAAGTTTAAGTAAAACACAATAAACAGCTACATTATTGAGATCTACATACAATTACCCAAACTGTTGTCAAAAGTACAATTGCCAGAGTTTTAAAATGTAGAGATTGAATGTTTATAGCGGTTAAATTACAAACAAATCACTAATGTTAACATTATTTGAAGTTAATTTTATTCAATTTAAAGTTATAGAAAGTCAGGCTTTATTAGAGCTTGTTTAAGAAACAAATAGTATACTCAACCATCAATTTTTAAATTATAAGAAATATAAATTTATTATATTTAAATATTTTTTTTCAATTGTCACTAATTAAACATAGCGCTTAATTTGATTATTGTTATGTAGTTAAAAGTTACCTTATCTACTGCTAAAGAATAGTTCAAATGCCGTATGTTACGTAGGTTTGAATGTCTTTACATAGCTAATTAATTTTGCTTTCCAAAAATTAAATGGCAAAGCGTACCGCTTTGTTACATTAATAATTTGATAATATTTATCTAACAAAGCAAATTGAAATCAACAGCCAAACCAGGATTTATTCAAATCGTTGGTATTTTTACAAAATACCAATCGTAGAGACAAATGTATAAACTAAACAATTCAAACAATAGCTTTTTTTGTAAATAACACGTGTTGGTCATTTGCACAAAAACTTGAAAGGGGGCCTTACTAGTGGAACTAATAAATTATCAGAAGATCTTAACAACTTAAACCTAATAGATAAATTGTTAAAAATCTATACAATGGAGTGACAGCTATTTAGTAAAGACGATGGTACACAATTTTTTTGTCAAGGCTGGGGAGAACTAAATAGTAAACATCTGTGTAACACAGCTGAAAAAAGTCATAAATTAATGTAGATGGGTCACTAGTTTATTGTTGAAAAAAATATGTTTTGCAAAAGTAACAAAAAGCAAATACAGTTTTATAAATTACATTGAAATTAAAATAATTAATTAAAGTAAATTTGTAAGAAAGCTTTTAATGTTTTAGTAACAAAACATTATATTATTGTAAATTGATCTTAATGTTTAAGGGTTAATTTGATTTGAGTCATAAAAAGAAAATATTATATAAATCAAAATCGGAAAACATCCACTTCATTATTAATATTTTCTAAACAATATTGTTAACAATTGACGATTAAAACGTAGAAGAATTCCACACTCAAGTGTGATGACGGATACATTGCAGACTTTTTCCTTATCGACATTTCAGGGGAGGCAAAGGGGATGAGGATGAGAGGAGACCATTGGGACACTTCGTTCGAACTTCGAATCAACCGTGACTTGTAGACGTCACATTTACAAATGTTGAACCATTTTATCTTTGTTCTATTTTATATTTTATTAAAATAGTGTTATAATTGAATAGACAATTCTTTCACCGTGTTAAAGTTTACAATATTTTGTTTACAACAACTAGATTATGTATTTGACAAGATTATACTTCTATGATCTTATTCTAATTAAATTTGAGTTATTATTTAAAACTTATTGAAAGCTAATCAAATAATTAAAGATTACAAAATTGAAATTATTTTGGTGACAAAAGCTGGAAGGATGGAAAGTCATAGCTTTGAGAATTCATAATTAATTGTCTGTATTTGTACTTGCAATAAAGACAAATTTTAAACTCTCTAATTAATAGTCGCGTAATCTAAAGCCGTAAGTTTCACACATCAAGTTGAAACATTTTGTTGAATTTTACTATCTTGGGGGCTATTGGTATTTAAATTTCTTGAAAAGATTTCATATCAAAATTATTAAAGAATTATATATTATATAGAAAATTATATTTTCAAGAAGGGATCGAGGTCAACGTCTCCTAAGCAGTTAGCTTATGGTTGAACATTTTTCACCCTTATATTTCAAAGCTATTCAAGAAAGTTCTAATTACTAATCTGCAAGCGCTTAACTATATGGAATAGGTCAATATCAAAATCCTAAATTTCAAAATAATAATAGAAAAGATGATTTATCAATTGTTAAAATTGTTTAAAACGCCGTGATGATAGTGTTTGTCAGCTTTTCGAGCAAATTATTTAAAATTTAAATTCTATCTTTGCAACTCTAGGAAGCAAAGATAATAAAAGGGTAAAATCAAAAGACACTACACTGCATGAATTTTGAAAAGTAATAATATGTAGCTTTGTATGACCTGTCAATCAAATGGTATTAAACATCATAAATTGTAATTAAACATCATAATATTTATGCAAAGATATTATTTTTTAATTTGCTATTAATTATTACAATCTTATTGTGAAAAATAAGATGGAACATCTCTACAAATTATCTTAATCTGTTTTATATAAATAGTGTTGTCTATCTGTGGATTACAGAAATGGAAATAGTTAAACATAAAAAACATAATAATTAATTATTATTAATTATCGCTGGTTCAGTTTGTATTGAAAGTTATAAAAGATTTTAAATATTATGAATATTAGAAATGTAAAAATTAAAGTGCTTGGAATGGCTTGGATAGTCAATTATACATACGAAAATGTTTTAGTCTGGAATACCATTTCAATTAAATTAAAAAATAATTAATTCAGTTTTGCAAAATTTAGAAGTAGGTATCAAGTACGATTCAAAATTAACTAACAAAAGAGATAATAAATGTCTGTGGCAAAATAGATCTCTTTTAGTATTGTTTAATCCAGTAAATAATCGACATTAATAAGATTTAAAAAATAATTTTAGAATTTCGAAAAGCATCAGCAAAAACGTTAAACCATTTTGTCTTCAAACAAAAAAAAACATTACTTAAAATGCTTTACTCAAAAGGGGATTTTTTTCAAAAGAAAAGAAAAGAATCTAATCATTCTTTGTTAAAAATTTAGAAGAATATTTTTGGAATCAAAAGCCACTTTTGGGGCGATGTACTTTTATTATAACAGCTGCAAGTAGTTATAATAT
This sequence comes from Lagria hirta, assembly GCA_947359425.1. Taxonomy (NCBI): domain Eukaryota; kingdom Metazoa; phylum Arthropoda; class Insecta; order Coleoptera; family Tenebrionidae; genus Lagria; species Lagria hirta. Next base: position 3,136,811 of record OX375802.1, on the reverse strand, counting down.
GCAAGTTTATGGACTTAAACTGCATAACCAGACATGTATTATCATAGGAAACAAAAATCTAAATCTGACAAGGCTTCACTTTTTACAAATTAAACTGTCAAATCGTAATAATACTTTGTTAAAATAAAGGATCTAAACTAAACTAGGGCAAATCTTTATTTGTTAAGAAAACTGCCAATTGGAAAATTAGTCCTATCTTAATTACACTTCCTTGGTGTTAAATTATTACCTATGAGATCAGATTGGTTATTCTAAAATTTCCATTTATACAATTTTCGATTGTTTATGATGTTGATTAGCATAAATATTTTTTATTATAACGATGTTAATTATCTAAGTTATGCACACAATATTTCAAATGATTGTTGTAATTAATTAAATTAAAGTAATCTTTAAAATTAATCACCAATTGATAAGAAAAAAAGTTGTACCAATATTATTGTTGAGTCAAAGCATTGTGTCAAAGTTAAACTATTTGAAAGCCTTACAATCTACCTGGCGCACTAATTAATAATTCGAATGAAAAATTAAATTCAATTTTAATTCAAATAATAGCAAATAAAAAGAGATTTGATTTAATTAAATTGTTGTTTGGCAAATTATGTTCAACATAAAATGATAGTAAATTGTCAGTTGTCATTGATTGAAATTAATTAAGCAATAATTCTAAATTAGCGTAGTTGGTAATTAATCAAGTAGCTAATTCTTAATTTAAGAAAAAAATGCTTAACAGTGGATAAAATTAAATGTCAAAGTGCTAATCAATCAATAAAGTTTGCAAATGTCTAGATTTCAAATATAGCAATAAAAATGGTGTAACATAGCTTGTTATAAATAACAACTTTTTATGTTTCTTAACTTAATTATTACAATATTTACTTTTACCAAATGTTAGGAACAAATGGTAATAACAGGCTTATATTTTTCAACATTCATTCTATTTCAATCTATGAGTTTGGTTCAGCTATAATCGCACGTTAAAAATTATTTATTATAATAAGCGCTCGAATACAGTATATTGGATGTATAGTTATTATTGTTAGCTATAAACAGTTAAAGTGTACAACCACAGAATGTACAACTACTACTAATAAAATTTATTGTTGCCTATACCGGCTTAAATATTCTAACAATTCATTTTATTTCATTTTCTATTCTACCCTCCCTGTTCTTCCTTTGTCCTTCATTTTCCTTTTCTCCCATACTTCTTTCATCCACTTTATCGCCACTCCATTTTCTTTCAGTATTTGTTTTCTTTCTGCTCTTTCTCTCTCTCTCATCTCACTGCATTCATTCCACATGTGCTCTATTGTCTCTCTTTCCTCATAACAGATTCTGCACAGTCTCTCTTCCTTTTCCATCCAATATTTGCTCCTCATTTCCGCACCTGAACCTCGCCATTATTTTCCTCTCTTTCGCACTTTCTCTTCCCAGGTACACTGGGATCTCCTCTGTCATACATTTCTCATAATTCCTGTTGTACCTGGATTCTTTGATTTTTTCTCTTCTTTCTTGCTTTTCTACATCCCTGTCTCTTTCGCTCGTTTCTGCGTTTATCCACTTGCCTTCTGTTCTTAATCTTTCCACTTCTTTACTTGCATACCCATTTCTTCGATAATATTTTTCTCTCTCGTTTATCTCCAAATTTTTTTTCTTTTCTCTCCAACATTCGTTCAATATTCTACATTCTTGCCTTCCATTCATTCATAATTAAACATACACTCTCTTAACATTTTTCCTCCCTTAACATTCCAGATAAAAAACAAAACTAAACATACTTTCTTTTAACATTTTTTCTCCTCTTTACATACACTCTCTTAAGATTCCAGAAAAAAACATAACTAAACATACATTCCTCTAACATTCTTTTACCCTTTTATCTAAGCTGTCTTATCTATTTCCCTCAACTGTCATGCGGGATCGGGAAGTGAAATGGGATTGCTGGGTGAATATAATAACACAAAAAACGAGTAAAAACGGGTATAGAAATTTTAAATTTAAATAAAACTTTTCAATTATTTTTTCAAAGAAATATTAAAATTTTTATTTTATTATTTATTTTATTTTTAATTATTTAATTATTTTATCAATAAAAACTACCCTTAAAAAGTATTTTAAAACACAACAAATTCCTTTTTTACAACAACAATTATCCTTTAAAAACCTGCTTTTTTCTATTATTTACTACCCTTGGAAAATATGGAAAATATTTGGGGTTGGAGAGTGATTAGGGGTTGTTGGAAAGGTAAATAAATATATACTTTTATAGACACCTTATCCACCCTGGAAACGTGACGCCTCCACCGATAAAGTGCGAAACGTCGACAATTTTATTAAATGTTTCGACACGGTCTTTTCCGAAAGATGTCAATATTTCAATGACTTCGGGTCGTGAAAGCCTTTCTTCTTCAACTCTTCAATATTTCCCATAGTTACAATTTTATTAATAAATATAACTGTTGTTTTTTTTTCAATTAACTACACAATTGCTTAGGTTTGAATTTCCACTGGCTGAGAAGAGCACTTGCCAAGACAAAAACAGACTTGATTTTGGCGGGTGTAGGTCGTAAGCCAACATAATATTGTACAAAGCAACGGAACCAATCATAGCCACTGTTTCATCGCAGCTGCTGATATTTTTCTTACATTGCCAATCACAAAACTTCTCGCATAACTCCTTCGACTTTACCGGAATCACCTTTGGCTGGGCCGTCTTAAATATGTTCAAAACTTCTTTTGAATAAACTGCGATTAACATGCATCGCTTTTTCAATGTTTATTCAATGAAATTATTTAGAAACAAAAACACTTACTTATAGCAACAATACACACATTAAAACTTTGCGCCAAAACAATGAAAATTAAATAGTATTATTATAATTAAAACAAGTTGTTTTCCTGGCTAGTTCTGAGAAAAACTAATCTATGGTATACATAGTTTAATCTACTAATCTAACTGCCAACCAAAAGCTTTCATAATTTAGTTTAGAAAAAAAATTTTTTGGTAAATTATTAATTTACGTTTTCCACAAAGATAGCAAAGTGTGTTATAATACATGTTTATGAAGCAAGAATTTGATTCGTTTTGGTCATTACAATTTCTGCTACAAAACAAATGATAAAAAGAGAAAATATTAGTAAGATTTTGCCAAGTTTATCATCTCGACATTTGCTCTGTTTTGATATATTATTGTGAAACATAAACTCTTTCGTAAAATTAACCTTTTTCGGATAAACTAATTTTTACTTTGAACTTTATCTTTTTAAAAATATTTCAAGTTTTGAGAAACGTTATTAAAAATAAAATTGTCTTAAAAATTAAACATATTTTTTAAGTCGGGCTCGAGACTTATATACGGGCAACATTTATCTAGACGTTTTACATCATTACCGCTCATCACGTTTTGAGGGTTTTTTCGGATCATCACGCTGTGGAAATTGAATACATGTTCTGGTAAATGAAAATCAGTTATGTTTTATAAAAAAAGCCAGCAAACATAAAAGCTTTGTCTACGTAAAATATAGGTTAATTTTATTCAAAATATTTATTTTTTGTCTATGTTTAATTCTATTTATGGTGAATTGCCAATTATACATACTTTAACATAACTACAAACTATCAAACGGCCCAGCCTGGCCAATTTCAAGCTTTTTTTTATTTTCAAAATTTTTATTACTAGCTACATAAGTATAAGTGTTTAGTTTTCAGATTAGAATGTACATAAGCATATAGCAAACTACAACAAATTTTTAATAGTTACAATACGTTAACAAAAATTAAACTCCTAGCAATAAAAAGACGTTATTGAGGCGTAAAATGGCACTGGTTGCATTCTTTTCTTCGCATTGAGAGGCAGCATATAAGACCGAGTGGGAAGCAGAATAGGCACCACAACCACCCACAAAGTGTAAATGACTTAGTAAAAGAACCCCTACGACAAGATGGACACTCTGCACCTATGTGAGTAGGTGCCGCATTAAGTGATTCTGAAAAACATATTTGAAATTAATATCTTATAAAGTAAACAGTGAATTTTAATATAGATTTAAAGATGATTAATCTTTCTGTTTAAAAAAAATGTCTCTATAATACCATAGAAGTTTTGGTTTTACTTAAAATAAAAAAAACAGTTTTGGAAAACGCTTAAAAATGTTTACAATAATATAAAAGCTTTTCACGATTGATATTATCATTAATTCAATTAGTTTATGCCTAATAATGTTTTTAATTAGTTGCTACTTAATTACTTAAAAATTATATTTTAAATAATATAGCACGATTTTGCTTCTTTACCGAGTATGCTTCTAGATCAGTGAGTAGGGTTTACTGATTGTTACTAATAAGATAAACAGAGCAGTAAGAAATTATTACTTAACGTCTCAGAACGGTAAGTGTGTGTGTATGACTCTGTATCATTCATTTGTAAGCAGCAAAATGTTCAAATTTTGTTGACAGCTGTTTTTTCACAGGTATATATTTTTGACAGTCGACAAACTATTCTCTAGCCAACACATGATTGGTAATTTATAACAATAATTAATACTACAATTTTTTTGCAAATCAAGCAGAAACTAATCTAGGAAAATATTTGATACTTAATATTATACTATATTTATTTTTTGGCAACATTATTTGACAGTAGTTTATGAAAATTATATGTTTGAATGTTATTGAGGATGTTAATCACCATATTTTATTTTGTTTTTTTTTTACTTATTTCATGGTCTCGCCTAAACTTTCTTTTATTTCTAAGCAAGAATAGCTATTTTTTAACCAACTTCAAAAAATGAAGAAAGTTTTCAATTTCACTGTATTTTTTTATGTGTGTTTTTAGTGTGTTTTTTCTGGGTGAACCGAATTTGATGATTTTTTTTTATTTGAAAGCTGGAACTTTTCGTTTGGCTTCATATGAATTTGATCAAGTTTTTGACTTATTTTTATTAATGCTTTTTTTGACATATATTTTTGACACTTAATTAAAATAATTAAATAATTAAATAATATTTTATTTATTTAATTATTTATTTAATTATTTATGCAATTTGAATCAATTAATAAATAAAATAATAATTAATCATTTTAAAGTCGGTTTTTTTAGTTGGTTGTTGTATTTTCAATCATTTTTTTTTCTGTTTAAATTGGCGTTTTTTATAAAGAATATTTTTGTCGATGTTTATATTTCTTTTTTTTTCGACTAGTGACCCTTGTTTCTTTCTTTTTTATTTTAGCAATTTTGTGAAGTTTATGCTTCACAAACATCCTACAAAAATTATGTTTTGTGTTTTGACTTTTGGAATACGAAATGTAACTTTTCAAGAAACGAATCTAAATCTGCTACTAAATACTTTACCCTAGCAACAGGTCGTAGAAGACTAAAGATGTAATTGCCAAACAGATTGTTGGAATGGTTACCAAAATACCGTCACTCGAATGTATCTGTAGATCTACTCAAAAGATATTCTCTCACTAAATTGACTGATAAAATATTGAGGATATTGATTAATAATTAATAAATAATTTTATTTTGGAAAAAGTTACACACGATCAAATTTGTCACTTTTTTTCAAGAAATCTTTGCAGCTAAATGAAGGCTATTTTATATAAAAAATTGAAATATGTACTTATTATAAACTAAATGTTGATATTTAATCGACAAATTCAATTTTTTTTTTAGCTATTTTTCAATTCAGTAGCCCTATAAAGTGTTTTATAAGACAATGTAAAAAACTTTTACTAATTAACAAATTTTTATTATTATTATATTGAATTGGATAACCGAAAGTTAAAAGCTAAACAGCATAGAATTAATTGGCAATGAATTAAACAATTTTTTTATCAGAATTAATATAATATTTATAAGCAAATAATCTATTTTAATAGAAAAAAACAACTTACGGGGATCCATTGCAAATCGCAAGACACAAAAATTGCTTTGATTTCTTCTAATAATCTACTAAAATATTTTGCAAAGAGAACACTTTTATATCAAATGTCACAGAAAAAATAATTGGAATAAGCCGATGAACTATTATAACCCTCAGCAGATAAGTCAGTCGCACTATGCGAGATTCTGACTCAGGCAGAAAAAGGTCAAGTTTAAATATATTTTTTTAAATAAGACGAAAAAAAACACTTCTTGTGCCAAATTTATAGTAGCTTTAGTGTGACGGACGAAAGCTAGTGACCTATATTATACTAGTCAATTAAAAGTTATTTATTGTCCATTTTTCACATTATTGAATTAAGCTTCGAAATAGAAAATGGATGTACTAAAACCAAACTGATGCTAATGTATTTTTAAAAATTGACGCCAAATTTTTTTTTAATTCTGTTGCAAGAGACAGTTTTTTTATTAGATATTTACCAAGGCTGGGACATTTTTAGATTTGAGTATTCAAATAGTTGGTTGAAAATGTATTCGAATATTTGATTTATTCGAATCCGAATAACAATATAACTATTCAAATATCCGAATATTAATTCAAAATAATTCAAATATACGAATAACTCAAATATTCGAAAAATTCGAATAATTCAAATACTCAAAAAATTCAAATAATTTGAATAACGCAAATATTCAAATACTTAGTAGCTACTTAATATTGCATATTGCAGACAAAAGACCGGATTTGCATTCACTAACATTCTTTTATTGCTATTTGACTGTTAAACTGCCAACGTTATTGTTATTATTTTGATAACGAATAAATTAATAACCTTGGTATGTTAAATATGTAATATGTAATATGTATTTAAAACCAAACTTTATTTTTTCTTTTATCTAGATTAAACAAATATGTAGTCATAATTAATCGAATAGTTATAACTTCAGTCTACTGAATCTGCTCCAATTCAAATTTAAGGTGGCTAGCTATTCGAATATCCATTCATAGCCTTAATTTAATCATTCGGATTAAACAAATAATCATAATTATACAAATACTTATAAATATTAATTCGATTGATAGGTAGCCAACTATTCGAATAAATCGGGTATTCAATTCGAATAATTGTAGTACTAGAGTTTTCAAAGTTGACTGCATCTACACCGATATTTCTATAGTTTTTGATCGCATTAATATTGATATACTTTTTAACTAATTAAAAACAAATAGAAATAAGAAATCCTTTTTTAATGTGGCTACAATCGTTTTTATTGGATGGCACTTATTAATGACTTAAAGCTTTTAAGGTCAATATCTAATTTAAATGACTCCATTCTTCTCCAATCAGTATTTGAAGACTGGTCTCAAAAAAACTGTTTAGAAATTATTATCTTTAAATGAGATCATCTATAGTGTTTTATTCTGCATTTGTTAGGTCAAATTTGGAGTAATGTACTGTAATTTGGAATCTTTACCACTTAACATCAATTGAGATACTAGAAGCTGTTTCAAATTATTAAACAGGTGTGCTACAAATTTAGATTATAGTTTAAAACCTAAATTTATTTGTAATTACTTTCGACAAATTTTCATAAGGTTAGCCTTCACATTTTGTGAACTTGATAGAATACCAAAGCCCAGGATATGCGGTAGAATTATCACTAATCTAATGAATCATAAAATTGCAGTCATTCTGTGGTAGCATCACCCAAGTGACTCTAAGTTTTATAAGAGCAATTATACAAAGATTAAAAGATTTCTATTGAACAACACAACTATTCGGTAACTTTCTGTATTTAACAATGTATTGAAAAATCAAAGGAGGATAAAGTTGTTGATAGCAATGTTCTAGAAATCAATCTGCCTCAAATAAATATAATAACAGAGTAGGTCCTTACAATGTGAAAATATGTATCTGTCGTATATAGCATTGCCTGCAAAACAGTGACAAATATTATATAGGACACACAAAATGCCATTTGAAACCAAACTTTTGACATAATACCGATTTAAGATGCACTAATATAATAAAGAGGAAAGTTCATGTAACAAATACACTTAGAAACTACTAAACCGATTTCAAAAACTCTTTTGCCATTAGAAAGTTATATTATCACTGAGTAACATGGGCTATGTTTAGAAAAAATTATAAAGTCTTACTAAAACCAGCGCAAAGTGTAAAAAAAATATCTTTAAAATAATTTTTATCGAATGCGCTGCAGAAAGTATTGATAATAAAACAAACAAAAAGTTATACAATATTATAGAACATATCAATACCAACAATACATACAAAAAAACTTTGCGAGCCCAGATGTTCAACTATTGTAGTTATGTCACTAGTCACTATAACAACTTTTTTACATTTTAAAAGTTGATAAAAATGCCTCTTGATAAAGGAAAAAAAAAGTCTTACAAAGTCAATTTATAAACTAATCCAAAAAACATGATCATTAGTTATAGCAATTGGATTAATATTTACAAAATATTAAAATTAAAATGTTGGACTTATTTTTTTTTAATTTTCGACAAATAGCTATGTAATAGTTTAGTTATATATCTATTAAGGGCATAATTAGAATATTATAGCATTAGGGAATGTTTGAATCTAGAAAATCGAGAAAAAATTTAGAAAGCGTTGGTTTAGTCGAAATTTTGCAAGAATTTGAAGCTGCTCAGGGAAAATTGATTCCCAATAAATCAAAAGATTTGTATGTAAAAGAATATGACAGAGTGGCGGCGCGCGAAACCAATTTATGCCCTTATTTGGGGGCGTATAAAAACGATTATTGACTAAAATCAAATAAATGTATAATAATTTCTAAATTTTTTTATTGTAATTAATTCTAAGTGTTTATTTTTAAATTTACAGAAGCACAGTGTTTTCCAGTCTAAAAAAGGTCCAATTTGAGACTGAAACGTAGCAGTATAATTAAATATTAAACAATATTATTGAATAATTGATTTTAACCTTAAAACTTCAACAACAAAAATTTAATGTTTATAAAATAATTTTGAAGGCAACGAACAATATTTATAATAAACAACTTCTCTGATCGATTAACTTCTAATCAGTAACAGAAGACCAAGCATCATTATCAAAGTGCTTTACTCATTAATAGAAGAACGAAGAACATAAGTATGATAAGTATCACTAGCACAGTGTAACTTCATGAACTTGTATTAGAGAATTAAAAAAAATAATCCAAGTATAATAAATAAAACACTTGTAAAACTGTAAATTTACCTATAATTGGTTAAATTTGATTAATATTAACCAATTATTTACTAATAATGATATATCCTATTTAATTAGTTTAATAATTATTTACTTCTTATAAGATTTTAGCCATGGTTCATAGTTGGTATTATCTTACTTACGTCAGCAATATTTACATTAAAATGCTTAAAAAAAGAGCAAATAAAAGCAAAACTTAATCTCACTGATTACGTGACCTATTTTGCCCACTCAAATGACGGAATGCAAGATGATACCTCTTTACCTTTCTCTTTAATTTATGCATCTCAATATCAGATTTTTTCCCAAATCCAGCTCACACTTTTCAAATTTAAAAATTTTACTTTAGGGAGCTAGTACTGAGTACATTTTAGTCTATAAAGAAATAAATGAAATAGTAAACTGATAGAAATGAAATGATTTTATCTGTAGATATAATTTGATTTGAAATAATATCTACTTAAAATAGATAGTTTGTAAAAAAGCAAAGATTTGTTCAAAACAATTGCTAGCTGTCTATTAAATTGTTTATCTATGTAACAACTAAGTAAATACTTATTAGATTGAAAAAGGCGTTGAATATTTTTGGTTAAAACGTCAACAATAAAAGTTAAATCTCACAAAATTTGTACCTACTTGTTAAAATCAAAATCTATTATTTTTTTATTAAGCGAGACTTTATAAAAACATAACACTCAATGAAATATTCTACAAAGAAACCCATTTTCTTTAAATTGGCAAAAAAAAAGCTATTTGTTTAATTTGTTATTTAATTTTTGTGCATCACAGAAATACGCCTCAACCGTGAAAGATGTTTTTTCTAATGTAAAAACTACTGTAATTTATTGAGAAAAAAAAACAATTTGTGAGCAATAATTTTTTTATTTTTAATTTTAACAAATACGAACTTTGGGGTATTTAATTAATTTAAATTTAGATTTCTTCAATGTCTCAATCAAAAACATGCAAAATTTAATATCCAATGCCTTCTCTAATCTGAAAACTATTTGCTTACTCGTTATAATCAGAGGTATACCTTCCCCATTTGACAGCTGTCAGTTTGACATTCAAATGTTAGGTTATACATCAAATTTTAAATTCAAACATGAAAATTTAATAATAAAATGGCTTAATTTTCTTCGAAATTTGACAATTTGTGATACTCTTACCAATTCCCCTCCGAAAACGTACTCTGCATTCATTGAGATATTAGAAAATCTATAAATATAATGAGACATATTAGGTAAAGTATTTTTGGAACTTGATACTCTGTACTATCAGCTTTTATTTATGTGCTGCTTAATTATTTGTAGTGTGACAATGCGTTGGAGTAATCCAACGATCCCTAGCCTTCGGTTATGGAAATACTAGTTTCGAGGAAAATAATCTTAGCGTTAATCACTTTGGCTGCAATATCTTTGTATATCAGTTATACTTTCAACACTTGTCTAGTCACTAGCATAGCTAAAGCATTGCCAAAAGTACGTATGAGATTCTTATAAGGAAGCTGAAATATATAATTTTCTTGTAATTTAGTGGCGGCGGCATCCGGTGGTCTCTAGTGAAAATGCAGCTATTCGTTATAGAACTGCTGTACGTGTTGTGCCCCTGCTTGAAGGCAACGAATCAGACATATCGCCCAAATACAAATTTCTGCGTGAACAGGGTTTGCGTCCTATGCGACAACTTCCAAGTGCTTTAATCATTGGTAAGCATTAAGATATTGTAGGCATCAGCAGATCCTACATGGGTGTTTATCAGGGTGCTTCATGTTCTAACATGAATGTTTCTCTAGAAACATTTTGTTTTTTTCGGGTCCCACGTGAAAATTTTGTAGTCGATGGAAAAACAAAAATTTTAAGCCACATGCGAGCTCTCAGTTTTGATATTAACTCGTTAATCTTTGTCGCTACTAAACAATTTGGAATTTTATCCGTTTAAATAACCACTTTTTTTTTCCGCTCACTATGTAAACATTTTTTCCGAAGTTTAGAATTGTGGACTCTTGTAGACCATTAAATTTGTTACAAAAAAGTCCTAAGAGCTGAGTTTGTTTTTCCAATACGTTCAATAAAATTTGCTTTTCCAGTTGAAATTTCAAAAAATAACAATAAATCTCATTTAGCGGCTAAACTATGGACAATGGAGAAAAATATAAAGAACAAATTTGGAGCAAATGTTATGCTCTATAATGTTTTTACAAATTGGTGGTAATTATTATAGTTTAGCTACTACAGCCAGTCAAAACCTAAAATTTAAAGAAAAATTTATTTCGAACGTCTATTATAACTACTCTTAATAGATCTAAGTAAAAAGAGCAATGCAAATTCATTCAAAGTTGCAATCTGTGGTTGCAACAGATTTGGATGGATTTGCTGCAGTGAGAAGTTTAGGCCTATATTCACCCAAGTTTGTTACTTCTGTAATATGGTAAAGCGACATCTGTTGCGACTTGCTGTTGAGTTTCAATAAGAACGAAACATGTCTTTTTATTTAACCAGTTGGTAAAATATTTTTATTTGCTTTATTTATTTTATCAAATGAATAAACAATACGATGTTAACTGTTAACCTCTAAACAGCACACTTTTGCAACCTGCAATACGTCAGATCTATTTTGAATGTGTGCAAGAAAGAACCCACATAACACTTCGAGGCTGAAATAATTTGAAATTTAATTAAAAATTATTTAGCATTTTCTTTTAACATTATAATAAATGTTCTCCACTATTTTATCATTGACATACGTTCTTTATTTCAACGCCTACTTGATAGAAGAGCTTTTTGATCGCACAGTATATATACCGGGTGTTTCGTCGCTTGTTATACCTGCCACAAAGATTCGGACAAATATCAACGTAAGCCAAACCTGTGCCGTTTGTCTGAAAGGTGAATGCTGAAGATTTATAGTCTTTTGGGTGGGTAGTCTACATTTTTGGGCTATTAGTTTTTCCATCAAAGGTAGAATCATATAACAATAATTCATTTGCACTACTATACTTGAAATCAGTTGCTTATGAGTCGCTTTCGTGTCTGTAGTCATAATGTCATAAATATAAAATAAAAGTGTGCTGAATTACAGTAATAATTTTTATTTTGAAGTGACTAAATTATTAACAATATAAAATTGTTCTAGGTGTGAAGAAGGGAGGTACTCGGGCACTTCTTGAATTTATCCGTATTCACCCGGACGTACGAGCAGCCGGAAGTGAAGTTCATTTTTTTGATAAAAACTATCCACGTGGTTTTCAATGGTACCGCGAGCGCATGCCGCCCACTCTCGAGGGGCAGCTAACTATAGAAAAAACCCCATCCTACTTTATTACTAAAGAAGCATCTCGCCGTGTGCAGCACATGAATCCCTCCACTAAGTTACTAGTTGTAGTTCGCGATCCAGTCACTAGAGCTATTTCTGATTACACTCAAGCTATCTCGAAAAAACCCGATATGAAGCCGTTTGCACATCTTGTTTTTGTAAATAGTTCGATAGGAACCATAGTCGACACGTCTTGGGGGCCTATCAAATTAGGAATATATGCCCGGTACTTAACGCGTTGGCTAAAATACTTTCCTCTTTCCCAATTTTTGTTTGTCAGCGGGGAACGTCTGGTTGTGGATCCAGCCATTGAATTAAAGAGAGTACAAGATTTTTTAGGTTTGAAAAGAGTAGTATCTGAAAGACACTTTTATTTTAATTCGACTAAGGGGTTTCCTTGCTTATTTAAAAGTGAAGGACATAGTACTCCTCACTGTCTAGGAAAGACCAAAGGTAGAAGCCATCCATATATTGATCCAGGAGTAATCCAGAGGTTGAGGGATTTTTATAGACCTTTTAATATTAGATTTTACCAAATGACAGGAATTAATTTTGGTTGGGCCTAAACATATCTATGATCCTGAATAGTAACGTAGCGACTATATGATTACATTTTGGTCATATAAGTAAAAGGCTTTAACGTTTTTTCTCATTGTCAAAGTCTTGCCATTTTGTGATTTTAAATTACGTTTAGAAGATAGGAGCCGTAACAGTCAATTTATATGAAACGTATACCTCTATACAATTTTGAAGCTTTAATTTTTTGTAATAATGCTGTTGATTTATGTTTTTTTTATATAAGTTTTATTGTTGTTTTATTTGTACCTGTACTATTTATAATAAACTTTATAGGAATTTACCTTTTATCAGTTTATATATTGTTAATCAGACTTCTAACAATGCTTCTACTGAGTATTTTTTCTATGCATATGATGGTGTGGCGACATTTTTACTTTTGTCAAAATGACATTTGATTTTTTAAATATTAATAGTTGCTAAAACAATGAGGTAGCGGCAAGAAAATTAGCATACATTCTTTTCAGTTAGAGAAATCATTTCTAACTTGTGATTGGTGCATGTGACACTGTTTTTGATGTCTCATTGGTCTAGAACACTAAAGTTAATTTTCAAAAAAAAAACAATTTGGACCAGCCATGAAAATAATGAAATTTGTCTGATTTTATAAGCTAACTTTAGTCACAGCTGAAAGTCAGTTGACTAGTGCTGGCTTGACAGATACGTTTAAGTGCATATTTTAATGAGTAAAATCTTTGCTTTTTTTGCAAAATAATTTCATGTGAAAATGTCTTTCACATAAAAAGTTTTATCAAGGTTTTAATTTTTACCTTGAGGTTTTAGGTGGTTAAAGTAACATTATGAAAACAAATGAATTATATGATTTCCAGGGCTTGACGAATATATGTTTTTTTATAAATGCACAATCTTGATATTTAATTATTCAAAACTACATCAAAGATATTGACTATTAGCTCACAAAATTTACGAGAATATGTAAAAGATGAAGGTTTAAATTATGATAACACAGCTCATACAGAACAGATAATAAAAGAATTGGTTGACAATGACTGTTTAACTGCATCCAGACCATAGTGGCAATATCGTAAAACATTAAAATTTAAAACGCCGTCTTATTATTTAATCGTGAGATATTTTTACATAAAATAATAAATTTTTCACAATTTTCGATAATTTTTTTTTATGTATCAACATATAAAAATGCAATATTATTATGTTCCGGCATAAAATTAAATAAATACATAGGAAAAAGATATACGAAAAACGGCTACTTTTATTTATGTTGGAGCATAAATGAAATTGTGAAACATTATTCTCTCATAAAAAAAATATTGATATTATCTTGTGACATAATAATATCTAGAAACATAATTATTTGCACAAATAATTAATGTAGCTACATAATTTTAATTGAACCATTTTTATTATAATTATACAGAATTTTAATTCGTATTTTCTATTCTGTTCACACACAATTGTAGTTCGGAATTTCTATTGTGTTCATAACTTAAGTTTCGAATTTCTATTGTGTACATAATTTTAGTTTGGAATTTCTATTATGTACACATAATTTTAATTCAATCATTATTATTAGGTACATAACTTTTATTGAAACATTTTTATTTTCTACATAATTTTAAGGCAACCACAGTTTGAATTTTGAATTTCTTTTATATACATAATTTTAATTTTGAATTTTTTTATTTTCATTATATACATAGGTTACATAAGTTTATTTGAAAAATTTTATTTGAAACTTTTATTTTATACAGAGTTTTAATTCGGACTTTCTATTACACATTTTTAGTTCGGAATTTCCGTTATGTCAATAATTTTAGTTTGAAATTTATATTATTATGCACATAACTATAATTCAATCTGTACATAATTTTTATTCAAATTCAATTAAAGTTAAAAATTTAATTGCATTCCAATTTTGCCAACTTTTTATGTTGGAAATAAAAATAAATATGTTTTAATTTTATTTATGTTGCGGTATAATAAAAATTGTTAATTAATATTATGTTCCCACATAATTATTCACATATAGTTTTACCACTTGCCAAAAAGTTTGTTTAATCGATCTCGAGAGCTCTTTCGACCACGAAGTGGTCATCATTAGGAGATGAATAAAACAGATGATAAATTTTATTCATCTCCTGATGATGTTGATGACTACTTGGTGGTCGAAAAAACTCTCGAGACCGATTAAACCAACTTTTTGGCAAGTAGTAAAACTGTGTGAATAGTTTATTGTGCCAAAGATTCCAAACCAATCAATTTCTCACAGAATAATAAATACTGATAATTTTTATTGTCATGAGACATAATAATAATTGAGTTTTAAAATTGAGCCAGAATCATAATTTTAATTCACTGTTATTTAATTATGTTAATGCATATAATTAATTTGAATAAAATTTATGTATTGACATAAAATTAATTCACTTTATTTCAATTATGTTGCCAGATAAAAAAATTATTTAATTCTCGTTTCTTTAATATAATGATTATTTTTTTTGTGATTCAATAGTAAAACGGCGTGTCATAAGTTTATGTTTTAAAAAATTATTTTACAAAATTCAATGACATGGACCGAATTGTCAGAATAAAAATGAAAAAATCCAAAGTCCAGAAAATTGGCTTCTGTAAGTAAATAAGTGACTGAAAATTGGTTTATAAACGTTTTTTAGTTTTTATTTTGCCACAGCGTTATGTGATTTGTATTATGGCATTTTTTGGGGCTTTGGTTGGTTTTGCTATGAAAAACATTCTTTCGCATACTTTAGTTCGTATATGGTCAGATCCTCAATCAATAGAGACTTACAACAGCACGCTACATCTGCAATGTTCAGGATGGACATGGGGGCCTAGTGGCGAAAACTTTACTTTTCCTTTCGCGTATTCTAAAAGTCAATTGCTTTTTCTTGAACTGCTTAATGACGTAGCTTATTTGGTTCCCTTAATTCCTGGCGGTTATTATACTGATCAGAAAGGTGGTAAAAGAACTTTGATCAGTTCGGTTTTTTTCTCTTCAATTTTGTTTCTTTCTTTTCCACTTTTACAATGGGTGGCTAATTACAATATTATTATTTCTCAAATCTTTTTTTTTTGCATGGGAGCTGCTACTTCTTTGAGCATACCTTCCCTAGCTTCAATAATTAGTCAGTGGGCGCCGCCTAATGAATTATGTTTAATGGCATCTATTGCTTATTCTGGATGGGTTGTCGGGCCTGTTTTAAAACTTATCTGTGCCGAAATTATTCGAGTAAGTTTTGTTTTTTTTTTAATAAACATAATCAGCTTGCAAATAGATGACGGGAAGATGGGATGTCATATTTTATTTTTATGGTGTTTTGGGATTAGTTTACACAGCACTGGCTCAACTTTTACTATATTCTTCACCTCATTCGCATCCATTTATATCAGAAACAGAAAAACATTATTTGCTAGACGAGCTACGTAAGTATGCCTAATTATGCCTAAACGTATGATTAATAAAATAAAAAATCTTAGAGGATTTAAAAATAACTTAAATAACAAATAGTTAAAAATATGAAGAAGACATAAGAGTTTTTTGTTAGATAAAACAGCTATAACCGCCGGTAAACCCAGGGCATTCCTTGGCGATAGGATGCTATTGCACAATTTTTTTTTACTCGGTTTGGCGTTACTTTATTGCTCGCCACATCAAGCTTGGATACTTTAATTGTCACAGTATTGCCGTCAAGAACATTGATTACAACTATTACTAAAATCACTGTTTAAAACAATTCAGTTGTCGCAATTGGAAATGTTTTTTTTTAATTTTTTTATTTAATGAAAATAAATGATTTTATTAAATAAACTTATTATTGTTTTTAGTGAAAATTTAGTAATATTTTATTTTTTTATCAAACTATGTTCAGTTCTTGTTTTAATCTTTTATGCATACAAAATAATTTTGAAGTTTTACATCTGCCAGGTTTCCTATGACAGCTCACATTTTTTATCTGTTACTTTTGTTTATTTATTTATTTGATGTTAGTTTGAGTCATACTATTTTGTGTGTATAAGACGTGATCACGTCAAAACTAAACTTATTTTTTAGACAATTATGTCAAATTTGGAAAGAAGTCACCTCCTTGGTGTAAAGTTTTTCGTTCGACAGCCATTTGGGCAACAATATTTGGCGAGTGTGTACTTACATGGAATTTTGTTTTATACACAACTTCCTTACCGACCTATATGGAGCATATGTTGAAATTTGGATTTTTTGCAAGCACTTACTGGAATTGTGTTCCGTACGTTAGTATGGTTATAGTCACAATATGCTCTGGTGTTCTTTTTGACTGGTTAGTGAAGAAAGACTATATTAAAGTGACAACGGCTAGAAAAATATGTACGGATGTAGGTAAGAAAGAACCCAAGCATTGTTGTGTTTTATAGTAAACTTAAAACTTTGAGGGATTTTAAAAATACTTAAGAGACTCGTGGAGCTATTATTGTGTACCCTAATACCGACACAGGTCGTCCGTTCCATGCGGTTATTTATGACCAGGCCTTTTCAATGACAAAACTTGAAAGTTACTATATTTTGTTGTGCCAATTTTAGCCCCCAATAATCTTAGAGTTTTGTGTTTACTATATAAATGAATGAATAGCTGGTGGTCAATCATTTTTATTTGACAATAACATTATTAAAAATACACGTTAACAAATCGGTTCAGACGTACTAATGTAAAAAAACAACCTGTCAAAAATTTATATAGAAGCTTTAGCTTCTGTTCTTCTAAATTGTCACGTCAAACATTGCCATGTTTGTTACTATAAATCTATTATTAATAGTTTTTTTGCAGGAAATTTAGGTCCACCTTGGTTTATACTAATAGCAACATTTTCTGGGTGTTTGCGAAAGCTTGCTCTAGCATTTTTCATAGCTGCTATGTGTTTGATGGCGTTTGGAATAATAGGTGTTAGATTAGCTATTCAAGATTTGTGTCCAAACTATGCAGGTTCAACATCGTCTATGATAGAATTTGTATGTCGTGTTTTCTATATGTCAATGCATCATTTTGTTAAAATACCTGTATGTTAAAAACTAATCAAATAGTTGGTATTTTTGCATTTATGATTAATTAGTACAATAAAGACCTGACATGACTGGACCTGACCTGATCTGACCTGACGGAATAAATTTAGCTACATGAAAACGTCAAATGTAAACATAAACATGGGTCACTTTGATAATTTAATTTTATGCTTGCAAGTAATAGAAATATTAAACATTTCAGTGTAAGTTAGGTTATTTACTTGACATGTTGAACATTAGTAACCAGTTAAACACTTCAAAATGTTTGAAACTATGACGTTTTGCTGTACTAGTTTTTCATCAATGCCATAGTACCTACACAGCCGCCTCTACTTAACAAGTCATGAACGTGAACATCAACTTGGCAACAGGGTTAGCGGGTCTATTGTGGCAGTGGGCTCAGCCAAGACCATAGTAGAAGTAGATAGGTATGACTTTTAGATCACATTAACTAATTGTTAACTTCAATTTGTAAAATTGTTCCATATTATAACACGAAATGGGATTGTTTAAAAAATTTCAAACAAATAAACTAAAAAAAACTTGAAGTCTTCTCATATCAATTTATTTTTCAATAAAATGAAAAATAGAAAAACGACATATGTTTCGGCTTTCAACTTAGAGGGTTAAGGTTGGGGGTGGGCAAGCCGGCTTGCCCACCCTCAACATTTATAATTTTATTTTGTCTAGTGTTAGTTAAAGCTTCGGTGATAACACCACTCAGAAACCTAGCTGACGATGGCTCTTACATTTATATGCTAAGTTGAAAGTCGAAATATATGTCCTTTTTCAATTTTTCATTTTATTGAAAAATAAATTTATATGGGAAGACTCCAAGTTTTTTATTTGTTTGAAATTGTTAACTTACCTAAGTCACTGTACAAATTTTGTAATCCAGCTTACACCACGAAATGACTACAAAACAATTCGACTAACTGCACCTAACCCCAAAAACGTTGTCTCTGCTAAATATTGCAATTTGTCATACATCCACTAATGAAGTAACAAATTAAACACTTGAAAAAATAGTAAAAGACAAAATACGCTTAAAACCACAAACAGTTTTACTTATTTAAAGTTTGTAACAAAAAAAATTTTATAAACACACTTGAAACTTGAACTAGTGAATGCCGATAGACCCGCTGGCAGCGTTGCCACATTGTGCTGTTTACGGCTTGTTAAGTAGAGGCGGCTGTGGTACCTACTATTCAATAATTATTACTAATTTATTGTAGGTGAACTTACAAATGTTTAGAGAATTGTATTTGACTAATTTAGTCATAGCTACATGTGGTACTTTTGTATACGTAGTTTTTGGAAAGGCTGCTGTCGAGCCGTGGAACATGCCTAAGAAAAAACAATAATTTATAAATTAAATGTATTTTCTGAAACTTTAAAAATTGGCTATATCATAATTTCATTATCTGCCGCGTGACTACAGTTATGTAACAGCTTTTCGGGTAGATAATGGCTTTTAGTGGCAAGTTGAAATAAGGATGTTTATAGTTGGTAAAGTGTCACAATTATGAATTGACGTTAACTATGTCAAAATCAAATTATTGATCTAAAATATAATAAAAATTGTTATAACTAACACCACATAAAAAATATATTTCACATTTCAAGTTAATATCATAATTGAATTTCAGCAATAATACCAAGTAACTTTTAATGACTAAAAAATATTTGAATTATTTAGTTGACAACATTCTTGCCGTAATACACGCATGTGACACATGACACAAAAATTTAAAACAAATGTTAAAAATGTCTTCAGTTTCTGTTGCTTTCCTTTGTGCCATAACATAAATAAAAACCTGTGATAAAAACGATTGACTTCTGACAGGTTGCACTACCAACTTATTAAGTCGTGCAACTATATTTTTTGATTTATTTATTTATAGTCACTTGATTAACTAATAATTATTATTATTTAATTTAAATTTTTACAAATACCAAATAACAATACTTCCAACAAAAAATTACTTGCTAACATCTGACGTTGACAAATTATTGCGGTATTTAATTATTAAAAATAAATGGTTTAGCAACGCAATTGGTTGTTGCAAACTACCGGTTCTAGTTAAGTTAGATCAGTTAATTTAAATATAAATTTAAAACATTTGTTTTAAATTTAATGAAAACTTATTCAATGGGTAATAAAAACACTTTTATTCTACTATTTCAGAAATATAGTTGTAGCCGCTGATTTACAATTTTTTAAATTTTTAGTGCTTTCTAGATCTCAGTTAAATTTTTATTAAAGTAAAATGTTCTCAATGATTAGTAAATGTCTTTTATTAATTCTCTTCAGTTCTTTTTAATTAATTGAACATTTTTTACGGCATTTTGTTATTTATTTAAATTTAGACTTTTTAAATTGTTGACGCACAATGTTGCTTACGTTGACTTACTAATTTTTCTACTTATTTTTAATACATTTTTTCTTTTGTTGCATATTATTAACAATACTTTCAATAAAAGCTTAACTTTCAGCGGTTGACAGAATCAGCCATGCGTAAAACTAACTTTAAATTAAGCTCAGACTGTAGATTTTATTAACTGATTTGCAAAATAGTTTTTAATCATAGAATTGGACGGTTTTGCTGGGGGCCGATTCTAACCACTATCGAAAATATTCGAGTCGAAAAGAGTGCGATGTCGCATGTGACGTCACTCTTTTTCGATAGTGGAAAAAATGTCAAAAAATGCCAGTGACAAATAAATGTTTTGTTGGTAGTTTTGCACCCTAAAGGTTGGTAAACAGCAGTATATGTATTGTATTGTATGTTCCTATTCTAATTTCTACCATCTACCGCAAAAATCAGCTGCTTCCACAATAATGGAAAAATACGACTCGCGAATTTCTCTGGAACAAAAAGAAGTTATGGTCTCCTTTATGGAGGAGCATCCCGAATTTGCCACCGGCAAATTGCTCGGCGTAGAAGGGCGCAAACGAAAGCAAGCCCTTTGGGGAAACGACACCTACCAGTAAGTGTGCAAGTAAAAAATAATTTGCATAATATAATGATACCCTTGCAGGAAAGCAATTTTCCGTCATAGGGACGACTTTAAACACACAAATACAGAAGATGGGTGCAACGATGCAAAAGATGAGTGCAAAAATGGATGTTTTAATTACAGAAAAGATTAGAACCAATGATTTATTTCAAAAATTGAGCGATAAGATGTAACTTTATATTACAAATATTGATTAATATAGTCTTCTCTATATTGTTGTCCCCTTCTCCGCTCTTGAAGATCATTTCTACCCTCTTGTATCTGGGGTACTGACAGGGGCTCTAAATCTATTTCATCCCACATGAGTTGGGGGTCCCTGTTAGATGCCCTGAAGGGGGCTTGTGCATCCCGCACCATTCGTCGAAACAATCTTGTGCGATTCCGTTCTTCTCGCTCTAATTCTTCAATAAGAAGAAACTGCGCGTACAATAAAGCCATTCTTCTACTAATTACTTTGTTTTTGTTTACATCAAATGAAACTAACCTCAAACAAACCGCTTGAACGTCACTTTTCTGCCTGTCATACAGTGCTACTGTCAAACTATTCGACTCGAATTCTTGAATTCAACACGTTTTTAATATTGAAAAGTACTTTTCGATATCGAAAATCCATGACGTCATATGCTACCTTTCTGTGAAAGCCGTCAGGTGGCTACGTGTTGTTTTTCTATCCAAAATGGTTGAATTTGACAGATTTCGAGTCGAAAAGCTTTTCGATAGTGGTTAGAATCGGGCCCCTGATTTTGAGACAAATTGTCCAATAGTCTAATATTCTTCAGCAAAAATTGATAGTGTGCGAACTAGGCTGCTTGTTTTCTATGTTTATGATTTATTTTTTTATTTATAAAATGTCAAAAATCAAAATTTTGACATTTTATAAACAAACAAACTTAACCTAAGTTTTAAACAAAGTATTTGAAGCCCATTTGAAGCCTTTAAAGATCTGACGATCATCAATTATTTAGAACTTTTTATTGGTTTTGGACTGAAATAGAAATATAAAATGGAGAACAAATCAAAAAATTTAGAAGCAGTTGGCAAAAAGTCTTTAGACCAGAAGAATAACCAAAATAATAATAGTGACAATTCTTCCACTACTGCTACTGCACTTGCTGTAGCTCAGTGTGCTGACGACCAATCATCGACAGATAATGCTGCTAAACACACTCTACAAACGAATGCATTTGATTTTATGATGAAGACAAGACATAAAAGTATTGGACGAAATTCACCAGGTCGAGAATTAGACGCAAATGAGGCATGTGATAAAACCGTGGACAAAGAAAAGAGCACTGCTCGATTGAGAAAAACGTTTTTAGCTAATTGGGCTGAGGCAAAAGGGGCTTCGAAACGGAAGCGTGAATATGAAGATGTTGGAAAATGCATTGAAATTAAATTAAAGAAAAGAGAGAAAAACTTTAAAAGAATGCTCAATATTAGTCATAATGATAATAACATCATCTCAAAAAAAAAGAAAGAATTTCAAGTTATGGAATCAGATGAAGATGGGGGCAAGACATAGTAATAATAGCTTTATTGTTTGCTGTTTCTAACTCACAATGCTGCTTATAATATTTATACATCTTATTATTTACATTTTATTTTTCTCTTTATCCATTCAGACAACACTAAATGCAACAGATGGCGTTCTTACATGCCAAGGAAAACAATAGTCAGCAATTCCTGACTTGCGTATCGCTGTTAATTCTACCATTACGTTATGGTGTTTCAGCCCCATGTCAGGAAATTTGATGGAAAGAAATGGTGGCTCCACATAGCAATATCTACTAATAGGTTTTCTTATTTAAGGCAATTTGTCATTTTTTCTGTAATTTTTTGTTAAGGGAAATCTAGTGTATGGCTAACATTTTTTACTCACGTAGAGCTCATTTACGGCTTGCCCCTCTATTCGCAGAAACTCAAATTCTGCGCAGTCTGGGGCACTGAACAATGAGATTTTGATTTACTGGTCATCTTAAAACCCTGAAAAAGTAATTAACACCAGTCTAATACATTTATAAAGACGCTTTTTGATATATTTATTCATCAAAACAGCAGTATAGATAGAGTTAAATTGCAATTAAATCGGTCATTCAAAAACCATATAAGTCAACAAAATCGCAAAATGACTTTTTTTATAAAAATTATATATTTGAAGGTCGATACACGTTTTGTGTTAAACCCACAAATGTCACTTGATTCTTTAAGTTAATAGCAAGAAGGCATTTCAGACGTTCACGGTTAAAACACCACAAGACGCTGATTTTTATTTAGGTTTTTTTTTATTTCCTAAAAAATTTCATTTCTTGACTTAAGTTGTTTTTGAAATGACCGATTCAATTTATTTGTGCTCTTTGAAATATTAGTTTATATTTGTAGCAATAGATAACGCACCTTTTATCAAAGTCACTTGTTTAACACACTACGTGTTCAGGTAGCGCTATCAAAAAATGACATCCTGGCCGTTAACAAAGGATGGAAAATGCAAATGTCGTAACGTAAGTGAGACAAATAGGTCACTAGCTTTAGAGAGTTTCCTTAGAGGACATTCTAAGAGGGTAATACATACGTTGCCACACGCTCTTTGTTTACAAGGTACGTGGCTACAAAGCTAAAGCGTGGTGCAGGATAAAAGTTCGTTGTTTTCGAAAAAAACTGCAACGGCCGGCAAAGTCGGATCCAAGTTTTGTTTACTATTTGGTGTTGTGGGCTACTGCTTATATCATTTTTAATTGCGGGAAAACTAGTGTTTTGTGAATGAACTTAACAAAATTTTCTAGCAAATAATAATAAAGGTGTTGATAACAGCTTTAAGACAATGGTGTCGATTGGGATGTGGTGTGTGGATTCAAAAAGTGTCCAGATGAAAATATGTTACTGCTCAAGGCCGATCATTGTTGTATTTACATCAACAGTTTATAAGGCTAATAAGTGTCTTTCATTATTGCATGTATCAATTGCATCAATAAATACTCATAGCAATATTGTTAATTTATACACAACCGCTAAATAACGTATTAGTTTATGGATAGCATCCCACTTAAAGCATCGGAAACAACAAAGGACTAATTCCAGAACTTGTAACAGTCATCAATTTCATACAAGCTACAGATTCATTATGTGCATGTAGTTTTAAACATCTGCGCCGCTATTGCTTTTGTTTCTTCTATCGCATTAATCACATTCTAAGTGCCGGCCCCCACAAACCGCTGAAGCACTTCGCTCCCCGTAATTCTGTTGACATATGAGAAATAAGGCATATTATTAAACAGATATAATTGATGAAGCAGTTGTGTCTCTCACACTCCCCCATACTAATATATTCTTATTTTATTTTGTTCCAAGCATTTGAGAAATACACACATACAAAAATCTAGCTCTGGTGTTTTATTTGAACCCATAATTTATCAAATTCCGCATCACAACAAACGCATATTGTAGTGGGGAATCCTGAGTCCTGACTCCATTCTATAATAGCTCCATGAATGGCGCTACCTCAATACGTGTTACAACATGTTAATCTGGTGACTGTTAAGGTGGTGGATTTAAAGGAACACTCTATAAACGTAATCGTTTATCGAGATTTACTTTAGTCCTAATGGACTACAAGCTTTATTTCTATTAATAGTTAATACTACACAATTGCCTTCCCATGCACTTCTAC
Organism: Lagria hirta; assembly: GCA_947359425.1. Classification (NCBI taxonomy): domain Eukaryota; kingdom Metazoa; phylum Arthropoda; class Insecta; order Coleoptera; family Tenebrionidae; genus Lagria; species Lagria hirta. The sequence continues at coordinate 3,112,079 of OX375802.1, read as the reverse complement.
CATACATAGAATGTAATCTGTAATGCTAACGGCCGGTAACATTCTAGTGGCGCCACTTTAAAATCGGCTTAAAGGGCTTCGGAACCATTCGGTCCCAATCGTTTACCGCTTCTTTTTTAATATTGAAAGAAAAAATTGATTATCAAAAATATATATAATTATATTGACAAAAGTACAATAAAAAATGTGCGTTAGCTAGATGTTAACACACCATTAACAATAATACAATACACAAAACAATATAATGCTATAATAGAGTTCGTTTTTGTAAACAACAGCCCATAACAGCAATGATTCACTACGCCCTCGACATTTATTTGTAAATGTCGGGGGGTTAAATCTAAAGGAAAGAAGTATTTACAAAAACGAACAAAATCTAATATAACCATACAGATATGCTAAGTAAAAAAGCCATAAAAATAAAGTAGTTATCAGACATAATGACTCTAACACTTGAACAGCAATTGACACTTTAATGTTTTTCAACTTTCATTACCGTGAAATTCGGTCAACTTCCGCAGTGCGCTAAATTCGTACTATGGTGCCCATCTACTTCAAACACATAATCGTGTGGTTCCAGTGAGGGTTCCACACTTTTCTGCGTATCACAAACAAGTGCATCTAATTTATTTGTTCCTTGATGGCATACGGATGATACAACCGTCAACCAAGCTGCGTTTACGTTCCATAATTACATCAACAGTAACTGTTTTTAGCGGAAGGGCTTTCATTTAACAAGTAATTTGCAAGTAGTTGGTTCCAATTTTTAAAAGTGTCTCGTAGGCCTACAAACATATAAACTACATAAGTTTTGAAACTTTTCGATTCATTATACCTATTACCAGAACATGATTAGCTATCTTTAGGTAGATCTTTCGTGTCGAAGATCTATAAACCCCTCAATGTGCAGATTATACTGCAAATGGAGTTCTATCGACATCTCATCAAATAGTAACGTGTAGTATGTGGTATTTTTGTTCATTTTGTTTACAGCACCTTTAACTGGTAAGGAGAATTCTTGTTGTCAACATTTTTTGTAATGTTATTCTTCCATCACAAAAATCGGTCTCCGAAGGTCACACATCAGCGTCTCTAAAATTTGTTCCCATCGCTGTAATTATGGTCTTGCCAAAACTCCAAATAGCGTATATCACAAACATAACTACATTTGTTATCAATGGCGACAATACACACTTTCGCAAAATTTTAATTAATATTTTTGCAAATAAATGCAAATGGCTGCGGCTTTTCCGATATAGTATGTCAGCTGTCAATTGTCAGTCTGCAAATTGACAAGTGACACATTTATATTAGGACTACTTGATTCTGACGTCACAGTCTTAAAATCAACATGCAAAAATGGCAAAAGCAGGTAAAAGTTATTTACCTAACGACTTTGGAAAATAACCGATTCGACTTGAGCATTTTGTTTGCAAGACGGCTGACAAGAGTTCTGCATTAGTGCGCATAAAAACTGTTTTTTTCTCAAAAAGTTAGGTACAATTTTTTTTCTAATTATATACACAATATTTGTTTCAAACCTTCTACCATATATTCGGCAACAAAGTATAAACAAAAGTGCGGGACAATCGTATTATTTCATTAGAAACAATCGAAAAACACCGATCTTTTATTGCGATGAGTGCAAAAAAGAAATAAAAGTTGCATACGAGGTTAGCTTAGATTGTTAACACTTTGTTGTTAACAATCTTATTGTTTTTATGACGCAACATAATTTTGTTTGTAAAAAAACTAACTTCATACGTCATCACTTAAGTAGTTTATTTTTTTTTCTTCTGTGGTTTGTGTACGTGCATAGAGTAGGTTTGTTGTCATTGTCAAAAGTGACATATCGCTTGTCAACTTTGTTGCTTTTGGCTTAATTGGTTTGGGATGTTCCGATTGGGCAATATTACTTATGCTTCTATAGCGTCTACCACGGGGGTGAAGCCTACATACAAAACATGGAAACAACTATAATTCTTACTGCACACCAGCCACGCTTACAAAGAGCGCAATGGTAAATATATGACCCAAAGTGAGATAGCTATATGGTGAGCGTGCAGATACGAAAACGCGCTATAGCATCGTCATACTTTATGACATTTTGTTGCTATTGTACTGTCATTGCGCTTTCATTTTGCTGTCATGTGTCATTTGTCAAGTAATTTTACCGCGATTTAAGCACGTTTTTTACTAATGTAGGTTATTTTTATTTTACAGTTTTCGCGTCGCGTACACGTTTCGTTTTTCGTTTAAGCAAATTCGTGGGGGCTGCCTCTGAAACCTAATTTATCAGGTGAAACGTTTTGAGATTCTTAATTCGGTGTTTGTTTCTTTTTACACGTTTTAGGTAAAGAATGGTAATGGAAAATCAATCTCCCATTAAATATTCCTGCAAGTATCCAGGATGCAACAATAAATACTATAGGCATCTTTCTGAAGGGTTGAAAAGAAACAAGCATTTTTTTCACTTTCCCAAAGGTTTCACGGATGCATGGAAAAGCTGCTGCAATATCCCGGTTGATACTTGCGTGAGACATTTTCTTGTTTGCGAAGACCATTTTGAAGAGGCTCAGTTTATACGAGGCAATAGACTACGTTTAGTACATGGGGCTTTACCAAAAATTTTTCGAACAGGTACAAATAAATCGCCACTTCAAGTAAGTGAATTAACGTGTCAAAAATTATTAGCGAGCATTGATTTTGTTTTCGTGTGACGTTAAAATCGATTATTGAATATGTTCAATCTTTTTTATTTCAGTTGTGTCTATATTGTGAATTCTAGTCTTAAGTTCAAATGTTATGTGAAGATTATGTGTTTAACTTATTAAATGTGTTATTACTGGGACTTAATTGTTGTATAAAATGTTTTTAATATCTAATATGTTTGACTGTGTAAGGTATTACTATGGTTTAATGTTGAAAAAATTTGTTAGTATCTATTTTTTGTAACGCTTTAATACTTGTACTTTTTGACTTTTTCTATTTAGCGTAAAAGCTTTGTAGGTATAATTCTAAAGTGGTATTCTAATTTGTAAACTGACAACATTGAAATTTTTTAGTTTCTGACTGTTAAAATACAAGTATGTATGTATTATACAAATGTTGTTTTATTTGTGTTTGCTGTCTGTATTTTAATATAATTATGATGTATTTGTAATGTTTGTTAACTTTCAATGAAATCTTACAGTAAATATTTTGTTTACTGTAATTTTTTATTGTAGTTAAACAAATATTGCATTTACATCAAAGTTCATTAAATTTTGCTTTTGATGCGCAGCCGCAGCATTAGGCGGTGATATCAACCTTAAATTACAAGATCTGTATTAGTAATAACATGTGCGCTTTGGCGGCCATAAATAGAACTACTTAATTTTGGAACACTCCACCGGGGGCAGTGCAGATCTTTGTTTCTAGTGATTACTTGGGGGATTTCATTTCTACCTGACTTAGTTATTCTATGGCGTCTACCACCGACTCTGCTACAACCACAGACACACCACTTGCAGGGTTGCCAACTCTATTACATACAGCGTTATTATTTGTATCAAGTAAATGTACCACATATACTTAATAGTGACCTTAGCTTTATTCAATTTTTCTTCCGTCTTAATTCATTAGGTTATATAATTGTCTTTTTCAGCTCCTAACTGTCCTTATTGACTACTTCTCATAGTCAAGTGTTTAAATGTTCTCTATCTTTTTTTGCGCACACCCTACACAATCGTTTTTTATCTATCAACCAATATTTATTTTTAATTGTTTCGGAAGTTTCTCATCATAAAGAATAAATTCTTTATCCAGATAATTTTTTTTGTGAATGTCAGTTTAAATGTCAAGCATAATTCATATCCAAGAAGAAACCACACCAAGACACTTTCTGACATCTTGATTTCTCTGACATGGTCGTGACACTGACATCTTCTGTGCTGACACTTGACAGCAGACATAACCTAACTTTACTGTAACGTCATCTGTTTGGCGTTTGGCGCTCAATAATAAATTTTATCACTATTTTGTTTACCTTCTAATAAATATGAAAAATGGTTCTAAAGAATCAACAAAGACAGCCAAAAAGCTCAAAAAATTAAAAGAAACTGAAGTATCTCCCCAAAAGAATGTTTTTCAATTTATGATGAGCAGTCGCCATAAAAACAATGGGCAAAGTTTATTATGTGCAGAAATAAGTATAAATGGTGATAGTGCATTTGAAGCGGATAAAAAGACACGAAACAAAAGAGGCCGACCTAAAAACCTGTCGGAAGTTAAAGACACCTTGAAGCGAAAACGAGAATGTGAGGATTTTGAGCAATTTGATGAGTCTTATGGTTTAACGGAAATATCCGATTTAACATCAAACTTTAGTGATGATGAAGCTCTTACAAAAAAGAAGCGTGCTTCCATAGCTCTTGTTTCTGAAGATGAAGTAGAAGCGACTGGAAAAGATTTAAGAAAAAACAAACGAAAGTGGAGGCTGAAAATCAAATTGCAAAATGTGGAAAATCTTGTCGAAACTATAATATCAAAGACAAATCAAGAGGAACCAATAGTGGCGAATGGAGACCAATCTGAAAGTGATATAGATGATGGAAATGAAGGGAATGATGATACAGATGAAAAGGAAGCAACTGCTGATAGATCTTCGCCTGAGCTTCTTAACACCGTTGATAAAGTTTGCATTCGCAGAAGTCTGAGATCTAGAAAATCTGTAACTAACTACTGTACATCATCAGATGATATGGAAGATGATATAGTTGGCAAGAAAACGAAAAAACATTCTAAGGTTGCGCCTGTTTTCCTAAAATCGTTGCCAAAGCCCAAAATAGACCCAAAAGTTGCTGAAGCGAAACGATTGTTTCTTCTCAGTGGTGTTCCGACGGTTTTAAGGAAGGAGTTAGAAAAACAGCAAAGGTATAAAAAAAATCATGTGTGTTTTATTTTTTCTGCTTTTTTATAATTCTGGAAATTGTACTATGATTTATAGACCATATCAAACTTTGTTTTAAACTATGTACTATGCGTTTATACATTATTTACATCTACTCTTGCTATGGAATGTTCATTTGTAAGTCGATGGACGACGTTTTGATTATTTGTAATAAACCTTATTTCTTCATTAAATTTTATAATTTTGTGGCTCTTCAAAACACTACAAATGCTTTCAAGAGCTTTTAATTTAATTTTATTAACGTGTTGAACTGTCGATTCATTAAATTAAAAGTCAGGTTAGATTAGATTAAGATGTCATCTTAATAACTGTCTCTTCGATTTGATGGTAAATGTACGTTCACAATTCAAAATTAAACTTTATGGCAATTGTTGACGCCAAATTTGAACAAACACTCGTGATTTAGGTAATGCAAGAACGATGGGATAACACCTTTATCTTTCAGAAACATTTTTTTAACCATTTTATTTAACCTGCTTATTTACAAATCTCGACCGGCTCTCAATAATGTATCGACATTTGTTCAAAAATTATTTACAACATGGTTTTGTGTAATTACTTGAAAAGAGTTTTCAGTAAGGCCATATAACGTTATTTAACTGGGACTAGTGTACACTTAACCATCTATATTTAATTTATCAATTAATAATTATTTATATATATATATTTTTCTATTTGCAGCTTAGAAACTAACCTAGAGGTAGCTTGTTTTCCATCCATAAGTCATATTCAGCAAAAATCAGACGATAATGTTTTTTGGACCCTCGAAAAACCTCAATTGAAATTGCTCAAGGAAACAAAATTTGAAATAGTTACTCCTAGACTTGTATGTTCTACTGACTTGTCTACGAGAGAAAGGACAATAAAAGACAAATTTATCCGATTAAGTAACATAAATGAAATAAGAAATATTATTAAGAAAATTAAAGCAGAACGTCCTGAATATCCAGTTTTTAAAATTTTCAACTCAATATGTAGCAGAAACGGTAATAAAAAACACGATATAAATGCAGAAGCTCAAAGTCAAGTAAAAACCTCTCCAAAGCGTAGAGGTCGGAAAAAGAAAATAAGTTTATCTAGCCTTGAGCCAGTTGTTTTAGATAGGGAAAACGAATGTGAAGAAAACATTCATTCTTTGTGGACAGAAAAGTACCGGGCGCAAACTTCGGCTGATATTGTTGGTAATTCTAAAGCGATTTTATCATTAAAAACTTGGTTGTCTAATTGGTGTCCTGTTTCGAATGGTCAAAAAACAACAAAACGTCTTTCTAATAGCGAGTCAGAATTTGAAATGGCAGATGGAGACAGCTGCGACAGTGCAAAGTTACGTAGCAATACAGTTATATTGAAGGGTCCTCGAAGTAGCGGAAAATCTTCGGCGGTTTATGCTGTCTGCACAGAATTGGGACTTAGTGTATTGGAAGTTAATGCATCGAGCAAGAGAACTGGTAAGAGTTTTTTAAATTGATAATTATTTTTAACTATTCACACAGTTTTACCAGTTTCCAAAAAGTTTGTTTATTAGATCTTGGAGAGCTCTTTCGACCAAGTGGTCGTCATCAGGAGATGAATATAACAGTTTTTTTAATTATTATATTTTTATATAAAAAGTACGTGTCACTATATTGGAACACGATGGACTCCTAACGATTTTAAGTTTGATTTGCACGTGTGCTATTTAATCCAACTTGAAAGATATGACAGCATACATCTCAATTTACATTCGCAATGTTATTTTATTGCAAATTATTTGTTTATTGGTCTATCTAATTCGTAAAACAGTTTTTTTCCTCCTACTGTTCTCTTTGAATAGTTTACTAGAGTGTAATATAACAAGAACCTTAGCCACAGCAACGCGTGGCCGGGCTTGCTAGTATTTTTAATTTTTACGAACTCTAGGCTTCTATACTTCTCTAGCTTGTTTTAGTTAATGCACTTTTTCAAGTAATCTTGTACCAACTAACTCTCCCAATTTTGCGACTTGCTTTTAATATTGTTTTTTAAAAAGTTTTTCTGTTACAGGAAAATTGTTGTTACAGCAGTTACAAGAGGCAACGCAATCGCATCAACTTATCAAGAAAGAAAATGATCTTACGAAAAAGAAAAGAAAAGAAACATCGAAAATGTGTGTCGTACTAATTGAAGATCTTGACCTGGTTTTCGAACAAGACGAGGGTTTTACTGCAGCTTTACAGCAAATTGTCACAACTAGTAAAAGACCTGTTATTTTGACAACAACAGAGGATCCGTCTAATGGTATTCAGAAAATTATAGATAATTATAAAGTTTTATATTTTGGGACACTAAGTAGTGTCATCACAATTTGGCTCCAAATTGTGTGTTTAGTGGAAGGCTGCTATTTTCGACCGGAAACTTTGCAGCACTTAATCAACTTCTATGAAGGTGATATTAGGCGAATTTTACTACAGTTGCAATTTTGGTTGAATTCGGACAGATACTTACATCAGATCTTAGATAATGATTTAAAATGTAGTCCAATTCCAAATCTACCGATGTATGAAAGTTCTTTAGACAATTTAGCTGCCGTAAATTATCCACTTGAAATCATATGGTGGAACTTGTCAGAGTTAATAGATTTACCTACTCTCGCAAATTTGAGACTGAAGGCGGTAGACGGATCTTGTACTACAACAAGATCTGTCAATAGTAAAGGAAACAAGAGTTTGAAACAGCTATTTGATATTTTTGAGAGCTTTTCTACCGGTGATGTTATTTGTGCAAAGCACAATCGCTCCTCTAAAAATTTGGACCGAAGATGGCGTACCAGAGCTACTGAAAGTTTGCTTTTACAAGAACAGAAATATAACTATCAAAATTTGTTTTTTGAGCGGGAGTTGACTGATCATATAGTGAGTTCAAGTGTAAGATTGTATAAGCCGGAAGGAAATCAAGAAAGTCTTTCATTAAATATAAATTTGGCAGTGCCTAGTCTGGGCGAACAAAAGTGAGTACCTTGTGCCATTATTTTTTATAGTTTTTAAACTCTATTTAAAAACGGTATACAAAAGCAATGTAGTGAATAAAATTAAGGAAGAGCAAAATCAGCTAAAACCTGATGGTCAATATTATTTTTGATGTGATATAAAACTTACCGATATTGATAAAGGGAATGTATCCACAAATTTTAAGAGTAACATTTTGTGTCTGTTGCGGACTTTCAAAAGAATTTTATTATTTTGGGATTAACGCAAACGTTAACCGTTCACCTAGAAGCAAAACAAAATCATTTTACTTCAAACTGAGTTTTCTATTTCACAATTAAATTAACAATCTGTTTTCATCAGATGTGTATAAGTTGAAAATGTAATTTATTAGTATTTCTTTCATACAAAGTGTCTGTATGGAGGACACAATGCTATTTTTTCTAAAAAAATTGTGGAGGAAATTTTTACCATAGACATGTTTTGCTTATTTTATATCTGTAAATAATTTAAAAGGTTCAACATTTTATACTACCGAGTGACTATAAATGAATGAAGCAAAAATTCAGTGGCCAGACTGAGTAAGTTGGTAATGCAACTTATCTGTTGTCAATGGTTTGTATTTGAGTTATGTCACAAAGTAAAGCTACGGAAAGTAAAGGCATTTTTGACATTTGTTTTAAATTTTTGTGTCATGTAGTAGAGCTTATTTGTTTTCTGTTGGCGGGTCACGTGCTCATGCGCAGAAGCTGTAATTGGTAGTTCTTTGATATTACTAACTAAACTAAAAACGTCAGCTAAATCTTAATTTTTTTACTTTGCTTGCTTGCTTTAATATAAATAGAACAACCTCAATACTTACAGCATATTAGCACAGTAATTTAATTTAGATTACATAAATTACATTAATTTAATTTTAAGCGGTTCAAAAGATGGTCGAATGTTTTCAGCGCTCACTTATTCCATCAGCTGTCAATGTTTGCGCAGATTAGTGACGTCACAGCCGCCAAGAGAAAACAAATAAGCTTTACATGCGTGTATCGCGGCAAGAATGTTGCCAACTAAAGAATTCAAATATTTTACCAACGTAAGAAAATAATTAAAAGTTACCATGTAGTTGACAGCTTTTTCTTGGAATTTCTTTTGTATAGACTAATTACATAAACTGAAGGTTAAGTTGCTTTTCAAAATTATTCTAAAGAAGAATTTTTTATTAGAATTTCAATAACAGTATTAACATTTATACCAATTTATTTTATATTCTACATTTTTTTTATATCAAAAAACTTGGCTTTGACATAACTAATTTTTCACGTTTTAGAATCTATAAATGTTAATATTTCAATTTTCTACTAAATGCCGTTATTAATCAACCGATTGATGAAGGCAACATGAAATTATCATAAGGGTGTTACAATATAAATGAAAGTTTAAAATAATATGTAAATCTTAAATGTAATATGTAAAGCTTAAAATAATATATATATATATAATCTGTTTTTTTGGCGTGTCAGTGACAAAATTTAAATTTTTTCACGACTGTGTTTGGAAAAAAAAGAAAAAATTATTTCAGTTGGAAAAATTGAAAAAAAAAAAACTTATTTCGAATCTGACATAAAATGACAATTTTTACCTTGAAAACTATTAAGAATTTAGTTATAACATTATTTTATGAAGTACATAAAATATGTGTGCTTTTTTCAAATTTGTCAGTTATGCGTTTTTTGTTTTCCAGATTTATTTCATTTTATTTTTCTAGTTTATTTTGCCGTTTATTATGATGCAAGACTTGCAAGGTTGCACTCTTTTGATTTATTTTGAAAAAGTATTTTTTTTGATAGAGAATAGGACGTTCAACCACCAAGCCATAATTGTACATACTGCTAACTTAATGGTCGTTAAACTTTACACACACTAGAAAAACAGATAATAACATACATCCAAACAACTTTAATAGAGATTCAGGTTATTATCTCTCAAACGTTTGGAAGTCCTTGTTCACAAACATTCCTTCGTCATCAACACAAAGCGCTTCCGCTTTCTCGACAGCTCGCTCTTTTGAATCCCCCCCTCCAGTCTCTTTTCTTCTAGCCAGAAATAGGAGAGGGGCTTCAAGCACGTGCTTGTAATGGTATATGTGGCGCTGGCAAGATTTTGTCCGCCAAAAACATCCTCATTAAACGTAGAGCCATTTTGTTAGTAATGTCAGACTAAATTATATTTGTATTTTTTTCAGGTGGCACTCGAAGCAGTCTCGTTATGAAGAAAATCTAGAAGCTGCGTTAGTAGATTTAGATTATTTAGAAAGAAAAGCAACTTCACTGGACTACATGCCTACTTTGAGAGCGATGGCGCGATCAGAACATGAACGAGCTATGCTTGGTACAAAAAGGCACAATAGATTTTTGCATTATTTAAAAGAACTTGATGTTAGAGGAGGCGAACCTACTTATACATGGGCATGTAATATATTTAGAGAATTTGATTAGTAATTGAATATTTTTTAGGTTATTGATTTTATGTAAATATGAGCACGTTGTAAGTATTGTGATTTTAAAATAATATTGCGAAATATATAAATTTTTATGAAAAAACATGTTTTTTTCTTACTGTGTTGTCCACTATACCCGTTAAATTTTATTGCACTAATTATAAAGTTTGACACTGGAAACCACAGTTATAAGTAAAAAAGACCGTTTTCTATTCAGGGTAGTACAAAGGTTGCTCATTCATAAACTAAAGCTCACTACACTTTGGGCTGTAAATCTTTCTTACCTTGGTTGCTCTGTGCCTCTTATTATTAGCAATAAAATTTACTGCCGGATATAACTCAAACGTTTCTACTATAAAATGTGTATAGTTTGGCTAAACATTTTGGATAATATAAAAATTATGTAGGTGGGTAGAGAAACATTAGTAATTTATATCACTGTCATTTATAATTATTAACTTGAAGAATTAGTTCTGGTTCCATTTTCAAGCGGTCGAAATGTTCCTCTTCAATTACGTAACGAACACAGTTTTTTCAACTTGACGGTGAAATTTAGTCCGACTAAAATTTTCATCATGGCCTATGGTGACTAGAACCACAGACGCATCTGTTGGCTACCAGTTTCATGTTAATTGGGGGTTGGCCTGTTGTAAAGTATTTAAAGAGGGAAAGTTGTAATCGCACTGAAAGTTTAGCTATATAAATATATACACTGTGTTTCACGAAGTTTGAACCCTGACAAGATACAGGTTGTTTTGTTGGAAAAACAAACGTTTGGAAACAAATAAATTTTTGTTTAGTTTATTTATCATTAATTGGAATAAAAACTTTTTAACAATAAATTAAACCTATCAAAAGAAACGAAATTTATTTTAAAGCATTATACAGCATTTTTTCATTTTTTAAAGTGAAATAATGAAGACCGGTGCAAATTACTGTATTGATTTACCTGTTTATACTTGCCTACCTAAGAGTTGTGACGGGAAAAAAATAGTCAACCTAACGTTTGCATATTCTATGGGCTTTATACTTTCGATTGGTATGGAGTTTGTCTAATAACCCAACCGGTGCAATGAATAAAAAAAACAATTTATTAATTGTTAATTAATCATATTCTGAAATGAAATGTTTTAGACAACCCATTTGCAATATATATATTATATTTAATTGCATATAAAATACTTTTCATCTATTATCCAGCTCGGTGAAGGTCGTTTTATAGTGGGATCTTAGACTATAACGGTTGATATATAAATCATAGCACTTTATATACATATTTTGAAAAGTATAAGAAATAATAAAATGCATTAAAAAAATTTTTTTTTGTGAACAGTCAGAAAAGGAATAGAATAAATAAAAATGATAACAAGAGAGAGAGAAAGATTAAACAAAAGAGTGAATAAAGTAGAGAGAAGAAAAAAAAATAATATAAAAGAGAAAAAACAAGCTGGAAGAGAAAGAAAAGCATGTAACTTAAAATTTTGAACAAAATAAGTTTATTACATGTTTGAAACACAGTATGTGAAACAATAAACATCATTATTGCAATTAAAAATGAAAATCTAAAGGATTTTTTTTGCTGTGACAATGAATTACTTTGAAATGCTGATCAATATAATTATATTGATATTATTATTTTGTTAATAATTTGATTGGAAATTGCGGTATTGACATGCAAATTTAACAGGCTCGTGATATGCCATTATGTCATGTAAGGTAATGTTATGAGCATTGTCACGTTTAGTGCAGTTACTGGTCCGACTATGATATAGAGGTTTCGAAAATTATCATCTTGTTCAATAATGAACTCTTACTAAATCGTTATATTGCGGCATGCATATCAATGATATCTGCGTTGAAACAAGCTCAATGAAATATTGAAAAATACCTTCATATTTTCAGAATATTAACGTTACAAGTATTTAAAAATCTAATAACTAAAACTAAAATTGCAAAATCGGTTATATCTCTGTAATTAAACAAAACTCGTTTAAAAGCTTAAAAATTATATAACACTTCAATTTTAAATTAGGGCTGATTGAAATGAAATTGAAATCCAGCCAACATATGCAGAATGATGTTCACCCTTATTGATATTAAAGTCGATTCTTCGGTTGGAGGGGTTAAAGCGATCAAATTGGAATTGAATCGCAAATTAAAAATTAACTAACTTATTAGTGATTTAGTGAAGCAATCACTACTCATCCAGAATTTCAATTTCACAGTAGTGTTTTTCGTATGTTATAGTCGGAATAATGAATATATCGTAGATCTAATATTATTCTGCAAGCTTTAACGTCACAGATTACCTCAGAGTGTACATTTAGACCGTAATTTGCAGATTACGTATCCCAATATAAGTCTTAAAATCCTTTTTACTAATAAACCTTTAATCTAGCTCCTAAAACTGCCACACTTAGTAAAATTTAGTATTTTTCATTTTGATACCCGCTTGACTTTTTAGGTCACAAGATCCTTCATTCTGTTCTGCGAATAGCTCAATATTAAATTAAACATTTGAAAAAGAACTGGAAAACTATAAAACTTTTTTGTCGAAAAAAGAAGCTTTGATTATATTACTTACGGTTTAAAAAAAGTTTTAAGCTGTGCATTAATTATTTTAAGAGAGTTAATACAATGAAAAGCATTTTCAAAAGCTCTCAAGTTTTAAAAAAAGTCTTAAACTGTGCATTAATTATTTTAAGAGAGTTATTTATTTTAAGAGAATTATCAATGAAAAGCATTTTCAAAAGCTCTCAAGTTTAAAAGTTGATTTTATTTTATGTATTTTTTTTTTTCAATGTTAACATAATTACTAGACATTACATATTACCAACCATCTCGTTAGTGAAAAAATATATTTTTTTTCTTATCTGAAGTTAAAACAGCAAAGCAATCAATTTACGTCATAAACTAACTGTGTCGTCACCTACATCTGCGTTTAAGAACATTTTGTCAGAATTATTGCAAAAATGCCACTTGTTTGTGACTGATCTTCAAACATCAACATTACTAACAACATCGCTTGCTTTATTCTTGTTTAATATAATAAATCGAAACGCAATTAAAATTTTTTACATGTTTTGTTAAGGATCAATATCTGCGCATAATAAAGTAATCTCTTAAAAAAATAGCAATATTGTTCTCGGATCAATAAAAAATTAATAAAAAAAGAACAGAGAAAACATAATCTCAATAGTTCTTACACTTTTTAAAATATGATTGATTTAAGCAACAAACTATAGTTTATGATTAATCTTCAAGCTCTCTATTGGTTCAAATGAGTTATTATTTTGTCATAAACGTGCTTTTTGTTGAAATTATGAATTTTATTAGATTCTAAAGTGATTTAACTCTTTAATTCTTTCAGATAGACTATATAATTTTGATTTATTTATCAAAGAGTATTTTATTTTAGCATATGAGTCATTTTAATTTCTGACTTCTTTTGATTTTGTGAAAGAATTTTTTCTTTTTTGATTTTTTTTTAAATACTGATCTTTAAAGCCAATTGCTGTGCTTAAAATAATCACTAAGAAAGCAAACCAGATTTTATTTATGGCACTCTTGTAAATTGAAGATTTTGTGAGTGTACCGGTTCAGTTCTTGAACCGATTTTGCTTTTTTATTTATAAACACTATCACAAGCTTCAAAGTTAACAATAACTCCTGTTTCTTTGCTGATGACATAAGAATCATCTCGTCTAATTCAGATATAGTTTTTTTACAATTTCTAATATCATTGACTCTAATATCCAATTTTGCTCTATTTTGCTCTTTGTTTCGGCTTACTTTTTTTTGAAAAGTTTTAGCTTAAACTTATTTCTTTTCATAATTTAGTTGTAAAAAAAACCATATGCTGTAATTTGTCCTACAGAGTAGAAATTTAGACCCTTCTTCCTTAAATGTAAATTACCTTAACTTTTTTTGTCTTATTTATTGTAAAATCCGCTTATTTTATTTAAAAAACCAAGCTATAGCTACCCTATAAAACATTTTATTCATAATCTGCACCTTATCATTAAATCTGAAATAACTGAAAATTTCATCAATGTCAGTTCTAAGAAACTTTGAAGGGTAGATAGATATTAGGAGCACCAACTCTGTATTACAAAAGTGTCTTCTGAATTTCAGAAAATAAGGATGGCGTTGCTGGAGGAAAGGTCCGTTTTTTAAAGAAAGGGCCAAAAGTAGTTAAGACTAAAACCGCCAAATTAAGAAAGAAAGATGAACATCTACTAGTGCCGTAGTGCCTCTTTATTTTTTAATATTCTGTGGCCACTCTTTGAGCCAAAAGCCCAAATGTGGTTGTACTTCTTATCTCTACCCTCCAGATATCTAACTATGTATATATAGCGATTTAGGTCAGTATTCATATTACAGTTGCAAACTATCGAACGTCGCTCGTCACTTTTGATTGGGACAGCACAAGAAAATTTAAATTTTAAAATGCTTTAAATTACTTATAAACATGTAAATATTTAGTTATCGGAAAATATATTGAAGTCCGTTTTGTAGAAAGAATCTCTCAATTGGTGCGTCAATATTGTAGAAAAGAATTCCCAATCGCAGCCTCTCTCTGGTTACCTAACGAAAGTATACGTGATCAAGCTCTTTGAACAGATGGAGACGTACAAAGATAAGCTTCCTTCATCTCTGTTTCAACTCTCTGTGTGATTAATTATGCAAAACCTATTCCTGAAATCCCATCTGCTTTGCTCTGCAAAGACTAGACGACGCTATTGATTTTTGCTTCAGGTAATACTCTAAGCAAAGTCTTGAAGGCCATTAATTTCATCTCTTTCGGATGATGCGTTTTTCGAGTACATGTGGTGGTCCAAATTGAAAATTAAATTCAATGTACCATGAAATTGTTGATACGAATGTTCAATTTGAAGTAGCTTCCAGAGTTTAACGGTTTTATTATTTGATTTAGAGAGAAAATTATGTTTAAACGCGAGCTAGGATTTAATCTAAAGATTTAATGCGTGTAACTGGTAACAAAGCTACCACAGCAAATCAAGGTAATTAAGACTACGAAAAAACAAATTTGAGATCACTTGATATAAATTTAATGTAGGATAAGAAAGCACAAACAAGAAGAAAGAGTATGACATAAAATGTACACACTAAAATTAAAAGCTTAAAAATCTATAATTTAAATAATTTGTTAAACAGTTGTGATCAACTGTTTAAACGGCTTTTCCTTTTGTTTATATTGTTAGACAAGTTTTTAAGTTAATGTTATATTATTCGTTGTTTGAGTTTTACGAGTAAATTTTGTATTACTTGATCAAACGGCTATAAACACGTTAACAGTTTTGATAAATGACAAAATTCTTGTTTTTAAATTAAACAATTTTTTTTGGTGACACAGCTATTATTATGATTGAGATCAGCTTTAGAAAATGGTTTTTTAAAAAACCATTTTCCAAACCTTTGACAAAATCGAATGACCATTTTGAAAAGAAAGTTTATGAAAGAAATTTAAATAGATAGATAAAAAATTTAAGAAGCTTTAAATAAATTGAAAAAAATTGAAGCGTCTGTGACAAAAATCTAATAAAAAATTACAAAAGAATAAGTCAATTTAAAGATTTTTTTAAGTTTTAAATTAGTAATTAAGGACATAAAAGTATGTTCCTAACAAAAATTATATAGTTCACCAAAATTCATTATTCGATTACTATTCATTTTGCAAAAAAATTGAGATGAGAATGGTAATAAACATACCTGGCATGTAAATGACTTACATGCCAGGATGTACATTAGAAAAATTGACAACGTTTAAAATTCTAAGAAACAAAAAAAAATACTGGCCTAAAACTACTTGAATAAAATTTCAGGTCAATTAACTATTACCTAAAATAATCCAACGTATTTCTTACTCCTAGAGGCCAGTTTTGGGCTAAATATATCTTTATGGGCGCGTTTTTTCACTTTAGAGTCTTAGTTAAATATTAAAAAAAAACAAATATCGGCCATTTTTTATATTCAAAGGCAGAGTTTCTAGTAATCCCATTATCTGATTATTATCACATTAAAAAAAATCGTATTTTAAGTATTAATTGTTTTATTAACATTGTAAATCATTGTATGCTAAGCACTTTTCTATTTTTCCTTCTATATTATTTTGCGCGTTGAAGCAAACAAACAAATAAAAATGGCGCTAACTACAAATAAAAATTGTGATTAATCTAAATATTTGCGATAGCTTTGGCTTTCTGCAACAAATAAAAATAGGTGACAATCGGTACTATAAGCTACAAGTCTGAAGCTATAAGAGTTGCAAACATAATAATTTTTCAAGCGAACATTTACTGGATTTTTTCACCGACAGTAGTGTGTGCCTAAAGTATCTACGACGCATCTAACCGATTGAGCGTCAAACTAGAAGCTGGAATTACTGTCGTTATACGCAACATTTATCGCGAACCAAAAATTGTATGTCTTGACTGGTTATGATATTGATGATAAGTTGTAGTCAGCTCTTGGACTATAATTCAAAATAAACAAATGTAAATTTTCTTATTACCAAACTCAATGCATATGCTCCAATAAGAAACTCATGCGAATGAGAACTTTAAGTCAATTGCACAAATTTACACTAAAGCAGCAAAGATTTTGCAACTGCAGCCAATTATGTTTAATAGGTGTTTACTTAGTAAATGATTTCAAAGTGCACGACGAGGTTTTACCGTTCGAAATTCAGCAATAATTGAAGAGTTTTATTAATCAGGCTATATCAATTAAAAAAAAATGACTGAAAAAACAGAAAAACCCTACTGTTATCCAAAATTTACATTTATATTGTATGTGCCAAATGCTTTTTGCGATACCATATTTATCTGCAAGATCAAACACACTTAGAAAAAAGGGGCTTTAAAATTATGCGGCCACAGCCTTAAAAGTTTCGGTTCTAACTATAAGCACCTAAGGAATATCCAGCTTCTTTGTCGTTTCTTTACAGAAGGAGGGCGTTTGTGTTCCTACATCAAATATACATCATAATTCCAGGCTTTGACGTGTCGTTATATAAAATTTAAGTATAAATCGGCTATAAAAACAAAGGACTGATTATTTTCTCAAACTTCTAGTTTTATTAGAAAGGTTGAACTTTGTTATTTAAGAATGAAACACAATATCATTTATATGACTACCGGCAGTACCCCATCCGATCAACTCAATTTTTTAGTACATTTTTTATTGTTTTGGCTCAAATCTATGCAATGGCAACTTCGATTTCATGTTTCAACGCTTCAATTGCCTCTGGATGGTTTGCCTAACATGTATCTTTAATGGCTCCTTACAGAAAATAATCTAAAGAGCATAAATCACTGCTTCTAGGTGGCCAAATGACATGACAATTTCGGCTGATTATACGATTTTTAAAAACAATGCGCAAAATATCGATGGTTACGTTGGCCGTGTGACATGAAACTCCGTCTTGTTGGAACCAAATGTCGTCCATATCCTTCTTTTGAATTGTTGGAAATACTTATTTACTATCATATACAGTGTGTGCCAGGATTGATGTTACAAGAGAAGTCATAGACTAAAAACTTTTGAGTTTTCTTTTGAAATTGTGAGATTAAGGTCAGTTTAGTGTGAAAAAAATTTTAAAAATATTTTTAGTTTTTGACAAACAAGTTCTTTCACTCGAAGAGAAAACTGCAATTTTTTTTATGTAAAGTATTATTTTTGTTTTTAGTACAGCAAAATGTTACTAAAAAAGATGTTTAGAATAAGAAATTATGGCTCTATACAAAGTTTGAGAAAGATTAATTTGATTAATCAAAATTATTCTATTTTGATTAAACCGTTTTTTTTATATTAAACAAAATCTATCCTCACAAACTCAACTAACAAAATGTAATTGAATTGTTCCACAATAAATTATATATTCAAAATAAATTATATTTTCTGCACACCTTTCTATATGATGTCTGAATTGTGTATTTGTTTTACACCGTTTCTTTCTCTTTCTTTCAGTATTTCTCTACTGTGAGTATCGGCTGAGAGTAAACCAGTGGTTTAAGGCGACCCTATAAAAACAAAATTAATATTGTAAGTTCTCTAGGGCTTGTTATCACCAAAGTTATCTATTCAGCTACCCGTGCTGCCAGGGCATCCCTCTTGCTGGAAATACATTGCTTGTCTTTCTATCAGTGATAAGTCATGTAAGTACTTTTCTCCGAGTTTTTTAAGTAGCTCTACATAAACATGCTGATTTAACCGTCCCTCTATGAAGAAAAGTCTAATAATGGCCAAACGATATGAATCGGCACACCACACATTCACTTTTTGGTAATACTGTATTCTACAAAACTGTCTTTATTAAAGAATTTTTGAAAGCGATTACTGTATTTTTAGTTGAGTAGTTTAAGATAAACAAGAATCTTTGATAATTTTGGCAAACTTTCTCGTTCAACCGTCGTTTAAAGCCTAGATATTAGCAATAGTAATAGTATCGCACTAAATCCGCAAAATATTTAACACAATTTATAGAAGCAAAATTATCCGTTAAATTGATGCAGGAGCAAATACGGGAATAATTTTCTAGAACAAAATACATTTTTTAATCAAATAAAATTTTTTCTATTCAGATATTCTAGCTTTCATAGGTTTGAGTTTGTTAAAATTAAAATCGTAGCCAAAGAAATCAGCCGATTTGCTTATGAGGCAACAACAATAAAAGCTTGAACACGAACGCCCTCCATCTATAACCACACGACACCAAAGTTCAAAATTATTATACCGTGCGTTCATAAACTATTTAGATGAACGCCTGCTGTGCAATTTAGCTTAATAGGTCAATATATTTTTATTGTCGTTGATAGTATGATCGAGCCGTCAAACGTCAAAAATCATCGAATAATACACGACACGCTTGATCTGAGTATGAACTAAATCAAAAAATCGTGGGCTCATAAATAATTTATGATCCCACAATGTTGGTTTTCAAATATGAAGATTTTAACTTTGACACAATTGGTACCTCATAAGCACTCGACAATAATTTGTTTTAATGCAATTTTTACTGGTCTATTTTATGACAGAAGTTTACGTTGCGCATAATTAGTGTTATGCGCTGACCTAGCTAATCCATGTTTTAATAAATTTTCTGAGACTTTTGATACTCTTTTCCATTGAAGATAAGCTATTGCCGACGATATCATCTTATTTGTCTTTTTAGTTGAGAAATAGCACAACCGACTGCTGCTACCAAATGGTGGCAGCAGTCGGTGGGATCAACATGAGGAGAATCTATGGGCGTGTAAGAAATAGCTACGCGTTAGATTAGATTAGATCGAGAAGGGGTCGTTTGGCGCTTTCCACCTTACAGAACTGCGACCAAGTTGATCTATTGTTCTCAAACCCTACGCTCCTAGGAATTCTAGGCTTTTTGTAAAGCCAAGTATATTCCTAAGTGGCTGGTTTTTGACTTCGGCAGGCGTTAGTCTCGCACTGTCTAAGTAGGTCAGCCTTTGGGACGCTAACGCATCGCAATTACAAGCAAACAATTTAGTTTAAACCAACACACATTCTCCATACATAAATCTGTTCGGTAATTAGATTAGACTAAAAATATACCCTATTTCTAATCTAATCTAATCTAGATATCTATAAATCGGGATACATCCCACGTGACTGGCTAAAATCAACTTTTATACCTATACCTAAAAAACCCGGAGAAAGAAAGTGCACAAAACTCCGTTCAGGATTTAAAAATCGTACAGAATCTCTACGGCAAGTAGCATCGGTTAAACTAGAAACATGCACCGTACCCATGACCGTACCTATAAAGTGTGGAGTTAGACAATGGTGTGTTTTTAGTCCCATGTTCTTTACTATGTACTCAAAAGTCATTTTCTTAAACGCTTTAAACGAGGCGGAAGACGGTGTAAAAGTCAATGAGAAACTCAGAAACAGTTTAAGATATGCCAATGACACAGTGATAATCGCAGACAGTTCTAAAAAGGTGCAACGCCTAATGGACAGCATATCGGTTTCTGGAGACCAAATGAGACTGAGGGTTAATATCTCAGAAACAAAGATTATGCAAATAAAAGGACTTGAATCCTGAGGTAGAAATTAGATTCCGTATAGAGCAAGCAAGAGCCAACTTTATAAAATGCGGAATCTATTAACTGATAGAACACTTAATTTAATCAGAAGATTTAACTTAGTTAAATGTTATGTGTATTTCGCGTTACTGTATGAAGATGAGGTCTGGACGCTAAAAGTTAACAAGCTAGAAGCATTTAAAATATGGAATCGAACAATCTTTAAGACCATAAAAAAGCGAAAAACTGTCTACCTTGACCATATCATAAGACAGAACAAATACAGTTTCCTGCAACTGATTATAGAAAGCAAGATTGAGAAAAAAGGTGATCATGGACGTTGGTAGTGCTTTTGGTTGAAAAACTTAAGAGATTACATAGGCTTAGACTCAAACTTTCTGCTAAGATACGCCCAAGAGACGAGTTTGCCAGAATTGTTGACAATTTTCATTGAATGGAGGAGGCACTTGAGCTGAGCAATTACAGAGTATGTGCTCAGCGGTTTCACTGAGCAATTCACATAGTCTGCAGTTCTCATTGTTTACCAGACCCAGCTTTTTAAGGTGATACCTCACTAAGCAGTGTCCAGTAAACAGGCCTGCAATGATTCTTATCTCGTTCTTTGATAGAAGAAGAAGCTCTTTTGCATTCTCTGGCGAATATTCGATAAATTTCTTTGCCTGTCTTTTAGTTGTCAATTCCCACCTAAGGAATTCCGTCCGTCCATGCAATTTTGTTAGTCCACAGAACGGTTCGGGGTCTATTGGGGGAGCTTTCCAACCTGCTCTCGCTAGTTCGTCGGCAATTTCGTTTCCTTCAATTCCTTCATGACTTGGTACCCAAATAAGGGCAATCTTGTTGCGCATTGCTAATTTTTTGAGGGACTGTCTGCATTCCCAGACTATTTGAGACTCAGTGTTATTTGCATTGGCAGCTCTTATGGCCGCTTGACTGTTAGACAGAATACAGATTTTTTTGCCTTTAATACGCCTTTGCAGACATTATTGGGCAATTAGATCTATAGCAAGTGTCTCAGCTTGTATAATTGAGGGTGTGCTACCTAAGGCTATTGTTGCCCGATATTTTGGACCATAGATCCCTATGCCTGTCTCTTTAGTTGTATTTGATCCATCTGTGTACCAGATGAAGAAGTTCACGCCAATTTGTGCGATTTGACTTCGAGCCGCATGACGGTCAGTAATGACTAGCTACGTGTTAATCTTTACAATCTGTTTCAGGAGTTTTTGAAATTTTCTGCTCTTCATGGGCGTCTTATTAAAATTCGATCATTATTCTTAAAATAATTTTCCTAATGTTTTTGCGAAAATAACGCAAACTGAAAACCACACGAAATTTTTTGTATAAGTATCGTTGACCATTGAAATGTGCCAACCGAAACCAAGAATATACAATTCTATATCTTTGCGATGGCCGTGGAAGCGACTACATGAGTTACTGATTCTAAACTAGCTGGTAACTTCTGCTCCATTTTGTATTGAGCACAAAATTTGCGCTTATGAACATACAGGCTAATCTACATTAGCCTGTACTTACTGGTTGATTGTGATGTTGACAACATAACTTTTATAATCACTTGAGCGAAAATGTTCACCGATAAAGGAATATAGCAAGCCGTTTTGCACTCAAAACATGGGTTTTCTAATAGCTGGTTAATTAGAAAATTAGCAGTTTACATAAGAATTAACTCAAACAGTGTTAAGAGTTTAGTAAAAAAAAGCTATGAAAACATCGGGCAAAATTTTGTGTCAAAGTTTTGGATCTAATTTAATGACGTATTACTTATATACTGAATTGTTAAATTTTCGAAAATTAACTCGTTTGCAACTGTTTAGCAGTGCTGCTTTTGCAACACACTTCAAAATTTTTTGCACTTGAAAAATTATAGAAGGCTAGAAAAGCAATGTTTAGGGATGAATGTAAACAAACCAGAATTGTGTTTGCTCTTAACAACGTCCACTGTGATTCTGAGTTTGTTTCTTTCATTATCCCAGTCTCGTAATGGCGGATATATTATTTGCGATTATTAGGCTACTGAATTTTCATTGCGGTTGATGCTCAATAAATGTGTGAATTCGGATAACTGTTTTAAAAGGTTCAACACGACTATCTTATCTACCAACCGATTAATTATTGCTGAATCCACACCGCTCATTTAGTTTGTCAATGGTATGCAGAAAACCAAATTGAAAATTTACCATGACCCTCATATAGTCCTTATTTATATTAAATAGAAAATATATTGGCATGATTGATGAAATTTACAAGAATTTTTGGCACAGAAATCAGAAAGAATTGTGAAAAGTCATTGAAACAGCTTAAACAGATTTGAATTTTCAAAAAAGTATGTGCTGAAATTTAATTCAATCGATGTCTAAACGATCAGAAAACGTGATTGAAAAAAATGCAGCTAATAAATGATACTAGAAACTTAGCCTTCTTTTTAATTAAGTATTGTAGATGCAAGACATGTATTCTCCGGCAATAGAACTGGTCAATTCGTTTTTTTTATATCGACGACATTACTCATCACAATTTGTTGACTGGCTGACTCGTTCAATTAGTGTGAATCACAAAAATGGATTTGAAATTTGTCAGTCTATCGGTTGTTGTTAAAATCAAGAAAAATAATTTAATTTTTTTATTTGCTTTTTATTAAATTGAAATTTCTTTCTTTTTTTGTAAATTAAGAAAAATATAATATAATTATGTTTTAAAGCGAGGAAAATAAATATTTTATTTGGTAATAAAATATATAAACAATATTGCGATACTTATCTGTTAAAATACATAGAAACACACAAAAAATAATTTTATTTCATACTGTACTGTAATATTGGTGTAGTCGATAGTAAAACACATTTTTACGGTACGGTAGAATTTTTACGGAACTCATAGCTTCCTTATCAATTATTTTCACTTCATGTTGCTGTCGCCATTTATTAAATCCCTTGTATTTTTTATTGTAACGCTTCTCAGACTTGAGGGGAATGAGTTTTGCTGTAGCTGCTTTACTTTTTTCTAAAATTTCGTCAGAATTCTTCATATTTTTATCACACATTTTTACTTTTTCGACTGATCGCAATTGTAAACAAACCGCCCTACCGTTCATAGCAACCCCGCTAACAACGATAATTGTCCATTTTTGCTTGACGCACGTTTGAACAATAGTATATTTCTTTATTAGGCGGAGAAGTCATACTTTTTGTAACTTTTGTTAATGAAACTACTACAGATGAAGCACAAAAAGTAAGACTTCGCCGACGTATAAAGAACGCTATTTTTTCTTCAAACGTAAAGAACAACAATATAATAATTACAACGCTTTATTTTAATTTGTTAGTTTCAAAAAGAGTGCTTTGAATTTAAACTGAAGTTTCCTTGACAACGCTCCAAACAACAGCGAAAAAATTTCACATTTTGCACGTTTTAACAATAATTGGTAAGTAATTATTGTTTTATTTGATTTTTACACTTAAATTTTGTTTAATTTTTTAGTCCGCTATGTTTGAAAGTAGTGACCAAACGAAGGCAATTAGTGAAATCGCAAAGGCAGCTCAGAAGGCAACAGAAAACCTCGTTCCACGAAAGTTCAAAAAACTTTATGAACTAGCATACAAGAAATTTACTAATTGGTGCGCTAAGAGTAATGTGATGGATTACTCAGAAGATGTGTTGCTGGCGTACTTCTTGCATTTATCAGTAGATATGAAAATGAAGAGTTCGACTTTGTGGTCACAATATTCGATGTTACGAACCATGCTAAGTATCAAAGATGGTGCAGACTTGGCCAAGTACTTGAAGCTTCGTGCTTATTTAAAACAGCAAAATAAAGGCTACATTCCGAAGAAAGCTGATGTCTTCACAAAAATACAATTTGAGGAGTTTCTAGAGAATGCACCCAACGAACAATATTTAGCAATTAAGGTATTTTGCAATAATATATATATATTATAAACATTGTTATTATAAATTATGTTTTACAGACTGTTTTCTTGTTTGGAGTAGCAGGGGCGTGCCGATGCGACGAACTTGTGAATATGAGAGTTGAGGACGTCGAAGACCTAGGCTCGTTGATACATGTGAAGATTCCCTTTAATAAAACAGAGAAACCACGGTCTTTTGCTATTGTCGGAGAACGTAATATTAACATATACAGGAAATATGTTAATTTGAGACCAAAAGACATGAAGGAGGATCGTCTTTTTGTGAAATTTCATAACGGGAAATGCTATAAGTCAGTTATGGGCATTCATAAAATTGGAAGCGTAGCAAAAGATGTAGCTTTATTTTTGAAGTTGCCAAATTGGAAATTATTTACTGGACACTCCTTAAGGCGAACGTCAGCCACAATATTTGTAGATTCTGGGGGAGATATCACCGGTCTGAAACGTCTAGGCGGATGGAAGAGCACATCGTGTGCCGAAGGTTATATTGCAGACTCCATCAGCAACAAAAATGAAACCGCTGGAAAAATTTTGATCGCTGGCACCTCTTCGCCACTAGTTTTACCTTCAGAGTCCGTCGCAAGCAATGTTTCAGCAACTAGCGTTCACGTTTCTTGTGATTCGGGGTCATCAGTTGCATCAAACGGTTCTCATTTTAAAAATGTTAGTAATTGCACATTTAATTTTTACTATGGTGGCAAATAATTAAGTTGTTTTTTTATAATTCGTTAATAAATTCATGATATTAATTTAATGTTTAGTTATTTATTTACAAGAAAATAACAAAAACGCAAAAAAATTTGTAGCGGCAGAAAAAGTACTTTTTCTGCCGCCGGCGGAGAAGTGAAACTTAAACTATGGCAACCTAATTCAAAAATGACGTACTTCTCTGACGTTTGAAGAAAAATGGATTTTTGGTTCTTCTTAATAATAAAATTGTGAAAGTGTTTCAGTATGAAATAAAGTACGTTACGTTATTCGTCCGGTACTAGGATATTACGTACTCATTGCGCAAACAAATTCTCACTCGGTCGCCTCGTCCGAATTAATTGCTTATTCGTCCGTAATATCCGTCGTACCGGACTTATAACGTAAATAACTATCCTCGTCTTTTAACAAGTAAATGACTAAAGCCGTAACTGTACGTGGGATTGACTCAGTGCACCAGGGCAACAGTACACAGCCGAATACTGTTCACGTATATGCAATGATCCACTGCTTGTTTGGATAGGTAATTAAGCAGTGAAAAACCACCGCCTCATTATTTATTATGAAACATTTTAAATTAAAATTTTTATCTATAATTAAATATTTATAATATATGTAAACTATTTATCGACAAGACTTACTGAGGTACTGAAGACTTTCTATAATAACAAACTCTCTATTATTCGTTTTTGGTAAGTGAATACATTTCATTAAGTGGTTATTGAAACAAATTATTTTTTTTAGTTTAAATTTTCTTGAATTAATTGAATAGACGAATAAATAATCAATTATATTAAAGTCAATATTCTAAATTTTTGATTTGTTACTTGTTTTTGAAAATCAGCTGTCAGTGTCAAAAAATAATGTCAAAAGGAAATTATTAAGAATAACTCAAATACTTTTTAGATTTTGATCAAATTTATTTAAGACCACACAAAAAGCGTTAGGTTTGAATAAAAAAAAATTATTAAAATTAGTTTACCTGAAAAAAAAACATTGAAAAATTTAAAATTTTTTTTTTTAGAAATTGGTTAATAGTTTGCTTTTGTTTGAATTACGATAATAAATAACGTAGTTGTAACGTAACATACTTAGCCATGATAACCAAAAACCAAATTGTCAAAAACAAGAAGCTTTTTCAAGTTAGTTAAAAAAATTGCACGTTTTAAGATTGCAAGTTTAAAAAATATTAATAAAAAAGTTACTATTTAGTAGTAAAGACGATGTGCCACTCCACCATCAAACAGCTACAAGAATTTAACTACCTATAACAAACACGACGTTAAATTTGATGTATTTCTTCTTCTTATAGTGCCTATCCGGTCCGGATGTTGGCGATCATTCTTTTTTTTTTTTTTGAATGATTGTTCTAGGGAAATTTTTTAATTGGAGTGGTTTCCCTTTGCCTTCTCCAATTTTGCTGGTAGCAGAGCGTGGTTTCGAGAACCACGGACCTCTGAGTTATGGGCCCAGCACACTTCCACTGCGCTAGTGGAGCCTAGAGTTGATGTATTTGCTAACGTCAAATTTAACAGCGTTTGAGGTGCTGGGCATATCAAACAGAGAAATTTAAAAGCTGATTCAAAAAAAGAAAACTAAGCTGTGCAGTTCTAAGTAAACACGAAATAAATAAAATCGTTAAAATGTGCGATGAAAACACGCATGTTGTTTTTATTACTTTTTGGATAAAAAGAACAACGAAGCTGCTAGTACTGGTAGCTTTAGTACAATGCAGATTCCGCAGAAAAACCTGACATAAAAAGCAAACAATTTAGTTTATACCAACACACATTCTCCATACATAAATATGTTCGCTAATTAGATTAGATTAGAAATAAGGTATGATATCTATAAATCGGGATACATCCCACGTGACTGGCTAAAATCAACTTTCATACCTAGACCTAAAAAACCCGGAGAAAGGAAGTGCACAGAACTTCGATTAATCAGCTTGATAAGCAATGTGTTAAAAGTGTTTGTAAAAATCATCCATAGACGCATACGTAGAAAATGCGAACAAAGAGATGTAAACAAAGAGCAAATGGGCTTCCGCAAAGGAATAGGCACCAGAGAGGTCTTGTTTGCACTGTATGTCTTGTTGCAAAAATGCAGAAACCAGCGAAAGGAAATGTGTATTTGTGTTTTACTATAGATTATTACACATGGGTCTTTGACTGTAAAAATTACACCACACTATTAGAACTGCTGGAAAGAAAAAGTGTTGATGTTCAGGGTTTAAAAATCGTACAGAATTTCTACGGCAAGTAGCATCGGTTAAACTAGAAACATGCACCGTACCCATGACCGTACCTTGTAACGGTTGAATTGCGGCACACGCCAAAAATTACGATAAATAAGCGCCTTCTTGCCATTTTGCGGTAAACTACTCATTGCATGACGCTAGTTTGTGCACTATCGAATTTGCTGTCATCGATTTAGTCTAGAACTGCAAAGACCCGACACCTGTACAACAATTTATGTCTTTCGAGTAACTATCTTTTCTGAACACCCTGTATATAAAGTAAAGCAAACTAATTCTTTTTTTTTATTGGTCAGGAAAAAAAAACCAGGTAGTTTTTAACAGATAAGAAAAGAATCATTCGATTGAAAAGCAGAATTTACCAGATTTTTAAGCGGGAAAAGTACCGACTCTATATATAGGAGTGGGAATAGCGTCTATGTTTCACTTTAAGTCCTAGAAGCAACGGTAGTGTACTCTTCTACGTCAAATTAATCAGTCGAATAAACCCGATAGTGGGTATTATGTGTGTTCACGACTTTTTTGACAAGAAAATTGGTACGGCTTTGAAGCCACGTTTTGATAACGACTTTACCATTTTCGCGATTACGTGACGTTAGAAGGGGTAAGTTAAACAATCTCATTAATTCCACCACTAACGGTCTTGCTTCGCGGGTCATTTAGGACGAGTCTAGGGACAAGTCTAAGGACAAGTCAAGAGACGACTCAATTGCGGTACTCGATCTCTTCCTCTTGTTATCCTGCTTATTACGACAGAGGTTCGAATGAGAAAACCACTGCAATAACAACCATCGTCAGCGGGATCAGCAGATAAGGTTAGTTCAAGGTCTATGAAAGGTAGAATGAATGTGTGAATGTTAGAGAGCCCTTGAACAATCACCCTTAAAGTGAAGAAAAGCTTCCTTTTTTTTATTATATTTTGCTTCATTAAATTATTGCCTTTATTGTTTGTGGTAATCAGGACAATCTGTAAAGGGTGCTTGAGTTAGTTTCGAGGGAATTGTCTTGTCTAACTCAGACTGCATCGAGTCCTGTAAAGTTGTTAAAATTGTGATAAAATTTTATTCGAATTATTTAGCATTAATCAATTATTTGAATATTCTGGATTTATCTTTTTTTTCTTTTATTTTGATGCCAATATCACTCATTGCTATCAGTTAGATTTTATTTGTTGTATTTTTTTTTATTTTATTCAATATATTCATATTATTTTACTTGAGCTTTTGTTTAGCCTGCAGGTCTTGACCCCTAAAAGGCTAAAGGGAGGCTAATTTCGACTATTGTCTGAGCTTGGGTTGAGTGGCGCCGAAACCACCACCTGTGTTCCTAGATTCACGCCTCTACGGCTGAACTACCGGGTAATTTTAAACAGGGTAAAAGCTAGCCGAGATTAGCCTGTCTTCGAGTTTTCCTATTCCCTTTATTCCCTTCTCTCCTTTTCCCCTTGTGTAACTTTACGGTTACAACCTATAAAGTGTGGAGTTAGACAATGGTGTGTTTTTAGTCCCATGCTCTGTACTATGTACTCAAAAGTCATTTTCTTAAACGCTTTAAACGAGGCGGAAGACGGTCTAAAAGTCAATAAAAAACTCAGAAACAGTTTAAGATATGCCAATGACACAGTGATAATCGCAGACAATTCCAAAAAACTGCAACGCCTAATTGACAGCATATCGGTTTTTGGAGGCAAAATGGGACTGAGTATTAATATCTCAGAAACAAAGATCATGCAAATAGGAGGACTTGAATCCTGTTCTGAGGTAGAAATTAGATTCCGTATAGACCAAACAAGAGCCAACTTTATAAAATGCGGAATCTACTAACTGACAACACTTAATTTAATCATAAAATTTAACTTAGTTAGATGTTATGTGTATTCTACGTTACTGTATGAAGATGCGGTCTGGACGCTAAAAGTTAACAAGCTAGAAGCATTTAAAATATGGGTGTACCGCAGAATGCTGCGTATTCCCGATCATACCACCCATCAAGAGGTCTGACATAGGAAGAACCAGGATCGAATAATCTTTAAGACCATAAAAACGCGAAAAATTGTCTACCTTGGCCATATCATAAGACAGAACAAATACAGTTTCTTGCAACTGATTATGAAGAGCAAGATCGAGGAAAAAGGTGATTCTGGACAGACTTAGACTCAAACTCCCTAATTGTTGATGATCTTCATTGAATGGAGGAGGCACTTTAAGAAAAAGAAGAAGAAATAGGGTGTTATATGCACTGCAGCCTCATTTGGCTATTGTGTTTTTTTTTAGGCTGTTTGAAGTGTGTCTCAGTTGATATCACCCCATGCAGCTGCAAAGCTGTAATAAATTCCAGCAGCTAAAATGACTTGAAGAATGACGTGCCTCTTTCCAATGTGTATTTTTGCTCTAAGTGTTGTTTATGTTGGGTTCTAATAGCGAGGCAGTCTGTTACCAGGTGTTCCAATGTTCCGTAATACACGATTGACAAAAAAAAAGTTTAAAGTTGCCTAGCAGCATAAACACAGTGATACCTCAGTGACGGCCAGAACTGTACCAGAGCTCGGTAACACACATTTGAAAAAAGTTCAAAGTTACCTATCCTAAACACAGTGATACTCCAGTGACGGTCATAGCTGTTGATTAAGTATTTATGTCTTTACAAGTAAAACATATCTTTTTTTCCCCAAAAATTTTTTTAAACCTCACCTTGCAACACCGTGTATATTAAAGCAAAAAAAAAACGTGTAAACACACATATTAAAAATTAGCTCAATTTATAGAAGTATGTTAATTGCAGACCTCTAAATACATGCTAGAATAATTTTCATCAAAAAACTTTTTACCTTAAGGTTTTCACTGATAGCAGACTGTTTGGTGGTGCTACCTGTCATGCGATTTCTCTCTGCAATTCTGCACAACTGCAGTCTCGTCTCCTCTCTAGAGATCAACAAATTACACGGGTTGGATTCCTACGTGCTTTTCTAAACTGCGGTTCACTTAAATATTTATGTTCCTTTGTTGGCCTACAACTTTCCAAGTCACTCCTGCTCTATCCTATGTCCACATAGTTCTTCCGCCTTCGGCTTCCTGATTCTACTGCCAACGAATAATAAGATGTAGTGGCGGTAGTGGCAGAAGCACTTTGTCTACATATGATAATGGTTCCCCCTTAAATTAAAGATATTGCAGGAGCAGAGGAGCGAGGGAATGGCAAAGCTTCGATCAAAGATGATTGATGAGGCAGATGGTGCTCGTTCAATGTCAGAAAATATATTGTTCGTGAGAAGCGACATGTTCAGCGATGTATAGCGAGTCATTCTTTTGTTTTTAAACCAAGTGGAAAATTAGAGCTAAGGTTACGAATTATTAATTATTTTTTTTGTGCTAAGTGACAAATTTACAAAAAGACTAACCGCATCTCTTTTGTTTCTCGCTTTATGATACGAAAACCGTCGAGTTTCTAAAATCTGCTACATAACTTTGTCTAATGTTTAATCAGACTTAAAATTGTCAATCAAGGTGTTAATAATTCCTGAAAATTGTGAACAATTATCAGCGACTCGAACGTCAAACAGGCTGTAGCTGATATTCAAAGTTGATTTTTGAGAACATAAATAAGACGTCGTCTGTAAGCACAGATTAAATGGTATCTAATGATACAGTCACATATATCTGAAATTTTTTGTCAAAACAGGTTTTTTTATATTCTATTTTAAATTATATTAAAAAAAACTCACATAAAAAAATGTGAGCCTTCACGGGACGCCTAGCAGCTGTGAAACATTGTACAAGTAATATGCATAAAAAGACGGGAACTCAATACAGCTTTATAAAACAAATAAAGTTTGTTAATTTTTCTCTAAAAATAATGGTTGTTTATTTAATAATCATTTATTGTCATTAAATACAAAAATTAAAAATTTTAAAAATTGTTTAAAATAACGACAATTCAATTGTTTAAATCAGTGATTTATATTCGATGCTTTTGACGGTATTACTGTGACAATTGGTCGATGACAACTGAACTGAAGTATGTTGCAAAAGTACACTATAGGTATCAAAGCTCGGTGTGGCGAGCAAGATGACCTTAAGCCAAACCGAGTGAAAAGAGAATTGCGCAATTGTATAACATTGCGACTACCGATTCGTCGCCAAAGAATGCGTTCCCAGGAAATGCGTCGACAGCTCACAACAATCGCGGCTATAGCCTCAAGTATCTAAATATTAAAAAAGCTAAAAATACCGTTTACAGTCGGTTGAAACAAAAAAAAGCTTTTTGAATAAATGTAAGCTGAATTAATATATTTGAAATTTTAGTAAAGCGATTTAATTAAAAGCACAAAATAAGTAAACTATAAGTAAACATAGTTTTGTCACTGTTCTAACCGTGTAGAAACGGATTCTAATTTTTCAAATTTAGTCTTAATTGGTTTAATTTACATTCAGCCTTAATTTATACCAATTGGTCATGTACAATGTGTATTATTACTAAGAAATATAAAGCTTTTTTCAAGACATTCTTCCAACTTCAAATATTTTACTGCTTTTTGCATATATACCGCAGAATTCAACATAGATAGGCTATGTAAAGTATCTGAGTTAAAACATAAATCAACAACTCTTTTACAATACCTGCTTTGGAAGATTGTAAGTCAATGCTCAGAGACAAATATTACATCATAGCTATCTATAGTAATATTTCACATAGAGTACTACTAGTACCTACTGTAAGTAATTTCAAATATTAGCGTGTGGTATTTACGATGTGTACAAGAGTTTGACCAGGGAAACTATCTCATGATTCTGAGAGCTAAAATAAAACAACAAACCTCTATAGAGATGCAGGTTATTATCACTCAAACGAAGTCCTTGTTCGTAAACACTCCTTCAGTTTCAACACAAAGCGCTTTCGCTTTCTCCGCAGGTCTTGCTTCCGAGCCCTCCGCCAGTTTCTCTTCAGCCTCTCCCACCGCTTTCTCTTTTTAGCTTACCATATAAGCCCAAGCAGCAACGAGGTCTAGCCAGAATAAGTTTCGCCTCTGGCGTGGTTCACACGTCGAGTTACCGTGCTTGTTTTTTTCGAAAGCCTTTCTTCTTCAAACGTCTTTTTTATAAACATTACTATGAAATTGACAGTTGATCATATTTATGTAAAACATTGATGTTAAAGGTATAGGTATAAAGGTATAACCTTTCTAAGACACATCTTTTTGTGTTTTTGTTTCTTATTCACGCTTAAAGTTGATGCCCATTTCAGATTATACGAAGAAGTAGAATAATTTTTATTATTATTTATTTCAAGAAATAAATTGTCTTCTCTTTTGTAAACGCACAATATTTTATTAGCCACTTCTATTTGATTTACCACTGATTTTGCTATCGTTAAGCGGAAATGTAGAACGGAGCATTGAGCATTCACACCATTAGTTCTTCCGGAAATAAGTATTTTCAAGAATTTTCTAAAAAATACGCTAACAAAAGTGACTTTTCAGTATGATTACCAACTTGTTTGCCTTCGAACTACTTTCACAACAAATTAAACGTCATTTCTCATCATCTATCTGACTTGTCCGGTCGCAACGATGCACAAGCAATACTTGCAGCTTATTTAATTTTCAACAAATGTTAATATAGAAAGATCCGACAGCAACATTTTAATGTTAATATAGTTTAATTACAAAAGGCTAACCCCCCAATTGGCATAAAACTGGTATCCAACAGGTGCGTCTGTGGTTCTGGTCAGCATGAACCGTGACGAATATTTTTGTCAAACTAAATTGAATAAGTCAACAAATAAATTTTAACTTCTATAGGTAATAATTATTTTCGTAGCAATACCAATACCACACTAGCAGGCAGCCATACCAAAACTTACCTTGACTGTTTTGAGTAATTATATTAAAAGTAAGAAATAATACAGCATCTAAGTTTATTAAAGAAACAGTTGCGTTAATAAAACCGGAAGTTGCAAATATATCGCCGTCAAGTTATAAAAATTGTGTTCGTCACGTAATCGTGATCACGGCAGTGATTCGGATTTTTATGCAATTGTTTAGATAAAAATTGCTATTGTTTCTTTACCCACCTACAACATTTTAATATTATCCAATAATAAATAGATCTGTTTCTAGATAGTTAATTGTAATTTAATTGTTATCTTTAGTAACATGCAGGTAAAGACAGTAGACTGTGCACTATCTTTAAGATTCTGCACAGGCAAGAAACACTGCGGTAAACTCTCATAAAGATTAGTGAAAGTTAAATAGCAATCATAGCGTTGTCACACAAAGCGTTCAGTCAAACTATAGCCTTAAACTGTAAGTACTACATATTTTGATTCCAAATGTATAGGAAACCTTATTCTTACAGTAATATACTATTACGTACTTGACAGACGACGTAGTATTTTAATACTTACTGTGGCGAAGCATCATAAACTAGATAAAAATGTTACGATTTTAAAAAATTATCGCGTAACTAATGTATTAATGTGCTGTTATGTTTATTATAAATGAAAGAGATAAAGCACTTTAGAGAGCTAAACATGTTGCTAAATCATATTACATATTTCTTTTCGATTTTACAAACTTTTTTTATCTACCAAAATTTTATTATTATCTGCTTTTTTTTGAATAGCTATCTTACCAGAGTTTCTTCTTCTTGTTAATGTTTACATCTAAATAGCGTTGCTAAGTTTTACTCTTTCTTTTGACAAGTATTGTTAGTGCAAGACATATACGTAGTTGACGTATTTTACGGCTTTATAATTACAAGAGCTTAATTTGTTTTACATATATCAACCACATTACTCATTATAATTTGTTTACTTACTAACTCGTTTATTGTTTACTATGAATATTGACTAAGTGGACCAATGCAACGCACGCAGTCAAATACTGTTCACGTATATTCTTTGTCTGGATAGGTAATTAAACGATGCTAAAGAGAAAACTATTGCCTTAGGAAAGTTTCTTACCGATTGAGTCTACTATACTTTAGTTATTTTTATATTATTAAGTATTTAAGATTTTGTCGTGAAGACATTAGAATGTTATTTGCATAAAGATTTAAAATTGTGCTAAACAGCACCTGTTTTTTTATTAAAAATAATATTAATAATTTATAATAGTAGAATCAAGTTGAAAAAAAATAGAAGACATTTTTAAAGTAAGTACTTATTTACCCAAATATTGAATAGAATGATTTATTACTAACTATTCAAATATTCCCTTATCAAAAATGGAGATTAAAGTTTTGGACTTTAATGCAATGATTATAAATTTTGATAAGCTTGCCATTTTACTTAAACCAATTGCTTTATTTATTATCGAAAAATATAATGAACATGGCTGCAAATATTTTCCAAGGCTCTCAAGTCAAGACATTTTGTTCCAACCTTACGTTAGGAGAATTTTTTTTTAATTTCTCACAGAAACACGGGGAAAAGATTTACCAAGTAACACAGTTGTTTATTTGATTTTGTTTAATTTTTTGTTTTTTTAGGTAGATGCAGATTTAGATGAATCAGAATCGTACGCTTCTGTCTGTCAAAGAAGTGTTCGACTGGCAATAAACATGCGAGATGAAGGAATTACTTCAAAAGATGTTATAGTCACTTGTTGTTACAACTCTTTAAACAGTGTAATACCTATAATAGCTACCACATTTCTTGGTGCAAAAATTGCTAATCTGGATCCGTCTCTATCTGAACAACACGTAAAACATCTTTTGAACCTCACAGACCCAAAAATTATTTATGCGTCTGCTTTATGTGTGGAATTTCTTAAAAAATGTTCAAAAACGGCAAATATCATAGCTATCGAGTCTATTTTGCCTGACTTATTAATTCCACATCCAAAGGAAAATGAATTTAGACCCATAAAGGTCAATGTCCATGATATTGCGTGGATTTTGTTCAGCAGTGGCACTACAGGATTACCTAAAGGAGTTTGTCACAGCCATTACACTGTTCTGCAAATTACAGAAACCTTTAAGTAAGTTCTAATTAAGGTTTGCTTTTCAGCGACCTAGCCTTTTTGTTTTATTTTTAGCACATGGAAATTTGATATGAGTGCAGCTATGGGATTTATAACATTTTATTGGATTTCTGCACTCATTGTGGCTACAACAGTTTTTCTTCAAGGAGGAATTCGAGTATTTTCTAATAATACAGATGATGGGAAAGCAATTCTAAAAGCGATTGACAAGAACAAAATAACTTTTCTCATAACAGCTCCTATTCATACATATAATCTCACAAATGTCTCCAATGTGCGAGATTATGATCTCTCTAGTTTCTTACATTTGCTTGCTGGTGGTACTTCTATTAGTAAACAGCAACTTAAAGAACTTAGTCGTATGTTTAAAACTACTCAAATTGTTCACGCTTATGGGCAAAGCGAAATTGGGATAGTGGCAGCATTTGATAAAGATACCCCAAAAAATGTTTTGGAAGCAAAAATAAGATCTTCAGGAAAAATAGCTGCCAATACTAGTCTAAAAGTAGGTATATTTTATCATCTGAATGAGGTATAGTTTTGACAGCTTTTTGACTCATAAAATTGTATTTTCTTGATTGGTTCAGTTTTTTTTTTGATAAATTTATATGTACTTTTTTATTACAAAGTAAAAGTAATCTATTGGACTCACCAGATCAAATTGAAATAGCAAATAAAACCGCGTTGGGTTTTCTGACGAATCCTGGTTCTGCCTTTAGGCTCAATCAAAACTAATTATTTGTGAAAAATTTTAAAAATTATTAAACAAGACATCAGAAGTGTTATAGTTGTTGCAGTAGAAGTATTATTAAAATTTCAAATTTTCAATCATTTGAATCTCTAGAGCGGAAAGATATAATGGAAACATTTTTTAAATGTTTTATTTATTCTGTGTCGTATTAAGACCACTTTGTTTAATGTAAAATACTTTAGCATGTTAAACTGATGATAATTTTTGGAATGTTTAGAAGTGAAATTTATACTTCTATATATTTATTTTATTTTTTTATTTATTTTTTTAATTTTACTATTATTTTTAACTTATATTTTTTGTTAAAAAATGCGCTATCATGCTTCAATGAAAATTATATTTGCTTTTTTTTTAATCTATATAAACTTAACTTTATTTAACACAGCCCTAGTGCTTTACAAGTTTTTTTTTTTGAATAATTTATGTAGATTTGTTTTTACAGATAGTTAACTCCGTCACTGAAAATATTCTTAAGCCGTACGAAACAGGTGAAATACGTTTAAAATCTTCAAGCTGTTTTATCGGCTATTACAAGCAAGAAAAGAATAATCATTTGGATGCAGATGGTTTTCTTAAAACCGGTGATTTAGGTTATGTTGACTCCGAAGGCTATCTTTATGTCGTCGGTCGGTCTAAAGAAGTATTTAAGTATAAATCTTGGCCTATAATTCCTGCCACTCTAGAAGCAGTGTTAATGGAACATCCAAGTGTTAAAGAGGTTATAGTTTATGGAATTCCAGATGAACAACTAGGTGATTTACCTGCGGCTGCAGTAGTGCTAAAAGAAAATGCTAGTGCTAGTGAATCAGAAATAAAAACGTTTGTTGCTGAGAGAGTTTTAGATAGAGAACAGCTACGAGGAGGAGTGAAAATTATGAAGGCTTTACCAAGAACTACAACTGGAAAAATTATTAGAAATGGAATACACGACGTTTAACTAGCTTGCACGCTACGTTTTGATGCAGCTACATTTTTATAGTATTAAGAAAAATTATAGAATGAAAAAATAGATATGGTTTTTTATTTAACTTCTGAAGCTGTTCAAAGTAAAAACACATCTTAGTTTTACTGATAAAACTATCCTAAAAACTACTTGTCCAAAAAATTAAAAGCTCTAGTTAATTATAAGAAGTAACGCTTTTATGCATAAATTGCAACTTTTTGTTTTATTTTTAGAATTACTTTAATTTGACAACTTTTTGTTTTATGTTTAGAATACCTTTACACCAGTGGTATAATCTCAACGGTTGAATTAAACACAGAGCACTACGTTTAAGAACAATGGAAACAGTAAGATCATACAATAGGATCTTTGTCCGAACCGTTAAATTGTTAACATATATATTGACATTTTACATAATACTATGTTGCTCAACGATAATCTATATATATAAAAGAAAGTCGTGTTTGTTACAACACTTATAACTCGAGAACGGCTGGACCGATTGCCATGGTTTTTGATTTGTTGGATTTGTTTCCGTCTCGAATAGCAGAATACATCTTAAAAACAATGAAAACTCGATATGTGTAATGAATACTTAATCATTTCAATAGATGCTGATTTGTTTATTACATGTCAAACATTTGTTGTCTAATCCTGTCAAATAGTGTAAAAACTATTTTTTTTTGGAGCTTATGGTCTGGTTGCTGAGACCTTTAAGCCACAACTTTATTTTTTTCTGAAGACATCATGTGTGCGTTCAGAAATTTATTTTTTGTAAAATGTCTACAAAGTTCAGGTACTGTTATATTGGTTTGTTTTAGACATTAATTCCCGAAAATAATTCCTAAGATTTATTCTACAGTAAAAACATAAAATCATCAGAAAGGAAGGAACGGAATTTAGGGAATAAAAAATCAGTTGGTAAAGGTTGTAAGATTAAGGAAATAAAATCTACAGGTTAACAAAAGTGTAAACGTCTTTTTATAGGTTGTCTATGATTTTTTTTGATAAGCTATTCATACGGTTATATACTCTTTGAGCTATTGTCTATCTCTCGAAAGTTCAGGCACTGTTATTATATTTGGTGGTTTTATGCGAGTGCACATTTTAATAACAATGCCGCGTCCTAGAAGATCTAATCTTTCCCAGCGAAGCCGTAATGCAATTAGGCAACGGAATATCGCGAATCAATTATCTGCGAGATATTGCACGCGTCGATACTTAAAGGAAAATTCAAAGATGAGGAAGTTCTTATTCCAAGGATTCCGATGATCCCAACGGATATGCCCTTTGAGTTTAAACGAATTCAATTCCCGATTCGTCTTGCCTTCGCCATAACGATCAACAAATCACAGGGCCAATCCTTGACTATTTGTGGCCTCAATCTAGAAAATGCATGATTTTCTCATAGTCAATTGTACGTGGCATGCTCACGTGTCGGCAAACCATCCGCTTTATTTGCTCTTGCGCCTGACCAAAAAACAAAGAATGTCGTTTACCACAAAGTGCTTGAATGAAAATCCTATTAATGAATTAATCCGAGTTGTATTTTTTTTTCCCAATCTGCACAACATAGTTTTCAATCATTTTTTTCTGACATGAGTTTGAAGTAATATGAATGAATCATAATAAAATACTTTTTTGTTTCTATCTATATAAATATATTATTTTGTATCATTGTTTTACGTTCATCAAAGCCTAAATTAGTTCAGCTAAAAAGTAACACGACATTCATTGACTGTTAGGCGGTACGAAGTTCGCCGGGTCAGCTAGTTAATTATAAATAAATAATACTATGCTGCCCAAAAGATCGCTCGGTAACCAGGTGGCTGACGATAGTGCGCTCAGAACTTAGCCGACTGAGTGGCGTGGGTTTGAGTTCCACCAGGCGGGAATCTTTTTCTACAAAAAAAAGACTTCTTCTCGCTATGAGTGTTTGTATGTTTGTAAATGTATGAAGCACAGTAGTTCAAAAAGACCGCAGTGCAATATCCCCATTTAATCTTAATGTGTATCTTAATAATGCTCAACAATAATTTTAAATTGTAAAAAAAAACTACTAATCACAAGACAAAAAATAAAACCACACCTTATAATAGTAAGTAACAAAAGTAACTTACCTTAAAAAGGAGCTTTTTCTTGCATTAGGGCAGGTTGTGCGCAGAGATTTTATTCAGTTGTACAAATACTTACTTTTTACATACATTTTGTTTTAACATAGTCATTATATATTGGTTTTTAGTTTTCTCTTGTTTCAACATAAACAAAATTGCTCTTAAATTTTGATCTCATATCAAACTACTCAACTCAGCTGGAAAAGTAAAAAACGAGAAAAACAATTAAATATTGTAATTATGAAGACCTGGCGGTAGCACTCGTTCTGGCAGAGGCAAAAATGGTTTTTCTGCCTGGCTTAGCTTGTAGGATTAAAAATCATCTCTTTCAAACACTTGAGTGAACAGTTACTAACTCGTAACGCCAGTCCAGAAAGACATCTGATGCGGCCCTTACAGAAAGAACCCGCACCTACTAATTGACCGTCAGGACTTAATCAGCTAATCAGTTACCAGCTCATGGTACAAATATGAAAGCAGAAGCAAAAAAATACTCAAAAATGATAAAAAAAATGTATCGATAAAAATATAATATTATAAAAATAATATAGGTATAAATTAAATTGACACTAAATTTTGCTTGAGGTATAAGCCCAACACAAAAGTTAAAAAAAATACAATACGGTACAATTAAATTATGTGGCATTTCAGCAACAATTTATAAGCCAGCAAAAGTGATTGATCTCTAGGGCGCACAAACAAAGTGAAAAAGACATATATCTTTAAGACATAGTCTTTGAATAGGCTTATCTAAGTCTTCTCACTCATACACTTTTATGTGTTTATTATAGGATGCAGATTAACATACTTTGGTCTGCAAAAACAGATAATTTACAACGTAATGTGGCTTTAAATATCTCTCTACGCTAGTTTTTAATCCCGTAAGATCGCCATCTTAGAAACGATCTGTTATTTGTCAAATAGTCTTCCAAATCAGCCTTCCAAATATGAACTATATTCGATCGTTGGTTGTTGATTCGGAAGCTGTAGGAGTTTAGACCTCTTTTAAAAACTTATTGAATCACTATTAACCGTACTTTGAAAATGAAATTACCTTTGCTTACCAGCCCATCGAAAAGTTTTATCTGAAAAAAAAAGATTTTTAAAAGAAAATTACAGCCGATAAAAGAAATCTTTGTAAAACACAATCAAAAATAGGGGAAAAAGTGTCAAATGCAGTGTCAGTATGTTGTTTGCATTTTGATGACAAAGATCACTCATGTTCAGCTATAATTTGACTAGGTAATTTTTAACAAATTAAATAAACTTTAAAATAGGTTGGAGTAGTAAAAAGCAATTATTGCCACCAGATATTCCTCCAAAAAATCTTCTACAAAGAAGTTTTTAACATAAACAAGTTAATGAACTTAGAAAACAACACCGTTTGAAACGTGTCAACAGAGGAAGATCTTAATTTCACACACTACACAAGCCAGAGTCAAGAAAAAACCATTTTCTTCCATTTTTCTTAGGTTAGTATGTTACGAGAAATTAAATAAATTTGTAGTTAATGATTGGTCAGGTTATATAGGTAAATGATCATTGATTGATCAGAAGAAAAAACAAGCAAAGATTATTTTTGACCCTTGAGTACCCTTTAGATGGGTAAATAATTGACGTTCTTCTCAAAATATTTAAGACACTCAAACAAAGCTAGAAATTGCACAAAAAATCACGGTTTTGCACGGTTATTGCCACTATGAAATAGCCGCCAAAAATGACAGATACTAGATGTGACGTCAGAATTGAAGTTAAGACCGACAGTCAGACCGAAAAATTAATGTAAATTGCCAATATGGCGAACTAAAAACAAACATGTTAAATAAAGACATCCCCTCACAATAATTTTATACCGACATTGTAAAATGGGTTTTGAAAACACAATAACATTAACAATTCCTAATAATTGAAGACATGTAAGACGTAGACACAACGTTTTCATCGGATCGTGCCATTTACATTTCTGTGACATATTTGTATCGGCATAAAGCTAAACTATAAGCCAGTTCTAAAGTCTAACCACCAACAATAGAAAACCTCGGGTAGTTCTAAATAAAATAGATATTGAAAGTGCTGGTTAAATATTCTTAGACAACACCCGATTTGTGAATTTTTTTTTAACTTT
This sequence comes from Lagria hirta, assembly GCA_947359425.1. NCBI lineage: Eukaryota > Metazoa > Arthropoda > Insecta > Coleoptera > Tenebrionidae > Lagria > Lagria hirta. The sequence goes on along the minus strand of OX375802.1, from coordinate 3,070,781 downwards.
AATGCTCTGATTATGTGTTTAGCGCTTATTGATAATATTGTTGCTAGCAATAAGCTATTTTCATATTTAATACACAAATTTCTGCTTATTCAATTATTATTTACCATACCACGTAAAAAATTAATCAAACACAATAACCAAAATAAGTCAATCAATAGGTAAAAAAGCTTTTTTTCGTACAGCAAAAGAGGTACAGAAGGAAAATAGTATATTTCAACCATGGTAAGAAAGTGATTTATTGCAATTTTGCCGTAGACGAGGTTTGTAATTGCCCAAGATCGACACATAATTGTTTTGCTGATATTGAGAGCTTTATCTCATTGAAGAAACATACCTAAAACATACCTAAAACAAAAAATAATTTAATAAATCAGCACTAAAGCAGTCACAGGTCACAGGGTTCAGTCAAGGCCACGCAGCGTTATAAAATAAGCGGATACAATCAAAATTTTATTAAATCTTAAATTTATTTCTTCTTTAACTGGCGTTTTTCTTTTGCTATAAGTATACGTATGATATAAACATTTTATATAATAGCACTAACTAGTAACCACACAGATGACCTTCAAATGTAAACATAAACAACAAAATTAAAGACATTGATTTATTTTGTTTTTTAAAATTTGCATTGATTACAAATTACTCCTCCGCCACACAACAAAATAGTAGACCACAAGCTTTTTGCCTCCTGAGAGACACCTCCCATGAGTTTTTGCGCATAACTTAAAAAATTCAATAATTTGCGGCAAAACTCAATTGACTGCTGAGATAATATTTTTTCAAAAACTAGACGTGTATCTGCATAATAAATAAAATTTTAAAATCTGTCAACATGTCTATTAAAGTTTGAAATACATATAAACAAATACACAAAATAAGAGACAAATTTAAGGAATATTTTATTTTGTTTTGTGATTGCTTACAATATAAAGTGCAGTTCTATCTACGTACAACTCACCCTAGATGATTATCATAGTATTAAGTTATTTCTGTACAAACGTTATAGAGACGCGTTCTAGAATACAAAGATTTCATTTCTAATATGGCAGTTAGTATTTCCATCTTGCATCATGCTTTACATCTTGTCTAAATTATAAACAAATCTTTATCAACAATTCCATAAAAATAATCTGCAGATAATAATGGAAAACATATTTCATATTAACATATGTACAGATATAGTGTATCGACGTTATTGCAGCTCAATTAGTCGCTTCAATAATTACTGCACCACAACAATGGCTTCCAAATGTAATATAATACCTTAAAAAACTGTATTTCTCGTGGAAATAATGCCAGTAATTGAATTTATTAAGAGAAAACACAGTTTTTTACATCGTGAAAAAATATTTGAAAACTTTGCATAAAATTTCCATTTACGCCATTTACATTTTAAGTCTTAATTATAGCGTGGAAGTTTTTATGGAAGCTAAGCTTTTTTTAATATTCTCTTTTCTATAAATTTTTTGAGTGTAACTTTTTCAGCGGTCTATTGTCGCAGTAAGGAAACGTGTCGCTTCTTTTTAGACAACTTTTATTATTCATTCGACCTAAAGCAAAATTTTGCGCACGTCTGTTTAATCTTGTCTCCGTTAATATTACATGCAATTACATTAAACGTGTGAGAATTTAGATGAGGAAGTCCCTTAATTGGAGCACATACAGATTATTCATACTTTAAAGCAAAATAACAGCCTAATGTCACACATATAACTACATAACGCTAATATTTGTTTTAATGCTAATCGAAAATCTTACAGAGTTCCTATGTTCAAAATGTAACTTAATTAAGCACACTGACCACTATTTGCAAATTTAAACAGAAAGCCAGAAGCTTTCCTCAAAGTTGTAAATTAATGTTTGAATATCGCTGTTTACCTAATTTAATCACATTTCATATCATAATGCCAAGTCAAACAAAAGGTGTACTTTACACGAGTATAAAACGTCATTTTATAATAAGCTTGCTGGACTCAAATAACAACAATTTAAAAACATAATATCAAGTGACTAAATCTGAAACAAACAAATAAATCTCAAATGGTTTAAGCAAAACAATTTTAAGAAAAAAAAAATCTGAGACAAATACTTCTTAAATCTGGCAATAAAACAGAAAAGTAAGAAAAGAGTGCTTATTTTGTAATAAAAGTTAACATTGCTATATTGTAAATTTTTGAATTTCTGTTGGAAGCTATTAGGATGACAGTCTCTGACGTTCAGCATACGTTCTAGGAAAACAATAAAACCAATTTAAGTTTAATCAGTTATAGATTTTGTTGGCTTAAATTGCCAAAAATAAGTCAATCGGCTCAAAAATCAAACAAAAAAATTATAAAATAATGATGCAAAAACAACAAAACTTATTGATAAGTAGTTTAATCATTATTACGTGTATTTTGTACTTTATTTAGTTAGATGCAATAATATTAGCAAGTTTAGATTTATTTTTTAATAATAATGTTTTTATTGCATTGCTAAGATATTAGGAAGCTCAATAGTACGTATTTGTATCGTTAAATGCGTCAGTAAAAACAATTACAAAGTCGAGAGTACGCTAAACAAAATAATAAAATTTTATCGTCGTGTGTAATATAACATTTTATTTTATAACAAAACTTTAAGTTTGAAGGAAAAAAAAAATTCCAAAAAAATTTCTAATTTTTGGCACAAAAATCGCAGCTGATTTTCGTCACTCTGTCTCAACAAATTCTTTATTCTGATTTTCTGTTTAAAAAAAAGATAAACTGTCATAAGATGTAGAAGATGCAGTGTACATTATTAACAGAAAAATCTGGGATGATGATGAGAAAGAATACAAGTCCTTTAAAAAGTAGAGTATCAATAGTCTGTGTAAAAAAGTGTTTTTGGCGTATTTTTCTCAAAACGAAGAAAGTGAAGTCATTTTCATTATAGTCGCATTATTCGATGTTGAAGCGTACGTTGTTGGTGAATGAAAATTGTAATATTTCTAAGTAAGTAATGTTTTTGAATGTAATATCATGTGATTTTATAAAATCTGTACAGATTCAGCAATTTAGCTATTTTACTGATCCACCTGAATGGAGGATAGAAAGCTAAAAACTTTGCACATTGAAAGAGTACATGCCTATTGAACACATTAAACAACGGTTTAAAATTAATTTAAAAGACTAATTGCTTGCAAAGCCAGGTTATAGAGTTGTTTTTGCACAAGGGAGTTGTTGAAACCATAGATAAGAATATTTTATTACACAGTTATTGTTAGCAGACATTAAAATTTTGTTGCATTGTTTTTTATTTCTCAATTTGTTTTTTATTTTACTTGTTTAAAGATTATTTAAATAAAATCAATAATAGAAAAACACTTTAGGACTATTATTGAAGAATCATAACTGTCGCAAATGTTGGGTTAAAACCCGAGCTGGTAAAATCGAGAGTTTAAGACATCTTTGTTTTGTATTATGTTAATGTCAAAGAGTACTTTGACATTATCAGATCTGTATTTTGTTCAATAGTTTCCCGTGTTTAGGAAATGTTAATTATGTTTTCTATTTATCTTTACAAAAACAAAATAATTTTGGCTTAGTTTTGTATTATGATTTTTTTAAATATTGGTATTTTGTATTATGGTTTGTAAAATATCATACCGGCTAGTGAAAACTACCTAACCTCAGTACATAAATCTAACATGTTATGGTCATTAATTGAACTTTTTTCTAAAAACAAGTGAAATATTTTGTTTGACAGCTTTAATGTTAGCCTTCACCGGAACAAAATATTTATTGAAATTTTTGAGCGCTTAAGGCGATAATAGAAAAATGTTATTCAATATACGTTCTTTTGTCAGTTTTTGTCAGACAAGAAAAATGAGCTTCACACCTGAAAACTTAACTGCCAGCAAAAATAATCTTTAAAACTACTTATCACTTAATATTTATATTAATTACTAAATTATTTTAGTCTTGTTGTTAATAGCAGTGTATGTAGAATCAGTTTTATTTATTGTTGTCTTGATTAAATTTATTCTTTCGTATGATTAAAATGTTGTTATAATAATAATCAATTTATTATATAATGAGCATTTTAACAAGCAAAGTTGGGAAACAGTCTATTATGAGCTGAAAGAGGATAAACCAAATTAAAACTTTAGCATTTGACGGAGGGTTTAAGGAAAGACCGATGAGGTATCAGCTGCTGATTATGAAAATTAAAGCGAATAAATCTTTTCGTTATACATACTATACAGGCTTATCATTTTTCTCATTTTTTCTTGTAGTAAGAGAGCAATAACTTCTCCCCACTTGCCATTTAAATCAGACGATATTAATAGCTGAAAAAATTGGATCAAACGGAGCAAAATCTGATGAATGTCATGGATGAGAGTCCATACTTTATTTGGTGAATCAATTAAAGCGAAGCCCGCCTCTCACAGAAACTAAAGCACAGTGATTGATAGGAGCGTCTGGTTTGGAATGGTTAGAAATTGTTAACTCAATCGTCTGCTAAATGGATAGCAAACAATGTTCACAACTAAAAATTAATTTTGTTCACAACTGTTTTGCTCCAAAACATAAAGATGTTATTCGAGCGGAAGCTCTCCGCTTCTTTCCAATTGCAACACAGCGCTGAGTCTTAATTTGTTAACATTTTCGAAATATATCACAACTAGTTGTTATTTTTTTCTATCAGTTATTTAGGGGTAAAATTTTCTTTATAAATCAACACTCAAAAGTTAGAAATTCTTTCATTGCGAGATTGAAATTGGCTAGAAGCATCAATTTCCTGTATTGATTGACACTTGTCGTTGTCAGATGTTGACCTAATTTCAAAGCTTTGTCAAAATGTAAAATGTAGGTACATATTATTTAACTTTTATGTGTAGATAAAAAACCAATTTTGTTTTTTATTTAAAAAAAATATAAGTAATCATCTTTCTACAGAAAGAATATTATGTTTTCTGCATTGTTTTGCGTCGAAGATAAAATTGAATTGATCAACTTTCTTGGTTTTACAATTGATGAGAAATTGTTTTAAAAGCCGAGATAAACAGTATGACAGATTTCTTGAAATATAAATTAATGATAGTCAAAAATCCTCAACTTAAGAATAATGAAAGTTTAGTTCTTCTTGACGTGAATACTATTTCTTAAAACCTATCAACATTAAAAAAATATATAAAATTTAATGGATAAAAAGCAGATGTTAGATAAAGAATAAACATACAAACTTGCCTAACTTAATTTTAGGTCATAAATGTTAGCTATTATCTGAACCTAAGTCCACTAAAAATTATTTCGGAAATAATTAAAACAATATTGTCTTAGATTTAGTGTACTACAAAACGCATTCATTGTATTTTGTGTAGAATTTGCAAATGTAACAATTTAGTATAATTACTGTAATCACGTTTTGATAACAGATAATAGTAAAGTAGAAATTTAGAAAATATTACAGCTGTAGAAGTGATCACAAATGAAAACAAAATGTCACTCGTTTTAGAGAAAAATCAGTACAAAAAACAGTAAACAAAATTGAAGAAAATGAGTTTATGTCTAAGCCTGCTTAATATATAGAAATGTACTTCTAGTTCCAAATAATTAGTTTGCTCTGCTGTAAATTTAAAACAATAACATTATTTCGACGTCATGTTTTAGGTCACAGGTGTCAAGTAGAGTAAGAAAAAACTTATTAAAGTTTTCGCTTAACACGGTTTGATTAATGACATAGTTTATAGATCACATGGTATTTATAAGTTCAGAAAACTACAAAAAAAAGTTGCTTTTTTATGTTTACCATGACGAATCTATTTGTGAGGTGTGTGGTTGTTGATTTAGCTTTTCAATACCATAAAAACTTAAGTTGTTATCAATATTTTTCTATTTCAAGGAAGGAATGACGGTCAAATTAAAAGTGTCAATAGTTTAATTAAACAATTTTTTGCTGTATAGCAAAATAAATAAATGTGTGTATATAATAAAATAAGTGTTATTTAAAGAATAAACAATTTTAGAAAAAATTTTAGTGATAAATTGATAAACGTCGTTGATGTTTTCCATCCGACTTTAGACGTCTGAACAAAGTAACATCAAAACAAGCACGGTAATTCAATGTTTAAACCACGCTAGAAGCCAAACTTATCCCGAGTTAAAAATCAAATAGACGTTGAAAACTTTAAAACAAGTTCTGTTTTGAATAATAATGCAAAATCAAAACAAATACATTTTTAAGTAGACTGCCTGCTTTTTTACTAGATATATAACATGGTTTCAGACACCTCATGCTTGGATTTAGTATTTGTCGTTATTTTGTTACCATTTATTTTCTAATTTGACTAGATTTGGTCACGCCTATCTTATGCATTGCATCATTGCCTAGTTACAAATATCACAATATAAAATCATTTTAAAGACAAATATCTTTTTTTCAAAACACAATTATAAATTTTTTAATAAATAACTATAATTAGTTTCTGTTTTTTTATAAACACAACATAAAATAACTGTTTGCCATGACATACTTGAATTAAAAATATGTTTTCTTCTACTAGTGTTAAAATAAATGAAATAATTTTTTTTCTCACTAGTTTTAATCTAAATTTATTTACGCTTGTAAAAATTCTAAGTTTTTTTTGAAGTATGCCGTCTTAAAAATTATTATTTTAAAAGTAATTGAAAAAACATTCTTAAAGAAACTTGAACGCAGACAGACAAAGCAAAAAAAAAACTTGAGGCATAAAGACAACGAGTATATTATTGTATTAATCAGAAAAAACAAATCGAATAAATATTCAATAAGATTTCTCAAAGTTATCGGTTGCATAAACAAAACTCAAATCTTCAATCAGCTGATTATCATCAAATGGAAATACGCATTTTATGTCTTCATGATTGTTAAATGGATATAAATATTATAAAATTTGAATGCAATCGGTTGTCAACTTGGTAAAATGCAGTTACATTAAAAGTTTTGTAAAATTTAAAAGAGTTGACTTTCTAGACAAATCGTCCACTAAAATCCAAAAGCTTGAGAAAGAAAACCATTTTGGGTAACGATTAATAACAAATTCCGAAAAAACTAAAGTGTCTGTCATTGAAATTTTGAAACGTTTCCTAATTGAATCCTTAATTACACTATAGAAATTTAAAATACTTAATCACCTCCATAATTGTTGCCTAGCGTACATAGATTTATTACAGAGATTGATCCAGTACATCCTGTCCTGTCTAAAATTCTATCCTGAACCAGCCTGGCCTACCCTATTGTATTTATAGCCGGATTTGATTAATTGAAAGTAAACAATATTCGCATGATGTTAATCCAACAGCGTCCTTCAATCATTACATTATCTCTATCGACCGAGAAGGATTTTCGTGGCATCAGGTGACACCTTTCTACTTAATCTTCAATTAAAATCCTTCTTTTGTTGTTTTTCCCGTTCAATATTTGATTGATAAATAAGACTTCCATTTCTTGCGGTCTAGAAAATTCTAGACATTTCTTTTATCTAAAATCGCGGTCGGCTTAAACGAAAGGTCTACTGTGCCATAAATATTTGATAACACTTTAACAGTGAAAAGTTAGATAGAAAGTTCGGCGGCGTTTGGGGATGCTTTAGTTTTCTTTCGCTTCAACAGGGATGTTATTACTTTGTCACTGACCGATTTTAGTTGAAACTCATCCAGCTAGTTACTTTTAATCCGCTAACTTATTGAAGAGACTTTGTATTGAGTTTCTTGACTTGAGAAATTGCTGGATCACAAGAGGCTTTATTTTAGAGACGCAGAAGATTGAAAATCCTGCTTGAGTAAAGTTGGTGGTGTAAAGTAGAACTTCACTTATAGTGTGCAGCTATTATCTATTATTATTTACAGGTTTCAAAGATGGAAGTGTGAATAACATTAAAAAAAAGTTTAAATATGTCTTCACCTTTTATCAGAACTCTTAGATAAAACAATAAATGTCATCTAAAATGTGTAATCTTTTTATACAACGATTGATTTACACATTTTTTTCTAATACCAAAGCAATACAAACAAGCTGATAACTTTTACTGTGATAATTATAGTTTCTTTATTAACTGGTAGTTAATTATGCAAAATTAAATAATTATAAAACATAGTTAAAATTATTGTTATTTATATAAATAGAAAAATTTCACAATGTTAAAGATGAGTTGAATATTTTGAAGCCCTGAGACATTTTAAGTAAGACATTTTACTAATGTGTTTTGTATTATTTTTTTTCAAAAATAAGAAAAAACTAAGTTTTTAAATTAAAAAAAAAACTTTTTCAAATTTTACATATTTTTGTGTGTTTTAAAAACAGTGTTAATTAAAGAAATAATAATAAAAAAGACAAAAATCATTCTGAGGACAGTCCGTTTGATGTAAATGACGATCTATAACCGTGCAAATCAAAAGAGCGGTATGAAAAAATATTTCAAATTTCCTAGAATTGGCGTCGAAAAAATGAGTGACTTCACCTATCAAAAAAGCATATTTTGCAAAATAAATAGAATTGGCGTCGAGAAAAAAAGTGACTTCACCTATCAAAAAAGCATATTTTGCAAAATAAATAAGTTTTTAAAAACGCAGAAGTCCTTGCAGCAGTTATTCTATATTAAAATTTGCGTTTTTATTAAAACAAAACTTAGGCATTAGCAAACTTTATAGGCTTATTGGGGTGTATGGGTTGTGCTGTAGAGGTAGTACCTTTCATCAAGGACGGTCGGACTCAATGACATAATCAGTGAGTAGTCGGCGATGACTGGTCCTCACAGGGCTCCCAATTCTCACTTATGGCTCCACGTGCCATACCCCGGGCAACTGCATCGACCTGCAGGCTAAACTAAGTGAGAATAGCCAGATATGGTGAACCTGCAGCGTCTGACCCAGAATGGGCGGCTGCAAACAGCGACTGTTCTCCATGTTAGGAGCGGCTGAACATGAAGCAGTGAAGGCAACGGGAAACCACACTGCAAAACTTTCCCCAGGATATTGCTATGGCGAGAAACACAAATACTTCGGCCCCTAGTCCCGGGCAGCTCTGAGATGAGCAAGGGGTGCTAAGAATCTATCGGCTCAAGATAGCAAAATCCAAACTAAAAATTGGCACATGGAACGTTAGAAGCCTGTACGCTGCTGGTAAGTTTGATAATCTTATCCAGGAAGCCAGGCGGATGGAAACAACGATTATGGGAATCAGCGAATTACGATGGCCAGGTTCCGGAACATGCAGACACGACGAGGGCATTCTATACTACTCAGGCAGCGAAGACAATGACACACAGCACAGAAATGGGGTTGGAATACTCATAAAACCAGAACTTGAAAAATACGTAAAACAGGTTATCCCTATAAACAACAGGATCATAATACTTCAACTAAATGCCAGCCCATTCAATGTTAATATAATACAAATATATGCACCTACGGCGGAGAAGAAATATGATCACGAAACCGAGATTTTATACCAACAACTAGACGATGTACTTAATCGCCTTAAAAAAGATGAAATCAATTTTATTATGGGAGATTTCAACGCTAAAATAGGGAAGGGTCGTAGATCTGACCTAGTAGGTGAGTACGGTCTGGGTGAGAGTAACGAGCGCGGCGACAGACTATACGAATTTGCCCAAGAGCATGATATGGTTGTAACGAACACATGGTATAGATTACCCAAAAGAAGACTATATACGTGGACCGCCCCTGGCGATAATACTGAGCACATAATAAGGAATCAGATTGATTACATCCTGGTAGCTAAGAGGTTTAGAAACTGTGTCACAAGGGTCACCACCTATCCGGGCGCAGACATAGGATCGGACCATAACCCACTAGTCGCAAACATAAAAATTAACCTTAAAAAATTAAACAAAAACAACCAAAGTCTAAAGTTTTCCATAGGCGATGTGGACATCAATAAACTGAGAAATGAACTCAACGACAGCCTCGACACAATGACAGGGATAAGTGGCAATACGGTAAACGAAACGTGGGAGATATTTCGAGAACACATCATTAAGACAATGGAGGAGAATACAACAAACAACATCAAACCAAAGAAAAAACGTTGGATGACTGAAGAGATACTAAAACTCATGGAAGAAAGACGAAAATGCAAAAACAACACGGAGGAATATAAGAGCAAACAAAGGGAAATAAAGAACAAAATCAAGAATGCAAAGGAAGAGTGGATGACGGATAGATGCGAGGAAATGGAGGATCTGGAGAGAAGACATGATACCTTTAACATGTACAAAAAGGTCAGAGAAGTAGCAGGCCTATTTAACAAAAAAGCCCCTAGTATCTTAATGGACAACGCAGGAAAAACCATTATAGATGAGGGAGAAGTTCTTAATGCATGGATACAATACATAGATGATCTATTCGGGGACAATAGACCGGCGTCGATGACTGATGTAGACGACAACGAGGGACCTGAAATCTTGAAATCCGAAGTCCTATTTAACATAAAATCTGCAAAAACAAAAAAAGCAGCGGGACCTGATGACATCCCAGTAGAACTCCTTCAACTTATCAACGAGAAAAACACTGATATCTTGGTTAAACTCTTCAATGATGTATACAACACGGGAGAAATACCAGAAGAATGGCTGAGATCTGTATTCATAACAATTCCCAAAAAACAACGAGCCAGAAGATGCAACGATCACAGACTAATAAGCCTGATGAGCCACACACTAAAGGTGTTCCTTAAGATTATACACTCTCGAATAAGAAACAAATGCGAAAATGATTTAGACGAGACGCAATTCGGCTTTAGAAATGCCCTTGGCACCAGAGAAGCAATGTTTGCTCTGAATGTTCTTCTCCAAAAATGTCGAGACCAGCGTAAGGATGTCTTCGTGTGTTTCATCGATTATGAGAAGGCCTTCGACAGAGTACAACACGAAAAGCTCATAAATATATTGAGAGGCGCTGGTGTTGATGGAAAAGATTTACGTATAATTAAGAACCTGTACTGGCAACAGAAGGCAGCCGTTCGAGTCAACGGGAGACTTACAGATGAACGACAAATCCAACGAGGCGTTCGGCAGGGATGTGTCCTGTCTCCACTGCTCTTCAACCTATATTCTGACAAAGTCTTTAAAGAAGCTCTACATGACAAAGAATTTGGGGTCAAAATCAACGGTGAACTGATTAACACCATTCGCTATGCTGACGATACGGCTATTTTGTGCGACGATCTTCAAGGCCTCCAAAATCTCATCAATTCTGTTAATGCAGCGGGACAGGAAATGGGACTGAATATAAATGTTGCTAAGACAAAATTTATGGTCTTTAGCCGTCAGCCATACCTCAATGCGTCACTAGAGGTGAATGGACAAAACATTGAGAGAGTATCCAGTTTTAAATACCTCGGATGCTACATCACCGAGCAACTCGACCCGGAGAAGGAGGTTAGATGCAGGATTGAGTCAGCGCGTGCAACGTTCAAGAAGATGAGGTCACTGTTCTGTAATGACAGCCTGAACCTAAAACTGAGACAAAGAATGATTAAATGTTACATTTGGTCTGTGCTGTTGTACGGAGCTGAAGTCTGGACCCTGAAAGCTGCCACAATCAACCGTTTAGAAGCATTTGAAATGTGGTTACATAGAAGAATGCTGAAAATACCATGGGTGGCCTTGCAAAGAAATGAAGCAGTCTTAGACAGGGCAAATACAGTTCGTGGACTTTTAACAACAGTTAAATGCCGAAAACTGGCATACCTCGGCCATGTTCTCAGAGGAAATCGTTACCGGATTCTACAACTTATAATGAAGGGCAAGATAGAGGGCCGCAGGGGCGTAGGAAGAAAACAAATCTCCTGGTTGAAAAACATCCGGGATTGGACAGGCATACATAGCGTCGAACAACTGTTTAGAATGGCTGAAGACAGAGATCAGCTCGCCATCGTGATCGCCAACGTCAGGGGGACCTGACAGGGCACAACAAGAAGAAGATAGGCTTATTGCATCCTTAAAGCAGAAATAAACTGGTTATCAACAAAAAAAAGATAAGAGTGATAACTTTTTAGATTGATTGATAAACTGATAAATTTTGAAATTGATTTACCTCCGATTGATCAATTTTTATTAATAAAAATAAGTTGTCAGAATGGTGTAAGTAATTTTTTATTATTATTATTATTAGGCCTTGTTAACTGTTAACAGTACTAGTCTAAAAAATCTAACTTTCCTGAACAAAAATAAACAGAAAAATGTAGTTTTCAAAACAATTTAAAAAAAAATCAAAAATTATGAATTTTAAGCCACTTTATTTGAGAAAAATAAAAAACAGATAAAAGATCCATTAGTAATAACCCAAAAAATTATGACAAGAAAATCTCTTTCAAAAAAAACTTTTTAAATTTTAAAGTAATTTAACGAATAATATTAATAGTTATTTAGATCACTTCTCCAGAAAATGATATTGTGTTAGTGTGAGTGGATTTGCAAAGCCGCGGCGTTAAGCCAAGGCGCTGCAACCTAAACATTTCTTGAACGTGTAGTCTATACAATTTTTCATGGCAACCAATTTAAATCATTTGTAAAATTAGACATTTTTATATGCCACATTTAACCTAAAAAGCAATTGACATAACCTAATTACATCTGCACAAAGATAACCTAAAAAATTTGTTTACTCACAGATTTTATTTGTTTATTTGTGCAATGCCGGTTTTTGGTTTCTATTTAATGCCAAAGTTGCCAAGCTTGTTGACATTTTAAAAATTAAGAATTAACGCTGCTACCCCATTTCTAGCAACCTTTTGACCAACGTAACTTTTGTACTAGGTTGAAAAATTGCTATTTGCCGGCCGATTTTGAATTGTAAAAAACGGTCGATAATAGCTGGCGGCATGAAAAATAAGAAAATCGTGCTGATTTAACACTTTTATCGCACACAAAAGTGTACTTCACTGAATTATTGTTAAAAAGTTTACCTCTTCATAAAATTTGGTTTTATAATAGAAATTACACAATAGTCATATCTGCAAAAAAAATTCTCAAGACAATTGCTAGAAAAAAGTGAGCTCTTAAAGTCTTGCTGTATGAATCACTCTACAATATTTATATAAATTATAGCAAAATATTTAATGAATGTTTTGTCAAGTACCTACTTAACCATTAAAAATTAGGTCTTAGAAGCGGCGTAGTAGTTATATAAAAAATTTTTTTTAAATCATACAGGGATAAATAAAGATGCGGTAAGCTCAGAACAATGCTTGCCGCTCTGCTCCAACAAGTAAATTAGGTTTGAAAGCAAAATATAAGCAGGTAACAACCACCAAATTGTATTTTGGTATATTTCTATATCGGCCTTCCTCTAGTTTTTAAATTATTCGATATTTGATTAAAATATGCAAAATAAATAAATATTTTTTTATATTCGAAAAAAACTACTGTAGAAGACAAGAAATGCAACATTAGCGTTTGAGATACTTCAGTGGGAGAAAAGCTAATGTTTGTTTAAGAATGTTTTTCAAGCAGTTTGATAAGTCATAAGCAACATTAATTTTAGTACACGTTGATGCAAAATTAGCAGCTGGAACAAACGACGTCTTCAGTGTTGTGCATAGTTTATGTTAATATCCCAAGAAAAACAACAGTTTGTGAAGGATATTATTTGCACAGTCAAGTAAAAAGGAAATGCTTCACAGATACAATTTTATTGTTGTTACTGATTCAGTTAGAAAATAAAAGCTGCAAGTGCAAATTGAAATAAAAGAAATATTTTATAATTTTGCATTATTTTGCACAACTCAATATTAAAATAAAAATTAGAGTATTCTAAATAGAGCAGAATATTATTGTTAAAATATCATAGCTGACTGTTCAATTAATTATCAACGAGAGTGACATTGCTGTAACTAATATGATTTGATTGATAAATCATTTTCAGCTATAATAAGAACTAAATAAATAACCAAAGCTTAACTAAGATAGCCAGCTGTTGTTACACAAGTTGTATTTATTTTCTATATACTTGTAATTACTTGTATATTTTTTTATAGACGCTTAGTCAAATACATAAAGGTTTCGAATCGATAAGATATATCTATCTACATTATTTGAATAATGGTATATTTTAAATTTTAAAAATGTAGAAAAATGCCAGTAATGAAAAAGAATTGACATATAAATTGATTGTCAAATATTTATTCGTGCGTTCAGGAATTTATTTTGTGCAAACTGAAGAAAATATATCAAGCTGCTTAAATATACAACACATCACTTAATTAGAAAAAAAAACAATTTACTCAAATTGATTGATTTTACTAAATCATTACAAATTATTCTGTCAATCTAGTCAGAGTCAGTATACTATATAAATATTTACAAAATTGTATTTTTTTGCAACAAGAAAGCAGGACTTGTTTCAATGCGTGAGTATTATTAATTATCATTAATAAAGCCTATAAATAATTATCATAAATAAAAGAGTAGTTGAACAAGAAGGAACAAAAAATGTTGTAAATCACAAAAGGCTTGATTCAATGAAAAGAATTAGACCGAGTGCATCCCATGCTACACAAGATGTACATGGTTTGATACAATCATGTGTTGCTAACACGCGATTGACTTAATTTTTTTACATTTTTATCACTTTTTGTGTTATTATCTCAATAAAGTAGTGAACTTAGTACCTATTTATTTTGTATTAATTATAAATTAAGTTCAGCTCACCAGTAACACGAGATTCATTAACTGTTAGGCGGTACAAAGTTTATCGGGTCGGCTAGTAACTAATAAGTAAATGTTTCGTTAATGTTAAAAAATTAGCATTTTATGTATATCTAAAAGTTGCCGTGCAAAACATAAGAGTTTCAGTTTCAAACAATATAGCACTAACTGATTTGTTCCACAAAAACTTCCACCTCACATTTTACTATTACAAATAAACACATTATAAAATACATTCATGGCATGAAAACTATTACAGTAATAATAATATAAAAAAAATACAAATAATATCACAATTATTATGCCAAACTCACGTGGTCATAATTATATTTCTAATATAATATCATCTAATAAATCATTCATAAATAGAAGTCTCACCAATAAAAAATGTCGGTTCCTCTTCTTCACAACATTTATCCAGCAATGTTTGAAACTAAAAGGGTACAAAATTATTGATGTATGTAATCGCCGACTACTGTAAACTGTTTCAACTACAAGAGATTTCTACTATTTCACTTGTTTTTTCTTCTCAATTATTTATTTAATTATCCTAAATGTGTCTTTATAATTTAAAACTTTTCACTACATAACACAAACCCACAAGCTTTCAATTTCCAGATTTTGGCACATTTGATTTTACTCGAGGGCTATTTTTTATAAGGAGTAATTTCGTGAATATGCGATTGTCTTTTAGTATATACACTCACTGGATCATTTGCAGCTACATTGCATTTTGATGTTTTGTTTAATTTCTTTATAGACACTTAAACAATAAGGCTATTTGCAAAGTAACAGAAGTAGTATGTGGTTGGAATACAAAGTACACAAATTGACCATAAAAATGACGAAGTATTGATTATATTAATTAAATGTAAGCAGTATGTTATGCAAATATATATTTTAAACAAATAATATTGAAAAAAAACGGTAAAATTTAGACGCTTAACACAAAATAATTTTACTGTTGTAAATATCTAAATTTAATTGAATTATGTTGAAAAATGATATAATAAGAGAAATTGATGTAATATGAGTCCTAGCTAATGTTACATTTCACAGTGATATTGATATTAACGTATAAATTTCCGATGTCCAAGTCTCAGCTTGATAAATCTTTGTGTTTTAAAAATTTGCTAAAGTGTTTGTGTATTACAATAAATCATAACAACTGGTTAAACCTAAAAAAATATGAAGAAATTATGCGTACTCAGCTTCGATCTGATGAACTACCACGATGACTTGACTTGACCTAGCTAATAGGTACTAAAACAAATATTATATCAAAATATCAAATGCTTTTGTTAGTGTTAATGCATTTGTAAAGCACAGTCTTTTAGTAGATTTATCCGAAAGCTTAATTTAACGATTTTGTCTTTGATTAAATCATTAAAATAATAATAAATAAACGTTATTTACTTAAATTTTAGGTTAACTTATAATATTGAGATTTAAAACATGTTTCAATGTCTTTCAAACATCCTTTCGTATTTCCACTTAGACTTAAATTGTTTAAAATTTGGTAATAGTACCTTTGAATTATGCCAGGCTTTCGCGCAGCATATTTCATTGAGTGTTAAAATTTTTTAAGGTTTTTTGCAATCGGTCAAAAAATTACAATAGATTTTGATTTTTGACAGATAGTGTGCTTCTCTTTCAAACTTAGAGCAACATTGATTTTCCAGTAATTTATTGCAGCTGAATTTTTGTTAAAACACTTCTGCAATAATTTTTTCTTTGCATTTATTACTTATATTAAATATTATACTCCCATTTTTTAAAGACAGCAAACTTTTCTTTTTAACTGAAATATTGCTTTGAAATGCACAGGTTTTGCTTGGTAATATTAGAGCTTGTCTCTTTATGCATTTATCTTTGCTGGAGTACAAATTTAAAATAATTTATCGCCCGGCAAAGCAGTAAAATATTGTGATGAGCAAGAAGAAAAATCATTAGTACATAAGTATTGCTGCCAGGTCATGAAAATTATTATATAACATTAGCGTAATTGAAAAGTATATTAATCATATAAATGGTGAAACTCAACAGAAAAGGTAAGAATGAGCGCCAACTATTTTGTTGCATAGTGACTCAAAACTGTTCTTAATTTCAACTTCAAAACTTCAGAAACAACAAGAGGTTTTCTCATCCAACGACATTTGGTCAATTTGTTATTGCAGATAAACTTGTGAAAGCTTCGTGTCTATATTAATTATCAGTTTTTTTTAAGAGCTTGAATTAAAAGATACTATCATTGTATCACAGGAACGACTAGATAAAATAAAATTATTGCTTAGACAAATAGGTCATTACACTAACATTGAAATGCAAAGTTGCCACAAACTTCGTCACTGAAAGGCACCGGTAGATAATAAGTGAGCACAGGGACGGACGAACCGACAGACAGTCGACCTCATACAGTCGTTTCTCTATCCACATGAATGTACTCTACTGGAGGAGCTTTGTGTCAAGAATTTAAACTGTTATCCAGTAACCTAGGACCGGTGAGAAGCTTCTTTTTGGCAAGACGACGCCGCCGACGAGCCCGTAGCCGGTGAAGCGTCAAGCAGACGAGAAGAGCTACAGAAGAAACAACCGCAGCTGCTGCGGCTAAAGCTGCTCCTGGAAGAGATGTTAGCAGTTTTGAAGCAGCTCCACATTGAGCTTCTGATTCGTCCCAACCAGATGGACAGTGATCTTTGCCATCGCACCATAGTGATGAGCCAATGCAAGCGTCTAATTCAGGGCATTTGTGAATACATTCTAGATCTGTATCGTTTGCGCTGACGTTTACCTTAAACAACAAAGCACCACATAAATTTTGATTCATATTCTCGTTTCAATTCACAACATTTTACTAATAAAATTATTTAGATCTCACTGACATCGTCTAAGCTGTGTATAGGTTAATGGCGCACAATCGCATTTTATGCGTAAGAAACGAAATGGTTTGCAAAAAGTCGATTTAACGTCCTATATTTTTCCTGTTTTATATTGATGATTTTTGCTGCGTTCAAGCAAAGAAAATACTTTTTGCTGACGTTTATACTTTTATTTTGACTGGTTGAGCAACTAGTTTGTAACTAATAAATTGATTTTAAATAAATACCAAAATTATAAAACTCTTTTCACTTTAAAAAATTATGTTTACTATAACTACTCCTACTCTTTAGCGTCTGCAAAAAACAGTTACTCTTTTATCAAGCAGCGTATTTTCGATCGGCAACGCAAAGCTAATCGTATCTTTGCAAATACAGACTACAAAACTGTAGACCACTTTATAAGCGGCTACTAATTTCAACTAGTGTCTATATTTTTTATTGCTTTAGATCTATAAAAAACAGTTAATTAATTACTTTAAACGCCGTTCACAATTATCAAACGCGTTGTAATAAGCATGCCTAAAGTGCGACTTAAGTTCTTGCAAGACTGTACTACAAAATTTTGCAAAACGCTGAACTCATTTTTTAAAGAAAAAGCTTTATGTCATTGTCTTTTTGAATAATTGCTTGGCTGCATAATTTTTTATTTAATCAATCTAGTTATTTGTTATGTGATTTTTATCAGTCACAATTTACTTGTGTAAACATATTTATATCTACTCCTGAATACCATAAATTTATTAAATTTAGAATCTTACCGGTACTTGCAACTGCTGCAAAAGAGATGATCTAGATCTTGATATTTCTAACCAACTAAACGCAGAAATTCCGGCTTCACTACCTATCCATTCTACTAGGAAATTTGGAGGTTTCTGATATATAGTCGCTAAACCTTCACCCCACCAATCTTCACTAAAAACTTGCACAGCCAGTGGTCTAGCACCAGGTTCAGCAGGACATACAGCTCTTACTAGCTTAGGCGGACGTCCAGAGTAGATTAAAACACGGTTAGTAGTAGGACATCGCGTTGGCTCTTCAGATCTTGGTTTAAGCGGAAGAAATGCACCCCAGCTGAGCAAAAATAAACTTCTGTTATGTCTGGCTTCTACAAACCAAGGCATTCCCACGCATAACAGTTCATTACGGTCTATAGGAGGGGTGTTAAATTGAACGTCACCTCCATAACCTCGCACTCGTTGTTTACGTGGACAATCTGGCATTTTTACTAATTCGAAAGTAGCATGGAAATGTAGAACTGTAAAATCTTCAGTAATATTCATATTTTTGGCAGTAAAGTGTAGCTCCATAGTACGAGAAGCTGATAAGAACACAATTGGTTTGCTAGTTAAAGTAGAATTATCACATAAACAACCACGAGGTAACTTTACGTCTTTCCAAGGATGTTCCCAAATACTTAATTCGGTAATGTGATATCCAGAATAGTGTTCACACATATAACGACCACTGTGTGGATCTGTAAGTGTTTCGCAAGTAGGATTTAGTCCAAAAGAAGCATTATTAACAATTAAACGAACACGCTCTCCAGGTTCTGCTTCAAATTTGTAGATACAATGTAAATCTTTAGCACCACCGCGTCCATAAAAAAATGTATTACGAGGAGCTGTAACCTCTCCTAAATGTTGCTTACGAAAAGTACGGTAACACAAATCTGAGTCTTTTCCTAACCATTGCTCTCCACCAAGCCGTGTATCAACGAACTCGTATTTTAATTTAAAAGATGCAGGATGAAGTGCCGTTCCATCTTCAGTATGATGCTGCACTACAAGATTTCGCCCTGTCGAAAGATAGCTTTCTTCAAAATTACAAGGCCTTGTAAACCTACTAGCGTTAGTTAAAGCACTGTGATCACACAGTCTTGGAGGTTCATCACATTTAT
Source organism: Lagria hirta (assembly GCA_947359425.1). Taxonomy (NCBI): domain Eukaryota; kingdom Metazoa; phylum Arthropoda; class Insecta; order Coleoptera; family Tenebrionidae; genus Lagria; species Lagria hirta. The sequence goes on along the minus strand of OX375802.1, from coordinate 3,051,334 downwards.
CTTCTAAGAGAAGAGCTCCATCCCATATTCTTAATCTAGTTGCACAACCACCAGTTATAGAACTGTTGCCTAATAATGCATGAGCGTTTTCGCCTACAAGCAAAGCTCTCTGACTGTATGAAACAAAATTTATCCAAATTAAATCATATGGATAACCTTGAAACTTATAGCCACAAGTGGTATTAGGAGGTAACGAATGCCTAGGACTAATTATTTTTCCTTTTCGCCCTCTACCTGTCCAAATTTCATCACTATCTGGACTTGTAGCATTAACGTCAAACTCACATTTTTGGTTTGATCTAGAATAGTCAAGTGAATCAGAATCAGCAAAAATTACATCAACATCTAGTTCAAATCCTCTTAATGGAGAATGCGAAGGTGGTGAATGCAAAGGAATGCTAAATGGTGAAGAGTGAAATGCTACTAACATTTCTGGTCCTCGTGATACAACTCTTGGAAGCCAATCTCCACCACAGTATTTTGCAAGAACCGGATCATTAGTTGAACCACCGTCATAAAAAATTAAGTGATCTCTTTCTCCAGTGCAATCTCTCCAAGCTCGCAAAGCTCTAGCGGTTTTGTTCAATCCAGCTACATTAATTGATCTTTTCATATGCATCTTGTGTGCCGCTTCTTGTCTGACAGCAATCATAGCATGTTTACAGGTTGGCACAAATTTTTGACGAAGACTCCAGTAGCAGGACACATTTCTAGGATACATGCCAGGATAGTTAGGAGATTGCAGTCTGCACGGTTTACGATAACATTCTTCAAACTGACGTGTACAGTATGTACCAGGTGCTACTTGTCCGCGCTCAAGAGGAGCCGATGGAGAACCGAAACGCACAACTGCTTCACGTCGCGTTACAAAACGATACCGTAATTGAAATTTGAACGGAATTTGTGGCGACCCAAAAAGCTTCACTGTTACTGTAACGGTGGATGTTTCACTATAATAGGCTGCGGGACCTGAAGATGAGCCACACCAAGAGCCACCAGTGAAAGGGCGCCCGAGTTCGCTGAGTTGCATGTAGCCGTCGGGGCAGCCGTCTAGTGCCGATGCCTCGTAGCGGCCAACTTTAAATTCGTCAAATATTAACTGAAAACAGAAGAAAAAAATTTATTAAAAAATTAGAAAAATGCGTTTTAAGTATTTGACGATTAATTTTTTCATTAACTAACCATTTATTTCTAGTTTCAACCAATTTTGTCAAAAATTCTGTACTGTTTAGATATTTTCTTTTATCATAATTTTTAAACTTTCTATTTTTCAAATAAAAACATCAGAAAATTATAAGTTAAGGTTAATAGTACATTTTAAATAACAAACTCAAAATCTTTACGTTCTGATATATTTGCCAACGCAAAACGTTTTAATGACCCGCTTTAAAAAATTCTATATAAATCTAACTAATTCAGCAAAATTAAGAGGCGTCTTTAGAAAGCTTTTCAATTATTTGAGAGTAAATTTTGCGATGTTTTTAGAAAGAAATATCAATTAGGAAACACTCGTAAAGCTCCTGCAGATAAACAGATTTTACGGAATTAGTCAAGTGTTGGACTTGTACAGAAAGAAGCTTGCGCTATTATCCTTGATAAATGACGGGACAATTATGATGGTCGCCTATAGCAAAAAGAAGAAACCATCATCAATCAAGCTAAGATGTTTCAGGTACATTGTCTCTGGTTGGCATCGTTTGAGTTATTTGCTTAATAACCCTTGGAAATGATACTGGGTCGGCGCCCCCTACTGCTTTACATTCGTTAAATTTGTTTTCTAACTTTTCCTTAATGCAGTCCCTCGAGCGATTTTACCGGAAATAAGTTTAAGATTGCGGCCTGCCTCTGAACTTGGTAATTGGGTTTTTCCCCTTAGTTCAATATTTATTCTGGTTAACACCTTCTCCTGATTACTAGTTTATTTAGAAAAAAAATAACTCTAGGAAAGTGATTTTTGTCAACAATTTGACCACTTAAGGTTATCTAAAACTTGTGATTAAATATTGATTTCTGTTTCAAGAAAATTATAGAGACAAATACATACAAAAATAAACATGAAATAAGTAAAAAGTACTTAGAAAAATACCATAATGCTTAAAACAAAATAAAACATCTGTAAAAACATAAGCAGAGAACTCTTCAAACTAAACTTAAGAAAAAATTGATGAATAATAAATAAAATTTAATAATAATAATAAAAAAAACCTCAATCTACTTTGAACAACAAATGTTTTTTAGGCAAATCCAACAACTGACAAACAAACTAACTGGAAAACAAATGTATAAAACAGTTCAATAACTTAGGAGAAATATAATGCATCTATAAGAAAATCAATTTGAAATTCTAAACGATAGAATAATTTCAAAAAGGAAGTTTGTCACAATAAAATGTTGAATAGTAGAAAAACCCCATTAGGGTAACCCAAAAAATATATGTTTTTCTCAATTTTTGACCAAAATATGTAAGTTAACAATGTTTTAAAAGTCTAAATTTTTAAAAATTTCTAATATTATTAAAATATATAGTTATTTTTGATTCTAGATAGAGTATGCAAAAAAGTTCCGCAGTCGAGTATCAAACCACATTTATTCAAAAACAAAAGTTTCAGTTACTGAAAATTAAGAAAAAATGTTCTGATTTATACCCGACATGATTTCAATCAACATCTTGCTGTTAAATCTAGTCTGTTCTGACCAACTAGTTATGATAGCAACCAACAAACCAACAACAATTTAAAGTTTTGCGACGCATGTGCAAGACTTTTATTTAAAATTTGGTAAAAAATAGTGTTTGAAGTGAAAAAAAAAACATAAAAATGATCTGCCTCCAGATGTATTAGAAGACGCACGAAACGCGGTTTCTATCTAGTTTTATTCCGGAAATGCCTTCTATAGTATTTTCAGGTTAGAGACAAAGTTAAAATACATAAACAACACCGCATGATCACCTCGTTGGTGGGGTGGTATAGATATTATTGGATGGAAGGATCACATAAAGGCGTAGGTTGCGTGACGAGACAGGGCCTGATTAAGTACGTTTCAGTTATAGTTCGGTTTTGTTGAGAGAAACGTTCTCACATAATGCATAACATGAGATCATGCACTCCTTGAATACAATCCTGTAAGAACAGGCACGCCTATTTTGATAGGAGATCACGTAAACCGCGCGTGATAGTGTTTATTTCTACTTCATCTTTAACGTGAAAATTGTATAGACAACACGAATCTGCGTACAATGTTTTTATAAAGCGATGAGGCTCTAAAAACTTGAAAAAGATGTCTGAAAGTGTAATACTGGCTGGAATACAAAGCTAGGAAATTTCGGCCGCCAACGCTATGGTCCATTTATTTCATGTTGAAAAAATCATTGAACGTGAAGCAAAATCTAGACATTAGAAAATTTTTAAAACTAGTACCCTATTTGAAAAATAAAAATGCACGCTATTTATCAAAAAAATCTAAAATTTTAAACAAAACAGTTATTGAAAAAATTATAGAAGAGGCTCTAGATCACAGCTCTTTATTACTGAAGGTAAGTTCTGCATTACTGTGTGTGCTTATTTAACAAAATATTGCTTCAGGTTATTTCAATAATGGGAATATATGACGCGTGTCAAAGAATGGATCTGCTGAATTTAAATATTAACAACATGAAAGATAGAGGTTTAGTTGTTTTAGTAAAAATTGAAGATTTGAAAACACACAGTGAAAGAACATTTGTCATTTCTAATTCGTCTCACAATGAATTATATCAAAAATATCGTATAACATTTTATTAATATGTTTATTTTAAAAAATAAATAAATTTCAAAAATTATGATTATCTGATCATTAATCTACAAAATAGTAAAAAATTTTCATTTAATTTTATTCTGGTTTGTCGTGTTTTAATTCTACTTTTTAGTATGTCAAATTAAAAAAATAAAAATATTAATTAGTTTGTTGATATTCATGTTATGAAGTAACCCGAAAAGATATGAAAAATTTGAAGCGATCTTTAAATATTAAAATTTTGACTAAAAATTTTCAGAATCTTTATAATCTTCCTTTTAGAAAAAAATTAAACAATAAAAAAACTATTTAAAAAAAATCGATTTTTTACGGATTTTAAAAATTTAAAGAAATTTTTTTAACCTGCTGTTAGGAAAACTTAATTATTTTAATACAAAACTTAACACTTTGATAAGACTTTAAAACCATCCGCCACAAAAATAGAATAAAGTTTAATAATCTGTTTAAAACTTTTTATTAAATATTAACCCTTAAACATTAAACAATTTTCTACAGCAAAATGTAAAACCGCGATCAAATACATTTACTACAATAAAATGTTACTAATTATTTTAAATATTAATTTAAATATAATTGTAGTTCAATCTTGTTAGTAAAGTATAACAAAATTGTCATGTTCTAAGTTAAAGCTAAAATTTTTAATAGATGCAAATTTAGTTATACTTTAACAAGATTGAACTAAAAATTTATTTAAACTATTATTCAAAATAATTAGACTCAACAAAATGTAATATCTAAACAAATAAAACAGAAGTAAAACAATTCTCCTAAATAAATGTTTAAATTGTAAACTCAAGACCATTTACAGTAATTCATTTCAAAAACAGTAGGAAATGAATACGTATATAAGACTTTGTAGTTTGTTATTGTTTGCTATAAAAGCAAGTATTGAATTTTGAACTGCGTTATATTTAGAATAATTTGAGAAAACTCACAAAAAAAAAATTTACAGCCCATCAAAAGAGGTGGTGTTTATATTTATTCATTCTAAACTTGGTTCATTTTTTCCTTTTTTATTATTTCATATGCGTACGTCAACATAGCTTGGGAATTTCAAAAAGTACAAATACAGCTTATTGCTATTAAACAATAAGCTTAAAATTTTTGTAAGTTACGTCAAAAAAATTACTTTCGGTAGCCGATTTTGGTACTTCCACCTATTTTCATACTGACAGACACGCTGTCATCTTGTTTAAAAGTTGTGAATGGTTACAAACAGTTTTGCAACATAGCAATATTGATTACAAATAAAAAATTTTAGTGAATTTTTGTTTTCAAAATACTGTGTCATAAACAGTGTGACTTGAGCTGCCTGACCTGACTTAGTTATTCTATGGTGTGTCTGATATAAATAAAATGTAAATGACTATTATTTAATTTTACTTCTAAGTATACTTACGTTTAAACTAGTAATTTAAAATTGTATAATCTAACAACAGAGGATTCTTAGAATAAAGCACCAGCAGAAACTCCGCTATTCAAAAGAATTAGTTGGGACAATCTGAAGCGTTGCAGCGTCACATAAAGCTCATAAATGCAAAAGATAATTCCATCTAATAAAAGCTCTATAAAACTAAACGTTTATTAACGTCATTCTTTTAAAAGCTTTGCTTTATAGAGATTATGAAGGAGACGCTTTAGGCTTGGACAAAAGCGATAAACGTAGTAAGGTTGGTCAAGCTAAAGCCGTTAAGTTGTGATTTGTAGCTTCTGTATGTCTAGAGACATAAATAAATGACACCAAAACTAATAGAAGAATAAGCGCTGTACTCCTTTATAAACTTTCTTAAGTTTTGTTTAGGAGAAACTATAAATTTTAAATCCTCGACCGTAATTATGGTTGAGTTAACTTTACACTGGGAAGATACTGATGTAAACAATTCTTTCTTTTTGACGAATGGAAAAACAGATAGCCCAGCTAACAAAAATAATTTGCTAATTAGAAATAAACATTATGGCAATAGTTGTTTAAAGGAAGCGACACATTTAAAAACTAACCAACTGTAAATGCATCTGTAAGAGACACATTTTTGGTTATTTAATATTCAACATTAACGTTTTATTGCAAACCATTCAATTTAATGTCTGAAACACATCATGTCATTAATATATTTTTATAATAAATATAAATAATAAGGTCCAATGTTGTTACCCTTGTTATTGGATTTGAAGTTAAGTCGTTGTTCAGGGTTTGAGGTTAATTAAAAAAAGATGCTAAATTAAACGTATATTGTTGACATTAACAACGTTTGATTTCTTTATTGAAGCTTCATTAGGTTAGCAACAATATTTCGTTTTGCATAAGCACAAATTAGAATTTTAATATGTAAAACGTGTAATGTCAACAATATATGTTTAATTTAACATATTTTTTAGATTAACCCTAAACCCTCAAAAAATATATAAATTATATTAAATATTCATGTCTATTCTACATTATGTTTGTCTACAAATCATAATCAATAATAAAAACATTTTAAAACAATGCTACACCAAAAATGTTAGCTTTCCTTAGGAGAAAAAAGAAAGAGTTTATATTTTAGCTAAAGTAAATGCTTAAAGAACCTAGAATTTCAACCACTTTATTTTCAGAATAGTACTCTTTAAAGTGTATATAAGTATTTTTACATAATTACAGTAGCTAAAAGCCGAAAATTTAAAGCAATTTAGGTTTTTTTTGATTACCATTTTTGCAAGATAAAGTTGAAAAAATTTTTAGTCCAAAATAAAACGTAAATTATTGTTAAAATTAAAATAAAAACTTAAACCTTTGTTTAGTTTTAATCATTTGAGCCTCTAAAAACATAAAGATTAAAAAGTATTTGAAATAAAAATAATAGAAAAGGAAGTATACTAAGCTTAATCAATAAGAGACTTCTCTGAGGCAATTGTTTTTTCTTTGGCATCATTTAATTACCTATCTAAACAAGCAATAAAATATTGCATAAACGGAAACGGTATTCGACAGTGTTGTTTGCACTGGTTTACTCCTTCAATATTGGTAGCCATATGTTGGTTTATCGTGTAGGTATTATCTTCTTTATAATTAGTCTATTTTGTATCAACATTTTTTTACAGTGCAAGAAAAAACTAATGCCGCTTCATAATCATTTTCTATGACATAAACCCTACAAAATTTATTTGTCTTTTATGACCTCTCTCAATAATAAATTTGTTAATCAAGATGGTAGACTTTAGATCTTATTATATTAAATCAAAATATTAATGTTAATCAAGCCACTGACACTGTATCAGCGATCGACCACTATCATCCTATTCGTAAATTTAATATATTTTATTTAAAATATTGATCCAGCCAAATGGGTTCTATTGCAGATCGAGTTTATAACTTTAAGAAAGCTAAATTTGCTCTTCTATACAGTAAACTTGCACTGATTTCAGTTTTTTAGGAAAATCTAGTGATGTTAACTCAGCTGTTAAATTCGATTCAATTTTAAATATATTTGTAACGCACGTACCTTTAAAATAAAAGTCATCTGGTAAATACTCTGTATAATACAACAAAGAAATCATTAATTTAATGAAACAAAGAAGCAAATGTTGAGAGAAATTTAGGTGCAGAACTTGTGATGATGACTATAATACTTTTATAGAATTAAAATCTATCATAAAAAGATTGGTGAAAGAAGCTAATGCTACACTTATAGTTAAAGTTAGTAATAACATCAAAACTGACTCAAGTACATTTTGGAATTTTTTTAAAAAAGAGAACAATACCAACGGTTATGTTATATAACAATAATACGTATGATATAACTAATTCTTTTGCTGACTTTTTTATGAAAGCTTTTACGCCTCCAGTAGATGTTAGTGACTTGGACTTGCCATTTGACAACACTGTTACTATTAATATATTTGAATCTGCTCAAGATTTTGTTGCTAAAACACTTAAAAGACTTAAACGTACAATAACTGCGGGTTCTGATCTTGTTCCAGCCTATGTGATAAGTGATTGTGCTGCAGTTTTTTTTAAACCGCTTGTATTAATTTTCAACGTCATGCTGCAAACATCAGTATTTTCTGATGTATAAGAAATCTTGCGTCTCTCACTTATTTTTAAGTCTGGTAGCCGTAATGATGTAACCAATTATCGCCCCATCTCAATCATTACCAACTTTGCAAAAGTTTTTGAGTTAGCTTACTACTCCTTGATCTGCTGTTGCATTTCACGAACCATTAACTGTAACCAACATGGCTTTATAAAAAGAAGGTTGACTGTAACTAGTCTGGCACTAATGTTACAGTAGGTGTTAAAAACGTTAGACAAAAAAAATCAAGTTAATTGCATCTATATTGATTTTTCAAAGACGTTCGATCGCATAGATTATGAAATTTTGATCTAAAATCTAAGAAAATTTGGATTTTCCATTTCATTAATATCGTGAATACTGTAATAGTTCTTGTTTTAAACATTACATGGAAATATCTGGATTACCTCAAGGTACGGTTCTAGAACCTTTGTTTTTCAATATTTTTTATTGACAATATTACTTTTGACTTTTGTATCAAAAACTTGTGTGCAGATGACATAAGAATCTTTAATCGTGTTAGCTTTGTCAATCAACGATTGTATCATGTTTCGAACCAATTTTGATATTATCAACATTTGGTGCTCAGAAAATTTTGTACCACTTTATACAAACAAGTGTAACGTAATTTCATTCTCTAGAAAAATTAACATAGTGAACTTTAAACATGCACTAAATCAACCTGAATTCGTTAAAGATCTAGATGTTACTTTTGACAAAAAGTTCCGTTTTAACCAACATATAACAAGATTATCTCAGCTTCTTTCAAGTTTTTGGGTTTTGTTATTCGTTATTCTAAAGATATAAATAGTATCCATCTTTTAAAAGCTTTGTAAGTTTCATTTGTGAGGTCTTGGTTAAAATATGCTTCTAGAGTTTAGAATCCTTTTTATCAAACATATATTGACAGCATTGAAAAAGTCAAAAACACTTTCTAAAACATGCAAGTTATCATGCGGAAGGTACGTATCCACCTAGAGGTTTTCCGCACAATATTTTACTAAGCAAGTTTATGATTCAATTTCTTGAGTCGCAAAAATCTTTTGATTTAATTATTATATTGTTTCAACTAATGTATCTATTCAAATTTTGGCTGCGCTGAGTTATTGAGTAATGGTTGGTTCCGAGCTCCTTCTCCAAGATCTTTGAGCAAAACAGTGGTTTTTATACTCCTACTCCCAGAACTAATTTATTAAGATCATTGCTGATATACCAAGTTGTGGTGAACTATCACCTGATAGAGAACGAGGTCGACATTTTTAGATAAACTTAAAACAACTTTTTAGAAAAAAGTTATAGAAAATTTTTGCAAATTCAATTAATAAATCAAAGTTATAGTACAGGAAATAGAGAGTTTTGTCTTGCATAATTCTAGGTAAGTTATTTTTTTTACAGATAGGTGCAGTACGACGTAATGAAACTAAAAGCACAAAATACTTAGGAATAAGACTGGTGGAAGAGCAGCCATTTTGCAAAAAAACCGTTTGAGTCTGTATCTCCGTAAGCGTGCACTTAAAGCTATAATTATAAAAACCTTTATTATAGATAATTAAATTTCTTACGTTTGTTTAAGAATTTTTTTTATTCACTTACCGTTCACAATTTAAAAGATTATTACTGTTTGTTTATTGACTTTTTTACCAATATCTTTACTAGTAATTGTTTAAATAATAAAAATCAAACTTTTAAATAGATAATTTTTCTACAACTTTTAATTTAAAAGTTGTAAATTTTTTTTTCCTAAAGATAATATTTTCAAAGTTATAACGCGTTAATTTCAAGGATCCTGCGCCTGAGCGGTTGGCGCCAGCTGAGCCTGAACAGGTAAACACAAAAAAATTATTAATAAAACAGTAAGAAAAAATCAACTGGCAAACAAAATTAATATTTATACGGCACAAAGAAAATGACTTAAACAATAAAGGATAATTCTGTTATCTTTATAAATAAAAAAAAAACAAATAAAACAGAGAACTATAGAAAAAAAAGCTGAGTAAGCAAAACATGCAAAAAAAATTAGAAGAAAAGCTAGATTGAATAGAAGCATTATCAGATAGGCAAGCTCAGAAAATTATTTAAATAAAAAAATATTTCAATGGGTAATAGCTGTTTTTTGCAGGTAGAAACGCAAATGATTTATTATTTATTATGTTAAGAAAATACTATAATTTTTGTTTTTTAAATATTCACTGAATTCTACGCTATGCATACTTCGTTTCTATTATCCTTGTACTCGGTACATTGAACGCGTTATAACGTCAAAAATATTAATTTTAAGAAAACAAATTTAAATTAAAAGTTGTATAAAATTTATTGATTTGAAAGTTTGATTATTAGCAATATATTATTTAAAACATTATTAGAAAAGATATCAGTAAAAAAGTCAATAAACAAACAGTAATGATTTTATAAATCGTGAACGGTAAGTGATATAAAAAAATTATTATACAAAAAAGATAGGAAATTTAATTATCTATAATAAAAGATTTTGTAACTATAGACCTCAAGTGCACGGTTACAGAGATACAAGCATAAACGTTTTTTTGCAAAATAGGGGTATTTCCACCCGCCTTATTCCTAAGTCTTTTGTGTTTTTAAGTTGATTACGTCATACTGCACCTATCTGTAAAAAAATAACTTACTTTTAATTATGCATTATGGACAAAAGTAACTCGTTCCTCTATTACCTGACAATCAGAGCACTTGTGAAGTTATTATGTGATAACTCATAACAAATATAGATTAAGTTTTTAATCAGTTAAATACCACACAATCAGGTACATTTAATAATTATTATGAAAAAATGCGTCAAATTATTGTATATTTATTTATCCTCTTGTGACGAGTTTACAAAATCAAATTAGATATCGTCATAAGTTCTATCTAAAAGTCGCTAAAGGTTAATATTAGCGTGAAATTGTTCAGATCATATTTAACTTTTTCAATACAGGACTGCTGCTCTTATAGACCTGCTATTATCTGGCACATTGGCATTTCCGAATGAAAGCTCGCTTTTGTAGTAATTCTCTACGGTGACATTACCAATGTCCAATAACGACAAATGAGTTTCTGCTTTCCATCTGATGGACCTCTGGTGAGTACGAACAGTAGACATGTAACAATAATTACAATATGTGAAACGCCTGGGACACTATTCACTGAATATTGTGCAAATGTTATTGTTGCAAGATTATTTGAAAATACGCTTTTGTTAACAATTACACATGTTTCTGTAGCCAAGCAAGCTGTTTTAAATTATGTAAAAGGTACATAACATACAGCAACATTTTATTGTTGGATTTTTTTTATTCTTAAAACGATCTTAACAATAACACTAAAACTCAAATGTTATTAATTATCAATTTATAGAGTGCATTGGAGCAAGCAAAAGCCTTAGCCTTTATTAGACGAAAGCGTCTCATAAATTCGCTTAATTGTTAAAGTAGCCCATCTATACTCTGTTTAATAAATAAATATTTAAATATAAATAATGCTTTGAAGTATTTGCGTTAACGTAAAACAATTATATAATAAATTATTTATAATTTATTATTGACAAAAGAGTGTCCAAAACATTTTTTTTTCACTAAAAAGTATTTTTATCTTTGTTTTTATAAAAAACTTAGGTACTTAAATTTCCAATTTGAATCAAAACTAATGTTTGCTATAATTCATCGTTTATAAACCGCTTCAAATAATTGTTGCGTTGTCTGAACGGATAAATATATATCAAAGCTAATTTCATAAAAATGTCTCAAAGATTTGACAAAAATATTTTTTCTGATGGTTGAAATTGCAGTGTCTCAAATTGTTAAGTTTTTTTAAATTCTAATATTACATCGAGTCAAAACTCTCGAAATTTATTAAGTAAACTAAGATCAAACTTTTGCAACTTCTATCGTCTACTAGTTGATACAACCAAAGTATTAGATACTATTAACTCGCTAAAAAGTTATCTTGTGGTTATTCTATATTATTACTTTCAAACCTACTATCTGGAACTTTACCCGCACTTGTCTCACTCATCAACAAGTCTTTAATGCCTCAAAGCACCTTTAATAATTTAATAATACCTCTTTACAAGGGTGGCGCTAAAGAAAACATTAAATTATTGACCAATTGCTCTTCTTTTAACATTATCAAGAATTATAGAACGATTGATAAAAAAACGTCTTATTAATTTTGTATAAGTTTGATCTTTTAACTAGGCATCAATTTGGCTTTTTACAAAATAAAATACTACTGATGCTATGTTTTTATTGTTAAATGAGATTTATACTAATTGTAACAACAACCTATATTCAGCTACATTCCTCTAAATTGGTTTTAGTCATATCTTCTTGATAGAGATCAAATAGTATTCTTAAATGTTCATTTCAAATTTATATATTAGAACGATTTGTCTTTTTGGTGACGACACTAGCGGCACATGAAGCAACTGTTAGATATCCTCATTACATTCTACTATTTCAAACCATTTTGTTATTCTTAAAGCATGGTGTGGCATGGCAAAAAAACTTATGTATAAAGAATTAAACGTTGCTTCAGCAAAAAGAACTTTTTCGAATCACTTCTTTGTACGGTTTACCATTCTAGGGTGCCTGTGCGTTGTACCAATTTCAGTCTATATTTAAACTTCAAAAAAAGGCAATTTGTTACACATTTAGATTACAAAGTAAGAATAATTGGAAAACGTATTTTATTAAAAATAAAATTTTGACACTTTTCTTCTTATTTATCTTAGAATCTGGAATCACATTTTGATTTTGCCAAAAACAAGTCACCACCTACATTCTACCAGATACAATAAAGACTTTTACCTACTTAGACTGTTCTCGAGCTTAACAAAAAGTTTATTTATTATATTATAATGCTACAAAACTGCATAATATCTTACCACATAATTTAAAACCTATCACAAACTTTGTAAAAGTGTGAAAAAATACTTCAACAACAAAACATATAATGCTGTTTTTAAATTTTTATAAAAAGTGGCATTCGTTTTTGTATAAAATATAATATAGTTTCCTTATTTTTTATACTTCAGCTTAGGTTTTGCTTTGTAAATAAAATCTGTGTAATTTTAAAGAACAATAAAGAACTATTTATTATATTATTATTTTTTTATCTTTATCAATTATTTATCCTTTCTAATTCAAGACAAAGTGCTAGAAAGCTAAGTATCTGTAAATCTCTAAAATTTCCACATATCGGCAGTTAAAAGTCAAACAGAAACTTGAGAATTCAACGTTCTTATTGGTTTAATTTAACTTGAAGTGAACTCTCAAGATAAGATGATTCAACATATTTACAGCGAATGTTTAACCGCGTCGACATTATTCAATTTTAAACAAAGAGAAAGCGTCACCATTTGTTCAATTAAATAACTCATTTAATCTAAATATTCTGCTTTGAGATAGAACTTGGAGCTCGAAAATTATGACTACAATTATTGTATATTCTATGAACATTAGAAACAGTCTCTCGTTTTATATTCACGTCAACATCAATTTTTTTTCTAATTAAAACTATAATATTCTTTAATGTTAGAATACATAATGGAATCAACAACCTCTAAACTCAAAGCTGTGTCTCGCTCTATTCCTCTATTATCTGTGTAAACTTGTTTGTCGCTATTATTGCACAGAAAGTGGAAAAAAAGAAAAACGTAAAAATTCTTTCAGCTGAAAGCAAAGGAAAACCCATCAACAAGTTTTGATTCACGAACCAACTTGGTACAATAACTTTTATATAAAAGTAGTTATCATAATTATTATATAATTTTATTTTATAGAATAATGATACATTCACCAATTTTATCGTATCATTGCCTAATATTATGTCTCTATAATAGCAATTATTTCTGTACAATTATATGGGTCATAATATCACAAAAATTCCATAACACGTTACTTACACTTAATACATTAGATTATGTGTGAGAGTTTACTTTTTATACATTTATTATTATAAATTATTTAAGACAAAATAGCTTTAATATAATATTGCAAAAAAGAGGGATAGCTGAGTGGAGATTGCGCAGAGCGCTTAGCTGAGGGATGATATTATTGCCGTAAGAGCAGTAGACAGCAGTCAGCGGGTAGTACTCGTAGAGTTGTCGAGTGCGGTACTCGTGCATAGTCAGGTCAAGCCGAGAGAACGAGAGTGATCTTTATACTCGAACGAATATATATAACTTGTTATTGTGTGCAAATTAAGTGCGAATGTGGTGTCCTAACATTTTTGTTCCAGTAACCTAGCCAGGTGACAGATCCTACCTTCTTCTAACAATGTGGCTGGTTTGGCCATGGCAGCTAAGTTTGAGTGTTGATACGACTTGGTCTAATCTTAGGAAAGAGCACATGTAAGACCTTATCACATTATATTGATTATTATGATGCATGCAGATACATCTATGTCATTATTGGCATTTTGGTGTTTTTATTAAAAAGCATGCAGATTATTTGTGTCAGAATTGACACGGTTGTTATTGTTTATTGTTGCTCTTTATGTAAAATGATTAAGAATGAAAACCTACAGCAGAGAACTTGTTCTGTTCTTGAACCGGTCTTTACTATTATTATTATTATTTATTATACTTGGCTCTCGACGCCGTTTAACATAATTCCTGTTTTTCGGTTAAGATCTAGCTTCTCAAATTTCTTAAAAAATTGGAGAGATCTTTGAGGCCGGGTTTGATGCTGCCGTCAAGGCTGGTACCTTGTCACTGAAAAGGGTTGTAGGTGGGTTCTCTATTGTGGCAATGGAAGGTTGCAGTGTTCTTATACCTTTCAATTATTCCTTTAATCTTGTTTTTATTCTCTTCTATTGACTTCTCACATTGGTACCAAAAATAATAAATAGGTTGAAAAATGGAGAAGCCAAAGTCCATGGAATCCCGTCCATATGATAGGAACAGCGAAGCAACCGTACTCCACAAGGCTGGAATGGAGAAAAATTGTCCAGCGGGGACAAGCCCCCGGTGAGTTTCTTGATAAGTATTATTGACAGGTACATTATGTGTGAATGTGTTTCATGTATGGTTAATCTAATCCGTTCAATTCGTTCGAGGCGGTTTCTTAACGGCGGTCACAAAGAGGGTGAGTTGTAGTAGATCGTTGATAATAATGTAGTCTGTTAATCTTGTATTTATGCAGTATTTAAGTTGTATTCATAATCAGAAAAAGAATTTGGTGAAACAATCTGACAATAATTGTATTTTAATGAAACTAGGTAATTTAATTATATGAATTTAATTATCCCGGCGCCTTCACCATTATTCTTATGCAAATTGCGTCAAAAAAAAATACCCCTTACATATGATTTATTGGAATAATTTATTAGAACTGATAACATATTAACATAGTAGAAAATTATTTTTAATGATTAATTTAAATATTTTCACAACTATGAAAATTGAAAGAGACATCTTTCCCATCCATCTCGACGTGCTATATCTTCTGTATTTTGTAGCTGTCACAAACAAGTTACCACACATTTTCATTGATGCTTTAGTACCAGAAGCACTTGTCATACACAACCTTCCGACCTAAATTTGTTGCACAATAAAATTTTTTTTTTTAAATTTTTTTCTTAAATACTTTTTTGCAATTTTGCTAGACTCCTACACACCCAACTTTTGCAGTTCTAACATGTCTCCACCGGCGTTCACAAGCATGGTCGCTGCAGATCTCCTAATGCAGTAGCCCGTGTACATAGCTGGTTTTTCAAGTTAGAATTACGTAGCATTTTTCTCAAAAATTTTAGAAAAAAGAATAAATGCCACGTGGCTGAACAGTACACTTTCAATTTCTGTATGATACAAAATATCTTTTATGTGTAACATGAACCGGCTGTAACGCTTTGCATGATTTCAAACCCATTCGAAAATGCAAAAAAATCGTGTATTAAACCACCTCTTTTCGAAAACTGAAATAATAATGATCAACTATGTTAAGAATTTGCTAAACGTTAGCCATCTCCATCCGCTTATTGATACAAAAAAATGATGTAGTATGCGTGACCGTCTAATAATAATGAAAGCAACCGAGTAACAATTTTGTAAAAACGTTTTATTACTTCACCGTTTGTAATGTCTGAAACTGATAATGATGATCTCTACCTTTCGACGTATCGAAAGCCGTACGAAATGCAGTGTCTTCTCTAATTCCGCAAAAATCATGTAGGCAATATGAAGCTGTCCACAAAGAGTTTATTCAATAGCCTAATCCTCAGAAAAAAATCGAAAGTTTAAGCGAAAACTGAAATTGGGAAATTTACTAAAGAGACGCCCGATGAATGTTTTTACTAACAGAGGTAATTTATTTTTTATTAATAAATTAAATTAAAATTGTTTAAATTGTAGTTTTCCATAAAATACTCAAAAAATAACAAGTGACTTTGCGTTGTATTAGTTGCTATGTAAATGTAAATATTTAAAAGTTACAAAAAAACTTTTTTTGTAACTTTTGAAATCAGGAAGAGTACCTGACAACTCCTTATTTTCTAAAATGTTAAAGTCATCGGTAGACATCTTCACCAATTTATTCGCTCTGCAAGCTTCAGCAAATCCAACCAAGAAAGCTTCTTTTATAAGCAAAAAAAGTTCATCTGAACCTGCGCACAAAAAAAATTATCAACTTGTTCTTTTGTCAGTACTGAAGATTTTTTATGTTAGTATACAACATTCTTTTATTTTTGATACATTTAATCAACAAACCATATTTATCCTTATTTAATAAATATAAATATTGTGGTCTTAATAAAAAAGAGAAATACTCATTTAACAGTTTGGCGAAATACGCCAGTAAAAGCAATTTCTTTAGCACCTCAGATCTGTGTCTTGTCTAGCCACTCACAAAAAATGCTATTTTCTTTCTCGTATTAAATTTTCGACTTGTGTGGCAACCCATCCAATCCCACACTTTCTGCAAACTTCAAAATATTTGCGGAGACACAAAAATCTTTCATTGCTTTAGTCAAAAACAACCAAACGTAACAAAACTTTTGATAAACTTTTTTAATTCAATCTTAACAAAATTAGTGTTTTGATTTAAAATTGCTTGCTTTGACGATACGATAAAGCTGTGAATATAGCTTGAACTATTGCCTCGTTTGGCTTGTGATTATTAAATCAATAAAAATAGCAATAGTGAAGTATTTTTACTAAACTTAGTTTAGGCTAGACATTAGGAAGTTCTGGCTTTGTAATCTCTCAGAGGATGAGTTAATTAAATAACACTTTTTCGAGTTTTATTAGCTAAGTATCTGGTTAGTCATTGTTAATAAACCTTTTTAAATCCGTGTTGATTTAGAAATTAATGGTAGTTTTTATAAGCACAAAACAAAGTAATCAGCGGTTGAAAGATTTTTTATTATGTGTAACAAAACATCTTCGAGATTGAAACGATTAAAGAAAGGTACATATACATTTTAGAAGTTTTGTGCTCCGTGCACAAAGACAAATTGTCGGAACAAAGATACCATTGAAAATCCGAAAGAAAATTGATGACGCTACTTTAAAAGCAAACTTAGTATTTCCGGTGGCACAAAGTAAAACAAAAGACGAACCATTTTATCAAAATCGTTTAATCCAATATTAAAAGGAAATGCTAAGAGGTCCGAAAAACGAAAAACGGCCTTTCTATCTAATCTTGAAAGAGCGATTAAGAGGTGTTGCTTTCAAATCTCAAGAGACTTTTCTGGAAAAACTGATAGCTGGCGCAGTGCAATCAAGGAATTAAGATTTACATTTGAAATAAACGCATTTTTACTGATGAAATCGATTCAGTTGTCGTTTGACATTTTTAATAAAAACCATAATTCTTGTTTAACATTCTATTGATCTTGAATACTCTCTCTATAATAAATTGAGTAGTTTGTGAATTTAATATACCTAAACCAAACCTATTCATAGAAAAATATAAATATATCTAGGTAACAAGAAAAAAAGTTGTATAAAATAAATAAAAAAAATAAATAATCTATCATCGCTGATGATAGATGATCTAGTACCTATTTTTTATTTATTTTTGGTTCTCTTATCAGTATCAAAAAACCTATTATTGCAAGGATTATTTCTCATTGATAACGCTGACTCTAAATTATGTTTTTCTTTAAGTGCTGATTGGCTTGGATGTGGAATTTGAATCTTTATAAGAACCTACAACGGTAGATAAGAGAAGATGCTATAATAATTATGATGAAAAAAAAAGAAATAAAAAAGCAAACATTGGATTTTCCCAAAGCTACATGTATCATTATCAAGATTAAAAAGCTATGAAGGTATTTAAAGGACGAAACAGATACATCATGAGATATCCAACCATTTATTGTGCAAATGGTTTTTTCGTCACCTTTGTTTATTTTACTATTTTTGCTATTTCAAAAAAACCTTTTGAAACTTTCAACAACATTTTTACTAAAATTTGGTGATAATGTCTTCAACATATTTTTTGTTGCCACCGACAAATAGAAAAATTAAAGAAAGATTGCCGAAACTATGTAATAAACTTTTTTTTACTAAACTTATTAGATCCTCATTTATTTATTTCACCTAAAATATAAAATATTGAAGTACCTAGTGTATTGTTAACCGACTTTAAGAAAAAGTAAAATCTTATTTTAATTATTAGTTTTTTTATTGGAAAGCTGGTGCTTAAATTTTATCAAAATCTGACCAGTAGTTTGTTAATTATCTTTGACAAAATAACAAATATGCGTATCTAAACAAAAAGTATCGTTATTATGTTCAATCCTCCCTGTCCCGGAGGCACAGCATTTTTGCTGGATTCAAAAATCATTACGGTCTTCGACAAGTAATGATAATGACAATATTATTTATTAAATAATATAAAAATTGTTGAAAAACAAGCTTTTAATTTTCAATTAGTTTAAAATCCAATTTAAGAATTGAAACAACGACAACAAATTGTATTTTAAACTAAATAGATTATGCAAGTTTGTTTTTGAAAAATCAAGCTCAATTACTATTTCCCTACCCATCTGCAATCATATTATTTAAATTGTTAGATTTAACATTTAAAAACATTCGAACAATATAACATAAACATAATAATGCTCCATTCTGTATTTCCGCAAAGATTTTTAAATGCAAATCTAAAATTTTAAAATTTTAACTCAATGATATGGGTACAATATATTAATTATTATTATTATTATTTTCTAGTCACATATTTTCTCATGTTTCACCTAAATTGCTTTAATTAAATCAGGCGAGTGGAGACAATAGTGATAACACTTTTCCGTTCGTCTAAAGCCCAAAAAATAATATAATAGCAAAATCTGATTGAATTCATCTAAAGACAATAGTCTCTAAAGTTTTTAAAAGTTTACATTAATGTTCAAAACACATCAAAGAAACATTTTATTAGAACAGTCTACATGCGCTGATAGATAGGAAAAACTTACCTACTTTTAAAGAATGAATGTAATTAAAACCTACCAAAAGTTCCTTTCAAAACTTTTTAAGCATTTTGAAATTAAAGCTACCCTTGGCTGGAATTCTAATTAGACTTGTTCTTACCTTTTGCTTTGGTTGAAAGTGCTCTGTTAAGTAGAGTCCAATTAAAAATGTTGCACAAATGAATCGGCAAATTAAATTAGTCAAATTGTTAGTGAAAATTTATACTGAAAAAATACAAGAAAGCATAAATAAGAAGCCGTACAAATTCAATAGTTACCATCTTAAAATGAATAAATATGTCTTAATACAGTATGGAACGCAAATGCGTTTTTTCTTTGTTGAAAACGCCTTAAACGATAGATTTTTGCTAATTGCTGTCTATGCTCTAACTTCAAAGCAAGAATTTTCATCGGTTTGGCAAAACAAACAATATCAAATGCCAGTCTGCAATAAATCAATTTATAACAATACTTATTTAGCGCTAATCGCGTTAAATTTTTAGTCTGTCTTTTCACAGTTTATTCAAATACTCTTTTCTAAACTTGAATCTTTAATAATCTTATTAATTGTTTATAAATATTTTTAAAAGCACTTGTGCTCTTATAGATATTTTTAATTTTTAGAGGTTGGTATATTTAGTTGTCAATGGAAAAATAATTGTCAATAGCATAATTTTTTGACTTCAGATTATTATTGTTATATCTTTGAGAAAAGATACATGTATATTCATTTTAAACTTATTTTGAAAAGTGGTTAAAGCTAGAAACAAAGTGACCTTATATACATTCAGGTTTGTTAGGTAACTTCTTATTCATCACGTAATAAATTTTCAGTTGTTGTCTCGTCTAGTTTCCAAATTTTGGGTGGATCACATAAATTCTGTTCTTCTGGTAATATTAATTTATTCTTAAAAATGAAACAAATTACGTCAAGCTTTTAAATTAAGTTTTAAATTAAATGACTTGTTGCTGTTACTGACCGTTAGCAACAAAATTTTTCAGAGCAAAACCTAATTTTTTTGTATATAGCATGAAACAAAAAAAAAACGCAAATTTGTAAGAATAGCCTAAAAAACACGTTTTATAAAAGGTGTTGGCACACGTGTCTTACATACCATAGAAAACTCGCTTGCGGCTCGTTTTTTACCCTGGAACTTGTGCACCAAATCAACTCTTATTAAATTAGTTTTTCAATATAATATTTTAGCCAACATTTTAGAGAACAAAGTTTAAAAACTTAAAATTGTAAAATTTCTAAATAGTTAATACACTAAATTTAATAACTGCCATAAAAAAATAAAAAATTGTGAAAATTTATTTGTTGGCAAATTTGATATTACATAACCGTTTCTCCAATTTCAAAGTGCTTTGCTTAACCGTTCTAGAAATATGCAGCGGTACATATACTTTTAAACAGCACTTTAAGGGAAGAACAGTAGCTTTAATATAATTAATTATTAATTTATTTGTTTATGTAATTCAAAAAAATAGAGCGTGAATCAATTCAAATTCTTTCAAATTATATCTGTAGACTTGACATGTTTCGTTTTTTTTGAAACTCTTCAGCAAGTTGTTTTATTAAAATGCAAAAGAAACTTTAAAATTCTTCAAACTTTGAAAACGTTTATCATAATAAAGATGATACCATTAATCTATGTCGTCTGTAATATTTTTTTCAAGTTTTCGTGTTTAAAAAGCAATTTTCCTAATAAAAATTAAAATTTTAAACAAATTGCTGCACACACGATGTGCAATTTTGATTATCGATTTGTCAAATTATTGACAAATTTTTATTAAACCACTCTTAAGCTACTCCCTCTGAACCAAAACAACATACATATATTTATCTCATTGCATAAACAAAACTAAAATGTCCGCTAACACCTCTTCCAATAGAAACAAAAACCAAAGCAGTTTGTTACTCTTGCAGTTTTGTAATTGCGCAATTACCTTAATATGCAATTGCGATAATTATTTTAAAGATCCCTATCTGATGACTACAAAACTTCTATGAATATGTTTTAAAAATGTCTTTATACAACATTCATAGACAAAAGATAAAATGTCAATGTTGATAGATACAATTTGAACGTTTTTATAATATATAACAAAAACAAAAGCTGTAGCATTTAAGAATATAAAAAGCGAGTTTTTAAGCTAAAAAACTATACTTTTACTTCTTTTTCCGTAATTTCTAATTAACTTAATTTTTTTTTTAAATTTTTTTAATATCGATATATATTGTTTAAAAGGTTTTTTTTCAAACTATTAGAATTTTAATTAAAATTATTGAACCATAACCTACAATGAAAATTTTGGAAATCATATATGTATTTCGAAAATTACTATTATGAATTAATACTAATAAATTTAATATTCTTTATTGCTTTCTTAACATATAAACACTCCAATTTTACGCATAAAAAGATTTTCTGGTTTTACTGCATACCATGCGTAAATCTACAACAAATTAACAACTAATCTTCAAACTTTTTCTATGTAAGTTATAAAAAAAAAATTAAAATTTAATGAATAGCTATGGTAAAGAATTAAAAGGGTAGTAACTGAAAATAATAAATTAAAAAAAATTACGGTCAGGTTTAGGTTAGTCTTGTGGTTTTCCTTGTACGAGGGAATTATACTGTAAGTAAAAATAATTGAGTGTGAGGTGAAAAGTAAAAAAACCTTTTTTTACAGAATTAAGAATCTTTACAAAAATATGAGTTGTCATTTGTAAATCAACATGCAGACGTTTACTTAAATGTTTACCTAAAACGTCGAATAACAGTTGACAGTTGTTCAGAGAAAACAAATGGTCACTACATTTAAACTTTAAAGTTTATAACAGCAAGTTTAAAAAAGTTTTTCGCCCAGTCAAATTTTTTGTTTACTTTTAACTGTAAATAACTATTAATTATATTATTGTCAAATTACATAAAGTTGAAACTGCAGATATTAAAAGAACATGAAACTGGCAACCCATTCAAACGGTCTTAGCCCTGTTTGAAAAATAAAAATAAAATAAAGCGGTCGGCTTATTCTGAAAACTTTAGAAGAAGATGTAACAATAGAAAGCATTATCTTCAGAGGAAGTCTCCGAAGTTTAAATTACAAACCTTACTTTGGATTAGCAGGCTAGTTACCCGTTAAATACTGATGAAATGGCAATGCAAATTAGCTCACAAAACTGATCCCAAGTTTTCATTTAACTTTAAAATTAAACTTAAAAAGAATAAGATAGATATTGTTTATCTTTCCTAAATATTTATACAGAAAAATGAAAACCAAACTAAGTTTTTTAACATACAAACACTAGATAAATGACATGAAAAATGATTTAAATAGCTTCAAATTAGTTTGTATTGAAAATAAATCAATATAAAATTCCTATAGTCTGCTGCCAGCAGATAAATCATCAGATTTGGTGCTGTAAGCAATAAAGCCTCTGCATTCATATGTAGAACCGATTCTGTTGATTGCAAAATATTGTTCTCATTGTTGCTGAAAATTGTGTAACGTCAATGATTAATAGGCATATTTTTATCACATATTTTATTAAAATGTTTAAGGCTTGCGCAATTTATAAAATTTATTGATGGCACTAAACGGAAAAATTGTCAACACTCGACAATAATGTTATTGAAGCTGGTTGGCGTGCAATAAAACATTTTTAATAATGTATTATGTAATAATACTATAAGCAAAAAAACTCATTTTTGATGTAAGACTGTTCCCTCTTAATTTTAGTATTTTATTACCTACGTATTGAGTGTTTGATATTTTTTCTACTATTTGGATCCTCTTAGTTATAGTTAGTAAAAAATTCTTGCAAAAATATTGCCTTCTGATTATTTATGTCAATCTAAGTCAGCAACATTAACCGCCAATTGTAAATGTCATACTATAGTGCAGACCCTTGATTCAGTCCTCGAAGTTTAACCAGCTTTTGATGGATTATTGAACACTAACTAATTGGTCGTCATTAAGTTCAAACTACTTGCAATGTCAATCTTCGTACACCCAAATTTTCTCGACATAAATTAACTTCTAGGAGGCTTGAATTGTTTAGAACTAATCAAAAAGAAATTGATTGAAAAAGGAATCAGCTATTAACAATGCAATTGTAAGTAAAGCTAAGCTTATTTTGTACAGATACATCTACAATTACTAATAATATGTTAAAATATGTGAAAAAACAATATGACATAATGATAACAGTTAAGAAAAAAAACCAAAATCAGATACAACAAATATATATATATATATATATATACAGGTAGAGTAGTAACTATATTAATAACATCTAACATCTACTAGCTATCAATTAGTAATTACATCAAAGATTCTAATTGAAGCTGTATATATATTATATATTTTTATTGTTCAGATCTATTTTGAACATTTTTTTTATTACAAAAGATAGGTATAGTGTAAAATTAGTACCACACAAATTTGCTAAACTTCATTAAACAAATTTATTTGGGTGGCACTTCAACTAGTCACATCTCTATGACTCGGTCGCTACCCTTTTTCTGTAATTAAGCGTTGTGTCTGTTAATAATTGTAAGCATTACTTACTATATTCAATTGATAGATTTATAATTTCTACAGAAAAAAAAGACAGAGTATTGATAAATAACCAAGTATACAAATTGCAAAATTGTGTTTATAATTATTAAACAGATTATGAATTAGTAAACTTTATTGTTAGCACAGATACAGGTTTTACACCATTAAATCTAAAAAGTAAAATTATCACAAATAAATTAGATAAACAAGTTAATAATTTCTTATTAAAAATTAAACAAAAAACATCACACAGTAAATTAAAAAAAAAAATTAAATTAGATAGGGTAAATAAAAAGTTGTCATTTTTATATGGTCAACTTTTTCCAGAGTTAAAAAATATTGTTTTTGCTACTCAAGATAGGGTAATTAACACTAAAAATTATTATAAGTTTATAATTAAAGAACAATGATATTTGTAAAATGTATTTCAATTCGTCGGAAACAATTGAACAAACTTTATCTTCTTGTTCAACGCTAATTAACAGAGATTAGCAAAAGACCATAACTCTATTGCACAAATAGTTCATTCAAATTTATCATTTAAATTAAATTCAGTCAAAAATGTTGAATCGTATTACAATTTTAATCTAGGAAATTTTTTAGAAAACGATAATTACAAATTATCGGCCGGATATTATATAGGCCGGATACTGCTATAGTATTTGAAAAAACTTAAAATGCATATTTTATAAATATTGCTGTTTAAAATTTTTGTAATATTATTAATAGTTTTAATACAAAAATAGCCAAATAGCTGCTTTTAGTAGCGATTAGAAATCATTGAAATGTAAAAATGAAAAAAGTTTACCTTTAGCTACTTCAAATATAGGTGTTGTACCACTGTTTAGATATGAATAGTGACAGGCTATTATTATTATGTTCAACCTTCTTTGTTCCGGAGGCACCGCAGTTTTGCTAGATGCAAGTTTACAAATTGTAAACTAAAAACTTGTTTTTTTACAATTGTTATATTATTGAAAAACCTAATATTGTCATTATCATTACTTATCAACGACGGTAATGATTTTTGAATCCTCCAAAGTTGCTGTGCCTCTGGGACAGAGAGGGTTTAACATAATTGTTTTCCACAATAAGAACGTTTTATTAGAATACAAAAATAAGTCGTTTAAAAAAATAATTTTATTTTTAATTGATTACTTTTTCAAGAACAGAACTATTTATAATTGTACAAATAATCAACAGATTGCCAAAAAATAATTTTTAAGTGTTTATTATGCATTTCCTAAGAAAATGTTTAAATTATAACTAAATTTCTACAATTGTAGATAATAAAATCTCACATCATCAGTAAATATTTTTATAAAGCAAAGATAATAAACACTAAATAATCACAAGAAACGATTGTTAATTAGAAGATTTTATAAGTTTTACAGATATAAATTTACTGTTTACAAAAGATAGACAAGATTTCAATATTTGCTTTGCTTAAAATTGTCTAATTTCCTTGATAAAATATAACTTTGTAAGATAAACTTTACAAACCACTTGCAGGCAACGTATAGTTTTGATAATGGCAGCCACTCATTACACTACAGCTAAAAACGGCTAAGTTTTTGCATAAGTTTGTTAAGTGATTAAAAACCACATCAAGTTTAGAACGGACGTTAAACGTTAATTAAATATTTGGCTAAATTTCAATCGCTCGTTTAATGAATTTGCTTACAAAATTAAAGTCTATCAGGCAAAAGCAGCAGCACAAAGTTTTTCTAGCTCTTTGACCGCCACTTTGGTTAAATTAATCCCGTCGGCGTAAACCAATATTTTATATCTCGAAAATTTAAAGCAAAAACTTTATTGTTAATTATTAATTGAGTCTGGTGAATTTTTGTTCATCTGGAATTTTTGGTATTCGTCGTTTATTATTTGTTAGTTTTGTTCAAGTATCTGAATGTGAGTTGATCGATAAATTTTCAATAAACTATTAGACTGTTTCTGTTTAGTTCTTTTTAATTATAGATTACATTTTATAATTCTTCAGCATCAATGATTGTACAATATACACAATATATCCCTATTATCAAGGCACATAAAATTCGTACACCTTCTGTTCGTGAGTTTGGATGGAAGGATTTGATCCAGAGTCAGCAATTTTGGACGACCGAGTCCAATTTATGTATTTGCCCTCCTCACATGTAGAATTGAGAACTCGGTGAACAGATCATCCCTTGGCAATTCTCCTCAAATTTCTCCTATTCCCATCTTCTAATCGTATTTGCCTCTTCTTTCTCCACTTGAAAGAATAAAGCCGGGCGTGTTATAATTTTATTGGCGCCGCTAACGGCCGCTTCACAAGATAACCTCTTTAAAAAGCAGGAAACCCCGTTTTCTGATTTAGAGAAGTCACTAAAAGCTTAAATCTAGTAGTCTTAGAAAAATGAAAAGAGAAAATAAAATAAAATAATTAATTATAAAAACTATTTTAAAATGATTGAAAAATGATCTAGAGAATATTACTATTTAACATTCTTATGTTTATATAAAAAACACATTATGCTGTTTATGATTTAACGTGAAATATCGATAAAAACATATAAGATACAGTTTGCACTCTAACAGTAAACAATACAAGCAAACTAGTAATTTGAAAACAACTATTTTTCAGGCTAATCCAATAACAAACACTAAATTATTTATATTATTAGTTCTCACTTCTTACTACACAGCAAAAACTAGATACAAAAGATCATCCAGCAATCGGTGCTCGTGGGTTACACATAACAACATAACCAACGTTAAACAAATGACGCATTTTTTTATTTACACTACAGGTAGAAAACGTAAAAATATCAAAAAAAAATCTTTTATTTGGTGATTGCAAAGATGAAAATGCATTTTAGTTTGCAAACGTTACCAAATTAAATTAAAGTATTTTTAGCCTCGACGCTTGTGAAGCGCATAATTACGCCTTGTCAACTGTTATGGTATATAGATTTTTCCACATGCAGCAACCGATTTGTCACGCATTTGTGACACACTGTCGTGTTACATTATCTGCTTATAATTATCTGCTTTTAGAAACCTTTTAAAAAGTGTTGTTTAGTCATAAATATAGTTTGTTTATACCGAAACAAATTACCGCACTCCATAATACTGATTATAGCACTTTTTAGTCAAAATTTAATGCTACGATTTGAAATAAAAGTTGCAATTGAGATAGTAATTAAAAAATAATTTTGGTTTTTATTGTTTTAGCCCAATTGCAATACTTTGTTTTTTAGATTATAGCCATTGTTTTTTTTCTTTTTAAATTTCAGTTTTTAATATGTAAAGCAACGCTAATTACAAGTATCACATTTGAATGCATGAATAGATTTAGAACACATTCTATAAACGCAGTTTATGGAATAATCTTAATCGAATTGTAAAGACATTTTTAACAATTTTTTTTCTGGTCCTGTTTGGGTAACTCAAACATCAAAAATATACAACTTTTTTTTTACAAATCGATACTCATATAATTTTCAGTTACTCATGTAAGTCATAATTTTTGATAAAAAAAATAATTTGAGTAAAATAATTGATCGTTTTTATTATATCAAGCGTTTTTTGTACAAGATCAAAGCTTGATATATTGAAAGTAGTGCAGAACTTTAATTCGCTTAAAGGTTTCCAAAAAAATTCTCTAGCATATCCATAAATAACAGATTCATCCCATTAATCCCAAAAAAGCTTTTTTTGTTCTCAAGCTTTTATCAAGCACTGTGACGAATGCAAATGGCAAGTTAATATATTCCGGAGCTAAATTTCAAAGACTACAATTAAAGGTAAAAAACTTTTTTGACGTCGCCAGAGAGTAAAAAACACGATACTATCTCAACTAACGACTGTTGGAAACTTTACTCTTCCAGAACATATTCTCCCTCTACTTTCCTTTTTTTTTGTTTTATCAAATCTTGGTTAAAATGCGATCCGGGTAACAGAAGAGAACATGTTTCCCATCAATCAGCTCTTGTTTTGAGAACAAGCTTGAAAGGTTTTAGGGTGAAAAATGAGAAACCATTGAAAGTGTTTCGTGCGGCATTTGAGTATTTTAGGCATGGCTAGATCTCAAATTTATTTTTGTACCGACGTTTATTGATAAATATTTTGATACAGATAAAGAAACTCATGCGGTTGTATACTAAATGTTAAAAGACTAATTATTTTAATTTTATTTAGTGTTGTTTTTATTTTGTTCAAATAAGTAATGTATTATATAAATACTTCTGACATACTTCTGAAATCTTAAAACAGGAAAGTAATTATTGTAAGATAAGCTCGAAAAATTATGTTGTCGTTTTTCTATCTTTGATCAACTGACAGAGTAAAATACACAATATTTTATAACTTTAGAGTATGCATCAATAGAGTTTAAGCTTTTCGATCGAAAAATATTAAAATATTCAGTCGAAAACGCGTTGCTCAATTGAATTTTAAACCTATATTTTTTAAAACATAATATAACATCAAGTTTTTCAAGCTAATGCTTGTTGTCAAGATCATTTTTATCCTATTTTCAAGTAGAAATTATTAATTATGCTGTTGAAAGTAATGTACTAATTTCAACTGTTTTAAAAAATGACAAAGAAATGAAATTTTTAGCCAACGGTTTAACGCTAAATCAATCTAAAACACAACTCATAAAATTGATAGAACCAATTATTTTTATAATGAGCGACATGTATTAAAAACTACCTTGCATCATTTTAAAGAAAAAAAATTCTACATGTGTTATTGATGCAAATATACTCTAAATCACAAATGTCAATGTTGATAGATACAAATGAAAAGAAAAGATGTATTGCTGGTTGAACAACTAAGTTATCACGTTAGCGTCTTTCGTCTAAAACGTGTATCAATATTAATGTAATATATCGTCTTTGGTTTAACCACCAACAAAAATATAAAAATTAATGCAAATTAATCCAAATTAATTTAAACTACAAACTTCCGTATATACGAAAGTATCACGCATTTGGGTAAAAATAAGCCCAAAATTGTCACTGCAAATTCATTCCACTCTGAATCTGTTGCTATTTGCTGATGAGTTCCACTAAAAACGTAACATGTTAAAGTTTACAGATGTAGTTTGAATAAATTTGCATTGATTTTGTTATTTTTATATTTATTATTTTTAAGACAAAAATGTTTATCTTAAACTCAATAAGGGATTAATTAAACAATGTGATAATATTAAATTCTTAGGTCGACTTATTGGTGGTCAGCTAACATGAATGTATAACGTAATTTATTTCAACAAACGAATTTTGTCGATTTGTATTGTATTAAAAACATTACATAAGACTGTTAGTTTCAACATTTTAAAAGCATCTTTTTGGCATGTCTTAAATTTTAAATTCTCTTGCGTTGTTTTAACTCTTAATACTTAATTGAAAAATCTAATATTTTTAAAAATAATTTTTTTTTTCATCATTGTTTGCTCGCTTGTAATAGTTCTATGTATTGAAATTCTAACGTCTGATTTTTTATTTCGAACCAGTGTTTAGTAGCAGAGGTAATAACCAAAGCAAATAAAACCTAAATATGATAGATAAAAAACAACTTTAGTGCCAAGATGCACTTTACTTTTTTCTAAAATTCAATTTTAGACAAAACTGGTGCAAACACTATAAAATAAAAAAATATAAAACAAACAAGTCAGTGATTTACGTCCGCCAAAAATTTTTTTCTTAGTGCTTAAACAAAATATTAATCTACATAATAAAAACAATATTCTCAATAAATTTGAGCTCTTAATAGCAATTTTAAGTACTAAATATAAACTTTAAAGATTTTTCATATAAATTTCATATAAAAAAAATAGGAATCATAAAAAGTTTACTTTTTTAAAAAAATATTTTTTCAATATGTTTGAACAGAAATACGGAAATTAGTAGAAAATAAGAGCTCACTTGTAAAAAATAGCTTAGATTTTATTTTTCAACATTTCTATAGTATAGCACCAAATGTAAATACAGATTAAGTTTTAAAAAGCAAAATTTCTAAATTAGCAAAAAAGTAAATTGCTTTCATTGTGAACTTCATTCGCTCCAATATTGTATAGCCAAAAATCGTTATCTAAATAATTGCACCAAACAGTTTTGTGGTGGGATGTTTCAATATCAATTTAAAATAACTAAACAATTCGAAAAATACTAAAAAAACTGATCTGTGATGAGTTCTACTGGCAAA
Organism: Lagria hirta; assembly: GCA_947359425.1. Classification (NCBI taxonomy): domain Eukaryota; kingdom Metazoa; phylum Arthropoda; class Insecta; order Coleoptera; family Tenebrionidae; genus Lagria; species Lagria hirta. The sequence goes on along the minus strand of OX375802.1, from coordinate 3,021,308 downwards.
CCAGTGCGAGTTGCACAAAAAAGACGTTTCCCATAAGGTCTATCTAGCTGATTTATAATATTATAAAAAATAACTAAACATTTAAAATTAAAAAAAAACATGTTTTTAATATGCCAATTTATATAAGAAAACTTTAAATTTGAATAGTAAGTATTGGTATTAAGAGCTCAAACTTGGTGAGAATATTTTTTTCTATTAGTAGATTCATATTTTGAATCTACTCAGAAATGATTTACCATAAAACCACAAAACAAAAATATAATGATTAAAAAAAAGAAGCTTAAAAAAATTGAATTAAAGTCGCTTAAATTTAGCAACTACTTTTGTTTAATTATGGGTAGCTAAGTCTAGCCATGCTTTTTCTATAATTACATTTTTGCTACTAAGATATTTTCTACAAAATGGTCTAACAAAATAATCGGTTAGATGTTCTATCATATTTTTTCGAAATTGTTAGCCTTGACTGATTTTTAACATAAATATTTGTTAAACTAAGCTTTGTAGAATTGTACTAGTATGTGTTTAATTAAAATATTAGTTTTAAAATTGGTATATTAAATAATGCAATGGTTTCAAATTAGCCTTATAGGCTAAACAACAGTATAAATATTTTTAAATTTAAATATTCGATTTATATGCAGATGCGATTTGTGGTAAATAATAATTGTACTTGTAATGATAAACTTTAATTAAATATTTTATGGTTTATTTTGCTTTAGTAGCAACATTTTAATTAAACATGTTTCTACATTTCAAAAATCAAAGCGTTTATTTCCGAGTCAATTTTAAGTATTTTAGACAAATAATATTAAGAACGAAATTGAAACAACATAGATGTTTCTCAATCTTTTACCGGTTTCAGTATCGATTAAAAAATAAAATACAACTAAAAAAAAAGCTAAAGCAAATTTATTAAAAATGTAAAGTTTACAAGGTTTGCTTATACAAGGTTTGCTTATACAAGGTTTGAGGTTTTCACCTTTTGTTAGGGAGACCCAATATATTATAAATTAATCAAGTCTACGGGACTGAATTAATCATTCCTCTATATTGAAAAAAATCAAGGTAAGTACAGCAAAAAAGCCGTCGTTCAGTGATCTTTTAGTGAGAAGAAAATTGTTAAGCAAATATAAAAACAACAGTTAAGAAAACATTTAATCATCTTCAAACCTATTTTCTGTCTTTAAATCAAATTTTATGATTGATAGATTGACTGAAAATAAGATAGTCATTAGTAGAATCTTTATGGGAAAGATACAGAAAACGATTCTCTTGAACTTCTAAACTTTGAATGTTGTTCCTTTATCCACAAGTGGAAATAATTGGTATTTCGTAACTTGACTTTATCAAATTATAAAAAACTTTATTTACGGACATCTAGTGGAGTATATTTAGATTTCTTAATTTTTCTATTACATAGTAGGTATCCTATAAATATAAAACTTTACGTAAAAACTTACTCAAAATTTTTGTTTTTTATAAATCTGTGGCGTGTAAACGGTTCTTGACACAGATAAGGTAAATGTGTGATACGATAAAAATTATAATGTTATGTAGAACAAAGCACAACTTTTAACATTCTAGTTGTTTCAGTTTATACAAGAGTAAATGTTTGCATAATTTAATCTATGCAGAAAACTTATTCTGTCGCATTATGTAATAGCTAGACATATTCATACGTTGCCGTCTCCACCGCCTGAGTTACTTCAGCTTTAAAAAAGTTTTCCATCTTGCAAAAGACGTAAAGCTGTATAAAGCCAGAGATTTTTCTTCCTGTAATGAGATAATTTTGAAGAGAGCTCGATTATGCTGTCCGCGTTCGTTATTGAAGTGATCCTTCACCGATCTGGCGCGGCAGAGAGTTTATCTTGAATTATAAAGTTTGTTTAACAATGAAAGTTGCAGCCCAAACTGCATGCTATATTTTGCATAAAATCAAATTATTGCCGGCGATGAGGTTACAAACTGCCTTAATTAATCAAATGCTGAAAAGACAAGTATCTAAGGATATGTAACGCGCCAATTGCAATTATAATGAAACTCATTTGGTCCTGCTTGTTCTACAATTTCCTCAGGACTGATTCGGTTACTTCGTTACAGACTGTGCATAATTAAATAAGAAGAGAGAAAGAAGTTGCTTTAGAGTTGAATTGTAAAGTTTTTGAGGCTTCAGTTAACAAGGTTTCTTTCTTACAATAATTATTAATTACTGCCGATTCTCTAAAAAGAAATTGAAATATCCAATATACAAAACTTGTAACTTTTTAATAGCTCTTTAGTAATAAAAACTAATAAAAATGCTTAATTGGAAATGAAACCACTTTTCTACATTTTGATTGAAGAAAGTAAAATATGAAAATTCTTATTTAAGACTGATTGTAGGAAACTAAAATAGATAAAAATTAAATTTAAATAAAAAAAATTCTAATAAATAAAAACTATTAAAAATTCAACAAATTGTAGAAAACATTGTTTTTGTTTAAATACTAAAACAACTTTTTGTATTAAGCAAATATTAATGCATAAAAACAATGTAATAATTATACCAATTTAACAAAATTATAAAATCAAACAACCAATAGGCAAATTAAACTTAATCGATTTTGTTACATTGGTATAGTTGTTACATTGTTTTTATTAATATTAAAATTCTAGTATATCTCTTACAAATTAAAAACATTTAGTGGGTATAATTATTAAACAGCTGTTATCAAAATTAGAATTTGAGAACATTTCTAGTAGATTAAAAACTTTTTAGAAGTTTGAGAGCGTTAATCGTAATTTTTATTTCTGGTAAACAAAAAAACGGAGGAAAGAGAAAGATAAAAAATACGCAAAACTACTGAAAAAGTTTTTAAGCTCTTTAGATTAAATGACGGATGCATGAATAGATCAATAAGCGTTGAGAATGTTAATATTAAATAAAAAAAAACCAAGCAAAAGATTTTAGTGAGCTAGTTGATAAAAAATACTTAATTGAGTTGCATTAGTAATGATTATTAAATCAGGTATAAGTCAGTAACGTATTCAGTGTTATAATTGACTTAAGAAAAAGTGATTAAGTGATAATAGAAATAAAACAGTAAAATTAAAATTTTTTACTAAAACACAATTAAAAACAATGTGAGCTATTACGAGACGCCTGGCAGATGTAAAACTTAAAAATTATTTAGTACAAGTGATATAAATAAAAAAACAGATTAAAACAGGAACTAAATATGACTTAATAAAAAATTAAAACATTACTATTTTTTTCATTAAAATAATGACTCTTTGTTTAATAATCAATTATACTATAATACTTATAATAATATACTATCTATATATATAAAAGAAAGTCGTGTTTGTTACAACACTTATAACTCGAGAACAGCTGAACCGATTGCCATGGTTCTTGATATGTTGGATTTGTTTCCGTCCCGAATAGCAGAATACATCTTAAAAACAATGAAAACTCGATATGTGTAATGAATACTTAATCATTTCAATAGATGCTGATTTGTTTACTACGTGTCAAACATTTGTTGTCCAATCCTGTCAAATAGTGTAACAACTATTTTTCTTTTGGAGCTTATAGCCTGGTTGCTGAGACCTTTAAGCCACAACTTTATTTTTTTCTGAAGACATCATGTGTGCGTTCAGAAATTTATTTTTGTAAAATGTTTACAAAGTTCAGGTACTGTTATATTTGTTTTTAATTCCCGAAAATAATACCTAAGATTTATTCTACAGTAAAAACATAAAATCATCGGAAAGGAACGGAATTTAGGGAATAAAAAATCAGTTGGTAAAGGTTATAAGATTAAGGAAAAAAAATCTACAGGTTAAAAAAAGTGTAAATGTTTTTTTGATAGGTTGTCTATGATTTTTCTTGATAACCAAAAAACAAAGAATGTCGTTTACCACAAAGTGCTTGAATGAAAATCCTATTAATGAATTAAACCGAGTTTTATTTTTTTCCCTATCTGCACAACATAGTTTTCAATAATTTTTTTCTGACATAAGTTTGAAGTACTTAATTATTATTTTTTATTTTTTTTAATTTTTATTCTCATTCTGTATGTATGTTTTCATCATCATTCATCATAATAAAATACTTTTTTGTTTCTATCTATATAAATATATTATTTTGTATCATTGTTTGTGACAACAAATTATCACACCGAGTCATCCTCGGGTTCAAAAACAATTTAAAATAATTTTACATTTTAAATTGGATTGTACAGGTGATATTAAAACCCAGCAGAGACTAGCGGTACCATTTGGAATCAGAATAAACTGACTCGCTAAATTTTTTTTAGCAAAATTGCAAGAAATTTTATCTGTGATTAACAAATTCTGTGATTAGGGAATAAAGTAGTGAGCGGTTTTACTGAATGATAATTGCGATTGTGCAATTGTCAATCTGTCAGTTTTCGCATAAATGCGACCATTTGTTTTGTGACACCAACTATATCCGTTGAAGATGCTGCGGATGAAGACAAAGCAGGATTAGTAGACAATCTTAGTAAAATTCAGTTGCAATCCGGTGTAGAGCTAGTTGTTCGCAATAGAGAACAAACAAAAGAAAAAGAAGAAGAAAAAATTGCTGCAGCACCATCACTAAAAAATTAAAAACAACTGTTTGTGAAACTACAACTTGGCTGAAAGAAGATATTCAAAAAAAGTGTTCAATTTTTTCTAATGCAGATTATTTGAAATTTCGAGATAAATCCCCAGTTAAGATATTTGAAGAGTTTATTTTTGAGAAAATAATAAAATTATTTATTACAGAGGCTACAAATTATGCCTTGTATAAAAACGAACTAGATCCTAAAATATCTCTAAAAAAATAAAGTCTCTAGGAATTCTAGTTTTAAACGGTTATAACTGCTTATAACCAGAAAAAGTTTTACAAAAAGTTAAGACCCAAACAGAATTTCGATTTTGATGACATGATTGTTTACTACGGAAGACATAGCTGCAAGCAATTCATACGCGTCAAACTTATTCGCTTTGGCGACAAAGCTTAGTGTCTCCACACTCCTGGGAGATATTTAGTTTCGTTCAATATTTACCAAGAAAAAATTCCAAAAAGAATAAATAAATATAGTAAGACTGCTGCACCGCTAGTGCAAATGATTGATAGCTTCCCTAGTTCCATAAAGAAATTGCCATTTTGATTTTATTTTGACAATTTGTTTCCAGGATTCTATTTGATAAATCATTTGACTTCGAGGTACTGCGAGGATACGAAGATACAGAAGTTATCCGCAAAAACAAAGTTCCTAAAGACTGCCCACTACCTTTTTCAATAACCATGAAAAAAAAAACGCAAAAAACGTTTCAATTTCTTAAAAACAGAGAAAAAAAAATTTTGGTATCTTGGCCATCGTTATTTGATACGTACAACAAATACATGGGTGAAACTGATAGAATGGACAAAAATATTTCGATGTATAGAATAGGTATTCGAAGTAAAAAATGATAATGGGTTACATTTACGTAGCTTCTAGATGCTGTTATTCACAATGCGTGGATTCTTTCTCGAAGGTCTGGTTCCGATTTACGACAACTTGAGTTCCGAAGAGCTATTGTGCAGTCGTACTTGACGCTATACCAAGTATTGCCGCTTCGTAGAGGAAGACCTTCTATTTCTAAATTAGGTGGTCCACAGGTAGGTTTACAAACAATTGCTGCTGTATATTGTATATATTTGTTGATGGCAGGGTGTCAGATGAACTGCAATACGACACAGTACGACATTATGTCAGGTGTACTTTTAAAAAGAAGAATATGTGCTGAAAAAAGATGTAACGCGAGAATTCGTTCAAATGTGCCAAATGCAACGTTGGTCTCTGTATAGAGTGTTTTGATTTATTTCATACTAAATCGTAGATTGTTTCATGAATGATTCGGTTATATATAAATAAAAAACATATTTTTTCAATTTGCTTCCATAAAAGCTTAGTACCTAACGGTCCCACCCCTTACTGAATGACCCAAATCATCTAGCGACACGAGTAGTAGTTTAATATACTTTTAAATGCTACGTGGATAAAATACATAAAAATTAGTTAAATCAAATAAAGATGAAGACTCCGGCTTTGAAAGGATAATTATTATTAAACAGTAAGAACAGTTTCAACATTAACAATTGCTCTTCTGTATATTAATTTGTTTAAGCGTTTTTTTACGCTCTGAACTTGCTTAATAAGAAAATAAAATAATATAAATTTTTTGATGGATTTTGATTAAATTTTGTGTACTCTGTACAATACTCCGTTTGATGTGATATTTGATAATATGTTTTTCTTTTGTTTTCCAACACATTTTTTATTGGATTAATAAAAATAATCAGGCTCTCAGATGATTAAACATAGTGACTAAAGTTTATACTAAATAAATAATATAGATTACAGAGATTGCTAAGTTCCTTGGTTTGGTATTTCTGATAAATAGATTTGCTTTCAACCGTAATGAAGATAACATGTTTGTAAAAATAAAACCCCAAGTTTTTATAATAAAACCGCGTTTATTTTATTTCTATATTATTTGATATTTGACAAGTAATATAGAAATCTCTGGTTGCAGATTTGCTGCTGTTGATCAACAATTTGTTTATTTTAAATTTATATTAAACTTAGTAGAATAATTAAAATTTGATTAAAAAAATAAACACATTTTTAGGATATCCACGTTAAATGCGTTATTAAATATCATCTTTACTCAGCAGCAATTTTTTGTATTTTAAACATTGAGAGCCACCATAACATCTTGCTTACCTTCAGAAAACATTTTAGAAAATTAAATTCTGCTGTAATTTACGGTTATTGTGCCATATTTTCTTGACAGATACTCTTAAAACATTCACCGGACTTCCGTCCGTACAAAAGCGGAAGTTCCGCATGCACCTAATACTTTACAGTTTACCGAATTATTAATGGTAGACTCTAAACATCATTTTTATTAGAATGTGTACAGCTGGGCATACAAAGTCCTGTTGGCGGCGAGGCGGATGTATTAACGGCGGGAATGCTACCGCCGCCGCCGAGGTAATTACCTGGACTATATCTCCATGGCTTTGGCCGTTGGCGGTGAATGTCAGATGGCAGAGGAAAGGCAGTCGCGTCTCCACGGACTTAATGACACGAAGATCGTACGTTTTACTTACGTCCCCATAGTACGTCCGGTTGCACACTGCAAAAAAAACAAACAAATTAAAGTTCAAATTTGTTGAACAAAAGATACAAAGACAGAATGATTGTGGTCTATTGAGATTAAAAAAGTCTAATGTTTAGATTTAATTTGATTTCTAAAAACAAATAAATAAAGCTACAAATTCAGTAGAAAAACATAAAGGCTATATATTCAGATGTAATAACTTTATTAACACAATACCTACTATATTCTAGTCGGCAAGCTAAAAATAAAGAGCTAAATTGGATGCAATTCTGAGATTTAAAGAAATTTAGGATATAGTTCAAGTTTAGTTCGGATGTCAAATTTAAGTGTTTGACTTTGTGTACACGGCGTGAAAAAATGATTATTGTTTAATACTATTGTAAACTTTAAGAAAATCGGTTCATAATGCGAGGCGTTTTTTTATTTGTTTTTGGTCATTGTATTATAATATACATTGTACCAATTACGCTATTTAGCGGCTAGAAAAATGTTTTTGCTTAGAGTATTTGGGAAGAAACTTGACGCCGCAAGCGTCTTTATGGCAAGACAACGTAATGTAGGGCTAACATTAGGTTGCAAATTATTGGCTTGCGCAGACTAAAGTATGCTAATCTATATCCTCAAATAAAGAGATAAAAGTGTAAGAGTAAGAAGACTAAAGGTTGTGCTTTAGAAGTACCTATATCTATTTTCTTCCAGTTTACTCTAAAAACTAATCCACTATCGCTGTTTTGTAAATTGTTGTTATAACGCCACATACCATATTATGATTTGTTTTTGTGCTAGGTTGTGTTTTATACATTATTTTTTTATTATTATATTCTTATTAATATATTATATTGTTTTAATTAGTTTTGTGTTTTTTTTTATTTCTGTCTTTAGCAGTTTGGTCAATATATATACAGTATACTGGTGGCTGAGTGGTTGATTAAGCAGTGACAGTCAATTAGTAAGCAGTAGAGTTGAGCAAAACGATTCTTTTTGTTGATTAAACTTTCGCAATCTGATTGGAAATCGGTTAATAAACAGACCCAATTAAGCCGTATGATTTCTTTATGTTATCGAGATTCCGATGACAATGATCTCTAAATTCTGATCAGTGATCACTGACACTGACTCTCTGACTCAATTGTTGTACGAGTTTGATCTTACAATAATTTAAACTTTGAAGACTTTAAAGCACAAAACCGGTCCGAATACATTCTTACGAATGAAATTGAGAAGTAGAGATTAGGAAAGTAATTTGTGTGTGTAGAAAGTCGAATCTTTAAATATTGGAAGTCAGTTTGTTCATTTTACTCACTAGAAAAAGTTAGATCAGTCAACCAGGTCAGTCGTGAACAACTTATTTCTAACAAATAAAGTGCTTGTTCAGTAGGGGTTTTATTAGAAATTTAGATATATCTTTATCGTTTTTTTAGAACAAAGCAAACCAAGTAAGCACGTGTTGTAAATATTTAGGTGTAATGTGACCTACTGTACTCAAACTGAAAACTATATTTTATCTTGCACTGCATTATTTAAATTTAACTATTTGATATGCGTGGTGATTATAAAATTTTAATTGCAACGTTTTTGAAGTAAGCTGCCGGTGTCATCAAAAAGACTGTAAACAAACTGCTGTGTACTTCTCCAAAAGTTAGGACGCAATAAAGTTGGCTTATTGTTTGTACCTAATAGTCTGTAAAAATAATAATAAAAAAAATGTCTGAAAGTCGTAAACTATGAATTCACATTTTAGTGTAATATGGACTAGATTATGTGTATATGCTTACGCATATAATAGAAAACAATTTCTTAAAAATAACAAACGTAAAAAAACTAATAAATAAACTTTTTTTAAAAAATTTAATATTTTTTAAAAGAAAAAATTGCTGTACATACTGCAAACATTATAACGGTGAAAGAATTAGAAGTATAAGCAAATAAATTGTCATAAGCTACCTATTTGTTTACAACAATTTTTTTGACAATGTAAATAAAAATCTTATTTATTAAGTTAATTAAATCTATCAATTAAATAAAACGTATCAACGTACTCACAAAATTAAAAAGCCCACATTGTGTGCAAAAATAAAAGCATTGAATAAAAAATGAAAGCATTGAATAATAATAAAAGTCACAGATATTTATTAATTGGGTAATATTTTTCTTCTACTGGTAAACATAAATACAAAAACGTAAAATCAAAAAAACTCAAATCATAAATAAAAAGTTTCAACAGCTTTCAGATTAACAGATCAAATATACAAAAATAATATTCAAACAACACGTCTTTCAGTTTGTCTCAAACGGCTGAAAAAGCAGAAATTCTCTTTTTCATTTGCTGACCTGTTAACACTAAATTTGTTTTTGCTTAAATAAATTTTCCTACGTTCAAAAATATTTTCTAACTTTAGAAAACTCAAAGCATTTTACGTTAAACGAAAAAAGTAAATTCAATTTTTTCTCGTCCTAATACTCTTCTTGAGACAATTCTCATCATGTAAGTAGAATCAAAAGATCAAAAGTTTGATTCCAAGACTCGTATCAATAAAAGTCCGTTCTTTTACTGCAAAATAAACTATAAAAGAATTTAATCTTAACTTGGCTTTTCTCCAGCGGAATCTTTGAGTATTGTATTAATAAAGTTGTTGGCATTAAAGTCACGTTTATTCATGGACACTCTAAGACAATTCTATTAGAAGGTAGCGTTAATATTGTAACTTGATTAATATTCATTGGAGAGAAAAAGATATTATAGAATCTTCTAAAGTAAATCAAATTGCACCAGTGATACATTCTGCATTTTTACTAAAATAATAATGTTACATTTTTTCATATATCATGCGTTCATAAGTTATTTAAACCAGCTGCGCAACTTAGCTAGACTTTTGTCTTTAATAGTATGATTGCCGTCAAACTTCAAAGCTTGCTTAATAATACCCAACACGTCTGTGTCTGCGTATGAACTAATCAAAAAATAAACAGTAAATCTAAATTTTATAGCAACAGTCAGAGTTTATCTAAATCTTCGTTAAAAACAAACTGTATATCTACAATGAACTTGTCTACAGTACAGGTGAAGAGCTTGATAATCTTTGCTTTGTTTGATCTGACGGAATGCGATCAATACAAGAAACAACAAATAATACATTCAACTTTTTTTCTCAGATAATTTAAACGTTTTTTGATATAGTTAGTTAGTTTACATCTTAGTTTACGTAAAAAGATGTATTACGAAAACTTCAATTGTTTTTATTAACATTTGCCATAATAATTTAAAATGATTTTTGCTTATAGCGTCTTGCTCATTGAACCTTTTTATATTATTGGAGTAACAAATATAGTAATGACAAATTGACATAAAAAAATCAGTGCGTTATTTGTGATACATTTCAATTTAGATAAAACTTACTTAAAACTACACTTTTTAATACAAAAAAAAATTTGAGGTTTAAAAATGTTTTGTAACACTTCATTATGTTGTTATCAATAGTTCAATTATATTATCGGTACGCGCAGATAAGTCGCAACGGTGCCAAATAATCATTGAGCATTATTACCATCGTAAATTTGGAGAAAACCAGCTAAGGCTACGACGCGGTTTTTCCTTTTTTTTAAGCATTGTACCAATTATGCTAGTTGGCGGCTTGAAAAGTATTTTTGCTTGCAGTATTAGGAAAAAAGCTTTAACGTTGTAAGGTTTTTACTGCAAGAAAAACTTTTTAATTTGACCGGTAAGCAATGGTTAACTATTTTTTAAGTACTGTTAATAGTGATAAATTTTTCTTCGAATTTACAGTTCTAAACTAACAATTGATGCTCGGATATAGCTTGTGATTAGAAGTCTTTTTTTGGTAAAACTTAGAACACATTCTAGAAAGCTACTCGTTTTTCCAAAATGGCAATCTCATAAGAGTAGACAATGGCAAATCAATATTGAATAGAGATTTAAAGCCACATTATGTTGTAAATTATTTTTTTTTGCAGACTAATCAAGGTAAGCCAATCTATATCTTAGAGTGTAGATAAAAGTGTATAAATGAACAGGCTTAGAAAACGTCGAGATTTAAATCTAGACCAATGAAAAGAACGCATTCATTGTGATCACATAAATTTTCTCGATTTTCTTCGTAATGCTGTGCGTAGGTTTCAAAATCGGTTAGGTTATTGTCTGGAAGTCGAAAGTGGTCACTTAATTGTATAGATAGTTAATATGTTTACAATTGAGAAACATTTTTTGTATTTTTTTACTTTGTTCGTGCGCTCTAAAGATCAACTACTGTCGCTGTTTTGTAAATCGTCACATAGTTTGTGATTTTTCTATACCTGTGCTAAATTTATACCCTATGCAGAAAATTTAGTGCAAATTTAATTTATACCGTATTTTTCATCATTATATTTTTACCAACACATTATATTTTTGTTATCAGTTTTGAGTATTATTTGGCTTTCGCCTTAAGCAGTTTTTTCTATATTTGTACCGTGAGCGGACGACTGATTAAGCCCTAGCGGTCAATTAGTAGGTAAAGTGCTTGTTCAGTAGCGACTGCATTACATATCTTTCTGGGCTAACTCGGCGAGTTAATAATAATAAAAAAAATTTTACCCCTTAGCTTGTAGAGTGCGCAAGAATAGAATTTTCACTCTTACGCTCTCCATAAGTTCAGCCTACACGAGAGAACAATTTTGACCGCTGCCAGAATGAGTGCTGCCATCAGGCGCTTATAATTGCAATCAATATCTAATTTTCTTGCTAGCCTTATTACTACTCCAGCTAAGAGAGGTAATAGTTCAACATGAAAAATCAGAAATTTTGCACTTTTATCTAAAAAACTATTCAACAATAAACAATCATATTAATGATATTACATTTATAAATTATAAATTTATGAAACTTTAAACATACTTTGACTTTAAGAAATTAGTAAATACTTATTAATTAATTCACGTACTATTACTAAACAGTAGTAATAGTAGCCGGTATCTTGAATATTTCACAACATTCTATTTAAGAATGTAAGTTTTATAATTTTTTTGTCAATAAATATTATTATTATAAGATTAATCTTTATTTAATCTAAAACAAGGCTATTTTTTCAATTTTGTAATTACTATAGATACGATATAAATAGGTAATTTATGTAAACAATTAAGCTTTTTTTTACGACCTGAGTTATAAAACAGATTTATATTTTCTGTACAAAAACAAAAACAAGATTTACATACTAAATAAATATAAATCAGGTAGAAAGATGACATAAAATATAGCCCTTGATCTTTTCCTTTTTCGAGGAACATAAAGAAAAGATATGGTCTTTTCAAACTTTCTCACCGAATAAAGTTTTCTAACCTCAGTCGTTCGCACTTCTCTCCAACATTTCTAGATGCTCTGAAGAGAAGTGCACAGTAATAACTTTAGTTTTGTTCATTCTTTTATCTCATATATTTGTCATGTATAAGAAAAAAACTTTTCCAACATATCTGCGAAAAACGATTAGAAAAAAGACATTTTTTCTTAAAAGATTAATTACAAAAAATCTTTTATAAAGTGCTTGTGTAAGTTTAATACTTAAAATTACAATACGTAATTGATAAACTTAATTACTGTATAATTTCGCTTAACTCAATTAGTTAAACTTAACACATTTCTTTTAGTTTTGTGTGTTTTTAGGTTTATTGATCAGAAAACGTAAAATTTAATAAACGGATAAAATTTATAGCTAAAGTTTTTAAGCTGTTGCAGCTAAACTTCTATTTAGGTTAACTGTGTTTGAACCTTACTTTAAATTATTTTAATTTACTCTAAACTAACAAACCATCACTTAAGTTCTATAAAAATAAAAAGTTATAATTTGCCTTATCTAAAAAAAATAAACTGATGACTGTAAATGTTAAACTGTTCTACTAAACTCTTTCCAACTATTTAGTGCCGCACTACTATTTGTAAGCATTTTGATGAAACACTACAAAAAACTATAAAATGTTTTTTTTATAATTTTCTAAAAAAACTATAAATTTCTTAATCACTTTACTAACTTTTTTTAATAATATCGTAAGTAAATTGAAAGAAAAACTTCATTGATTGAACAATTTATTAAAAAAATTGCATTTGGCGTCTCTATTATTTTTAAACATTTTTATTAAAAACCATAATATATTAGAAATGTTGTACTTTTGACTGCTCTACTAACCTTTTTTAATAACATCAAAAAAAAGCTCACTTAATTGAACGACTTGCTAAAATTTTTGTATTTGGCGCGTCAATCATAAGTGTTGAACTTTTACTGTTCTACTTACCACTCTTGATGATAACTTAAATAAATTGTAAAAGAACCTAATTTATTAACCAATTTACTAAAAATTTTGCATTTGGCGGCATTACTATTTTATATTTTTTTATCACAGATTATAAAATACGGTAAGTGTTGAACCTTTCAATGCTGTAATAACCTTTTTTGACAATAACTTCAATATATATTGTTACCAAAGCCTACTTAATTATGCAACTTACTAAGAATTTTGCATTTGGCGCTTCCACCATTTTCTATTTTTTTATCAAAACTATATTATATTATAAATGTGGCACTTTTCAGTGTTTAACTGACTTTTTTTATTAACTTCTTAAATAAATTGTAAAAAAGCCTACTTATTGAAACATTTACTAAAAATTCAGCATTTAGTGCCACCACTGTTTTTAAACATTTTTATCAAAGATTATAAAATTCGATAAATGTTACTGCACTACTAACCTTTTTTTATAATAATTTAGATAATTGTATGAACAGTTAACTTAATTGAACAATTAACTAAAAATTGTGTATTTGATGTTATTATTATTTTCAAACATTTTGATCAAAAATTATAAATTACTATACATGTTAAACCGTTTACTGTTTTACTAACTTTTTCAATAATAATTTAAATAAATTGTAAGAACATCTGGCTTAATAGGAACATTCACCACAAATTTGAGATATTAGTGCCTCTACTATTTTTAAACATTTTGATCAAATATTATAAAACAGTATAAATATTAAACTTTGTATTGCTCTATTAATCTCTTTTAATAATAACTCAAAAAAGTTGTAAAAAAACTTACTTAATTAAACCATTTACCAAAAATTTTGCATTTGGCAGCTCCATCATGTTCAAACGTTTTTAACAAAAACTATAATATTGTACTTTTCATTGCTCTACTAACTTCTTTAATAATAGGTCAAATAAATTATTGTAGAAAATGTTTTCTTATTAGATTTACTGTAATTTTTGCATTGGGCGCTTCAACCATTTTTTAACATTTTTATGAAAGACCATAAAATACTTTAGATGTTAAACTTTCTCTGCTGTACTAATCTCTTTTGATAAATTGTAAAAAAAAGCTTACTTAATTAAACATTTTCGATTTGTGCATTTTGGGTTTGGGTAAGATATCGCTTTAATAAGTAAACATAACGTTGATGGTGTTTAATCAACGATTACATTTAATAATTAATTATGCCAAGATTAGCATATTGAATCAGTCCCAGGAGTGGAAGTAAAATAGCCTCACTGTCAATGTTCAAATAGTAACAAATTACACTTTTTTCCGCTTTTCGTAATAAAAAATATTATAACAATTTGTGAAATTTTTAAGTCTTGGGAATTCTAAAATAATCCTCCATATTATCTTTAAGAAATCTTTTATTAAAACAATCAATACCTACAAAATCAATACAACTAATAAACTTTTAATAAAAACTTATTTGAATATAAATTATTCACTTTTGTAGGTTCGTCTGGAATTGATCCCATAAATCCCAGTCTTAAGGAAACAGCGATCTCAATCTACGCCATTCCATACGATTTGTTTGTTCCGGCAAACTATAAATTGTCAATGTAATAAGTGTTTCACTGAATAAAATAAAGCGATACTCATACTAACAGGCATTACGCTTGCTAATTAGTGATATATTCCTGTTTCATTTGTGTAATTAACATCCTCACGTAAATATCTACGAATTATTTAAAAATAAATAAACTGTTGCTTAAGATTCTTGGAGTTTGTAACTACGCAGAAAACTATGATGCTTTTTTAAAATTATAGTTCTAAAAGCAAAACGTTTGCAATGTAAATGTTTTGTTACTTTGAACTTTTATAATTAACACAATTGTTCTTAGTTAAAACGACAAATATTATGAGTAATTGAAATGTTAGCTCGTTAGCTTTAATAAAAAGTTTGCATAAATGCATACATTTCCTAAATAACATGCTGGTATAGTTTTTGTTTTCCATATCACAATTTGTAAATTCAATAGTTTTTCCATTTCTAACATTTTCCGACGTTTTTCCCAGATGTCGTCAAGAAAAACGTCAGCAATTACTTTTGTTTGTGCGCAACATAGCGTAGAGAAAAATACTTGGGAAGAGATTTATGCAAAAATTATGGATTAGACAGAAAAACAAGTGTTCTCTAGAAAGCGAGATAAATTAAAAAAGCTTTACACAATCTAAGACCAAGACTTTTCTTTCTCTGACAATATTCTCAAACGCCTAAACACGATATTTATTAACTTGTTTTTTATGAATTCTTTCTGTTTTAAGTTTCAAATATACTTCTTTGATACATAATTGAAATGAGTATTAAAATATTTTTTGCTGAATGCACAGGTCTTGTGATTTATGAGATGCTAAGTCTACAAAATTATATTTAAAGCTTCAAGTTCATAGCCTACTTTGCACGACCCATTTTAATTAAACCTAGGCTTTCCACTGCTGTGAGATAATTTTGAGCTCTGCTTAGAACTCCCCAGGTGAAAACCCAGAGCTTTCTATTGGAATTCCAAAACACATCGCACAGGTGATAACTTCTAATAATTTGTCTGAATCAACTCGGTGCTTATTACTTTCCGCTGATAAACTTGTCGTATTCAAAATAGAAGAAAAAAAATTGATATTACATTGCTAGAAATTTATTTAATAAAAAGCATGCATATTTAATCAAATGATCAAACAAACCAATGTACAATTGCCAAATCAATTTATTGAAGAACACGTAAAAACTACAAACAAATCAAAAATATAAACGTTTTCAACACAATTAATAGTAAAACGACCGACATTCATTAAAGGCTACGTTGCATCTAACATTTTTTGAGAAAAAAATTTTTACATTTTTGGATGCATATTGGTAGTTATACACTAAATGATAGATGTCAATGGTAATATATGGTAATAGATACAAATTGAAATAAAAGAAATATCTCTGATTGGACGACCAAATTATCACGTTACAGCTTTTTGCCTCAAACATATATCAATGATATATAATGTAATCTATCTTCTTTGATTAACCACCAACAAGTGAAATAGAAACATTTAGGACATTTTACTATATTAAGTAAGGAATAGGCACTTGGATAAATAAAAGACCAAATTTGTCACTGCAAATTTATTCAAATCTGAATCGGTTACGACTTGGTGAAGAGTTTCAATGAATACAAAACATGTTCAAGTTTACAGATATAGTTTGAATGAATTTGCATTGATCTTTTTACTACAATTTCTACTCAAGTGAACACGAGTATAACATTTACTTCTCTATTCAGTCAAAAAATAGCAAATATCATAGAACTAAAGTCCAAATATCGTTTTTTTAGCAATTTTAATAAGTAGTAATAATACATACTCACGAGAATAATCACGATAAACATCCAAAAAATTATTAACAATCTGCTAGAATATACAATTGTATTACACAACCTAGTTTTTAACCAACTTTGTCTTAAGAAAGAATTTAACCTCAATGTGTAAATTACTGTATAATATAAACTCATTTATGTAATTTGAGCCCCGATGAAGACTAAAAATAAATAATTAGTCGAAACGTTAGCTTCGATTGAGATAAAAAATGTTGCCCAAATTAGTCGCTTATAAATGCAAATTTGTCTGTCTTTATGTCAAATAACTGTGTCTTATAAATTTGTTTGAAATATAGCATATTCAGATCACCAACTTAAAAATTGACAAGATTCAACAATAAAAGTTGCCCGTGCTTGAGATTGACTTTGATCGCTTTGGTGCATTTAGAGTGTCAGTTAGAAACAAAATTTTTTTGTAATGAAAGACACAAATGAAAATTCAAATTTTTACATACTTTTCAAACGCAAGGAAAAATGATTGCTAAAAAAAAAATAAGAATAATACGTAGAGCTTTAAATTTTCGTTTTAAAATTTTGAATTTAAATTTTTAGAGAACCTGCAAAAATAACATAAAAAAAACTATTAAAAAAAAAATTTTGTAAATAAAAAAAAGAAACAATTTTCCAATATTTTTTTCTTAACAGAAAATTAATAAAAGTCTAACTACCTACTCAATTCTAAACTTCATAATAGAAATATGATTCTGTTGTACAATGATGATAGAAGTTTTGGTTCGACACGTCTGTTAACTACTTCCAGCCACACCAAAACTAATTTCCTGCCTTAGTTTATTCTGCCAAAAAGTGATTTTTGAATGGCTACTATTATGTAACTAATATATTAACAGTAGCACTAAGACTTTTTAATTGAAATTTTTATTTCCTTTTAATTTTTTACTCCAAGAAAGCGCTACTTCTGTACTTCAAATGTTTTTAAAAATTAGCTAAGAAAGAAAGTGTTTTTATAAAAATTTATTGAAAAGTTTGTGTTGCTGTTGTTTCAGTTATCTGAAATTTGTGTTATTTATTTAAAAATTACAATTTTGTATTCGCGATAAATGAAGTGGACGTGAAAGTTTAGAGTAACATGTTCTCAGACATACGCAATAGAATAAAATACTAAAATAATTTTGTATAAGCATGGCTTGTCAGTGAAATTGTGACATTTTATTGCCAAATCCACTTTGCAATACTATTAAAAAATTAAACTTATTTTTTTTTTAAATATTGGTAAAGTTGAAATTGTCATATGCTTATCTCGACTGTCTTTGAAAAACAATATTCTTTTATTTGCTCGCGTTATTTATGAATCTAGTATAATCTATAAATCGTCATAAATGATCGCTACCGTACGTACAAGATAAAAATTGTTTTCTAAAACTTATTTATAATTTTCTACAACTGCCAACGCTATTTTTACAACTTTATTAATTACATCACTGTGTAGTGTATCAGAAAAAAAAAATTAAAAAACTTGTTATTGTTGATCTTTTGAACAAAAAAAAAGTTGCTGAAATATGTCTTAGTACAAGCTTTTTTACCTCCTGCTTAGATTTAACGGCATTAAGTTTTTTTGTTTTAGGATATTACTAAATAGATATCTTTGTGGTAAAAATTAAAGTTTTTAAAAAGTTGATTTAGTGTTTTTTTTGCTTTAGGAAATTACCAAATAGTATGAATTAAAGTTTCTAAAGAATTTATTTAGATGTTTTAATTTAGTTTTTATTAGTATTTTTTAGAATTTTATATTTTTGCACTTGTTTAGTAGCTATAAACTGTAGTTCAGTTATTTCTTTTTTAAATAATTTAAAAGTAAGCAATAATTAATGTAGATATTTAATTGTAACACAATTAAACATTTATTGTATAAGACATTTAATCTGTAACATTTGCATCTGTAGCAATAAAAACTCAGCCAAAAAATAAAACAAGACAAATAATAATAACTTTTCAATTGAACATTTAGTGCGTAAAAAATTTTTACAATTATCATAAATCTCTGTTGTCTTTCAATCAAGCTCTGAGCCACAGCCTTTCTATTTAAACTGTCAGCCTCAACTGTCAATTCCGTCAATTCAAATTATGAAATTTTTAAAATAGTCGAAATTGACTTCTCGGCTAAAAAGATTAATTCATTATTCGTGCGCTGCTCATTTATCAGCACTCGGTTTTATCAAAGCACTCTGCAGAGCGTCGTGCTTCAAAATTAAAACCTTGTTTGTGATTATAGCAAGGTATGTTCTGAAATCAATTTTAATTTTTTTTAAACGTTATTATTACATTTTTTATGTGTACAGTCCTAAAAAGTTGCAAATCGCTATCATATTTATATGAGCATTCAGTTCCCATTTTGCTAATTGGCTAATTTTGCATTTATACAGTCTTTCCTGAATTGCTTGTACTATAGTAACTAAAAGTAAACAAGCTTATCTGGATAGAAACATCTGCGTACACTACAACACTACACTTGATTTTAATTGGGAAAAACAACTGTTTTAAATGTAAAAGTGCGGATGTATAAGTTAATTTAATTAATTTAATAAAAATATTAATTCAACCCAGTCTTTTTAAATTAAGAATTTTATTGCTATTCTCCTCTCACCACTAGTTTCGACAACTATACTGTTGTCATCATCAGATATTAAAACTAAAAACCCACAGAACAAACAACACACATTTGTTATGACATTAATTAACTTAAAACTAAAAATCTTACTTCTAATTCGGTGCATCCTCGATGAGAGTGTACGGCACAAAGAAAGAAATAGATTTTCTACTACCATGATTTTATAATAATTATGTTTACCCTCTAACTTAGAGTACCGAAAAGTATCGTACGTAACGGTAAAATATTACAATACAATATTTAGCTATTCTTAATACTGTTTTTAATACTATTTAATTCAATTAATTTAACTAGATTTAACTTATATACAATAAAAGACTCAACTTTATTTTTTAACTGATCTTTCTTATTTGTTATTAATTAATTTATATATTTCAATGTTTTCAAAAGCAGATAATAGAGGACCATTTTCTAAATTATGTAGAAGCTGTATATTATTAGTTTAACTTGACCTGGTAAAACTGTGATTAAACCTACTGATGACAACAGTATAGTTGTCAAAACTAGTCGTTAGAGAAGAATAGCAATAAAATTTTTAATTTTAGAGAACCAAGTTTAATTCATATTTTTATTAAATTAATTAAAAATGCCTCTTTTCAACTTTCATAATTCTAATTTAGTTGATTCAATATTTAATATTGAATGGATCGTCTGCTAAAATATAGCTGAAGATTGAAGCTTTTGTTATCGTCAGGAGGTTGTGAGTTATTACATCGTTATCGTAAGAGATACTTAAAGACAAAATTAAAAAATATAGGTTTAGAAAATTCGTAACAAGGCTTGTTTCTCAGAGCTTCCAATTAATCTGGCGTTGTTACGTTTCCTTATTATGTTAATGATCTTAAAACAAAACTTTAGAGCTGTTATAAATTTCACTAATATCAAGTTGAAGAGCAGAGCCCTTTTGTTTACGAAAATTAAGAAGACTTGCTCGAACAAAGCGTGGGAGCCAGCCGTGTTCGTTTCTGATACAAAACTCAAATAAAAAGAGCCATATATCCCAACTAAAAACGATCCATTATAATACCTATCTCGATATAATTTGTTTGAAAATGTACATAAATCTTACATAAAATGTTAAAGTATAAGTATCTATTAAATTTAATCTCGAAAATTTATGACTGTAGTACGTGAAATAAAATAATACTGAAAAAACTACATACGATTCGCGTAAAATTGTCGGCCCGTTGTAATGGAGAGAGAGTTTGCAATCCTTTTGCGTGTGCAAAAAGATATTCAATTGCAAATTGGATTTTTGATAAATGTCTCATTCTGCAACGGTAATGTCATATTGTTCCGCTCGTTGTTTAGAAAACATACGATTTTATTCGCTCGCCTTAATTAAAGCTGACAAAACCGAAAACTTATAGCTGCTGCGTTGGCTTATTCCTAGATTTTTCTTTTTACAAAAATCCATCCAAATGGCTTTGTCAAGACCTCTTGATAATGGTGCTGGGGATAAGAAATAGCTGGACGCTAGAATCAGCATTACAAATCTTTAAGATTTGTATTGTTAGAGCACCCAAGCACTATAAATAATGATAAAATAGAAAATCTAAAAAAATACCGCCTTGCTTCATTTAAGTTTTGTAGATCTTGCGGTAAAAAAGTATTTACGTTATCAAGACATGAGTTACTACGCGTGATAAAATCCTTTACAGAGTCTTAACCAGATTCAAATGTTAAACTATTTAACCGCTTGAAACGCTTTTCAAATAACGAACTTTCCATTACAGAAAAATCTTGTAAGAAAATAAAAACTAAAAATCAACCGATCTAAGCCGACGACTAAATTTAATAAGAATAATGTAAAAAATAATATACTTTTCCTAATAACTTGAGTAACTTGTAAATTTAATACAGTAGAAGCACCTATATACAAAAAAACTTATATGGCGCCTCCACCATTATATGTACATACTAAACTTTCTATTAATATTTAATTATTTTTTTATAATAACTGGTCACTTGTTGATCTCATACAATAGACACACCTAATTAAACAATTTGCAAAGTAATTTATATCCTAGTGCTTTGAAATATATTTTTTTATTAACGTTAAACTTTGTATTGATCTTTTCCACTTTTTTATAATGACTTGAGTAACTTGCAATAGAAACACACCTTTGTCAAGACTTCTTGATAATGGTGCTGAAGATAAGAAATAACTGGATGCTAAAATCAGCATTACAAATCTTAAAGATTGGTATTGATAAAGCACCCAAGCACGATAAAAAATAATAAAATAAAAAATTAAAAAAATTACGTCTTGCTTCATTTAAGTTTGTATTTCATTCAGAGATTTTCCAATAAAAAAGTATTTACAAAAATTTAACACGAGATAAGTTCTTATGCATGATAAAATCTTTTAAAGTGTTACGTAACCAGACTTACATTTTAAACTATTTAACCGCTTAAAATATTCTTTAAATAAAATTTTCATAAAAAAGATTTTTCTTCAAAAAATTAAAGAATTATAGAAAAATAAAAACCAACAACTAAATTTGATAACTTGAGTAACTTATGTATTTAATACAATAGATTATATACCTCTGATTGAGAAAAAAATTTATATCTGGCGCTTTTACCATTTTTAACACTTTTATCAAAAATCATAGTTTCTGATAAATGTTAAACTTTCTATTAATTTTTAGAACCTTTTCATGATAATTAGATAACTTAAAAATTTAATATAACAGAAACGCCCTAATTAAGCAATTTACAAAAAAATAAATATATTTGTCGCATCCATCATTTGTTAACATTTGTATTAGTAACATAAATTTTCATTGGATTACAGCAAAAATGTAATCTAATTAAGTAAGGAAAACTACATATTATGCATTGCATACGAATTGAATCAGTTTTTAAATAAACTAAATAAAAAGCATTGCAATCTTAAGACGGTTCGTATTAAAACGTTCCCATCAGAAAATGATGATTTATTCTTATAAAGTTAGTTCAAGTAATTCTTGAACTTATTTGCTGTTTTATTTAATACCAATAATTTCTTATAAATGTTAAACTTTCTATTGATCTTTTAGACACTTTTTATGATAACCTGAGTAACTTGTGAATTTAATACAAGAGAAACACACCTAATTAACCAAGTTAAAAAAAATCATATCTGGCGGCTTCACCATTTTTAACATTTTTGTCAAAAATCATAACTTCGTATTAGTGTTAAACTTTATATTAATCTTCTAGTATTTTATGTATTTAAGAAACAAGATTAATTTATCGTACAATCGTAAGATTGGAAGCAACTGGGAAATCCGACCGAACGGTTTTCAGCCACGACGTTGCATCGTACGTATGAAAAATAGCGCTTTTTATTCTTTATAAAAACATAATAAATATGCGGATTTAGCGTCCCATATTGGTAAAATAAAACCAAAAAGATGTAATAAACACATATTTCATTTTTCGAAGAAGCACAAAAAGCATATTTACGACGTCACGTCTCGAATTTCAGAACCACGACAGCTTCAATTTAGCAATAATAGAAAGGATGAAACGTAGAGAAGTACTAAAATGAATTTTTCCTTGGAATGCAGTAGATGTAATGCAAAAACCCAAAAAATTTGACTTTGAAATGTGCTACGAAACGGATGGGTGGTAGATGTGAGTGAAGTGTAATGAAATTTCTGTGCAGTCGGATGCAGATAATTTTATTAAATTAATATCTCCTACGCTTGTAAAGAGTTATACTCATCTAAATAAAAAATAATAATTTTTTTTCTTGTTTACAAAACTTAGGTACATTTGCTCAACTATTTATTTCATAATTTTGTTTGCAATGCGCATAAACTGTAACTTGAAAAACATTTTAGTATAATATAAACTTTAAGCTTTCATAAATAATTAAACCGTTTGTAAGTGTAGCAATCTTATTGATCTGATTTTAAAGTTAGACCGTATCTCACTACTATCATCACAAACACCACTCTGGGGGTGGTGCTTCGATTTCTAACCCCCAGTACAGCCATGTTTCTGTCAGGGCCGAGGTACAAAGGGTGATATTCTTGGCCATTCAACATGGTATGAAATAATGAAATTATTCCGTAAAAACGTGGATGGTCGAAGATAAATGACTCTCTGGCGGATAGTAGAAGCGTCGTCATCTAATTGCCAATAATTTTTGACAGTTTCAAAAAGTAGAATAAATCCACGCGATTATTTCATTTCGATATTTTTTACGTGGTTGCAATATTAAAATAGTTACCAGGAAAAAAATGTGAGAATTGCCAAATTTTCACATTCAGGTTTAAAGGTAACCGTAGAAAAAGCAATTTTTTTTATTCGCTGTGTAATAAATTTTTCAATTTTTAAGACAATTTGTTTTTTTAAATTTGTTGTCAAGGGAAAACGGTAGATATATGCTAACACTTTTACTCACGTACATAATTATTGCACTGAGACACCAAACCATAAAAGCTTTGATTTAATAGGCAATTTAAAACACTGAAAAATTAATTGACACTACTCCAATACTTTTAGTATTTAGTAGTAAGTAGCGATGTAATATATGTATTTACCAAAACCGCACTACAAAGTTAAATGGCAATTTCTTTGTATTCCTTAAGATGTCGTTTGTGCTTTTGTTCAATTGACATTTTTCGTCACATTTATAGTGATAGCATCTTCGTCACGCAAAAACGTTATCATAAACGTAATTCACAACCTGTTGAAATCTACTTTTTGTCAAAATTTCCTATAAGTGTTGCTTCATTTTTGAATCTGTCAAACGCAGAAACTTATACTAACTATTGTATGAGACATACTTCAACAAATTACAACAATTAAACGACATAGTAGGCGGAAAAACTCCTCTATAGCAGAAAGTTACATTGAGGATTCTATAACGAATAAAATTGTCATCGCAAGAAAGATCTAAGATCTTCCTGAAGGGACAAGAACGAACATTCATTGTTTCTACAGATTTATCAAAAATTTTGACAGGCACTATGCGTTTTGAAACCGATGACAATTACAAAGCGTTTCTTAATGGAAACAAAGTGAAATCCAATAACGACATGTCTATTAATATAAATGTTTATGTTAATATTAATAATAAATAGTTATTAAGATTGTATTTTTCATTATTCCAATAGTTGAACATTGTAATTTCGTTATTTATACGCTTCATAAGTGTGGATAAAACTCCAATTATAAGGCAGTTGTAGCTTAAAACATTTTATTTATTAAAAAATAAATGAAATTGCAATTATCAGCAATTAGCCAATAAAATTAACCAAAAATGCACCATGTGACATGTGAATCATATTCTCTAATATTTATTCAGTGTAATAAATTTAGCTTCTCGTGTATAAATCTGTAGAGATATTTTTGTACAAGAAAACTGATTATAGTTGCAAATATTTATCTTCCATTTCTTGTTTTAATATGTAAACTTGTCGTTTAAAGTCAAGTTGCATCTGCAGTTTACTGAAGGCAGCAAAGCAAGTGAGTAACTATTTAGCCAACTCTAAGTTTGTTTGTATGCAAATAATGTTTGCTTTCTCTTACGTAAACATACATACGATACGTATTGCAAATAAATACAGTTTAGTTCCGACCCTTGTAAAATCAAAACTTGTTAAAGTTCGAGAATGTCTAGAGTAAATTTTCAAAAAGGAAAAGCGGTTCTCTGCACTTAATTTTTCAAGCACTGAAAAAAACGGTTTTTCCCGTTTTTTGCCGCTTTTTTCTCATAATAAATTAAAACAAAAAAAATACAACATTTACGTATTAACTCCGTCATTATGAACGTTTTTAAAAAATATCTTGAGCGTTCATTGTTTAAAAAAAACTTCGTCTTTTTGATAAACAAGCAATTTTTATTCCCTTTGGGTCGATTAAAGTAAATGATGAGAAAAACTGATAGCATCATGAATTAAGAGATTTTAAGATTATTATTAGTGGGTATATTTTAGTTACAACTTCTGAAAAATGAACATAAAGCTAAAATTGTAATACTTATGTTATAAATCTATATAAATATATTTTCTTTGAAACAATAAACCATAACTTTTAATAAAAAGAACAAAAATACAAATTTTATTTTGCTGTTTCTGACTTTATTTAGCCTGTGCGCTCTAACTTTTTTTTATTGCTACTATTAAATTTCTAAGAAAGATTGATTATGTAAGTCTTTCAGTCTTCTTTAGTAGGTATATCCCAAAGTAATCTGCCTCTTCAATATCTTTTTACAATGACTTCCACATTACTAAAGAGAATTTAATCAAGGCATTTTTCCACAAACAGTTTCGTTTCTTGTATTACAATATGGTTACTTTCGGCTAATATACGGCCAATATGGTTAATATAATAGGTTTTTTAACAAAAACTTAAGCAATCTCAATCGGGTTAAACCGACTATTACACGGTGGTAGTCTCAACACCTCGTAGCTTTTATGACTGATTTTATTATAACAAACTATAGTTTATATGTATATTATCCAAAAACGTTTTTTTAGCTCTATTTCTATAGCTATTATTCTTGAACAAAAAAAGTAAAAAGATATAGAAAAAAAAGCCGTTTCTCTTTATTTTTGGTTCAGATAAGTCATTATTGTATGATATCATAAGCTTTTTGTTTACATTATTTTTATTTTTTACAGTTTTGTTAGTTATAGACTATAAAAAGTAAAAATAGCTTAAAGAAAAAGGCTTTCAAAGCCCGAAATTATTGAAATATTGACATCTTTCGGAAAAGACCGTGTCGAAAGGTTTAATTGTCGCACTCTATCGGTGAAAGCCTCATCAGGACAGGAAAATAATAACAAATCAAAGAAGATTCATATAAACAAATTTTGTGGCCGGTGTCTAGATGATGTTCAGCTAGTAATGTCTGTGACAGAAACTCAAAGTTTAACTAAACGTCTTGTTTACCCAATGTTAACTTGTGATCATAAACCCGAGTTTATGCATTTCTTATGTTCAGAAACTCGAAGTTTAACTGAACCTCTTGTTTACTTAATGTAAACTTAGCCACAGGAGCACAGAATATTATAAACACCTTTAGACAAAAGTGAGTCAAATCTGTCTTTTGGAGATGGTAAAATGTCCAAGATTTTTCTAGCTGGTTTAAAGATCGTTCTCAATTCTTGTTTACAAAGAATTTTTCCCATTCTGTCTGTAACCCCAAGAACAAATGGAAGGAAAGCTATTCCAGTATTATTTTTTAACTTTTTCGTTTTCGTGTTAGGACGTCGATGATGGTTTATAATACGATGAATATCCTGTTTATTATATACATTATTCATTAGACTAGTTGTTAACCGGTCTAATTCTGTTTGAAGACTTGATGTTTGACAAATAGAACAAGCGCGATAAACCAAAGATTTACTGTCAGACAATTTTTGGGTTGGATGATGATGTGATTTTGCATAAAGATAGCGATCTGTATGAGTAGGTTTTCCTTTTCTGTATGAGTATAGGAACCAAAGCTACAATTAAAAACAACAATCAAATACAGTTTTTTGCAATGTGGCAATTAAAAACTGAGAAGATGAATCATCCGTGTCACAATAGTGGTTTATTGACTCAGTTGCCCTCTTCAGTTGCACATAACGACAACTTTGATCAAAAAACCTGGTTTCTTTCTTTAAGCCCAAACTAGAAGTTTTTTCAAATTTTTTTAAGTTTGTCTGTTTTAGACCCTATATATTTTCTATTTAAATATTATATTATGTCACACAATTTAAGTTTTCTGCATCTACTGGAACAATTTTTGTGTAATTTTTTTTAATTTAGCTGTTATCATTAAACAGTTTCAAATTGATTGACAAATATCTGTCAAACAAATTAATAAGAATAAAACAGCGCTGTCCTCAGGAGGTGCAGAATACTTTACGTTTTCATGAGATGCTCAGAGATACCTTCCATGCATTATACAAACATTTAAACATATCGCTCTTTATACGCGTTATTGGTGTGACATTGATTACAATCAATCAAACCTTTAATTAAATAGCATTTTGCGTAATTTAATTTTTCATTTACATTTCATAAACAAACGCTTGGCTTTTTATCGCTAGGAAAAAATAAAAATAACTCAATAACTGCAATTAAGATACTTGTATCTTCACTTTAATCATTTCACAAGTATATTTATTGATTATACAAAACTTTTGTTTCTTTCATTATTTTCTTGTGATTGAAAAATTCATCTCAACCCTACTAAGTCTGGAGCTGGAATAATAGAACAGATACCGCTCTGCAAAAACTTTTGTCATTGCCAGTTTTTTTTTAAATGTAGGTACCGTGCGTTCATAAATTATTTAGGTCAACTTCTGCTGCGTAATTTAGCTTGATATAAGTCAATTAGTCAAAGCGTCAAAGCTCTTCTATTAATCAAGGCACGCCTGTATTTTTATATTAACTAATCAAAAAATGAACATATGTACAAAATTTCAAGAGTTGTTCTAAATGATATATGAACGCACAGTATATTTGATTATAATTAACGAATATTTATGTCAAACGCTCGCAACAAAGAATAAAACACAATTGTGTGCAATTTTTCTTAAAAGTTGAATTAAGGTGATGTACAACGCTAGGGTACGTCATTCAGAATCAATTCAATTGGGGTTTATTGGTGCTCTTTGACAAGACATATATCCCCAATTGTTCCGAAAATACTTTCAGCTTCCTGTTCATTTTATAAATGAACTAACAATAGATAATTTTAGGGATAGGCAATTTTTGAAGCAAATTGTTAACATTTCTCACGAGATTAATTCCGGCGTAAGTATGTCAATTATGAGCAGCCAAGGTCTTCCATTAAATTTGCATCATTTAAATTATGATTATGAATACAGTAGCGTAGTTAACACTTTCTGATAATCATATAGGTTTATGACTCGCATTCTCACAATGCCCAAAACTAATTATTATTGACGCGCTAATGACTTAATTAAATGAAGATAAAATTCATAATAATTGCATGACCCCATGTCAACAACACATAATCTTTAGATATTTAAATCAAAGTAATATAAGAAAATAGATTGGCTTTGTTCTCGATTGTACAATGTGGAAAAGTGTGCTCGTTTCAGTGCTTCTGTTAATGATTATCATTATTGGTGAAGTGAAAAACGATCCTGTGTTATTTCAGGAAGGCTTTATAAAGTTTTCCCGGTATGGGCGTCGTCAACTTTTCACAAACATCGAACATATAGACAATAAAATCAGTGCGGTCGCTGACAAACAACTTGTTTTTGTTAAGTCAAAATGGTTACCGGTCTTACATCCAGAATCTATTCGAAATTTAAAGTCGCTAGAGCAAATCGTTTTAGTCAAGTGCCGAATTAAAACTATTAAAAAAAATGCCTTTTATAATCTACCAAACCTGACAACTATCAATCTTCATGATAATGAAATTAGTGAGATAACAAGTGGAATTTTCAATAAACTGTCCGTAGAGTTAATCACGTTGCAGCGAAATGGTATTAAAACTATTGAAAGTAATGCGTTTGACAATATGCCTAATTTATATAAAATCCGTCTTAATGCCAATAGGTTAAAATCGTGGGATGCAAAGTGGTTTACGAATTCTCCAAAACTTACCGAAATCTACTTTAGAAGAAACCACCTAGAGCACCTACCCCAAAGTGCTTTCATCAATCTTAAACCCCCAGATGCAAAGCTATACTTAAGTAAAAATAAGCTAGGGAAAATCAACGCAGGAAGCTTTTATGGGTTGAAGCAGATCGGCCAATTGTATCTGGATCGCAATAATATCAGCGAGATTTCCAACAATGCATTTCCCGATCTGATGCAAGTCGATGTGCTATATATGGCTAGAAATCGTATTAAAAATATTAATGAGAACGCATTTCCTGTTATTTCGAAAATTGGATTTCTAGATTTGTCAAATAATCAGTTGTTGTGTTTGCCGTATAAGCTGGTGATTGCGGCCAATGTAACAAGCTTGCAAAAAAATAATGGAACCTGTCAGTGTGTGTGGGAGTATCAAGTGCGATTGGGAAAAGAAAATAGAAATAATGAAATGACTTACGACCAAGAATGTGAATAAGTTCTTATTTTGTAGCTATAATATGTTTTTGCACACATTGTTTAATTTATTGATACTTAATAAAACGTACTAAACACAAATCGCTAAAAAGTTGTTTGATTAGTTTCCAAAACTCTCATTACTTTTAATAAAAGCGCCTGTTTAATTTACAAGAAAATGTGCTTTTTATAAAAGTGAGAGACTTTTTACCTAATTCATGAAATTTCTACTACGCTTATATTCTAAAGCATACAGCTAAACAGTGTAGTGCCATTTAACTTATTTTTTTTGATTTATTTCATTTTTATTTTTCTAATTTATTAATTTTTTTTTACCATTTTACTGTAACCATTTTATGCCATAATCAAACATAAAAAAATGTACTCTAAAAGTGTTCTTGGTTATAATGAAAGTTGCTCATGTGCTAGAGCGCAATTGATATAACGCGGTAAAATAGATGCTCCAACTTTTACAGAGTGCGTTAGAGCATTCTTTTACCTCAACCAAACGTTTGCTATGAAACAACGAGCTGATTATTAGCTATTCTTTGCTATCTTTGTTTCGTACTGCACAATGTGAAAAAAATAATATTGTTTCAGTCTGTACCTCAAAAAGCTCTACGCAGTTGATTCAACCACTAGATATTAATTTTTTTGCATTTTATAAAATTTTGTTGATGAGAGGTGTTGACTGAATCAAAACCACTCATATACTGCAGCTGACAAAAGAGATTTGCCACAGTTATTTGTTTTTATTCTGTTAATTATAAATTGTAAGTTTGAAAGTGTAATAAAAGATGACAAAGAGTGATTAGAGTGACAAGCATAAGATAAATCTGTTTCGTATTTGCACAGCTTCTCAGTGAAATTGTATTCCAAATGACATTTAGAGCAAAAAAAAATTTTTTAACTTTTTTAAATGCTGTTGAAAGCACCAACTTGTGTTAAATTTTTGTGTGCTTACCTTAATTGTTTCACTATTTTGAAGAAATATATGTTTTTATTCGCTTGAGCTATCTACGTATCTAACATAACCTACAAATTGCCATAAATTGTCGCTACCGTACATATAAGGTGAAAGTTATTGTATGAGCTCGTACTACGACATTTTCCAGCAGCTTCTTTGTATAAAAGATTAATAAAACATAACAAACTCTTTTATGTTTTTTTTTCTGTGAAACACTATACAGTGATGTAATTGATAAGTTTGTAAAAATAACGTTAACAGTGGCTAAAAATCATTTGTAAGTTTTAGAAACCAATTTTCACTTTGTACACACGAGAGCGACAATTTATAACAGTTTGTAGGTTATGTTAGACCCATAAATATCCCGAGCAAATTGAAGAATATATTTCTTCAGCATAAGTGTGAAGCTCTCGGTTTATAATTGAAATTATAATATTTATTACTATGACTGTGTGTCGTTATTGTACTCAAAAGGCTGTGAACGGCCCTAGTTGCTTAGTATGCAATGCTAAATTGCATCCAGGTTGTGTCGAACGTCTTCGCCTGGAATACATTAAAAAAACCAGTAATCCTAATGAAGAATATGTGATCTGCTGTGTCAAGGATTCTCAAAAGAAGACCGATCACAGCGCTGAAAACATTATAATAAATTATCTGAAGTCTGAACAGTTTGCATCAATTATTTCGTCTATTGTTGAAGAAAAAACATCAATTCTTGCCAGTGAAATTATTAATTTAAAAAGTGAGTTGAAGTCTTTACGAGATAGCAACGTCGACCTTGTCCGTCTTTTATCTAAAGATATTTCCATTTCAACTTTTTCTACGCAATCGGTAAATAAGTTAGATAAAAATGTACGCATGCCCAAGGCTACGGAAAATGCTGAAAGGACAAAGGCTAATCTTAATAAAGATCAAGAATTAGCCCGGACGGTACCAAAACCTATACATAATTCTCCGAAAAATATATCACCACCTTGCCAGAATGCTGACTGGAAGGTTGTCGAATCAAAAAAGAAGAATCGCAGACAATCTGCCCCTATAGTTTATGGCCAAAGCGTTAAAACCGACTTTAAATTAAAAGCTGTACCCAAAAAAGCTTTTTTATATGTTTCCCGTTTAGATCTAGAAACTACAGCTAAAGATGTAATTGATTTTATGGTAAACCGTTTTCCCGAAGTAGAATGTGAACTTCTTGACAACAAGAATAGAGACTATTTCAAATCATTTAAAGTGAAAATTGACCTAGCCAATCTAGACAATGCCATGCAGTCTTCTTTTTGGCCGAATGGTGCATATGTTACGCGGTTTTTTCATCGGAAGACAACGGCAGCTCCACGTATGTAACCAAATCTTTGGAAAATATTGGCGTCACTATAATTCATCAAAATGTGCGATCAATTGGTAATTGTCTCGATCAACTCGAGTCTATATTAGAAGATTTTCCAGATTGCAATATTTTATGTATCACCGAACACTGGCAAATTGAAAATCAGTTACTTCTACATCGACTAAAACATTTTGAGTTAATATCTTACTTTTGTAGATCTAAAACCTCCCATGGAGGCGCAGCAATTTATTATCGTCTCAACAACCACGCCAAGCAGCCTAGTCGTGTTAAAGCAGTTGATGCTCTATCGGTTGAAACCATGTTCGAGTGCTGTGCTATGGAAATTAATATAAATAATACACCCATAATAATAGTAACCATATATAGGCCGCCAACTGCTTCATTTGACTTATTTTTGATAAAGATGAACTGCTTGTATGAGATGCTATTTAAATTTAATAAGCTATTTATTATTTCAGGTGATTTTAATATTGACTTTTTATCAATCTCTAATAATTTGGAGCAATTAATGGATCTTTCACAATCTTACAATGTGAAGCATACAGTCTGTGAGTATACGAGAGTAGCACCCTATTCAAAAACATGTCTTGATAACTTTCTTGTAAACAAAAATTTAACTTATGATACTAAGGTTTTCAACAGTGGGATATCTGATCATAAAATGATTTGTTTAAATTTTAACATTGAAACAAAATTACAACAATTTAAAACCTCATATAGGCCAATCACTGCCAACCGATTACAAGTTTTCTGCTCTCAATTAAAAGATAGAGACTGGGCCAAGATAATTTCAAATCAGCTGTCTGCCAATGCCAATTTCACTGCTTTTTACAAAAAATTTCTTGACATATTCAACAATAACTTTCCTATTCGAAGTAAAGTTATTTCACCAAGCCATAAGCCAAAATTACCATTATTTCAAAACAATCAGTTAATTTCTCTGAAAGAAAAAGTTTCCTTACTACAAATGTTGTCTAGCCACGATTTTAGTTATATAGAGACATATAAATTTTATCAAAAAATATATTCTCAGGAACTATTGTCTGTTAAAAACAAACACTACAATAATAAATTAAATGTCGCCAATAATAAACTTAAAGAAATTTGGAACATTGTAAACGAATTAGTAACTACTCCTTCTCTAAGGTATAAGTCTATACTGCCAAATACCAAAGACTATACGACACTTGCCAATAACTTCAATACTTATTTTAACAACATTGTGCCTCAACTTATGTCAAACCATGTGTCACCTACTACTATTAAATGCGATATAAAATATAATGATAAATCCATTTTCTTATATCCTGTATGTGAAGGAGAAATCTATGAGAAAATTAACAGGTTATATAACAAAAACAAAAATAGCAGCGGTTTAGATGAAATTCCTATGAAAGTACTTCAATCATCTTCAAAAACCTTAGGCCCAGTACTAACTCATTTAATAAATGCGTGCATGGAACAAGGGGTTTTTCCAAGCCAAATAAAACATGCAAAAATTGTTCCGATACACAAAAAAGATGACGTAGATATCATATCAAATTACAGACCAATTAGTCTATTACCGTCAATTTCAAAAATTTTTGAGTTGGTAGTTTATGACAGTCTGCTACATTTTTTTGACAGTAACCAATTACTGAATGACTTTCAACATGGGTTTCGTAAAAGAAGAAATACTATATCTGGTGTATTAAGCTTTTACGAACATCTTTTACTTTGTTTAGAAAACAAGACAACTGCTTGTGGAATGTTTTTAGATCTATCTAAAGCATTTGATAGTATCAGCCACGAAATGTTGATTAACAAATTATATAGATATGGTATTCGTGGCAACGCACTAAACTTAATTAAATCTTATTTGCAAAATAGGAAACAACAAGTAGTGATTAAACGGAGTCAACTTTAAGTCAACATGCTCTAATATATCTATGGGAGTTCCACAAGGCAGTATTCTTGGACCTTTCCTATTTATTATATACATAAACGATCTATCACAAGCATTGTCAAAACTACATCCAACGTCGCATATAATAAATTACGCTGACGATACTTCAATATTGATTCCTATACCTAATCAACAGACATACCAAAAAATAGTACTAAACTTTATGAACGATATTAAAATATGGTTAAAACAAAACCAACTTATTTTAAACATTGATAAAACGTCATTAGTTCATTTTCGATTGAAAAACAAAGATATATGCTTTCCACCTGATATGAAATTAGAAAACCATATCCTTCATGCCTCACAAGACGTAAAATTTTTGGGTGTACACATAGACTCTGTTTTAAATTTTAAAAAACATATTGATATAATCTGTAGAAAACTATCTAATAGCTGTTATGCTATTAAAATACTTAGTAAATACACAACAATGCAAGTTGTAAAAATGGCGTACTATGCGTACACTTACCCTATTTTAAATTATGGAGTCATAATTTGGGGAAACTCTCCAAATGTGAATAGAGCATTTACTATGCAAAAAAGAATTATACGTGTAATGTTTAAGATGAAATACACAGAGACATGTAGAAATGTGTTTAGATCTAATGGCTTATTAACTTTAACTGGCATTTTTCTTTTCAATACAATCTTATATTTAAAAACAAATACAAACAATTTTCTTGAATTTCAAAATCAGCATTTCTATTTCACTCGTCATAAGGATGACTATGCTTTACCAATTCATTCATTAACCCTAACAGAAAAGACAGGCAAATACATGGCTATGAAAATATACAATAGTCTTCCAACTACAGTGAAATCTGTTAAATCGACCGACTTGTTCAAAAAAGCTTTACATAAATATATTTGCGAATTGGAACCCTATTCGGTAAAAGAATTTTTTGATAGGACGAGTTTGTAAGTTTTTATGTACCTGAGAAATTTACTTTATAAAATTATTCTCTTGTATTATTGAATATGTACATACATGTTAACTTTTCAAACAATAAACAATTATTATTATTATTATTATTATTATTATTATTATTATTATTATTATTATAAACCATTTGATTTCAGTAACTGCTTGTTGGTTTGAAAGTGTCTTAAAGGTAGTTTAAAAATGTTAGTAAAAACTCTTCCATTGAATTGATTTAAAAAAAAACACAAATTTTTGTGATAATGTAAATGCTCATATCTTTTTTTTTATTGACCGATTTTAATAATTTATTATTTTTTTGTAGAGGAGGGCGTATCTTTAGAAGTAAACCCATAAAAATCAAGAGCAAATTTTACAAAAACTTATACTTAACAATTTGCAGACAGTTTAGTAGAATTTGTATATATTCAAGTTACTTACATAAATTATTTTTATTAGTTTTCCATTTAAAAATCACCATATAAGCCCCCTTAATTTTGTTCTTTGTTATTGTTGTTTTGTAGTCTTATGTGATGTTTTCCTGTTGTTTTCAAAAGTGTGATCTACTTTAGTAGAGCTTCAACCTAAGTACTGTTGCCACAAATGTTTGTATGCAACAATTAAATAAAAAAAATATTAAAAAAAGCACGCTATTTATGTTGTTTATTTTGTTTATAGGCACGATGTTTAATATTTAAATATACAGTGTAAGCCAGTTCACACATTATGGAATAAATAAAGAGATTAAGTTTTTAAACGCTATTAAAATGTTTTCAGACATAGTTTTCAGATGTTTTGTAAATAAAAATATTCAGAAAACGAATCCATTTTGCTGTCTTCGGTTTTTCTTTTTATTAGTGGAAACATTTGCAGTGATTGGTGTTAAATGTATATTTGTTGCTTTTAACTTCGTTTAAACTGCAACGAATAATATAGAAGTAATTTTCAGGTACAAAAAGAAAATAAAAATAAAAAATAAAAGAAATAAAAACTAAAATGAGGAAAACAGCAATAAAAGCTGTTGAAAAACTTGTATATTAATATTATTATATTTTATTATTATGGGTAACTATAAGTGCCTAACCGGGAGTAAAGAAAAATATGATTATAAGCCATAAAATGGCCGCATAACGTATAGAGAAATGCACACCGCAAATATACTAACATGCTGAAGTAGATAATAAATTCTTTTAAAGTACATTTTTTTGCGTTATCTCTACAAATAATAACTGCGCCAAAAAAAAATGCAAAATTGGCTATAATTGATGTTGATAATAATAATGCAGCTGCTTGAAAAAAAAAAGAAAATTTAAAATTCAACACGTCCGTATTCTCAATGAAACTAAAATCACTTTATACAAACTTTCATTTGCTGTTTTATAAATATGAACTCACTCTGAGAAAACGTTATGAAAATTACCCATCGTTATGACAAACACTGTTTCCCAGGATTTAAGACACAAGTTGCTGGTTTTAAAAAAAGGAGCTGAAGATTGATGAACTATAAAATTAATGACACGCATTACATTCTTTATTATTCAAAAAAGTGCGAAAGAACAAAAACCTATTACTATCAGACTTTTAAATTTGCTAATATTTTTCATAATCTTTTAAAAGCACGTTGTTAGAGTGATTACATTTGATTCTTTGGACTTAAAAAGCAGCATCTGTTTATATCACTGGCTACTGACTACTTTTGCAATCTTTCACAAACGTAAGTAGTTGTCAGTCATCGTTTTAACACTGTATTTTCTCATTGCTATAATATGTCAAATACAGCAGCTGTGCATTTTTTAAATCATTATTCTTTCCCTGACCGGACTGTACTCAATATGATCTATCATGTAGCATTAATCTTCGGAATTTCTGCTGCTATACATAACGAGTGTTTTTTTTAAATTTGACGTTAAATATTGCTATGAATGTTTAATTTTGAACTGTAAACGTACTTTCGAATTCAAGTGACAGTTATTAATTTGACATATGAACCTAATCTTTTAATTTAATGAATGAATAGTTTAACACGTTAATAAGATCAAATTAGAAGGACTTGAAAGCATTTTAGTGTTATAACACATGAACAAATAAACTTTAATAAGAAAATAAGGTTTATAACAAATAATCAAAATGTCGTCACAATATAGATAATTCTCAACATTTAAAAAATATTAATTAATTTTATCAATTTTGGCAACTGTTGCTAGACCCAACTCATCAAGATTATTTAAGCATTGTTTAAAAATTGAAATCTTTAAATCAAGCCACAAACTGAACGTACATGGAATGAGGTTGCAGGATTTCGAAAGGTAAATTATGACCGTATTTCAGCTGATAACCCAACACTATGATTCTTGTATCATATTCAAGATCTTGTAAGTGGTATGTGACACCGTCTTGCTTAAAGCACCCGTTTACGATTTCATCGTCATAAAGCTGCACAAAGCATGATTGGTAGAGTCTTCTCTAGGTATCTTGCAGCAGTCAATCTTCCAATAAAGAAAATGGCCCAATACTTTTGCGCCTTAATATAGCGGCCTATACTTCAGAGTCCAGTACTCTTTCAATAAAATTAGGTTTTTCTAAACTCCACAGTTGCATATTTTGTGAGCCTAATCCGTAAAAAAACCTAAGTTTAACATCTTTCTAATAAAAGTATTAATAAACTCGCGATAGTAGTAGTATTACACAGGTCCAGGATAATAGACCAAAAAGGAGTTGACTTCCTTTGTTTTCTTTTTAGGTTCACACAAGCTAATTTCACGAAAGAATTGCGTTACATTATGATAGAAACTAAAACAAGCTGAATTGAGTATTGCTATTCACCATCAACTCTGTGGCCGTTAAAAATAATAAAATTCCACCACAAAAAATTCTATTGAGAGAAAATTATTAGAAATTGAGAAAATTAGTAATTATTTTAACATTGCAAGCAATTGTTTTAAAAATTATAAACCTTTCACACAAACTCATAGGTATGACCAACTATGGTGCCAAATTTGAAAAAACTTTCGTTATTTTATTACTGACATTGTTTACTGAGTAGTCGATTTCTTGTTTCGTAGCAGCTTTATGTTGCAAAAATAATTAGTTCTAACAAGAAGCTACAAAAAGACTTTAAACTAAAAGAAAACTTCTTTTAAAGAATAATATGAGATTTGCAGCAGTAGTAATGAATAGCTGAGATAAAACCGCAACCGAGAGAAATGCTAAATATGGCAAAAGAGATAGTTGTGTTTTAGTAGACATGAACTTTCGTCATTCTCACCTAAACAATACCGTTTTGATAAGGAGCGTCGAATTTTGCTCGCTCTAAAGGTAGAGCAAGTTAACAATTACGCGGATAACCGACATTTATTATTACAGTGCAAACCGCTCTGCATCGAAGTTCAGAAAATTGCAAACACTATCAGAGCTCCATTTCTGACGTTAGTAATTACCTATTTTCGGAGTGCCTCTCTGAATATTGAGATAAACTTTGAATTTATATGGTGATTGCAAAATAATATTGTTCTAATCGATTTTCGAGTTTTTTTTTACTCTGTTACCTATTCCGGCTTTAATTTTACGTTCATTGGTGTTTTTAAAATAGATAAAAGTGGTGTTCTTTTTTAACGCTAAAATCAATTAGAGATTTTTTTCTCCCTTTTGATTAAACTGTGATTTAATTTTTTTTGTGATTTTAATTGTAACTTGACAAAATCCCATTTGAAGTAGAGTGAACAAACATCTACTATAAATGAAGATAAAAGTTTTAAAATAGATCATTACACTGTCTATGCATTTTTCTCTAATGTTTCTAACACATTTTTTATTTATCAATTTAGGAGCCAACATTCATAATTACTATTATAGTAATAAAATTAATAAAACTATTGTGTCTTATCTTAAATCTAAAAAATCTACAGACAAAGCTATAGTAAATTCTTCACTTAAAAAAACAAAAAAATACACAACAAAATATTTTAAATCTAAATAAAAACAAGATAACTAATAGATCTAAAACTAAAACAAATAGATAACTAGAAATGTTAACAGCCTAATAATAGTATATTATTCACGAACGTATAATGATAGCTATTATTCACTAGGTAAAGTTTATGGCCAAGAACCGCAGACCAATAGCCTAAATCACCGAGAAAATAATAGCTATTATACGCGAGAAGAATACTATACTTTATTCACAACAATTAAATATTTTTATTAATGTTTTTTCTGTTTAAAATTTTGTTAGATGACATATATATTTTTAGAAACACTATGCACAATACCTAGCTATGAAAAATTACAATAATCGTATAATATCTTCTAATACTTAACACAAAAATCGGTGTATGTAGCTTAACAAATTATATCAATTATCTAATCTTAAAAGCTAATGTTATATATTTATAATCATCAATAATTGTAATATTTGAACAATCATTCAAGTTAATCGGAAGGATAAAATTAACATCTAGTGAAGTCACTACATGTTAATTCTATCAAATGTCAATCATGTATCCTCGCCGGTGTCAACCAGTATAGTTGAAAAAAAATCCGCAAAAACTGTTCTCAGAAAATTGTTCTAGATTTGGTAATTTGAGGAAAGTAGCAATATCCTTTCCCATTTTTGTAAAGTTTGTCTATGCCAATTCTCTGGCGATTGTACATTTGAAGTTGCTGATGGTTCAGTTTGGAAAATGTTAAATACAAAAGTTGTAGAGTAATATAAATTTTATACAAATTATTTTTTTAAAATTTTGTTAAGTTTTCAAGTGTGCAAATAACTCAAAGGGAAGAAAAAAAGAAGCGTAAGCCATAAAAATGTCAAAATAATAGTAACCAAAATAATTACTTTGACAGTTGGAATTGGTTCTAATAGGATTGTTTTCGTTATTCTAAACCCAATAACAAGATATCAAATTGGTTTTAACCTTGTGTTATCTTCTGTTAACCTGTTTTATTTATTTCAAATATTTTTTTTTTAAATTAAGTGTACAAGTAAATCCCCGCCAACAACTAAGCAGCATCTCAGCCTATAGTAAATGTTTCTGCACATAGACGCTAATTGATAGCAATTTATTTGCTGCGATTCTACTGTTATAGCTGCTTTTAGTTCTTCCACATTATCGTACGATTGTCCTTTGTAAAAACGACCTTGCAGATGACTCTACAGAAAGAAGTCATTTGGCGCCAAATCAGGAGGCCGAGCTGGCCAATAAATTTTACCACCACTACCGATCTAACACTTTGGTATCATTTAAATACTCTGTCACAAGACGTGTTTTATGAACTGGATATCCATCGTGCTAAAACCAGAATTCATATTTAATTCTCATTTCGTCAATATCTGGTCGCTTCTTTTCCTGCAGTAAGCTTAAGTAACCCATGCTAATTAAATGATGTGGAAGAAAATACGGACCAATTATGTGAGCACCTATATGCCAGCATGGCCAGAGAGAACGTACATTCATCACTAAATAATACTAGAGATATATAATTGCTGTCATTGTTTGCTGTTTCCATCATACCTTCGCAATACCGCATCTGTTTTTTCTTGTCTTCTTCAGAAATTTGTTGATGTCTTGCATATTTGTATAAATAGAAACGTAGACGTTGTCATTCGAAATTTTTTGTGCTGCTGTAAAATGTATTCCCAAATTTTCACCCCTTTCTCGCAAAGATACATTTTTATTTTCTGCTATGCTCAAGAGTATAGCTTCAGTTCTTTCTGTGGGTCCAATGACATTATGCCTACTTGCATAATTTGTTAATGTTGCCCTTGTTTTCAAAACTTCTTCGATTTTTTGAATTGTCCAAACAGCGGGAGTTGGTCTCTCTGGATGAAAAGCTATGAAAGTTGCTTGCACCTCCCTTAAAGAAGATCCGCCATAGTACCACTCTACAAAATTTTTCTGTGTTGTAAATATTCATATTGAGTTTTGTGCAAAACTAATTTATAACAAGTAAAAACTTTGACAATTTTTATTGTCAGATTTTGCTTACTTTCATTTTGACATTTTCATGGCTAGTGCTATTTTACGCAAATTTTTTTGTTCTTTTTCTCGTGTTATTTTCACACTTAAAGTCTTAACAAAATAAATAAAAAAAATTGAAGAGGATTTTTATTACACAACATCTTTCGTATTTAACATTTTCCTGTAAAATAATTAGAAGAGCTATAATCGCAAATTTTTGATTTCCCATGTTAACTGCCTATGTATCAAATTCAATTCTACACCCTGTATGTACAGAACTAAACTAAAATTATTTAGTATTTTACACGATACAATTTTAAAAACAGATTGTTTGTCATTTTACTAAATAGTTTTATGAATAAAAGCTATATTATCATTGCCGTCAAGCCAACAGACGTATAACTGGTATATTATACAATAGGCGTAAATAAAACAAATTAGATGAACTATTTAATTTATTTGGAGCCTCGTACAAGCTGATAAGCCTACCTTAGAAAAAACATCAATAAAAGTACAAATGGAAAGACAATAATTGGCAAAAAGCTTTGCTTCTAAGAGAGGATTAAAACAAAGAGAGCTTCTGTCTACTATCCTATATAATATCGTGTTAAAGTGTAGTCATTAGATAATAGCATATGAAAAAGTTTTTAGGAGACTAGAGAGCACAGCAAAGAAATAGGGTTAAAATTTAAAGAAACTGTCAATGACATGCCCAATGTGCAAATTAATTATTTCATTAAGCAACTTTTGTCCAAAAAAGCTGCAGAACCATTGTCATATCATATTTTAGTTCGATAAAACGTTGTGACATCATTCCAGACAATTTTAAAACGTTATGGCACCTGAAAGAAAATTTGGTTACACAACGTATTTTCAATATATATATATATGTTAATCTTCAGGTTTCCGCGGGTGCTTGATGAAAATTCTTTGGGTTTCCGGGTATTCATCCGCGTGGAATTCTTGGTTAGAATTTCTTGACGACGTTTCGGCAAAATCTCATTTGCCATCTTCAGGTCGGAGGGTTCTTGCTTGACTGCGAGTCACGCGTGAACTTTATTGCAACCTGTTTTTAAAGAAGCACCTTTTCATTCTTCTTATAAAAAATCACATTAAATTTATGATAGTAGTTTAAACTTTTTTCTTGAGAATTTATATTTATCTTTTAAACTGTACTGGTTTTACGCGCCACCTATAATTTTTGAAATTTTTTTTTAACAAATTTTAATTTAAAGCTATATTTATAGAAAGCTTCTTAAATCTTAGTTGAAAAAAAAAACGTTTACGTTCTAATGTCAAAAGTTACTAAAAACAGATGCTGATTTGATACAAAAACATCACCAGACAATAAAAAAAGATCT
Source organism: Lagria hirta (assembly GCA_947359425.1). Classification (NCBI taxonomy): domain Eukaryota; kingdom Metazoa; phylum Arthropoda; class Insecta; order Coleoptera; family Tenebrionidae; genus Lagria; species Lagria hirta. The sequence goes on along the minus strand of OX375802.1, from coordinate 2,979,335 downwards.
TGGTCAAGTAAACAAGTTATTTCATTAGCGTCTTTCGTTTGCAGCTAAAATTGCTACTAAAATATTAAAAACTGATACAATCTTCAAAGCAAATTCATCTAAAACTTTTTGCGTGAATGAGGCAGTAATCCGCCGTAACTCTAAATACTGCTTATAGAAAAATATTCACTAGACCAAAGAGTTTCACACCTAGCCATAACACAACCAGTAGCTAGGAGCCGGTTTTTAGGACCTTATGATTTTGGTAAAAAATAAGCTGAGCAGTATTTACGTTACTTTCTCTTTTTATTTTTAACATTTACTTTATCTATAAGCTTCATAATAGAACCGGTTTCTAACTAAATGAATCCCCTTCTCGTCTTTGTTTTATTGTTGTACTATATCTTAATAACTTATTTTTTGTCTGGTAGATAAAACGCAAAAATCCTATAAAATTGCCTGCGGGCTCTTCAAATTAAGCTTAAAATCAAAGCTTTACAACAGTAGGCCTAGCAATTTAGAAGATCTACAACATTGAATTTGCACAGAAATGCATAATTTTGCTTATGTCATCTTGAGCAATTTAGATAAATAATAGACCATTTCAGTTACTACTGAAAACTAAAATTTACTTTCTACGCAATAAAGAGTCATATTATTTAATTCTAATCTTTTGCTTTTTAAAAAAAACACTATATTTTTTTAGTGGTTAGCCGTAAACTTCTAGTGTGTATTCACCAAATATAAAAAAAATATTTTTATCTAAATCAAATTAGTTATTAAAAAAAATGCACTATGTTGATAAATTTATTTTTATGAATAAAACTGACCTGTTTCAAAGCAAAAAATATATATATTTTTTTGAGTATTATGCTGAGCTTTTGCACGATGCTGTATAAACCAAGTAGTAGAATTGAAAAATAAACTGTCACAACTTTGTCTTTTTTTGTTTCTGTTTTGCATTAACTTGAGATATTCTTAGAGAAACATCAAACGTTGTTTACAACTTTATAGTTTGTTTGAGAAAATAATAATAACTACTCTAAATTTAGTAGATAACAAGTTATATAGAAACCACTGCTGTCAAATTAATTACTGAAGTAAATTGTCTCTCATGACTTGCTTCTGCTTTAATATTCTAATAAATAAATAAATAAAATTAGTAGCGTCAACAAATTAATTAGAACTTGAGTAATGTGTTCAACCGGAGAATTTTTTTTCTCTCCGTCCTTGAAAGTAATTAATAGTGTGAAAGCGCTTATTACGCACATGGAAAAAATAAATGGGTCAATTAAGAGTTCATTTGCAAGCAAACACCGTTAAATAGTTTCCTACTTTTTAACTCATCCTAGCAGCTGCAAAAAAAAATGCAATTAAACGCATAAAAGCAACAAGAAGTGATCTTTTTAGTGTTGAGTGCCCTAAATACAAAAATGAATTTTATAATAAGCTTAATGGTGTTTAATATTTTGTTGTTGATGATTGCAGCAAAAGATCAATATCTATTTGAAAAAGGTATTTTGTTATATAAGGACTCACAAAAGCACAAATGGTTCAATAAGACAATTCAGCAAGTACAACATATCGATCAACATTTATTTCCAACTGCTGAAAATATCAAAATTATCACATATCAAATTAGACAATTATACACGGGATCGATTAAAAATTTGGCTTACCTGACAACTCTACGACTGTCCGATTGCAAAATAAAAGCAATTTCACCTGGAGCATTTCAGAATTTACCACGTCTGACATACATACATTTGCAGGATAATAAGATAACTGTCATTGAAGAAAACATTTTCAATTATCTTCCGGTGAAAGAGCTTTGGTTACATAGGAATGACATTAGGACTATTAGAGAAGGAGCTTTTGATAATATGCCTGAATTGGAAGTCATTCGGCTGAACAAGAACAGCTTGACGAAATGGGAAAGCTCTTGGTTTAAGAACACACCCAAATTGTCTCTGGTTAATTTTAGAAGGTAAAATTACATTCTAAATCTAAATAAACACAAGTTCAAACTACAAATTTTCGTAACGGCTATTTTTAATAGCTTTTAGAAAAAGATCCTACATATTTTTATTGTCAACAATAAAATCTAAGAAAATTTAAAACTTATACTTTACACAACATTTTTAATCAAATTATTATATTTTAGTTTAATCAGGTATGTGAAAGATGCTCACATCTAATGATCAACAAAAAAACATATTTTTGAATAGTTTATTGCGAGCAAGTATTATATTTGTATTAAAATTGTCAAATTGCGTTAGTACGTGTTTGCTTTAAACTTTTGTTTTCTTAAATATTTATTCTAAATACAGCAGTATAACTGACTCATGATTTTTTACAAAAATTGCATTAAAAGAGCCGTAAAATTCTCTGGAAACGTTGCAATCTGAGAATGTATTTGAAATTAAAAATGATTTTTTTAATTTTTTCGAAAAACGCATTAATAAGAATAACTTAAAAACTACTATTCGATCTTAAGCAAATTTATGTAAAACCACATACAAGGCATCAGCTTTGAAATAAAAATCATAAAAATTGGTTAAATAAAAAAAATTTAGTCAAATTGAAAATTTTCTCCTTTTTTGAAATCGGTTAAAAAACAAAAATAAAGGAATCTCGTGAGATGCCCACAACCCAATAAACCAAACTAAGATTGTACGACAAAAAATTACGCAGAATGAATCGATCTCTAAGGAATGTTTTAGAATTGAAAAATAAAAACTTAAAACAATGTTAATTTAATAGTTAATTTCTAGGTTTTTATTTTCCAACAAGTCTTTACAAGAATTATAATTTAAAAAATTCTTTTTTCATAGATGGAACATAAAAAAAATAATAGTGTGTTTACGGTGTGCGTTACACAGCTATTTTGGCTTATTATCATTTTTTTATATAATTACAAACCAAAAATGACAGCGTAGCGTATTTGAATATGCACATTAATATTCTAAAAATGCCACAAAATTGAAAAACGCTCTGCTCTACTTAAAAATAATACAAGAATTTTTGTTTTGTTTAAAATGGTAAAAAACTTTGATTAAACTTTGATTGAAAAAACACACTATTGCAATAATGAAGTAGCAGAGCGGTTTGTTTTTAATTGGCTTTAAAATTAATGATGACTATTTTCTCAAACTTACTCCACACTCTGCACTTTAATAAAAGCTATTAATCCCAATAAGAAAAATTTTTTTTAAAAAAAAAAGAAAAAAAATAGTAATAGTAGACTCTTTTAAATTCTATTTTTATACAAGATAAGGCTTTTGTCTCATTACTAGCTTTATGTAAAACAATTTTTAAAGCACGCCATTAATTTAAAAACAAAAAAGTCTACACTATCTAAGCAATTTGGTTTTTAAATGGAAACTGAGATCAGCAATTTAAAAATAAATTCGTAAATCAACAGAAGAACAGACTAAAATTAAAAATGCATTTTTGTATATAGCTTTAAGAATGTAATCTTTTTGACAACAAATTAATTATTATTAAAGTTTGTTAACTAACAAAGAACCACATTAGATTAGCAAAGCTATAATACATTCAGTGTTTATTTTGCTGATGATAAATTTATACACAACTCCTCACGCAAACCACACAAATTGAGATGATTTCTTCCACAGGAATTTAATAAAAGAACTTCCTCCGAGAGCTTTTGTGAATTTACGTTCAAGTCATAAGATTAATGGAACTGAGTTAGTCGATTTAAAAATTTACTTGAGCTCCAATCGTATATGGCACATCAATCCCGATACATTCCAGGATCTGGACGCTTTAGAACAACTTTATCTGGACCGAAACAAAATTCAGAAATTAGAAGCGAATACGTTTGAACCTATGCGCCAGCTGCACGTTCTCAACTTGCGAAGAAACAAATTGGATAAAGTGGATAAAAACACTTTTAAAAATTTCGACGAGATGTTGACTTTAGATTTGACCAGAAATTATCTGGATTGTGTACCTTACGAAGTCGTTGCGCAAGTTAAAGTAAAAGTTGACATTCAGGAAAACGACTTAGATTGTGAATGCATTGAATATCTGAAAGACAAACTTAAAGAAAATGAAGTTTCTACAAAGATAGAATACGATGAATGTGAAGGTAAGTTTGAAAATTGGACGCAACTCGAAATTTGCATATCTTGAATTTTGTTTCAGAGTAAAGTATAGAAAGGTCACAGTCAGAAAAGAGCAGATAACATTATAAAATCCATCAAACAGCATACATCTAGGATGTAATTATGTTGACAGAAACTCTAAAGATAAAAACAAAGTTAAAATCATTTTTTTATTATTAATTCACGTAATTCCTCATTTGTTAATTGTATAACATTTTTTATTTAATTATGTAATAGTATTATAATTACAATATATTTTTTTAACAAATTGTAGAAAGAGCTGTTAAAAAGCTTCTTTTGCAGATAAAAATGTACACAAAACCATACTTTTTCTTAAAATAAAATTGGTATGAAAGGAACCAAATATAGTATATTACGTGATCATCATATCACATACGCTAGGGCATCCAACTTTCTGGCCGTAGGTCGTATACTATTTTTCTTGCTCCACCCGCCAAATTTCTTTTAGTTTAACGTTTAACAGTTCTGTCATAATGACTTTTGTGGTTGTGTTGCTATGGTAGCGGCTAGATAATGCAGGCCATGAAAAGTCGCTCATTCTGGCGTATAATGCGGCCAGAAAGAGCGTACATTCGGCGGGTGGAGCAGGAAAAAAATATTTCATAAAGAAAACAACCTGTATTTGTTTTACAACACAAAACTTAAGACAAACTTGTTCAAAATAGTACATCTTAGCCAATTTTAATAAAAAATTATAAATTTCTAGAATTAATTCAATATGGAAACCAATGGTTTTGTAGTTTTACTACTATATACCTAGGCGGCAAAGTGCAATTTTTTCAGACCTAGAGAAGATATAAGGGAATATATAAGGTTAGACCGACCACTTCTCAAGGCCTGGAAAAAACTTTGCGGTCGTGATTTACACATTATTTTTTTTATCGTACACCGCATTACCTTCTAATCGAGCATTACCTTAAAATTGGTTCAAAGTTATTACCGCCACCGCCAATTGAGAATCTCAAATCTCGGCAAATTTGAAAAATTCATGGATTACTTTGCTTTCGTTGTTTACACAATTAATTTCAAAACAACTGAATTTAATAAATCTGCAGGAAAAATATAAGGAGAAGCAGAAACAAAACTAGAGAAGACTTGAACAAGACAAAGAAGCATACAGAAACACACAGCTATATACCTAAAAGACTTCTACTTTCAATTTATTTTTTAAATAAGATTAATGTTTATTAACAGTAAATGTGATTTCAAATTTTAACATCGGCCATGACTAGTGGAACGCATATTATATTGTTCACTGTTTGCGATTTCAATAGATTTCATTTGCTTGACTATTGCTAAGAAGCGACTTCTAGTGGAGAAAATCTGATTTTTTTTCTCGATTAGCCCAGAAATGGTCAACTTTCTCGGCTGCCGAGAGATAAGAAAGTTTGATTTTGAGTTAGCGTAGGATAAAAAAAAAACTTTTTACAATATGTGACTAGATTATAAAAAAAATAATGATAAAGTTGTGTATATAAACCACAACTAGCACAGTGTAATTTTGAACTGTTAGAGAAAACAATATTGGTAAACCATAAAATTTTTTTAAATCAATGTAGATTCTGAAACGAAATTTAAGATCTATATGTTAAGGATATTCAAGTTCACCATTTGGTAGTGTCTAATAATTTGGTTCAAAGATTTTCTGTCAAAATAATATTAAATGATCGCTCACCTGTGCAATATAAAGGTTCATCAGACAGGTCTCCGCAATCATCATTTCCGTCGCAGTAAGCGTTGAGCCTTACGCATCGTCCGTTTCGGCATGGAAACTCACTGATCCTGCAAGCTGGTCCAGGACTGGCTTCCTGTAGGGCAGCCAGCAGAAATACTAGGCCACATAACCACAGCCACATCCTGCAAAATGAGAAAATTACTGTCGTTAAATTTGATTTCAAATAGGATCACTATTGAGGATAATTACATTGGTGATTATGTAGAATTACACGGCTAAATGGTTTATTGACTTAAATCCCTAATTTTACTAAAACCTGGCAACTAACTACCTTAGACCAGTTTAAACTTCAAAATTTATTTTATTCAAATACAGATCAATAGTCATTCTGGTCAAGTTATCAGTAGTTTTCAGTATCTGAACCAATTATATTGTGTTGTAATACTTCTGCTTTGTTGCTGTTTAAATTATGATGTCATAATTTTCAGAAAAAATATAAAAGTAGAAAGGTAAATTAAACCCAAATTTTAATACTATTTAAAAAACTGTGCATTTATAAATGATTTAGATATTCTTGCTATAGAATTTTAAACATATATGCTCATGTTTTGATTAGATTATTCTCAAAAACGTACGATATTATTAGACGATCTTTGACGTTTGTTTGACATTTATCGGTAATTATATTATACTATCAAAGACAATAAAAATTTGTAAAGTTAAATTACACAGCAAGATGTGATCTAAATAATTTTAACGCATGTTAGAATAGTTACATATACTATAGATTGCTTTTAAAATGTTATTTAATGCAAGAAACTGTAAAAAATGTTTTAGAAAGTAAGGTGAGAATAAATTGAGATTTCATTCAGTTTGTAATAAGAGTAACGAAACTTTAATATATTGCTTACATTAAAACTTTTAAATAACGTCTCAAAAAGCCAGTTTGGGATGAATCTTTAAGATTTGAGGTCTCAAGATCTTTCTCAAAGTCTAAAAACAGTAATTTTTACAAGGAAATAAGAGTGCTTTGTTATTAGGAGCTCAAAATTTTAGCAAATCTTGTTTATATTTTGAGACAAACGTAACGTTGCTGTCAATCAATATTTAAAAGTGTAGAACAATGGGAGCAAAAAAGATTTAATTTTTTAATGGCAAAAAAGTTTTTAGGTGTTTTTTAACGCGCAATGGATAAGTATAAAAAACACAAAAGTGCCAACGACAAAGTATGTAATAGTTATTTATAGAGCGCGGATTTAAAGCATTTTGCTTATGTGTTTATAACATAAGCAGCTCCAAAAGCTTTTGGATTTACACGTTTCACAAAAAATGCAATCGTTTGACATTACTTTTATTTTGCTTATTTTGCTTATTTTTTATATTCTTTGCTTAAATGCTTACTTAACGCTTTTTTTCACATTTTGGTATTTATTTTGGCTTATTTTTAATGTATTTCAAATAGGGAGGGAATTTCTATATAAACAGACACAGCCGATAAGAAAAGAGCGCGTCAGCGGCTTTTATTTTTAGCACACAGGTGTTGTTTACAATTCAACACGTCTTTGCGGCGACGGACATGAATCTTTATTCTTTAACTTAGTTTCTTTTCGCACTGGCAGCAGGCGGTTAGGTGCAGAGCATATGATTAAAATGCCAAAAGTTAAAGATAAGAGGTTACCTTCTACATGGATACAAAATTATCCAGAGCTAACAATAGAAAACAATAAAATATTTTGCAGATTATGTATGAAAACGGTAAGTCGAAATTAATTTTTGAGATTAATAGAATTAATAGGAGCTAATAAAACGTCGTTTACAGATTTCCGCTGAAAAGAAATGTAACGTAATCCAACATATTCAAACTGCTATTCATAAAAAAAATAAATGTGGAAATAAGCAGCAAACTCTTACAGAATCAGTGGCATTAGCAACAAAAATTGATGATCAAAAAACATTTGCTTTTGATCTTTGCGGTGCAATGGTCGCGGCCAATATTCCTCTAAAGAAATTAGAAAATGTTCACTACAGACATTTTCTTGAAAAATATTGCAAGAGAAATATTCCCAGCGAGAGTTCATTGAGGAAGAACTACTTGGATCAAGTTTATACAAATGTGTTTGAACAAATAAAGGAAAACATAAGCAACAATCATATTTGGATTAGCGTAGATGAAACCACGGACAGCTGTGGGCGATATATGGCTAATTTACTTGTCGGTGTTTTAAATAATGAAAAAGCTGTTGGACCTTTCCTGATTTCTTGCAAAGAATTACAAAAAACAAATCATTTAACAATAGCTAGATTTGTGCAAGAAAGTTTAACTACGTTATTCCTACCAGATCGCGTTCCTAATGAAAAAATACTGTTAATGGTCACCGATGCAGCAGCCTACATGGTCAAAGCGGCCAGTGTTTTGAAAGTTTTCTACGAAAATATGATTTACTGTACATGTCTTGCACATGGATTAGCTCGAATAGCCGAGACAATAAAGCTTCAATTTCCGCTTGTTAATCTCCTAATTAAAAACGGAAAGAAAATTTTTCTGAAAGCACCTCTTCGAATTCAAGCTTTTAAAGACCAGTTGCCAAATGTTCCTTTACCACCAGAACCTATTCTCACTAGATGGGGCACCTGGTTACAAGCAGCCTTGTATTACGCAGACCATATATATGAATTTAAAAGGTTTGTGTGTGAGTTACCTGAAACTTCTGCAATATCAATTCAAGAGTGTCAACAAGTTTTGAAAAATGACGTTTTACTGCTAAATTTAGAATTCCTGAAAGCAAATTATTGGTATGTAAGTAAATCTATCCAAAATTTAGAAAAGAAAAATCCACCGCTGTTGGAATCAGTAAAAGTTGTAGACGATCTTATTCAGCATACTCAGGATGTGCTTGGACAAATTGGAGAAGTAGTTAATAAAAAATTAAAGGATGTTCTTTTGAAAAATGAAGGATTTCAAACACTTGTCAATACGGCAAAATTATTAAAAGGAGAATCGGTTGATAATTTTACTATTCCAGCTAATGTATTTAAATATGCACCAATAACGTCGGTAGACGTTGAGAGAAGTTTTTCTATTTACAAGAATATTTTAACAGACCGGAGACAATCATTTTCACCGGAAAATTTGGAGAAATACATTATCATAAATTGTTTTTACAATATTTTTAATTAATTATGTATTAATAATTTTATTTAAAACTATACATTTAACGTTTATTTAAACTAAACTGTGTTTTTATTTAGTCTACTTTATTTCGCCAATAGCGTTTGTGATATTATTTTATCGTTTTTTTTTTATTTATTTAGCTTTTTTGAGGGCTTATTTTAGCTTTTGTTTAAACTTTTTTTGAAGTTTAAAGGCTTATTATAAGCGCTTATTTTCTAAAAATAAACGCTTTTAAATCCGCGCTCTAGTTATTTACCTAACAAGTTCAGAAAGTAAAATATCCTACATCGAGCAGTTTGCAGCACGACTGAAAGAGACATTTCCTTCCAAAAAAATTAGTTACATTTTTTTTGTAGCATATAACTTGTAATTTCTTAATAATAAATTATTTAGTTTTATACTTATTTTTTCGGTGGGAAGCGTTGCTTTCGCCGAATACCTAATTTTTTAAATTTAAAAGGATCTCATTGTTCACTTGCTAGGATTAAACGAAAACATTGTTTAGAAAATTTTCTCTTAAAGCCGATTGCAAAGTTAAAAAACACCGGAATTTAGGGAAATCGATTTTCCATGCATTGAAAACGATCGAAAACTACCGATTTTTGAACGATGACTGCAAAAAAATGTTTTACTAAAAGTTTAAAAATTTGATCGTTTTTAAGATTTACTTTTAAATACCATATACGGTTTATTTAACTTTTTTATATCAAATTATATAGTAAATTAAAAACAGTCAAAATAATAAAATACTAAAAAACCTACCAATTTTCTCTCTACATTCAGCTTTTCCAAGTTAATTTAGATATATTCTTGAAGTATTTTAAAATTGAATTCTGATCTAAAAACCTTAAAATTCTTTAAAACGTTCTAATACCGGATATAATACAATATTAACAGGGTTTAAAGGCGGCTGTGTTTTTTGACAGCAGGTCTTAGATGAGTTCGTTCTAAAATTTAGTGAAATAACTATTTTACACCACAATATTATCACTCCAACAGCGGCTTGGATACAAAAAAAATTAAATTTACCAATCATTCTAATTGTTCCTTGTTAAGCGAAGACTGTTGTGGAAGAACATCATATACCTAAAATTACTAGATATTCAAGTACAGTTTCAATTGAATTTTATCTACAGCTGGATAGCGATCATCATGTTAGGTTAGTTGATCATTTGAAAAAAGATGAACAGGAAAAGGAAGAGACTTTGGTACGAGAAAAACCAAAAGAAAATAAAAAAAATCTTATTGTTAACTATAATGGCTGTACAATTAATTATTATAAATAAATAAATTTAGAAATTCTGGTGTATTAGAAAAATTATTAGTATTTCGTAATTTATTTCTCAAAACTCACAAAGACTTTTGTGACAAAGTTTTTACAAAATTTATCATAACCAGTAGAAAAAATTTTCATTGCACCAATGCCAATTATTGATTATTTGCACTACAACTTTTCCAGCTATAAATCAGAAAACATCTTTGAGATTAGTCAGACGTAATTCAGAAGGAATCAATTATATTCCAGAAAAATTAGCTCTGAATCAAATATTATCAATTGTAATTCAGAATGTATCAATTAATTTTCAGAATAGTTAAATGTACTCAAAAATTATCAATTGAAATCGAGAAACTGTCAAATGTAATTCAGAATGTATTTATATACAATACATTGAGATAGTCTACAGATAGTCTTCTAATAGTATTGCATAAATATTTAAAAATAAAACAATGTAAAATTTTACCATCTATTAGGTGACAGCAAAATTAATTGTTTACTCAAAATTATTATCTATTGCCAAAATTGCCAAAATATTTTATGTTATTATCAATCACATTAAACTGTTTTGTAGTTTTAAACGATACTTTTTAAATTACAATTATTGTCATCTTAATTTCCATTATTAATTTTTGATTTACATGTGGACTATTCTAAAACTCCCTTAATACTTTCTAACTTACAATTAATTATTCCTCAATTAAATTGATACTTGACAAATTACATCGAACTAATCTGAACTTTAAAAAATATTTTCTGAAAAACAAATAACTAATATGAAATACAATTGATGTCTTTTTAATCTCAATCTGTAGTTTTTGAACTGTTATTAGATTATTAAACATGTGGTACAATATTATCGATTGATTCAAAGCTAATTCAGTATTTCTTCACAATTTTAGCGTTTTAATTGGCTTAAGTTTAGCGAGGGTAATAGTTTACAGAATAGTGTTCACACTATTTCCTGAATAACTTTCTAGATTAGCTTGACAGCTTTTTCTTTCTTCTTTGTGTAAGTTTTTTTACTTCATCTATCTATATTTATCAAACTTCTTTCTTTCTTTTTTAACTCTCTACATTTCTTTTAGTGCTTAATTATAACAAGCTTTCATAAATTATTTAGATCTAGTCTGGCTTTGTAATTCCACTTGACAGATTTTCATTGTATTTGATTGCCGACCAATGTCAAAACACGTTTCTGCGTATCAGTAATCAAAAAATAAACATACGATCAAAATTCCATAGCAAGAGTTGATCGAAATAATTTATAAACGCATACCCATTAACTAAATTTTGCTTTTGATAGTGTCTGGTCAATAGCTGGAAATTAAACTTAGTCTTGCTTCTTTGATAAATAACTAAAAAGTTTTTCTATTTTGTAGTATGTTACGGTATGTATATTATTTATTTTTTGACAAAAATTCAAAATAATAACATGGCTGTAGCTATTTCACTAATAAAGCTGTAATTTTAAGATTACCGTTTATTTAATCCTCTCTCTAAGTGTCAAACTTGAACTTTGTTCCTTGCAAGTCTCTTGAGATATTGAAAAATTTATATATTTTTCAGTTTATTTCAATTCAGCTCACGTTCAATACCTATCAACAATAAGAAAAACTGGGCTAAGTGGCATTCTGCTGACCAATTCTTTATTTATGTTAAGAATATCATATATTTTCAAAACTGTTAAAAAATATTAGCTTATCAATTAATGACTTGAAACAATACAATTATGTAATTAGCGTTATCTTAAATACAAGGAGTTTTCATCACAAGTTACCTGCAAGGCTTTTCCTTATAAAGCAAAATCAGTCTGGTTGTTTTAGAAAATTTGAATACTTTTTATTTATTTTTATTTGGTTCAAGAAACACAGTTACATTGTGCATACGGCTTAACAATTACATATTTTGCTTAAAACGTTTTAAAATAGCATCAAAAACGTTTCTAATTTCAGCACACAATAGCAAGCGCTCAACAATAGCTTTTGTCACTTATAATACAGCAACAGAAATAGGTTGAATTAAGGCACGTGTAACAAAATAAAATCACTTAAGCTATAATCTCCCAGGTCATTTTTCAAAATGTTATTAATCGAACAATACTTCACATAAAAACTGATGACAGTAAACCTCCCGGCTGCTGTTATTTCTGGTTTCCATCAAAATAGAAAGTTTGGAACTTGAAATACGAAATATAACACACGAAACAGAATGTTTACAAACTTTGTGCTAACCTAAACAAGGAAAATGTACAAGTGTGTCACAATTTGTCCTTAAAAATCCAGCCGAAAAATAAGCCAAAGACAAGAATATACAATTTGTGAAACAACACATTAGTTTTCAAATGACTAGAGAATCAAAGAAATACCACAATAAATTCTTGATTTATTGTCAATGATACATAAACAAAAAAAGTATTTTATTAAATATAATAGTTAGTAATATATTTTATTTGACAATATTTAGATCAACTCTTCTCTGCAATTTAGCTTAATACAAATTCATGTCAAACGTCAACCAATGTATGTAAGCTCAACCAATAATACACAAACTAATCAAAAAATCAATATATTTTCAAAATTCCAAAGCAAGAGTTGATCTATGATTTTTAATTTAGTTTATGAGCTGTAAACCATACTATAAAACCTTTTTTATCATATGACCGTTTTAGATTTATAGAATTGATATTTGGTTATTACAAAAATATAAGAACAATTTTTTCTAAACTAGTTCACAGTAATAAAATTACTTTTAAGACTTAAAATAAAAACTGTAGTAAAAATTTATCACGTTTATATGAAAGATAATTTAATTTGTGCTTCATCTGTTTAAATTTGATTCAAAATTTAATATGTATATATAATAGATTTTTTTTAAATTAATTTGGCGTTATAGTTGGCCATTCCTATGAGTTTGTGTGAACGGACCATAGTTGTTGGGAAAAAATGCTTCAAATGTTAAAATAATTACTAAATGTATCAATTTCTTTATATTTGAATTTGAAATAGTTTTCTCTCAAGAACAGAAATTTTTTGTGATAGAATCTTATTTTTGTAACAGCACCCATGATGAATGACAATGCTCAATTTAAGCTTGTTTTCAAGTAATCCACGGCAGCACGTTTTGTTATAATGTAACCTATTGTATTCAACTCTTTCGTAAGACAGCTCATACTCCTAGCGGAAAATAGCGGCTCATACTTCTAGTATGAGTATGAACCGCTATTTTAAGGCTCAGAATTATTAAAACAATTTTTTAAATGGAATATAAACTGCTACAATATACCGAAAGGATATTTTGCACCGATTCTTTGCAAAGTTTTATGACGATGAAATTGTAAGCGGGTAGTTTTAGCTAGACGGTGCCACTCCACATACTACTTACGAAACTTTAAATAATGATACATCAATTTTATGATAGTCAGGTTATTAGCCAAACTACAGCCATAACTTACTCTTCAAGATGCTGCAACTTCATTCCATGTGACTTCTTTTTGTGGTCCTATTTAAACAACTAGGTTTTCTAGCAACGCTTAAATATCTCAATGAGTTGCTTCAAGTAATAGTTGCCAAAATTGATAAAATTAATAATAATCCTCAAATGTTAGCGAATGACAGTAAGGCATTTGTTTAAAGAGTTCGCAAATGCCTTGAAATCGATGAACGACATTTTGATTATTTGTTATAAACATTATTTCCTGATCAAAATTTATTTTCTTGTTTGTTATGACACTGCACGTACTTTCAAGTGCTTATAATTTAATCTAATTAACGTGCTGAGATTAAGAAGTTTAAAATTATTTTGATTTTTATTTGCGGAGGAATCGTGATTTAAAGCTGCATTAAAGTCTTCAAAAAAACTTTTTGTAGCCAATACGATTGAGCCAAAAAATGTTGTTTGATACAAATTTGCTGTTTTAGTTTTGACCCTAAAACTTAACTATTAGAAACCGCTAAGAATATATTTATATATAATCAGAGTTTATATCGACTCTGTATTTTTATATTTAAAGAAAAAAATTTTTTTTTTATTTTTAACATGAAAATCTCATTTTTTTTTCATAGGAATAAATTGATTTGTTGTAAAATTTGTAATACTTACAGATCTGGAAGGTTTTAAAAGCTACTTTGCATAGTTATTTTGATATAATTTTAAAAAACCTTTATACATTTATAGATTATAAAGACTCTTATCTTTTTCCAATGCCTTATATTATTGAATGATATTGATAAAAAAACTGGAACAACGGTAATGTTTATCTAAATAGAAGTTTATAACGAGATGGCAATAAAGGCAAACGATTAACAACTTTAAACCTATTGCAATTATCAGACAGACATTTTCTAAGCATTATATAGCTCCGAGCAAAAGAGAACAAAACTTTATAAGACCGTGTGCAGTTTGTAGCAAAGCAAGATTTGTTGTTGCTCAGCTTGCAACGTTTGTCTTTGTGTAGCTTCTGTTTTAAAATGTACAAAAAACCTTCAAATTGTAAATCATACAAGCACATAATAGACGTGTTGAGACTAGTGAGATAAAAATTGTATAGTCATCTAATTAAGTAACTGGTTAGATATAATTTTTAAAAATAGAGTAAAGATAAACGACTAAAGTTGCTATTCTCAACCATACGGAATGGAATAAAAAGACTACTGCGTATAGGCGTGACTTGTCAGTAAAATTGTGACATTTTATGTAAGAGGTAGTTTATTTAATTACTTTTTTTTTTCGCTTCTATAAATAACTCGGTTGAAACACCACTCTTCTCTAATGAGATAAAATTCTGAAAAGTCAACGAAATTTAAGCCCGTGTATGAGTTAGTCATTTTCGATAATCATGTGAAGAAAATACCATATGACGTATCAGTAGAAATGTTTCAGTTTAATTCAGATTGTGGTCGAGAAAAGTGAGTGTTTTCTGCCAGAATAATAACCTTTTGTTGATTTTACTAGGAAATTGATCTTCTAATCCTAGGTGAGTTTTCTCACAGAGCAATACAATTCTGCATGATAAATTTTCAAATTCATTTGATGAAACTTGCTTGAATTAATCATCATTTCTTTGGCTCACTTAAATGATGTTCATATTGACATAATCAATAACTTTTTGAGTACGTCGCGAGTTGACCCTTCGTACTTTGATATTGATAGACTGGGTACTTTACGAGTTGATCCGTAGTACCGGGGTGTGATTTACCGTTTGCCATGGTAAATACTCTTTTTATTTTGATGGGTTTTTCAAGGAGATATTGTGCGAGTTGACCCTCAATATCGATGAATTGGAAAACAAAGACGAGGTATTAATTATGTGATCGCGAAGTAACTAACTGTTTTAAATCTTTGCAAATTTTATAATAGATTTGCTAATTGTAAATCATAATGATTATCTATAGTTAAATAAACAAGAATTTGTTTGCTCAGACACCTTTTTCATTTAATTGCAGATCTACGGTCTCATGGTCGGACTGATCTAGTAAAATGTCGGCCCTACAAACAGTAGACAATTAAATATATATATTTTTTCTTTATCATGAATTTTGCTATTTTTTATAGATATTAATTTTGTGTTATATAATTAGTTTTGTTATTTTTTTTATATTTTTTTATTAATAAGCAGTTTTGTTATTTTCTATTATTTGTTATTTTTAATTGAAATAAATTTATAAATTTTTCTTTTAGTTTAATTTTTTATTTATTGGAGTTTACTCCTTAAGAATCGATTTGCATATATAAGGAGCCCGGTATGAGAAAAATGTGAGGAGTAAAATCTATCGATGAATGACCTCGTTACGTTTTTGGTGCGCATCCTATGTCGCACAACTTTCTAATTTGGTTGAAATGAATACATTCAAACACATTCTTCATTGGGAGACATATGTGCTGCGAGATGTGCTTTGCCTAACGGTAATCACATTGAAGCGGTATTTTCAAGATTCGTGAACCACACATGAACAAGAAGACACATGAACGTATCTACGAACGTTCATGTGTCTTATTTTAGTTACCATAAACCACTTGTATCTGTAATTAATAATGCAGACAATGTTGATTTACTTAATATTTAAAAAAGTGATAATAGTCTGATAATAATAATTACATAATTTATCAACATTCCTAATGATATATTTATGCACATCTGAAATTGACTATTGTAAAAAGTTTAATGTAAAATATTTCGTCGATTAGTTATAATAAATGTATATGAAATAAATAAATATATATTTATATATATATATATATATTATTTTCATTATTTGTTAATTTACCCTTTCATACAGTATCAATCTTTTTTAAGTTAAATAAACTCTTTTTGCGTCTGGTTAGACTATCGAACTTAAGGAGTAAACTCCAGTCGTGCGTGGGAGCTGACAGACACAATTTTTTTTATTTATTTTTAATTTCATCTTTATTTTATTTGTAAGGCAAGATTGCTTACATTTATTCCGAATTACATTTTGCAAAAATATAAAATTCAATTTTTTTTAAATGTTGTTAAAAAATCAACTTGTAATAAATTGCTGTGTGCTTACATTGACTCTTTCAATATTTGTAAAGTTTTTTTTTTGTTTGGGTTCTTTATGGATCTAACTTATCCTACAAATCGTCATAAATTGTCAAATCACAAGTTGGTTTTTAGTAATAATTAAAAAAAAAATCAATATTATGTGAAAGTTTATAATGAATTATATAATACTTTAGAGTAAAACACGCTAACAAGGCGCTAAATAACTTGTACAATTGAATGATCTCGATGCGAGCCGGGCATGAGCTTAGCATCTTCAAACGGTCGCTCAGACGGGCAGTATTATGGATATTTAAACTGTTAATTGTGTGTTGAAAGAGGAAGAAAGAAAGATTGTTACGTATTAAGAATAATGAATACAGTATTATTGATAAGCATAAATATGTATTGAATATGTTAATATAAAACATCCACGGCAAAAGCTACAGTTTCATACCTAGGAAACGGTCTATGCGGCATCACATTTCAGACTGAGATTGTACTTCCTTGACATCTGTAGGCATCTACAGATTGCTATCCTGGCTCTCTACTATCTCAAACAGAAGCGAAAAGGTAGAGGGGTGGGCTACAGCCCGTTAACCGCTCTAGGCCAATGTTATGTTCGTGTCAGTGGATGAAAAAGTTGTGCATTTTTTTTTTGCTGGTATGACAGAATGTTGCGTAATGTTCTTAGTCTCTTCACTTATTAATGTTTATTTTATACTTTTACTGGCCATTCTACCTTGTATAATTTGACTGAGGCCTAGCGACACCGTCCATTTTGCTCCCGAACAAGGTACCGCAACAATAAAAACATCATTCAGAAAACAAGGCTAAATGAAAGAGGTGAAGATTAGGGCAATCGACTCCATAGAGTGGTTGTTAAAGTCGAATGGAGCTAGTGATGTCTCCAACTAGCAGTTCAAAAAGAAGAGAATCCTGCGAGGGAGAGAAAAGCCCTCGGTGAATTACTTTACAGGTATTATTGACAGGTACATTATGTGTAAATATATTTTATGTGTCGCCCAATCGATGCGTCTGGCCGTTCGAGTGTTTCTATATTCTATTGTTTAACAATGAATATAAAGGGGTGAGTTGAGTTAGATTGTTGATGATAATGTAGCTGGCGGTTACTATTCTGTACACGGTTTTGAAGTGAATCTTTAATGCTAATAGTCGTAGAAGATAGACATCCTGACAAATTTATTATAAATGAGAGAGTTTTTGATTTTATAATAATTTATAGTTATTTTTTTAAGTAAAATTAAGCCAATAACGCGCTAAATCGCTTGTATAATTAAATGATCTCGATGAGAACCATATGGCATCTTAAGTAAAGAGAGAGAACATGGGCTTAGCATCCCTGGAAGGGTGGAGGCCAGTCAGTAAAAAATGAGCAGGGCGAGTGAGAACGTTGAGTCAGAGCGGTCTATCGGGCAGTATTATGGATATTTAAACTGTTAATTGTTTATTGAAAGAGAAAGATAGTTAACGTGTTGATCTTGTTGATCATGTGTTGTTTTGTGGTATAATTGTGAATTCAGTGCAGACTCCCTGAATTCGGAGGAATAATGAGTAAAGTTATATTGATAAACATCAATATGTTAATATGAAATATCCACGGCAGAAACTATAGTTTAATACCTGGGGTACGGTCTATGTGTTAATTCATTTCAGACTGAGGTGGTACTCCCATGACGTCTGTAGACATTTACAGATTGCTATCCTGGTTCTCTACTTCCTCGAACAGAGGCGAAGAGGTAGAGGGGTGGGCTGGAGCCTGTTAACCGCTATGGTTATGTTCCTATCAGTGTATAAAAAGGTTGTGGATTTCCCTTTTGCTGGTATGACGGGGTAATGCGTAATGTCCTTAGGTTCTTCACTCATTAATCTTTATTTTATACCTTTTCCTATTACGTATTATTCTTGGCCAGTCTATTTCGCGTAATGTGATTGAGGCCTAGCGACACCGTCCACGTTGCTCCCGAACCAGGTACCGAAACAGTGAAGACATCATTGAGAACACGATGCTAAAGAAAAGGGGTGAAGATTGAGTCAATCGAGTCCATAGAGTGGTTCTCCAAGTCCAATGAGCCTGGTGATGTCTTCCACTATCAGTTCGAGAGGAAGAGAATCCTGCGAGGGAGAGAAAAGCCCCCGGTGAGTTTCTTTACAGGTATTATTGACAGGTACATTATGTGTAAATATGTTTCATGTGTCACCCAATCGATCCGTCTGACTGCTCAAGCGTTTCTCTAACAATGAATATAGAGGGCTGAGTTGAAGTAGATTGTTGATGATAATGTAGCTGGCTGTTGCTATTCTGTACACTGTTTTCGAGTGAATAATTAAGGCTAATAATCGTAGAACATAGACATCCTGACAAATTTATTATGGAGAAAGAGTTAACTGTTATTTAATTCAATTTAATTGTTAAAATTTGGCAAAACGTAAGATTAGAATAAAAGAGTCTTACATAAAGAATAAATTAACTGTTATTTACTTTAATTCAATTATTAAAATTTAGCAACACGTGAAATTAAAATAAGTAAATCTTACAATTAACGTTTTTATTTGTGTCGCAAAATGTCATTTGGAATAAAATGTCACAATTTCACTGACAAACCACGTCTTTACAAAATACTTTCATCATTCCATTCCGTACGGTCGAGAATAGCATCCTAATTGTAATTTAACAGTAGATCACGTTAATTGTTTCAAATCAAATGATGGATGTTGCTCAAATCTAAACAGATAAAATATAAACAATTCAGCAAGAACCCAGATAGATTTTAAATAATTAAAAGCTAAACAAATTGAAACCGTTTGTTGTTTGATTGATTTTTTGCATTAAGTAAACAAATATATTTTGAACTGCTATAAGCAAAATAATATGTATTATAAATTTACATCGCGTATTTATTGAACCAAAAATTTGAAAATGCTTGTTGAATACATTGTCGGAAGCAGCTAATCCAATTTTTTCCAATCAAAACTGTGAAAGGCGGAAATTGGAATACTAATAGCTTCCAAACACGAAAACATTGCCAACACAAAATTATCTCTATACAAGACAAGCGGCATTATTGGAATATAGCTCACCAAAGAAAAGTAATTTTCTCATTTAAATTTGAAACCTTAATATTTGTTATTGTTTAGGCGTTGTGATATAATGTACCTAAGCTTTTTTACAACCGCCACTGTTTCAAATAATTGCATTGCATTAAAAAAACTCCATTTTGTTAAAGCCCAAAGGCATAGATTACTAGATCCACTAATTGACCAGCCGACGGCAATGGCAAACGAATGTGGCCAACCTGAAAATATTTTACCACCCAACACGCAAACAACTCACCGCCGCCACCACCAACCGACGCCGCATCCGATCTCTGTTCTCTGTAGAATTAAACATTGCTGGTGTCGGTTTAGGTTTTTTTGTTACAATGCCAATGTTGGCGCTTTCCAGTTATTTATTCTAGCGGAATTTTGTCTGATAAAATTAAATTTTTGAGGTTGGCACAACGAAAGCCTGGCGATGATGGGATTAAACGGTTTATAGAGTGGAAGTGTAACAAGATAGAAACTGTAACAGTTTGTGTTTTTTTCTTACAAGTCTTATTGGTATTTTGTTGATACCTTAAAAATTTGCTTTTATTACTCAAAACCATTTATTTGCTGTTTTTTACTTATTCGACATGAATTTGGCATCTGTCGCTATCAAGTCTCAACGGTCAAAATGCAGTAACTTTGTCTCTCAACCTCATCAATTTATTAGAGAAAGTCAAAGTAAGTGTTTTTATATTTTCTTTTCTCTAACATAGAAAGATTTGATTTAGGCAAATTAGTAATCAAGACTTATTCCTATTAACAAAATATTGACACTAAAATATTGAACTAAAACACCCTCTGCAAGAGTTTACTTGGATGAAAGATTATTAAAGCATTCAGGTCTATTCACCAAAAACAAAATTATTTCAATTTGTTACATTATTTATTGTTTATTAAAAAAATTAACGCTTTATTTATTTTAAAATTTATTTATTCAGTTTATTAGTTGCTCAGTTCAAAAAACGCTTGGTTAAGGTTTTCAAGGAGAAAAAGGCATTTGGTAAAAGTTGCCTATTTTCAAAATCTTTACTATTTTATTTAAATGATGAAATTGGCGCTTTTGATGCAACATTAAAAATAGTAACACACAGTTTCAATATTAGAGCAAAAATGAGAAAACTTTTTTCAAATATTTTAGAAACATTAAGCACATTAAAACTTTGGAAAAACACTTGCGACTACCGTGCTTTTTTATCGTTTCTAAAAATATACTGAGAGAAAAAAGACATTTAAAAATCTATAAAAAAACCGCTAATAATAAAAAGAAACATAAAATAAGCTTGATAAATAAAAATAAAAGATAGACAGAATAGTACAGACAAAAATTCTCATTTCTATCATAAAAACTACTATCATAAAATTGTTGTAGCATTAATTACTAGAAAATAGTAATAAATAAGATATTAAAGTTTTTCAATTGTGTGTGCTATTTAGAGAGATTTACCGCTTGTTAATTGACCTTAGATTGAATGCAAAACCTTGCGAGCTTTTAACTCATGTTTTAACAAATAATTTATTTATAAAAATTTAAACTAACCAAACTAACCATATAATTTTTACTTCAAACCAAATTAAAATAATAATTATTTAGAAGAACTTTTCAAAGTGTTTTGTTTTTATTTCAAAGTTCTTAAACTAACTACTTTGTATAATTTAAAATTAAAACGCAAACATTTGAGTTAGTAGGAGTTTTTTTTGCAACTGTTAAACATAAATTCACTTTTATCTCTGTTGTAACAACTAAAAATGTTTTACACTTGTTTTTATATTAATTTACACCACCTGCGATGCAAAAAATATTCTAGAGTTTCGCTGATTTGCTGGGAACGAACCATTAGTCTACAATTTCTTTGCTGAACGTCTATCGTAATAATTTACATTCGTTCTTGTGTTGAATCAAAAAACATTTACTTTAGCATAAAAAAATTTAACTTTAAGGCCAAACCTTTGACATAGAATGTTATCATATTTCAGTCACTTTGATATTTGCCGCTTGATTTGCCGTTATTATTTCAAACTAAGCAAAACAAATAAATTGGAGATGCTTAGATTCTTCTATTATAGTCATGTGCGTACTGTAGAAGAATAGAGGTATCCAATTTATAAGTAACATTATGAATTTGTTTTAATTCGGTACAACAACATTAGTTACAATACAACCCCTATAAACACACTTGAAAGAAATACACGGAACATAATTCTATAGAAAAATATACAAAGTGCATATAAAAGTCCCTAGGCGGAATATCTCAGTAAATAAGTGTTGTCTAAAAACATTCTAAAACACGTCAATATTGTTTTTGAAAGCGACAATTATGTTTCTCGTCTCAGAGAAATATAAAAAAAATATTTATTTATTATAAAAGTACAACAAAAACCAAAGAAAGTGAGTAACAACAATACGTGACGAGAATATTATTACAAGTGTCCCCTAATTACAGACGGTTCCTATTTATAATAATTTAGGTTTATTAATATAAAATGAATATTGGATATTGATAATTAGAAAGTTTGCTTAATAGACTTATCATGTGTATTAGATGATAAGTGTGATGTGATTGTAAAGAGTGTTAATGATAATATATCATAACTCCTCCCCTTTTAGATTGGAAAATAATACAGAAGGATTATTTAACAATTCGGGTTTTGATATTTTTTTTTCTTTTTGCAATTTTTCTTTTTATCAAAATTCCACTTGCTATGACTATTAATATTAAGAACATTATAATAATGAGATAATTGAGCCAATTTACACTTTCACTATGCACTATTATAGGTTTTTGATTCATTTTTGACAGTTCTTTGTACAACTTCACAATATCGTCTAACTTCACTTTTTTCACATTAAGATGAGTATGTTGTTGAGGGTTTTTTCTGCTGGCTATTATTCCTGGAAATAGGAAGGGTTCTCCAATTATAGAATTTTCTTGATTTGATATTTTAAATTTTTCGTTTGAAATCTCGCAGTTGTGAGGGATATTGATGAGACTTGGATCTTCTATCATGATGTATCCAGGGCTGTTGCAGTTTTTCTTGATTCTTATGTTATCTTTTGATGGAATGATGAGAGCAAAATTGTCGCTGATTCGTTCTACTAGAGTTTCTGCAATGTTGATTGGGGTCTGAACGCAGTTGTTGGGTTTTTCATTTCTTATAATTGGAATTACACAATCATCTCGGTTTGGCGAAAGCTTATCATGGCAGATATACATTTTTTCTACATCTTTGCAGTTCTCTTCTTCATATTGATGTGTTTTTGAGCCGAGTATAAGGATTGGATTGGGTGGTATTATAGTGGCATTATTTTGAGGTATAGGATATAAGTGAAAATATTGAAATTTTTCAGCAAGAAGAACTGGCAATTGAATTGTAAATATTATACGATTGTTGTGAAAATAAACTTTTGAATTTGTAATTTTATAATAGGAATGAATTGAATTGAAATGTAGTGTTTGGTTTTTATTATATATTGTTTCTAGCGTTTTAATAATTTGTTTATAGTCATTTGCAGAAACAACAGAGCTATGTATTGAATTTAACGATGCAAAAGTGACGGCGTTTTCAATATTGTTAATTAGGTCTATTAAATTCTGGCAATTCAGGATAATTTGATCTAAGGTATTCTGCGCACTAATATATGCTTCTATATTATCAAAATGTCCGTAAACATCATCTTGAAATTGATTTATTTTTGTTTTAATTAGTTGTTGATTATTGTTCAGAGTAGAAATAGAATCATTATAATTTTTTATTAAATGTTTTGTTAATGATACTTGAAGTACAGCTTCTTTGCTTATGGAATTTAGGTTAGTATTTAGAATTCTTAAAGCAGTATCATATTTTTCAGCATCATCTGAATCTAAAGTTCCAAATAAAAATTTTGAGGTTTTGCCTACAATATCAAACAAAGATCTTTTATTTCTAATATGTGGTTTTATATTGTTTAGTTTTTTCTCTGATTCTAGAATTAAATATTGTGCATGGATTAATAGATTATGCAGAACATGTCTAAAAACCGCCTGTTGTTTTGAGCTCGGGGGGTAAGTTAAAGTTGTGTTTAAAATTTCAAAATACTTAGTTGTATTGTCTAGTAGATCAATTAAGGGTTGAATATCTACATAATGGATGAAAGTATGAAAGGACTGAATGATTTTTGCATATCCTAGCTGGAAAGGGAGGATCTCCGCTTTTATAGGACTTATTTCAATGTTTTGAGCTGTTATGGCTTGTTGATGCGCCAAGATTAGTATGATGATTAGTAGTGCCATCACCTGAAAATAGTTTTGTATTTTTATCACAAGGTTTATGTCTAGGGTTTTTTATTATTGATTTGTGGTATGTTCCACGTTCTGTAATTAGTTTTTTGTCTGCATTATTTATAGCTTTTGTGTTGATGAATTTGGGTTTACTTTTATTTCTTTCTTTTGTTGCTATATAAACGTCGTCACCTGGTTCATATAATTTGGGATCGCTTCTATTGGCGTTGAGCTTGTTTATAATTTTTTCTTTATTTATTTCGTTTTTCTGTTTTATTTTATTGTATAGGTAATTTGTTGATTCTTTATGATTTTGTATATAATTTGATATAATCTTAGAGTCTGTCAGATCAAATGGGTTATTTGAGTTAATATGTCCACTTATAATTTCGAAGGGTGTAAATCCGGTTGATGTATGTATTGAGTTATTATATCCGATAAGACAATACCGCATTAAGTCTTCTGGCGAGTCTCTAGGTTTTTCGATGCGTAGGCATCTTATTTGTTCTGCTAGGGTAGAGTGAAAACGTTCGACTGGAGAGTTGCTGTTTGAATTTTTCGCGGTTGTAAAATGTAAATCTATTTTGTGGAGTTGACAAAAATCTTTTAAGCAGTTATTTTTGAATTCTGTGCCATTGTCGGCTGTAATTTTAAGCGGTAGACCGTGATGCGATACAAATACTAGTAGGTTATCTATAATGTTAATTGGGGATAAGGTAGGAATATGATATGCTTGTCCGTATCTTGAAAATGAATCAATTATTGTAAGAAATGAATTGTTTAAAATTTTAAAAACGTCTATATGAATGTGTTCGAATGGTTTGCTACTAGTTGGAGTTAGATTGAACTTGATGACCGGTGGATTTCTTTCGTATTTTGCAGTTTGGCAGATCTTACATGTGTTTACGTAATCTATTATATTTTTTGTCATATTTGGCCAATAGTAATTTCTGCTCAGGGAGTTTTTTACTTCTGAAATTCCTTTATGACATGTCTTGCCTATATGATGATATTTAATTTTTTCTTTTTGGTCTTCTATATTAGTTAGGTCTTCTAATAATGTATTTGATTTTATTAGTTTTAATGCAGAGTGTGTGAAATAAGTGTGTAAGACATTGATGAAAATGTGTTCTATGTTTTCAGTTTTAAAGTATAACACATACATTTCCTTCGGTTTGAAGTATGTTTTTATAAAATTAAGAATATGATTTTCTAAGCTATTGTAAGGGAATGATACCGTAATGCGAAATTTGTCAAATAATTTTAATGTTTTAACGTTAGGTTCCGTGATATTTCGAGAAAGGTGAAGTACAACTTGATTTTTATAGAAATTCAAGGGTTTCTGTGTAATTGGTACTTCAAGTATTGGATTTTCGTGTGATGTATGTACCGTTTCGTTATCTTCCTCTTGTTCTTCGAATAATTCGTTTAAATCATCTATAGGTGGTAATTTATCCGTATTTTGAAAAAATGGTTCTAGTTCCTCTGTTACTGTTTTATCAGGACCTTTAATTATTTGATTAGAAACTATGTTAATTTGTTTATTTATTGGTGGAGGCTTAAAATATGTTCCTGGGTTGTCATTTTCTTCTATTTCGCTAGTTAGGTCTGGATATTTGAGGTAATTATTTATTGTATCCGAAATGTCTCCAGTGTTGCCGATGGTAGAGAGTTGATCATCGTTTTCTAGGGTATTAATTTCAATTCTAGATAAAGCGTCTGCATTTGTGTTATGTTTTCCTTTTTTATATATAATTGAATAGTCATATTCCTCTAGTTTTAATCTCCATCTTACAAGTCTTGAATTCGGTTCTTTCAAGTTAAATAGCCATTGTAACGGTTTGTGGTCAGTTACAATGATAAATTTTCTTCCGAATAAGTATGGTCGAAAATACTTAGTTGCCCATACTATTGCTAATAATTCTTTCTCTATGGTGCTGTAATTATATTCGGCTGTATTTAAAGTTCTTGAAGCATACGCTATAGGAAGATCCGTACCAATATTACCTTGGCTTAGTACGGCGCCAAGTGCAAAGTTCGAAGCGTCCGTTGTTAAAATAAAAGGTTTATTGACATCTGGGTATTGTAAAATGGGTTCATTACTAAGCATGTTTTTACATAATTTAAATGTTTCTTTAAACTCTTCTGTATGCACAATTTTTTCACCTTTTTTTAAACATTTTGTAAAGGGTTTTGTTATTTTTGAAAAATTTTTTATAAATCGTCTATAATATCCTAATAGACCTAGAAATGATTTGATATCTTTAGCCGTTTTTGGAATTGGAAAGTTTTGGATGGCTTTAATTTTATTTTGATTAGGCTTAATGCCATCCGATGTGACGACGTGTCCTAAGAATTCTACTTCTTTTCTTAAAAACTCTGATTTGTCTAGTTGGATTTTTAACCTATTTTCTCTTAAAGATTTGAATAATAATGTGAGTTTTGTAATATGTTCTTGCAATGAGGTTGAGAACACTATGATATCGTCCATGTATACTAAACAGATTTTATTTTGTAGATCTTTTAAAACGTTATCCATAACACGCTGGAACGTGGCTGGGGCATTTTTTAAGCCAAAGGGCATTCTCACGAATTCATAGTGGCCATTTTCTACGGTAAAAGCTGTTTTTTCGGTTGATTTTTGATCCATTTCAATTTGGTGGAATCCCGATGCTAAATCTAATGTTGTAAAATATTGGCATTTACCTAATTTATCTAAAATGTCATTTATATTTGGAATGGGGTATCGGTCGTCTATTGTTTTTTCATTTATTTTTCTATAATCAATTACAATTCTCCATTTTTCTTTTCCGCTAGCATCTTTTTTCTTTGGTACTACCCAAATTGGTGAGCTCCACGGACTTTGCGATGGTCGAATTATTTCGTTTTCTAACATTTTTGTTATTTGTTTTTGAATTTCTTGTTTATGGATAAAAGGGTATCTGTAAGATTTTGTAAACACTGGAATATCGTCTTTTGTTTTAATTTCATGTTTAATTTTGTTTGTAAAAGTTAATTTTTCTTCCGGGTTATGAAAAACATCTGAGAATTTTTTACATAGATTAATTATAGCAGTTTTTTCTTCACTGTTTAGATGGTCTGTCCTTATAAAA
Source organism: Lagria hirta (assembly GCA_947359425.1). Lineage (NCBI taxonomy): Eukaryota > Metazoa > Arthropoda > Insecta > Coleoptera > Tenebrionidae > Lagria > Lagria hirta. Next base: position 2,952,103 of record OX375802.1, on the reverse strand, counting down.
TTTTCAATATCTGTGCTTTTTTCTTTTTTGTTTAAAGGTAGAAAGTTTTCGCATGAAAATATTTCAAAATTGTCTTTAATTTCTTTTGTTAATTGTTTTGTTTTAATTGGTTTTTTAAGTGTAATTGAGATTCTTTTGTTTGTTCGATTATGAACTTCGGTTAATGCTTGCCCATTGGCTGCTACTGTAAAGCATTCTGGAAAATGTAAATTATCTATAATTTGTTCTAATATAATGATTTCTCCATTTTGTTCATTTACTGGTACATATAATTGCATAACTTCGTACGCATTTACACTAATTTTGAATTGAACTTCTTCAAATTGTCGGAAGTGAAAGGGGATAATTCCATTATTATTACATAGACATTGTTTATTAAAATCGATTGTATATTTCATGTTTTGAAGTTCGCGAGTTCCTATTATACCGTCGTAAAAGTTGTGGAAATCGAATAAAATAAAATTTAAATATGAGTTTTTTTTGTTAAATTCTGAAAATGTTGGAATGTTGGCTTTAAATTTGACTTTTGTTTGACCAATCGCTGTTTTAATAATAGAGGTTTCTTGATAAATATGTTCTGGATAAAAATGTTCTGCTACTGAAGGTCTTATTATTGATGTATAACATCCAGTGTCTATTAATAATTTTAAAGGAGGGTTGTGAATTTTGATGTAAGGTAATGAATTTGATGAAAGTGTGTTAAAATCGTGTATTAGGTTGGTATGTAAAAGTCGTCGGTCATTTGAAAATTTTGGGACTGATTTTCTTGTTCAAAATTTGTTTCGTTGTAACTTTGATTATTAGAATCATTCTGCTCTTCATTATGCATGCCGTCATTTATTTGATGAAGTTCTTCAGAAAAAAAATTTCTAGACCCAGAGGGTTTAAACTGATTATTCTTAAATCGCATAGAAGGGATTCGAGATGTAATGGACATTGGTTCCGGTTGAGAAAAATTTCTTACAGAATAGTTTCTACTTGTGGTTGACATTGGCTCAAAATTTCTTTTAGGGTTTTGCCCGGTTGGTTTAAATACATTTTTTGGTGTTCCAAAAACTTCATTGTTAGTAAAAAATCTTTGTTTTACCGGACGGGATTGTATTTGGATGGGTTCGCTTGGAAATTGTGGTGTATTTTGAAATTGAGAATTATTATTAGACAAGAATTGCCTTGTGGTAAAACTTTGCGGAGTATAGTTGTTAAAATTTGAATAATTGTTTCCAGGTTTTCGGTAATTATTATTAGAGTACTGGTGATTGAAATTGTTAAATTTATTATACGAAGAAGTTCTTGGTAAATTATGTGTATAATGAAAGTTTTCTTCTTCGGTAACATAATTCATTGCCGCTTCTAATGATGTAGGGTTACGTAATCTAACGAAAGACTGCAAATTTCCTGTTAAGCCACGTAAAAATATTTTTAAGGATAAATTATTGTATTGATTGAGATATACTACTTTAGTGTTGCCGGTCATTTGATCTTCTGGTACTGATTGCAATTTAAAATTTAATTTACTTTTGAGAAGCTGAATTCTTTTACCGAATTCTATTGGTGGTTCATTTTTATTTGGTATTAGTGTAATCAGATCTTGCTCTAAGCATTCTAAATTTCTGTTATCTCCAAAGTTTATTTTAAGTGCGTTTTTTATTGTAGCCCAGCTATTCAATTCTGGTTGGGAACAGATTAAAATTTGAGCTCTTTCTGTTAATTTTCCTAAGACTACTCTTACTAAATAAGTATTTAATTGCACGTCTGTAGCGCTCTGATACGTATTAATCAAATTATCACAGGCCGATATGAAAATTTCTAACGTATGTTCATTACCGTTATATGTAGGAATAGTGTCAACGAAAAGTTTTAATAATTGTATATTAGCCATTTCTTCTTTTTGTGAAATATTAAGGGTTTTATTGAATGTTTCAATTGATTGATCTAATTCTTGATTCATATGATTTTTGCCAATAATGGATAGGATATTATAAAAATTGAGGATACTCGACTCACCTGTTGAAGCTTGATCGATTCAGGATTCAAAAGTTCTTTCTTTGGATGGTCTTGTCGCGATGCAGGGCCACTGGAAGTTTTTGATGTAGGTATGATCTTGACTAGAGGATCTGTCTCGATGCAGTTCTTCTAGAGATGTTTTTCTTGATAACGCTCAAGGAATTGAAATTCCAAATCAGGAGAAAAAAAAAAATTTGCTCGATGCACTAAAATTTTCTTTAACACGATCGCGTTATCCTACCGACTGCGCCAATTATGTTTCTCGTCTCAGAGAAATATAAAAAAAATATTTATTTATTATAAAAGTACAACAAAAACCAAAGAAAGTGAGTAACAACAATACGTGACGAGAATATTATTACAAGTGTCCCCTAATTACAGACGGTTCCTATTTATAATAATTTAGGTTTATTAATATAAAATGAATATTGGATATTGATAATTAGAAAGTTTGCTTAATAGACTTATCATGTGTATTAGATGATAAGTGTGATGTGATTGTAAAGAGTGTTAATAATAATATATCATAACTCGACGTATGTTGAGGAGAGACTCAGATGTGTTTTACTTGTTGAGGACGATCATTTCCACAAAAAATATTAATAGCTAATGAGCCAAGTGGCTCTTTATCGAAACGGTCGATTAATTTTTTTTCTGAAGGTGTTTCTTTGTGTACAAGTTAGTCGCATTTTATGGAAAAACGTAGACAATAAGTGTACTCAAAATGCAAAAGTAGTAAGGTGTACATGAGCATAAAAGTGCAGAAAAAAATTAATACACTACGGCTAATACTTAATTCTACTGCATTTGTAAAAAATGTATAAAATGATAAGGCGCTATCTTCTTAAAATATCAGCAAATTTGTATTGATATTGTCGTCATTTTCTAGTATGCGAATAGTCAATGGATTGATGTAATTTTATAAAAGTTCAATATTCTTTCCGCCGTTTGAATTTTCTTCTAAAAACCGACGTTCACCAATGTGATTTTCTAAGATACCCGCCTAAATCTTTATTTTTATTAAATATTGTGTATGTGTTTCTAGATACACATAGCACATCAAAAAACAGACATGTACATTCGTCTATGATGCAAATGTTATACAGAAAGTTAAGATTGTCTATCAGCTGTTGAGACGTGTCTTCTACAATCTGTATTCTTCTATCAAAATCATATTCGCCAAGTTCCTGAACTAACTGCATTTTGTATCCATAAAGTTTATGATTTTTAAGGATTTTGTAAATAGTTACCTCTATGATGCGTCCCCGTCGAAAACAAAATTGACGTGTTTAACAATTTTTGTAGACAACACTGTATTTACTGAGATATTCCGTCGGGACTTTTATATGAGATACCCTGTATGTATAGAAAAAAAAATATTATGTGTAGAGACATAACACTTATAGTAGACGGAATCGGTAAACTTCTTCTCTGAAACGTTTGTTTTTTTTTCAGCACCGTTTAATTATCTATCTAAAGTTAGTCAGTAAAAAAATTCTGAAGACTGTAGAAAATGATCTATGTTACTTTTAAAAAGTTTGCCATAACTATTGACAAATTGTAAATCAGGCCACACTTGATTTCATTTGGTAGCCATGACCTACCCAAATTCTAAATTAAATTGTTATTCTGGTAGAAAATACAAAGTAATTGGTTTAATTTCAATCGATTTAGTATAGTTATAACAAAATACCTGTTGTTTACATTATAACTAAGAATAATTGTTTATTTTAATTTGTTTACAACGATCAGAGACAAATAACCATTTATAAGCCGTGTGTCTCATTTTTAAAAGCTAGTCGAGGGTGTCTATTTATTACTGTTGTCCTTGGCCCGCCTAAACTGTTTCTGGTTAATTTCAACAATGACAAAACCAGAGGGAACTACTCAAAAGTACAGATATAATTCTCATTTATAAATCTTGTCACGTAAAAAATCTCAAGTGGCCAATTCATTTCGAGGAAGATAAAGCAATTACAATTTTTCAAAACGTCGGGAGCGAAATTAAACAAGAAACGTGCTGCGCCACGCCGAATTACTCATGTCTAGGACGTCCCGATGCGCATTTACCGGACGTCGTCATCAAGATCAACTTGTCTCTTCAGAAATGCTGAAATATCGATTGGGAGGAAGCTTTTGAAATTGATGTCGGATTTGATGGATGTCACCGTAGCGATTTTTAAATGCTTCACAAACGATGCGGAAATATTCATCTGGCGAATAACTCATCTTTCTTTTTTTTTTTGAAGACACGCTGAACCGGATACGTCTCTTTATATATTAAAACCGCAGTTGCTTTACTCGAGATTCACAGCATTGCACCGAAAAGATATTTCCCAAAAGAAATTTTAGCAATGGAAATTCAAAGAGATGGCGTCTGTGGCGTGATTTCTTTTCAATAAGAGAAGCCCACAAATCAATCATAAATTTTTCGACTCAAATCGGTTCTGAATAATCCAAATCGTCGTCTTAAACTATGTATTAAATATAAATTCTTTGTACAAAAATTGCTTCTTTTTTTAAGTTAAGAAGACGAAAATCAAATAGTTTAGCAAGTTTGTAAAATACGACTAGAGCGGCCATTATGACAAGCGTAACAACTCTCTAATTTTATCATGCTATTAACACAATTTTTTCTTAAATTTAATATTCAAAAATTTTAATAATTTTCTAAATTTCAGCAATCTTCGTTGTAAATTAAGTGAAATGCGAGGTGTCACTCTGCCAAAAGCCTGCCAAAAACATCCAACATTCTTAAAGAAATGAATTAAATGAGAATATATTTTAACTTATTTTAATCAATTACATAACTAAAAATTAATTAATCTGCTTTTTATTACATAATTATTTTATATTTTCTTTAATTCTTAGAATCAGAAGTAGATATATACGTTGTTTCCCTAGATATAAGTAGATGTAAGAAAAACGAATTGGCCAGTTATATAACGTTTGCTGTCTTTTATTCAAAAATGTATTTAAATAAAAATTTAAATGTTGAGAATAATAGCTATTTATTATACAAGTGCCTTATAAGACAAATAAGCCGCGAAAGAAAAGTTTAGCCACGAGAGCTTTCTTGAGTAGCTTATTTTTCCTTGAGTGACTTATTTGCTGTTAAGACATGAGTACAATACATAGTTTTATCCAACACCCCTTTCTGTAAGAGTTCTTAAAAAATCATCAAAACCCAAAAATTTTATATCTACAAAGATTAGTAGTAGCCTGTGATTTCGTTGCTATGTTGTTGCTGACAGCCAATTTATTGTTTGAGAAAAATTTTGCAAAAAAACTGTTTCAGCTCTTATAAACATTGTTAGAAATAAAAAAAAAATAGTTCTCTTTCTAAAAAAATTGCAAAAGCTGTTGAGTTACTTCTTCAACGCCAAAATAAGATTTGCGGTCTATTCAATGTGGACGAAATACAGCATGTTAAGATTAATATTAAAGCTTGACAAAAATACAGATATTTTACATTTGCCAAGTTAATCGCTATGTTGAAGAATGTGCTCTCTATCAAAATCAAAAGTTTTTGATAGAGAGCATATTCAACAGTTTCTAGCAAAAGCACCTAATAAAAAATATTTGATGTTGAAGGTAAGTCAACTTTGTTATTATTTTTGTTTATCTTTTAAAATAAATGTTAACGTAAATATCAACAAATGCTTTGATTGGAGATTCCTGTTTCTTATAATTGTAATTATATGTATTTTATTTTTTAATGTTCAATAAATTATTTTATTCTTTGTAAACATGTTGAATTATATAAAAACCGTTTTATTATTGATTCATAAAACCACTTGTGTTTTATAGACCCCATATTTCAATCAAAAACCTCATTTTTATAACGTCAAAATATAGACGTGTTGAATAAAATAAAATTTAGGTTAACTACACCCAAACGTAGCTTTTATAATAACTACCAATGTGAGGATAATCTGATATATATAAAACTTGACATGTTTTGCATTATGCGAATCTCAGGTATTCTAAAATTTATTTTCTAGATCCATTTACTCACATTTTGTATTTACACAATAACAATTGCATTCATTTCTGTAAAACTTTGAATAGATAAATGCTTGCTTCTCTTGCCAAAAAAAAATATACAAACCTTCTCACAATTGCAGACTCAAATGTAAAAGTGAAACCTATAGACAAAGATTGAAATATTTAATAAGAAGCTCCGTGGCTTATTCAATAAGATCGTAAAAGTTGAGAGAGGACGCTTTCAACCTCGACATCGCTTTTTTGGCAAAATGGGTGCGAGATGGAAGCGATTGCCGGCTTAAAACGTCTATAAATATCAAGTGGCATCTGTGACGCCAGTAATATCCCGATTTCCGTTCGGAAATCCGGTTTTTGGCGTTTCTGCTTATCAGTCAAACTTTGGCGACAAATTTATATTCTTTACGTCAGAGGTGATTATGAGTCCAATTCAGTGTTGAATCGGCACATATAGGTTTCAACAATATTTTATGTTACTAAAAAATTTACCTTTGTTATATATATTTTCATAATCATTTACTAGATTTTAATATAAGTTAAAATCAGTCAACATGACAAAAAGTAACCTAAACAGTTAATTGACCTCAACAGAAAACATTAGGCATTTTTAAGATAAAGGAGAAGAAATCAGTCTATAATCTTATTTTTAGAACGATTGAATGTCTTTGTGAAGAGATAGATCTCTCAACTTTGTTGTTGTTATTAGTAACGTAATGTTGAATGTACGTATGATAAATAAATTCTGTACATTTGAAATAATGAGTAATATAAACACATGTCAGATAATATTGTAATAAGTGGTCGAATATTTAGTACCATGAATATATGAAATACGTTCATGTGTTATAAAACATCAACGACAGAAACTATAGTTTATTACCGAAAACAAGTTACCGTTACCAGTGCATATCAGACTAAGGTAGCACTGTCTAATCTGAAGATTGCTATGCTGGCTCTCAACTTTCTTGAATAAAAACCACAAATTCTTGGCAGTCTCAAAAAATTGGTAAAAATAAATAAATAATTGTTTTTTTACAGATTGAAAGATTCTAACAACCACCTTATGCTTGCTTGTTTGTACTTTTTTAATGTTAGTGTCATTCGCCATTTCATACTTGTGTGAACTGACATTTTCTGGGATTGGACTTGAAACAAGATACTTAAAAAAATAGACTTCAATTAGAAAATGATTTGATTATTAACATTTGAAAAATAGCATGACAGCTTGACAAACTTGTGAAAAATAAACAAGCCTATTCTTTTCACTAAAATTGTGTTTGTCAAGAACCTTGTCTTTTTGCCGGCGCCCTCATTAGAGTAAAGTTTTGTGACCTCTAAAAAGGTCGCAGTTATATTAAAAACACTGCTCTAGTCAAATCTACTTGTTTATGATTCTCTATTTTTTGTAAATTCGCACATAATAGTTAAAATTAAAAACAAGCTGATATAAATTTATGTTAGCGTCAAAGGAAATGTTTATACCTATCTGGCAAAACAAATATCCTGAAAACAGCAAAAAAAATTTCAAATGTGTCTTTAAATATACATACATTATATATTAGTAATCCGAAAATGTGTCTTGCGAGAATCAGAGACAATACATTAAAAATTCATCAATGAAGTTCTGAAGATACAAACAAAAGACCTTCTGCAGACATTAGCAAAATTTAGTAAAAATACGCAAGTCTTTGTGTTAGGGCGTTTTAATGCCTAACTAAAGAAATGCCGGTGATATAAATGAATAAAGGTATTTTAAACAACAATTAATTTATTATTGAAACAAGTGGTTAAGAGAACCCTAAAGGTCTCTTTTCTGGACATTGGCTGGTACGACACTGGGGCGAGTGCAACCACTCGTCTTGGTCCGTACCTCGAGCAAAAAATGAACATCCCTACTCTCACAAGTTGAGGGGGTGGAAATTACTTCTCTGTGACGTCAAGACGTAACACTTTGCTTTAGTTTAATTATTGTTGTATAAAGATTTCAATTACTTTTTAAACCAACTTTTGCCAATTTTCTGATATTTACCCATTTATTATTTCAGAATTTTTATTCGAAAACAATATGCACTTAAATCTCAACTTTTGTACAAAACTAGTTTTTTAATTAAAGAGAGAAAACAAAAAACATTGCAGAGCATGTATTGTTCTAGAAGAGATCTAATTCTGCCAACATTTCAAGTTCTAGAAAGCGCGTGGCCTCTCGAGACAATAAAACACAATTTGATTTAAGATTTTCTGCTAATTTTCAATCTTAACCTCAATTGAGAAGGAAATGGAAGCTTAATTTCTACCCTCTTATAAAGCTCCCAAAACGTAGCGTCTTATATTTAGGCTTTATTTGAAGACGAGTCAAATGTTTCAAGTCTTTAATTAAATTTTAACAACTTTTAATTGTTTATGTAGTCGTATAAAATTTCCGTTGTTCCAAATATAAATTTAGATAAAAGATAATAAAGTGCTTCAAACGTTGCTATCCTTTATCATGTTGTTTAATAAAAAGTTGCTCAGCATTTAAAACTAGTGCATCTTAAACCATTTTTTTTAAATTTAAACATTGTTTTGGATGCAATTTATAGACACAAGATTGTTTCACACACTATAACATTTTAAACATTTTGTCATCTTTTGTTTATTATTTTTCAGATTCGCTTGTTATTTTTGTGCAAAAGCTTTTAAAAGTATTTTTTGTAATATTTTAAGTTAATATGTAATTGTAAGTTTATTGTAAAACTGAACGTTATTGCACAATAAAAGCTTTAAAAGTTTTTTTTGGTAGTAACTAATTAGGTTCTAATAATATTAGAAAAAAATTTTTATCTTTAAATCTCAAACACGAGGGTCTTGGATTAAAAGTGAGACCAAATTTTTTTACATATTATAATATTCATAATAAAAACATTTTTCTACAATAATTATTCAAAACAAACAAACCAAAGTGAAAAAAAAAATATTATTTTACACTGGTTTAATAATATTGTCACACTCTTTCCATTTCTCAGCAGTTAAATGCACTTGTGTGACAAAAAATAGTATCATTAAACTCGTATATTTATACCTAGATTCTTAAAGTTTTGATAAAAATGTCTGACAAGTTTTTAAATTTAATAGAAAAAGCAAAAAAAAAAACAAAAAAAATCTGAAATTGTTCAATATTAATTTATTGCTAATCAAGTTTTGCGGCAACAAAAATTGTTTGAAAACTTCTAAATTAACAGCAAGAACTCCATCACGTCTTTATAAAGACATCTCAAAAGATTTAAAAACCTTTTCAAGAGATTTATTCTAAACGTGACTAGTTTATTATATTCGAGCTATGCTTTTACCGGTTTGTTTGATTTGTTTCTTTTTTTCAGCTTAAGTTTTAATGGCTAAACACATACAACTCAAAAATTCTAATGATTTATAATAGTGGAAGAAAATTTTGCAGAATCGAGGAATGCTCCTTAATTAGCAATAATTTAAATGATTCAATGAGCAGACAACAGAAGAAGGTATGAATTTGATTCTAGTTTACCAATTAAATCCTTTTACTTGGTTTGGAGCCCAATCTCCAATTAGCCGTTTATGGATTCAACCCTCGGGAGTTAGAGAGTGCTTATTTAACTTGTACAATACTAAACGAGACTCGTGCTGATAGCTTTGAACATATTGTAGTAGGCGGCTTATCAACTTCTAGACCAACTCCAAGAGTTTCAAGTGTTGATTAAAACAATATTGAAATTGATAATAACACTGCAGTTAAAGATTGATAACCTAATATCTTAATATTTATATAATATTTAGAGAAAAATGCTTTCAAACTTAATTGTATCAAACTTTAAAATATTACTTGGTAAATTTAGTAGTTTTATACCGTTAAAAATGTGATGGGAAAATAGATATATATAGATATATATAGCTGTAGGTAGTTCTACATTTTAATATGTAAATAACACTACATAGCACATAAAATAAGAATAAAAAATATTTTTTTTTAGATTTTTTTAATATCACAAAATATTCAAATGGTAATGTGACTGTTTTTAAGTTGAGAAAAACTTAAAAACTTGAAAACAATAAAGTATTTACAAAATACAATATAATATTCTAAAAATAAACAATTTTTGGTTGTTCTACAAGCGTTTAAGCTTTGAGTAGTTTTTTAAATAATAAATAAACGTAGTCTTTAGAGGTATTTTAAGGACATTCTATCTATAAATGCTCCTATCATTTATAGTTACAATTTTATTTTCTCTTGTTTTTAGCACTCTTCTTTTATTTGATTCATTTCTATTTAATACAAATTATGAGCAAATTTTATTAAAGGTGGAAGAAAACAGACAGTAAGTTATAATTAAAACAAAAAATTTCAAAAATAATAAGCTAAAAAAAAACATTTGAGTCTAAGTCCACTGTAAATATATAAATAATTTAAAGTTTGCGCTAAATAAACAAATAAGTACGTAAAAGAATATAGATACTTTAAAATGCTTAAGAACATGAATGCTTAGAAATAGATAAAAGAGTGCTTGATAGTTGTCACTAAAGAACCCTCTATCGCAGAAGATAAGCATGACATTGATTTTGTTTGAATGGCAACGACTCAAAACAGCTCAAAACCATTTATATATGTACATTAGTGTAGACTTAGACTTGAAGAATCTTTCTTTCATAATCAAAACTTAACAATTTTGGCGTGCAAAATAAAGTTTTAAATTGTATAAATTCCCCTAGGGATAATAGTATACTGTAAACCTAGGCGACAAAGTGGTATTTTTCCACTTTCCGAGAGAAGATATAGACAGGCGAGTCTGGCTACTTCTCAAAGCCTGGAAGATCACTTTGCGGCCGTGGTTTACACATTATTTTTTATCCTACACAATTTACCCTATAATCGAGCATTATCTCAAAATTGGTTTGAGGTTATTACCGCCAATCGCCAATTCAAAATGTCAAACCTTGACAGATGTCAAAAATTCATGGATTACTTTACTGTCGTGATTTAGACAATCTTGCACAAAAATAGTTTTTTAAAATAAGATTGACGTTCATAAACAGTAAATGTGATTTAAAATTTTAACACCGCTCATGAATAATGAGACGTTTAGAGTGTCTTTGGTGCGTGACGACGGTTTAACCTATATAAACTAAATATCTATATAAACGAAATTTATATAGATATATAAATTTCGTTTTTCTTATAACAGCAACGCCTGGCAGAGAAAATCAGATTTTTTTTCTCGGCTAGCCGAGAAAGTACATCCTTTCTCGGCTAGCCTAATAATGTAGTTTTTCGGCTGTCGAGAGACGAGAAAATTTCATTTTGAGTTGGTGTAGGATAAAAACATGTTTTTTTAAAAATTTTATTTTTGATTTATTATATATAGCTGCCTCACGTTGTTTTTCAAAATTGATTCAATTTATTAAATTATAGAAATGTAAGGCTTAATGTGCTTTAACTGTCAAATTTAGTGGTTTTGTCAAATGCTTTGGTAAGATGGGTTATTCTGTAAAATAACGGAAAGGAAAAAGTAGAATAAATAAGCGGCAAAAACTGTTTCAAACTTGCTGTGTATCTAGAGAAACGATTTTTTGAGGCTATCTCCCCTTTTGTAAGCCTACATTTGTTGATTACAAAAACCCTTTTTATTTATTCTGTAGATGTCTGATTGGGTAAATATGTAATGTCAGACGTGCTCGCGAAGTACCCAAATACCGTCGTAAGTTTATATTTGCACAAAATGAATCGGTTTTCTATAATACTGCAAGCGAGCTCACACTACATTTAGACTACAAAAACACAACGTAGAAAACTGTCAAATTAAACGTCACTTGTCAATTAATAGCACAAAATTCAAATATAGTGAAAAAGCTCATTACAATCTATAGAGATTTTTTAATTTTTGATTTTCATTTCTGTTTTTTGTCGGAATTTTATTTTTTGATAAAAAAGTTTTTATTATGACAACTATTCTAAGTGTCTAATTCAAACATACACCTACAATTTGTTCTCAAAAAAGTCACAATATATTTGCAATGCCAATATAGGAAAGTATAGTTTTAATTTAGTTGTTATTTTTTTTTTTAATATTAAGTGTATAAGCTTGCCAATTCATAGTTCATGAATCTTGTTGACTCTTTTATAACTACAATAAGTAATAATAGAGACTAATTAATAAAATTGAAACCAACTGGAAATAACTTTTGTAAATTCTTCTTGAATACTTGTTTCTATATTTATCTCTTTCAGCCTTTATCTTATTTTTCTTACGATAATCAAATATTTTATGTTTTCCTACCAAAAATTGTCATTATTATATATATATAAGATTTGTCAAAATAACCGCTAAACAGTATGCAACCATCTTAAAATAAATCGATACCTTACTTTAATAGGTAAAAATTAGCCTACGTGTTTAAATTGTAAAATGTAAAATAGATTGTGTAACGTAACAGTTATTTACCTAACAAGTTCGGAACGAAAAATCTTCTAGATGAACACTTTGTTTGTACACTTTGCACAATAGTGCAAATTAGGGAAATTTCTTTCCGACAAAGTTAGGCACAATTCTTTTTGCAACAAATAACTTGTAAGTTTTTAATAATAAATGATTAATTTTCCACTTATTTTTTGATTGCTAGCATTGCTCCTGCCGATTACCTAATTTTTTAAATTTAAAATGATCTTATTGTATGGTTTTATTGATATGAAAAAACATTGCTTGAAAACTTTTTCTTTAGTTTCGATCGCAAAGTAAAAAAAAAACTGGTGGGTAAAAGTGTGGGTAAAACTGATCTTAAAGCGATGAGTGCAAAAAGTGTATTGTTGATGAAAAAAATATACGACCTGTGTATTTTTGGCACAATTTGTTTTTTTTATGTCGACTACATTAGTCATCAAAATTTGTTTACTAAATAACTCGTTCCATCATCGACCACCAACCTAAACCTAAAGGACCAGTGCAACAGCACGTTGTCGAATACTGCTTACTTATATGCAATATTTCATTGCTTGTTTAGATACGTATATAAACGATGGCAAAAAAAACAATTGCCTCAGGGAAAAAACTCGATTGAGCTTACTATAAAAAGTAATAGTATATATCGTATTTCTTCGTAACATTATTAAACACTCTATCAAAAAAGTTTATGTCTGGTATCAATTGCGGTTACTTTACATTTGTCAAAAAAAAAGCTGAGCTAAAAATTTGCTAAAAAAAAAATTAAAATTTAGATGCTATTCGCCTAGTCTCTTAGGCGTATGTATTATCTAGACATTTTAACATCAAATCTTTTGGTGAAAATATAATAATATCTAGGTAGTGAGTGATGTAGTGACGCAATAATATAATAATAATAACTTCTAATTAGAACTTCAAACAAAAAAACACTATTTTCTTTAACTTTAATTGAAGTTGAAATTTAATGTTGCTAAGTTTTTTAACGAAATTAATTTGCAAAGCCCGAAAATGACAAGATACATTACTTACCATTTTCAGAGCTTAGTCTTAACGTCCGTATTTAATAAATCAACAAATTCTTCTTGCACGTTGCTCAGCTAAGCTCATATTGAAGTTATTAATCACAATCAGATTTCTCGTTGAAATAAATCAAGAATAAATGCTTAATTAAGAAAATCCTTGCTACCCTCTCAACATAAATTCCCTACTCGAAATAAAGCTCTTAAATCAATTAATTATATAACAATGATAAATTTAATCAAAAGAGTTTATTTCTTGGAAATACAAGAAGTGCGCATTTATATACACAGAGAGATAAATGTTGAATGGTCTAAGCTCAATGAAAACTGACAAAGACAATGCTTCAACATTTTGTATTATTGGTTCCGAAGGAAAATATAAATCAGTGAGTGATACATGACATCGTTACATTATGCCTCGTCTTTTTGTTGACTTTCGTTAATCAATTTTGACATAGTAGGATAGACAAAGATGATATTAAAACAGCGTCAGGTTTCTGTAGCATTATAAATTAACAAAATCAAACAATCTTTTAATTAAAATTTAATTTAACAGCAAATGATGTTTACAAAGTATATTGGATATTCAAAATCAGCTATTCAAAGTAACAGAGGTTAGAGCCGTAATACTGTCATATTAGCCAAAAACCTCCTCCCGCCGTAAATTATAATTATTTATTTTGTCTTTGCTTGACCGTATGGTACTTGAAAAAACTCTTCCTCTTGACTAAAACTACTGTATTTGTTCTCAAAAATTTTTTTTTAGCAAGTCAATATGTTTTTGCATCATTTATTTTGCAATAACGCTCAAACTCTCTAACTAAGCAAGGTTTCTCCGCAGTTATCAATAAGAAAATAGTTTTAAGTAAGCAGCTCAGATACTTTGCACAAAAATAAATAGCTGAGTGTAGTATTCTTAAATTAAATTAAATAATAAAATTATTCCGTATGAGCGCGCTTTTCATTTCGAATGACATTTCGACACAGATAAGAAAATAAAATTCTATTTTTTTTATATTGCTGAAAACACCAGCTTGTGATAAGTTGTTAAGTGCCTACCTCGACTGTTTCAATGTTTTGAAAAAATTTTTTTTTATTTGCTTGAGTCGACTATGGATCTAACATTAACTAGCCTACAAGTTGTAATAAAGTGTTGCTGCCATACGTGCAAAGTGAAAATTGTTTTCTAAAACCTACAAATTATTTTTTGCAACTGCTACAGTTATTTTCACAAGTTTATTAATTACATAGCTGTGTGGTGTATCACAAAAAATTAAAAATCTAAGAGATTTTTATGTAAGATTTTTTAGACAAAGAAGAAGCTGCTGAAAGATGTTTCAGTACAAGCTTTTTTATTTCTTGCTAATGCCGTAATAACTATAAACAACCTACAATGCAGAACAATGTTTGACCTCTGAAGACAAACTTCGGTAACCCTTCTTCACTGTTATCTGCCACACTGCCTTGAATAGGTTTGAACCAATATCTATTAGGCAATTCTCTAAAGCAAAAATACGTAATGGCGTCAAAACCTAAAAATATAACGTAAGAATAGTAAAATATTTAAAAACTAAGATACTGCATACAACAATTTCCACCATGTAGGTAAGGTAGCAATTGAATCAGTCGAGGTAAGACACAGCCAATTATGAAAGTAGATGTTTTTAGCAATATTAAAGAAAAAATAAAAGTTTATTTTTTATTTGTGTTCCAAATGTCATTCGGAATAAAATATCAGAGTTTCACTGGTCACGACCAGACGGAATGAGGTAAATTCCTCAAAATCATTTATGATCAATTCGAGAGAGAATTCACTTAATACTTTATATAATGTAAATTTATCAAAATTTCCATCACGGCTAAATTTAGCAATTTTTTTTTTTTGAGTTTTGATCACATTGAGTAAATCTACATATTAAACTAGCAATGGTATAGTGGTAGTCTGAGCAAAAAATTATCATTTTATGCGTTATATAAGTCTAAATAACACTGTTTTTTTAAAAATTTTGCTAGTTGGCCGGCTTTACAAAATTCGTGTTTTGTCTATTTTTTAAGATAATAATATACCCTTGCAATGTCGTTCATTTTAAATTTTAAATTGTTAAAATATAGGTTAAGATAGTTGAAAATTAAGTTTAATTTCAATCTCAATTTTAATTACAGGCTTTTATTGTTATAAATATTAATAACTCAATATATTTTAATTTACTTCTTTTACTGTATTTTTGTCATCCAGAATTTTTAAAGCAATTTGTATTTATTTTCTTTTGCCTTGTCTATATACCCCTTCTGAAATATATCCGCATTAGCTAGCAAAGAAGTAGATAAGCGCCTATAATAATGTTTCGTATATCCTGCTGGGTTAGGTAACTGAAGAGAGGTATCAATATTTTTGAGAAAAGCAACAAATGTGTTTATACCACCAACAGGTCACTTCACCTCTGGTGAACTCTAAAAAAACTGTTTACTACTGACGTTATGGGATCAAAGTGCAGTATATTTTCGAATTAATTCTAACATAACAATTCCATCAATTCTGCCTGACGTAATAAAAAAATTTCTGGATATTTTTGTGTTGGTGTTTGGTATTAGAACATGAAAGCATTGTCCCTAAACTTGATATCTTCCAAAAGCATGTTGGTAAATTCTCAGATCCTACAAGCTTTAAATTAACATTTTTAGTAGGAATAATTTATACATAAAAATTATTGACAAAAATTTATCATTATTTACTTCTTGTAAAAATTAGCTAATCTTTTGTTTAGTAAAAATTTGTGATTTTTTAACACGATGTTTTTCAGATTTTGTTTTCAAAAAAGCGATTTACTAATCTCAACATTCTTCTTCATTTTTATTATTCTTCTAATCATAGAATAAATAAAAGCATATGCGTAGGTCTTTTGATACCAAAAAGAAAAGTTAACGACAGCGTTAAATTTTTTATTATCTTAATTTTTTGCGGCCATAGATAAAATGTTGTATATCCTACATGGGCTAGAGCACATTACAGTATTTTGCGTGTTACAGATACTCAAGCTAACGCCTTCGTTATCTGTAATCTACACACTCGTTGTGTAATGATGCTTCTATCCCACTAATAATATAGATAATTGTTAAATAATATAAAAACAACTGATAATCTAGCTGCTGTGTATAATACTACAGTTGTTGATTTAAACAAATTAGCAGTTCATTCTAACATTCTAAGAGCTTGCATGTGCGTGTGCTTTGACAACAGTTGTTGATTTAAATGCACTTAAAAACGCATTGTTCTTATAGTTGTCTTAAGCCAAAAGTTGAAGACAGCTTAACCATAGACGGTATAAAGTCATATTAATTGTTAAACAAAAAAATAGTTTTATATTGTTTTTGTAAATTTTTATTGAGAAGCTTTGATCAACATATTAATTTCTCATATACAGTTTAATTTTTGCTTCTAGTTTCTGATATTAAGCCTGTCATCGCAACATTTAAAAAGCTTCAAACTAAACTTTAGATTGAAAAGTAAATTCTGTGTTCATATTGTATAGAAATCAATTTATTTTTTTAAAAAATTGAAAAGTAAAAAATCAATCAATTTTTTTTTCTTTTCTAAACCTTGTTCCAGACATGTACAGAACATAAAAATAATAATCTTTTCTTCCAACTATTGGAAATCTTTAGACAGGTAATACCAGAAGGCATTAAGCTCAAATGTGAATGCAAAGCGATGTGGATCTACCGAAAACGCTATATTGAACGAATGGCCGTCTGCGGGGTTGAGTAGGATTTATGAGACATGCAGCACATAAATTGCCTCAAACAACTTTGTACTCCATTTTAGAAACTTCGACGAATGTGACACAAAATCAAGTGATAAGGTGCGACCAAAATTGATTTGTATTGATAGTTATACGTGTTTCCGTTACTTTTTGGCTGATGGTTGTCGTTTTATAAAAGTTGCTGTACTGATAGTATGGTGATTTACTTATGCGACTCTTTATTCAATTGCCAAAAAAGTTTCGGAAAGCAAAAACTATTTTGAAAGTTGTAATCTAGACCAGGGTCGATAATTTTTAAAACCAAAAAAAATAATAGTAGGATGAAACCCATTAGAAAAAGAAGGAAATATTATAAAAATAAAAGAAAAAATAATTTACGGGCGATCTGAGGTCGGGAAGGGGATGGGGGTGAGTTTTTAAGGGTAAAAAACGGTTTTTCTTGATTTCCGGCAAAACTAAAAGTCCTATCAAAAAAAATCAAATGGCAAAGTTGTAGGTAATAAAAAATTTAAAATTTATGTGAAAAATTTAAAAAACCAAGTTTTTTTTTTTTATTTTATCTTTTACAAAAAGTTTTTTTTTTAACGACATTTGGTGAAAACTTACCTTTTTATGTCCCAAATACGCTGTAATTTATTTGATTAAAAATATTTATTTTTTCACCTTATTTTGAATTAATATCGAAAAAACACCCTAATTTTCAATCGAAAATTCACCTGTCAAAATATCAGCTTTTTTTAAAAAATTGGTATGGTTTCTGTTCGTTGAAATCTCTACTTTCCTTATGGTGAAAAAAATATATATGTTACTACAGTCAATCTTCTCAGAAAATGCAAAAATTGAAAAAAAACTTAAATTCGAAATTTTTTTTTAATTATTATAAATAATTTTATCTAAAAAATGTGATTGCTGCAATTTGTTTCAATTAAAATGTTGATTTATTTAATGCTTATTACATTTATGTCATAGAAAATCTCATTATATATAAATATAAATGTAAATCGTACTTTTAAATGTAGATGCTTTATTCTGATTACGTTATTCATTACAATATTTTTAAACACATTAATCTTATCATTCATAAATACCTTATCTTCAATTCTAATCACTTATCCATTAGTTTTTGTCTTTCTGATGGCATTTCTTCATCGTTAGATTCGTCAAACATCTCCGATTCTAGTAGATCTTCGAAATCTTCATGACTATCACCTTCTTCCTCTCCAACATTATTTCTAGACTGCGTTGGTTCTTCATTCACAATTTCTTCTGAATCATTAACTTCCTCGTAGGTTTCTTCTTCAATATTAGAGCAATTTTTAGAACCATAACAGTTTGAACATAAATTTGTGCATTTTAAACCATAGTATGGGTTTTTTTGGAACGAATAAAAGTCTTTAGATGTTAGTACATTAAGGAGTAGTTTCGTATAAAAAAAAAACAATAAATTGGCTTGATTTTTGTTAGATTTTGACTTTCTAGACTTGTAAAATAAAAACTGTAATTGAACATAAAAACTGTAATTAAACAAAAAAACATAATTAATTCCCTTAACATTGTTTTACCCTTAAGTTTTTAATGTCCCTTAACATTCTTTTACCCTTAACTTTTTAATGTGTTTTTTGATAAATTCTTGTTAAATGAAGACTTTCTGAACTTGCAATTTCTTTCCAGAAAAAGTAAAAAACGTGATCAACCGTCCCTTCGGGACGCTTGATCACGAGCCGAAAATTTAACTTTTTTTGGAAAGAAATTGCAAGTTCGGGAAGGACATTAACAACAAACATAGGAAAAACTGTAATTAAACATACATTCCTTAAACATTCGACAAAAAAAGTGTAATTAAACATATATTCCTCTAACATTCAACACAAAAAACATAATTAAACATACATTCCCTTAACATTCTTTCATTGTTTTCCCTTAACATTCCTGGAAAAAAACATAATTAAACATACACTCACCTAACATTAAAGAACAAAACCTAATTTATAATAATTAAAAAAAAACTTTCGTGTTCAAGTTTTTTTTGAATTTTTGCATTTTCTGAGAAGATTTACTGTAGTAACATATATTTTTTTTTTACCATCGAAAAGTAGAGATTTCAACGAACAGAAACCATACCAACTTTTTGAAAAAAGCTGATATTTTGACGGGTGAATTTTCGATTAAAAATTGGGGTGTTTTTTCGATATTAATTCAAAATAAGGTGAAAAAATATATATTTTTAATCAAATAAATTACAGCGTATTTGGGACATAAAAAGGTAAATTTTCACCAAATGTCGTTAAAAAAAAATTTTTTTGTAAAAGATAAAAATAAAAAACCAAAAACTTGGTTTTTTAAATTTTCCACATAAATTTTGAGATTATGTAAAAAAAATTTAAATACAAAAGTTTTAGATCTTTTTATTATCTACAACTTTACAATTTGACTTTTTTTGATAGGACTTTTAGTTTTGCCGGAAATAAAAAAAAACCGTTTTTCACCCTTAAAAACGCACCTCCATCCCTTTCCCGACCTCAGATCGCCCGTAAATTATTTTTTCCTTTATTGTTATAACATTTTCTTCCTTTTCTAATGGGTTTCATCCTACTATTATTTTTTTTCACTTTTTATTATTTTTAAAGGCTTCTACCCTGGTCTAATCGTATACCGTAGGATTTTATTGTGTTTCAGTAGATTATCAGTTTAATTTTCGATAATCTTTTAAAAACACTTTAATAAAAAAATTCAAAATTATCAACAAAATAAATAATACAGCTACTAATCCGTTTTAATTTAGCTGGTGTTTTTTAAAATGGCACGTCATAGTCGGCTATGCCTAGCCTATGAGTTTGTGTGAACGGATCATACTTTTTAAAACAATTGCTTCAAATGTCAAATTAATTACTAAATTTCTCAATTGTATTGATTCTGTTTGTATGGTTCTTGATTTGTTCTAATTCTTTTATTGTATTAATTTTAATCTACCAGTATTTTTAATATTTGTTGTACAACTTCCAGGTTTTTAGACTCTGACACCAAGAAAAAGTCATTTAATAAATCAGCAGACAAGTTTTCAGGTTGTTAACTTTAAAGCATTTGAAAATATAATAACTATAATAGCTGCACACAATTTGAGTTTTCAAATTTTACCCAGATCCGTAAATATATTATTTTAAGACATGAAGCTAGCTATGTATCAAATCTAATGAAAATTCATGTTGCCAATAACATGCGTTATTGGTTTTATAAACATGTGTAATTTAATATTAACTAAAAAAATTTAGTACAACTACAAACGTTAAATCACTTTAATTGTGTTGTTGAGAATGGTTCATCTTGGATTTTATAATTCTAATATAAGCAGGCGCAAATAGCTTGCGACGAGCAAAAAACATGCTAAAAAATTTATTTATTATGGACAACCGGCTCAAACCACTAAGCGCTTTTCCATTTCTTTTTAGACATTCTACAAAGATTACGCTAGTTGGCATTTTTGAAAAATGGTTTCGCTCAAAGTATTAAGAAAGAAGCTCTAACGCAGTAGGCAACTTACTGCAAGTAAAACTGCTTTAATTGACCGGTAAGAAAAGCTAATTTCATTTTCGTCAAAAGTTGTGTTTTAAAGATATATATTATTTTCCACTTTATTCGTGCGCTTTAGAAGATTATTGTGAATTGTTGCTGAAACGCAACATAATTCTACCGGATTGTGACTTTTTATTTGTGCTTGTTCTATACCTCAAATAGACATTTTGGTGCAAATTTTATAAATTTTTTTGAAAACGTTGAATTTTTTTTATCTTAAAATGCTTGTTTTTTTTCTAAGTATATCAAATTCTAAATTGCCTATTAATTTTTCAATTAAGTTTACATCTAAAACATATGATTTGTTAATAATTTCTTGTTCATAAGTGAATTTTTTTGAAGAAAAACATCTAATTAAATTTGACGCAAAAATTGTTATTCTTCAGAATTATTAAAAATTGCAAAAGATGTTGTCTACGTACTTTATCCACATTCTAGGAAAATATCTGTTAACGCATAAGTACGTATGTTTTCTTTGCCCAATTTCTTATTTTAAAAATTATAATCAAATAATATTTAAAATAATTTAATTATAGTTAATTGATGTATAGGTTGAGCAACATCTAAATTTTTTATTTTTTAATTTTCTTGAAGTATTTTTTTAACAATATTTGCAGTAAATAAATTGAATGCAGTGATAAACTAAGTTTTATATCAAATTTGCAGTGACAAATTTAGGCTTATATTTACCCAAGGTAAATATCAGCCTATAATATGGTTAAACAAGCGACATCTAGTAGAAGCTGCCTTACATCAAAAATTTTAAAAACAAAATTTTTCATAGTTCTAATTCTAATGCATTCTAAATGACATATATCAATTTTGATAGATACAAACTGAGATAAAACGTATATTGCAAATTGGTCGCTCAGCAATTAAAAATAATTTAAAAATTAAGGAAAAGAAAAGTTTTTAATGCCAATATAAAACTTTAAATATCCTTACATTAAAAAAATAGTTAAACGTTACGGCTTTGACGTCAATCTAAACATTTAAACTAATGATAATTTAAAAATAGCGCAATTTAAACTAAAAGTTGACTTGTTCGAGCATTTTATGAAGAAATAATTATTAGTTTTAACTTACTGAATTTATTCTATAAGAAAATTCTACACTGTACCAGAAAGTTATATTACTTCCTCATAAAATTCTTTTTCATTACAAAGCATGTACTGGAGAAATAGTATGGAGGTTTAAAATAAATTGGTTTGTTCTGTCACATAAGAAGGTTCAATCCAATTTCTTTCCTTGTACAAACTATAATAATTTATCTCGACAATTTATTAAATTTAGTTAAATTTTAAATTAAAAAAGCTAACAAAATGCTAACTTTGACTATAACCAACTTACTCAAGCCTCACACCAAAAAAAAAAAAACGAAAACATAGCGTTTTTTTGGAGAGTGTAATAGCAAGCGAAATCGCAAAGCAGAATTTTTAAAAATATAAATAGTAAAATAAAATAAAACTTTTAAAAGCCTTAAATATCAATAAATTTGCATTTTAAAAATTAAGGATTGAGAGGAACAGGAATATTACAATGCATTTTTTTTTATATAGATAAAACAAATGGTTGTGCTTCCTTCATGTACAAACATTCATGGCCAGACAAAAACCATCTTTTTTTTTAGAAAGAGATGTTCGCCTGGGTGAAATTCGAATTTACATCTCAGTCATCTTTAGCCAAATTATTTTTAATTATGCCACTTGTTATATTGATCAGCTTAAGCGTAAGTTTGGCAAAAAAAAGAAATTTTGTTGTTAGTAGATAGTAGATCATGAATGTTATGTTTCCTGTTACAAGAAACTCAGTTTCAACATTTTACTTATTTCTTAGGTAAATAAAATCTTGCTTTTGAACTACATTTTTTGTTTTATTCATAAAAAACTATCAAACTTTTGAATTAATTTCTATATAAAAAACGCTGTTGCTTTACTTTGCGTTAACCAACAACAAAATTAACAAAATAAGAAATATAAAGCCTACATTACAATGTAATTGCTGTGATTAAATCTTCAAGAAAATTAATTTGTTAAAGTGTTTTATAGGAAATTAATCTATATTATAAACTGCTTTTTTCATCATTATGAAATTGCTTTTTCCTCAATTTTTAGATTCACAAAAATGAAAACGATTGAACTGGTGAAACGCTGCACACAAACATTAGATATGTGACTATCGGAGCTGAAACATCCTTGATGAAAAATTGCAAGACGAAAACGAGAGAAAGCTGGGTCAATACACACATTCTGCAAACATTTCATACATACTAGGTATAACAGGGTGTTTTTTTTTCTTGATTTGATGTTAAACAAATTACTATAATGTGTTTCTCATTAATTTATAAATATTTTTGAAATGTTTTACAATTTAATTGAATAGAATCTCACAGAAGTAAACAATTTATTAAAATAATTGCATTTGGCTCATCCACCACTTTCTCAACCATCAACTTCACAACAAAAATAACTTCAATAATTTTAATTAGTTTTGATAATATTGTTTAATCCAAAATAATTAAAAAAGTGAGACTTTCTTGTTAGACACTTTTTTTATGAATCCAATTTATTTACATAACCGCCATTTTGACGTTTCAAATAGGCCAACAATTTTTTATAGGAAGAAATGTCTACGTTTTCATTTACTTGTAGAGCGCTTTTCAGCATCAAATACTCTGACCTCAGCGTTGAGAATTTAAGAGTTTTCACCTGCAAGAATATTTAAAATTAGTGCTTGTAATAAATTTCATGAGTGAAACGAATCTTTTTACAAAAGTATTAAAATATATTCATTTGCTCCTTCCACATTCTTTTCATTTGTCGATTGACAAAACTATTGGTAAATTTTCTCGCTCTTGACTTTGTAGGTAGTAAATCTGACTCCGCTTCTGATACCAGTTGCAGAATTTCTTCATTATTTTCGCTTGATTGATTCATTTGACATGAAAGCTTTTTCGCAAATTATTTGTTTACTTGTTGTTATAATGTTTTAGAACTACGTAAACAAATAAGATTCATATTAAAAAATTATAAACAAAAATTATATTTCCTATCAAGTACACGGAAAAAGCACGTAAAAAAAGTGCGTTTTCTAGCTCGGAGAAAACTTAATTCACTCGTTACGCTCGTAAATCAACCTGTTTTTATTCGCTAGAAAACCGTCACTTTTTTCTACTTGTCAAACAATCTACTATTTCTCTACTAGTAAAGAATCGAAAAATTTCAAACTCTAATTAAGAATATTTTTATTAATATTTCTTATGAGACTTCTATAATCGGTCAAGAGCAATCATAAAACTTTTTTAGCTCAAAGTCAATAATAAAGCTGTGACATTTTTGACTTTTTGGGTAAAATACAATTACTATTGGTACTTTGCTTTATTGAAAATAGGTTCAAAACACTAAACAAAAAATAAAAAGTGTGATTTGAAAATAATAACAATTATTATAAATAATAGTTATTGCAGAGTTTGCTATTGTAAATAAAAAATGTATCTATCTTTTCTTAAAATGTTACTTTTATATTAACTTCATTTTTTGTAAACAAAGGAAATTATTCACTTTTTAACTTTTTATATAAAATATATTTATTTATTATAACTTTTAAAGAGTCTTTAACTTTATAATTAATAATTCAAATTCATATCTAAAAGAAAATGCGCCGACAAGGCGCTAAATTACTTGTACAATTAAATGACGTCAATAGAACCATATGGAATTTTAAGTTAGGGAGGGAAAAATGGGTCTTTAGCATTTCTGGAAAGGTTAAGGGTTGAGTAGGAATAAACTGAGATGGCGAGAAATGGCTGAGAGAAATTATAGCAATTAGTTAAGGTCTCCGGACCGTCGGTCGGCATTTTTATAAATGTTTATACAATGAATTGTTTATTAACAAAGAAAGATAGTCACCAATGTGTTGTGGTTGTTGACAATGTGTTGTTTTGTGCAATAATTACAAAAACAGTTTGAGTTCTTAATTCTAAAGAATAAGAAGTATTATTGATCAGTTGTAATATACTCGGTGGCAAATGAATATGTTAATGTGAAATATCTCCGGCAGAAACTATAGTTCAATACCTAGAGTCCAGTTTATGTTAATGTGAAATATCTGCGGCAGAAACTATAGTTTAATACCTAGAGTCCAGCCTATGTAGCATTGCATTTCAGACTAAGGTTGTACTTCCTTGACATCTGTAGGCATTTACAGATTGCTATCCTGGCTCTCTACTGAAAAATATCAAAGAAGTAGTGAAGTAGGCCGTAAACCGCTACTGTTATGTTCCTGTCAGTCAATAAAAAAGATTGTAAATTTTCCTTTTATTGTCATGACAGAGTATTGTGTAATGTTCTTAAGATCTTCATTTATTAATCTTTATTTTATACCTTTGCATAATTAGAATGAAGCCCAGCAACACCGTTCACGTTACTCACAAACTAGGTACCAAAACAGTGAAGACATTATTGATAACACGAAGTTAAAGAAAAGGGGTAAAAAGTATGGTAAATAAAGGTCAGTCAAGTTCCTAGAATGGTCGTCAAAGTCCAATAAACCTGATAATGTCTTCTACTAAAAGCTTGAAAGAAAGAGGATTCCGCGGGGAGGAGAAAGCTCCTTAAGTGAATATTTAATGCTAATAATCGTAGGACATGAACATTCTGACACATTCATTATAAAGAAAAAGTTAACTGTTATTTAACTAATATTAATTGTTAAAATTTAGGAAAACGTTAAGATTAAAATAAGTAAGTTTTACAATTTATTTAAATTAATATATCATATTTTCCTTTATCGCAGATACAGACATAATTCAAAACACCAATCAAAAGAGAAATTGTAAAAACAAAATATTAATAATAATTATTAAGAGACATGTCTTTATCTAGACTTTATAACCGTAATTTAAACAATGACTTGTTCTTTATAACTAATCAATATTTTACTATAATTTTTGTGTGAGCTTAACTATTTCTTTAATTTATTCTCGAGCTAACCTTTTTTAGTATTAGTAAAAAAACAGTATATAGACTTTGCTAGAGAAGACGAGTATCAACCTTCTCGCTATTATTTTGTAACACTTTAATTGTGTTGCTAAGAATGATTCACTTTGTATATAACAATAATTATACTATAAGCACGCGCAGAAGCAGGCATCTGGCAACAACGCAGAGTAAATTATCGTCGATTTAGAAAAGTGTTTGCTTGCTGCAATAAGAAAAAAGTCAAAAAAATCCTACCGTTGTAGTCGACTTTATTTCAAGACAAACTGCTTCAATTGACTGGTAAGAAGGAAGAATGTTAATTCCATTTTAGAAATACTGTTAACAGTAAATCAATTTTTTTTAGAAGTTTATGGTCCAATTTTATCTTATAGTTGCGTCAACGCAAATCAACACAATCACGCAAAAATTGCGACTTGACTTGCGTGCAATTTTTAGCACAAAAAGCGATTTAAAAATGCCGGCATTAACGCCAAATGACGGGTTTTAACGCAGCTTGTAGAATGGTATTTGCCGCTGCGAAAGACGGTTTTAGTAACCGCAACAGTAATAGTAAATGAAGAACAAGAGCTCTTAAGAATCCCGTTTTCCGCGAATGAGATTCTCGAAAGAGTTCTTTATCAACGTACAAAACTGTAGAACCAGCTTTTACTGTATATTTTCTTGCTATTTGATCAACTACATACTTTGTATCATTATAAAATAAAACAGTTTCTGTTTTTTTTCTCCATTGTTCAAAGCAATTGAGTCTGAATGAACAGAACTGAGAATAATCACACATTTGCTATGTTTTGCTTGGTAGACTGTGAGTGTACACTTACAGTTTCATAGAGTTCACAACTACATATTCACCAAAAGATTTATCACTGGCCTAGTTTCATCTTTTTTTAAATACGGAAAATCATTCAATAGATATTTACCATTAGTATCCACAGCAAGCCAAAATTTAGTTCCAAAGTTGTCATGTTTATTTCTCATCTACTGTGTGAATCTGCACCTAGTTTTTGTTGAAAATAGTTAGTCGTCTATGGTGGGTCATATTTCTTCAGGTGTGTAATTCTTCAGATATTATTTACTTAAAAAATGACACTCACCTTACATTAGAACATAAACAACTGTGCAATTCCAGCTTACTGGCGCCATACGCTCCACGTGCATACAAAATAGCAACAAATGTCTCTAGTTCTTGAGAGAATAAGTACCAAACTTCTACTCCTTGTCTTCTAGCTTCAAGTTTGGTACAGTTTATTATATGTTTTACTATAGAGCCACCTATAAACAGTCTCCACAAAGTACAGATTTTGTCAACGTTTGTTTGTTGTTAGGCATAATTTGTAGGTCCTGGATTATCACGCAATATATTACAATAAGCTATTCTTCCCGAATAAGGCGTGTTAGCAGGAATTATTTCCCACTAAACATCACTACGTGAGGCTAGAGTAGTATCAATTTTCTATAAAAATTCTTTTTTTTTACCATTGGTGAGCTTCCTTTTATTATTCTTTTCTTTTTTTTTGGATAGTACCACGCTGGCATGTGTGTCATTAGATTGTTGTCTTCGAAATCATTAGCATCGTTGTTATGGTCGTCGTATTCGTTTGCTTTTGGAATGTGTTCACTATCAGAAACTTTGCTGATCTGGAAATCCGAATATAAAAATACCACTGAATTTGTGACATTTTCAGAATTTACTACCGGTAGATTTTCTATTTCTTCCAAGTATGCTAGAGCTTGTTCTAGTGTAAGACTGTTGCTTGACAATGAATGCTGCTGTGCTTTTGTCGGTTGAACATAGCTTTTCTCACTTGACACGATAGAACTTGTACAAAACTTAATGTGCATGCGTGGCTCAAAACAACTATCCTACAACAACTTGTTAGACAAGTATTAACAAGTTATTGATGAGTTGTAATCACAAACATGTTGGAGCTTGAATGATTTGGGAATTTGAAAAGTTGAACCGACATACAAGAATCTTGAATTGATATACATATAAAAATTTTTGTTGAAATTAAAAATGATTAAATGGAAATACATGCTCAGTCAAAATGACCGATTCGGTCGTAATACGCATGAAGATGAAGTATGAAAAAAAAAATAAAAATGTTATTTTGTAAATATTACTTAGAGAATGTAAAATGTTTATCATTTGATAAAAAGTCTAAAGATCCAAAAAAAGATAAGTGAAAACGTTTTTTTATAAATAAGGTTTTGAACTTAAAATCGATCTGAATGACCGGCTCAGTCGTTCTAGTGTCCTCGTTGCACTAATCGTATTTTTACCACATTTATGTGACAAACATATTTAGAATGTATTATTATAGTATAACCACATAAATTCTAAAAAGTCTAATTAGTGTCTGAATTTTCGTTTCTACACTTTATCAAATTGGCAATTTGCTAACTAACCCGACCAGCTATGCTCTGCCATGATATTCTATTCAAGAGAAACAGACTCAAAGCTTTTGGATGCGGCTATGCGGTTTTAATACCGGCGTTTCTGTGGAGTCCAACAAAAATACATTACAGCTCTAACTACCTTTATGTGGTTTTACTTTTTAAATTAAATTGGTATTACATTTATTGCTTGCCGCTTTACTGCGTCTGTATTTTACTTCAATTTAAAAGATTAGTTAATGAGTTGACAAATTTTTGATTCATGTTGAACCAATCAGAATAAGTTTCGCCTCTAACGTGGTCCACACGTCGAGTTACCGTGCTTGCTCTCACTTTTATTACCCTGTCCTGACGACTGATGCCAAACGCAATTATTGAAAACAAATTAAAATTATGTTTGAGTTTTTAATTTGTCATTTTATTAAAATTGTTAAAATCAATTAATTTCTTACTTTTCTAATAAATAAATAAAATAAATTGTTATTCCTCAGACAAATATAAAAAAAGTCTATTCTTTGGTTAATTGCATCCAATCGTTTGTGTTCATAAAATATTTTCTCAAGATATCTTAATTTAAATAGAAAGTTCTTGAAAGAAATTGAGTTTGAGAAAAACTTTTTAACTGAAAAACTTTTTTCACATGCTTATTATAAGGAATACATAAATCAATGCTCCATTAGAAAGCAGACCGCAAAAACTTTTATTTAAAATTCTGTTTTTTTTTTTAAATCCAATGACAAAAACAGATAATCAAAATTCCACCACATTAATGAGCTATAATTGCAGACGATAATTATTTCACAATCAAGAACTAGCCGATTAAGTTGCAACAGTTAGCTGAACCAACATATCATCATTCACAGCTTCCCCAATGTACACATATTTTCCTAAAAAACGTACACTTTGTTTAATTTAATTTTCGAAATGTTTATTTATGAGCTTCCAGGTTTCAGTGTGAAAAGATAAATATGAGAAACCATGTAGAATGTTTTTTGAATTGTGGGGATAATAACGGTTGAGGATGAAAGGGAATGTTTGCAAAACTCTAACTTTGGTTATTGGAAATTGGAATTTAAAAAATTATGTTTACACAGCGGTTGTTGCTGGCTATAAATATATTTTATTCAAAAAGCACTTTGTTCTAGTTAACATAAAACCAGTAAAACACATTTTATATCTCAGTGTTTTACAGTTTAAATAATATTGATTAACTTATCTAATACTAAAATAATTATTCATATTCACACAGTTTTACCACTTGTCAAAAAGTTGGTTTAATAGATCTCGAGAGCTCTTTCAACCACCAAGTAGTCAGTATCAGAAAATGAATAAAACTGAATTATTATTTGCTTAAA
This sequence comes from Lagria hirta, assembly GCA_947359425.1. NCBI lineage: Eukaryota > Metazoa > Arthropoda > Insecta > Coleoptera > Tenebrionidae > Lagria > Lagria hirta. The sequence continues at coordinate 2,922,552 of OX375802.1, read as the reverse complement.
ATTACCTTGTTCTTAAAATTTTTCAAAGTATTTTCAACAACCTTACTAAGGAGCTGAAAAGATAACCGTTGTTTTTGTTAAGAGCATTTGTCTTATTTTTATGAACTTCAATGAGTTGATCGGCGTTCAAATGTTTATAGTTATTTATTTGCTGGACTAATTTTAAACTATTAATACTAATTTGATAATTGCTATTAAAGACGTGCTCTGTTATACTCAATTAGTCTAATCTGTCATATTTTAAGTAAGCTGAGTGCTCTTTATATTTAGTTTGAACTAATCTACACTTTGTCCTATATAATCTTGTCAGAGTTATTACACTCTATGCGATAAATTTCAGACTTTTCTAGAAATGATGTTTTGTCTTTTGGACCTCCTGTGAGAGTTTTTGATTTTCTAATAATTTATAGTTATTTTTTAAAGTAAAAATAAGCCAATAAGGCGCTAAATCGCTTGTATAATTAAATGATCTCGATGAGAACCATATGGCATCTTGAGTAAAGAGGGAGAACATGGGCTTAGCATCCCTGGAAGGGTGAAGTCTAGTATCAGTCAGCTGAGCGGGCGAGAGGAAGAATGTTGATTAAAAAGGCAGAGAGCGGTCGGACAGTATTCTATATAGCTAGCAGTATTATGAATATTTACAATTAACAATTGTTAATTGTTTATTGAAAGAGAAAGATAGTTAACGTGTTGATCTTGTTGATCATATGTGTTTTGTGGTATAATGTGAATTCAGTGCTGTCTCCCTGAATTCGGTGGAATAATGTGAATTCAGTGCTGTCTCCATGAATTCGGAGGAATAATGTGAATTCAGTGCTGTCTCCCTGAATTCGGTGAAATATTGTGAATTCAGTGCTGTCCCCCTGAATTCGGTGGAATAATGTGAATTCAGTGCTGTCTCCCTGAATTCGGAGGAATAATGTGAATTCAGTGCTGTCTCCCTGAATTCGGTGAAATATTGTGAAATCAGTGCTGTGCATTCGGAGGAATAATGAGGTACCGAAACAATGAAGACATCATTGAGAACACGATGCAAAAGAAAAGGGGTGAAGATTGAGTCAATCGAGTCCATGGAGTGGTTGTCAAAGTCCAATGAGCCTGGTGATGGGATAATGAGGTACCGAAACAATGAAGACATCATTGAGAACACGATGCTAAGGAAAAGGGGTGAAGATTGAGTCAATCGAGCCCATGGAGTGGTTGTCAAAGTCCAATGAGCCTGGTGATGTCTTCCACTATCAGTTCGAGAGGAAGAGAATCCTGCGAGGGGGAGAAAAGCCCCCGGTGAGTTACTTTACACGTATTATTGACAGGTACGTTATGTGTAAATATGTTTCATGTGTCGCCCAATCGATCCGTCTGACTGCTCAAGCGTTTCCCTAACAATGAATATAGAGGGGTGAGTTGAAGTAGATTGTTGATGATAATGTAGCTGGTTGTTGCTATTCTGTACACTGTTTTTGACTTAATAATTAAGGCTAACAATCGTAGAACATAGACATCCTGACTAATTTATTATGGAGAAAGAATTAACTGTTATTTAATTCAAGTTAATTGTTAAAATTTGGCAAAACGTAAGATTAGAATAAAAGAGTCTTACACTCCTAACAAATCTTTTAATTTCGATCCTAACTAATGAACCGCTCTAAATCCTAAATGTTTAGGTCTCAACATAAACACAATGTCTAGTCCGTTAGTTATCTTTGGTTCAAACGGTAGTGAAATAAATTTTAATTCTTGTTTATTTGTTTGAAAAGTTGGTCATTTTTTTATATTTTTTGGTTTAGATCTTTTTTCCGGAAATCGTCTTGGAAACAACATTTTCCTGCTTATTTACGCGCAGGAAAATTGAGTTTTCCGGACTAGTACTGTAAAAACTTTACAAGACGCAAAATAAAAAAGATACTCTAGTAACTATAGTTGCCAAAAAAATTGACAAACTTAATTTTTGTGGAATTTGGAAAAAAAATTCTAAAATTTGTAAATTTTGCTTTTTTACGATTTCCGGAAAAATTTAATACAAAACACGTCAGTAAAATCTCTTACTTGACTCGGAGCTTTAAAATACTCGGCACAAAGTGCCTCGTATTTTAATTAAGCTCCTCTTCAGTAATGTGAAATTTTCCTGACTTTTATGTAAATAACTATTAATTCATTAAAGTTTAGAAGTTTTTTTGACCAAAACGAAAAGTGAATAATATATTTACTTAAAAACTTAAACTTGCTATTTTATGTTGGAAACAATGTTTTAAGTCATTAGGTATGCATCTTAAAGGGCCGTTTTTTTCTAGATTTTTTAAATTCTAAATCTCTTGTTACTACTTTAATTACGTTTGCAGTCAAAAAAAATAATTTGTTATCAATTTTCTCTTTATAAGTGAATTTAATTGAAAAAAAAACCATTATTTAAATTTGACACAAAGTTTGTTAACCTCTCAGAATTATTAAAAACTGCAAAAACGTCGTCTACGTACCTTATCCACATTCTAAAAAAATATTGAAGACTGTCTTTTGCATTATTTCCAAAATGAAGCTTAAAAAACTGTCAGAAATAGCATTATACATTAACCCATGCTGCCTCCTAAATTTTGTTGTATTTAAGCAAGTTTTTTAAATAAATTATTGCGGTTTCTATTGGACCGCTAGAATATAATAAAATGACATCAACCGACTTTATTTTTTTGTTATTGCTTAATTTTACTGTTTTTAATTCATTGATAAACTCATGTGAGTTTTTTATTAAAAAATGTTTTGACGGCATATTTGAAATTTTGAGTTTTTGATATTAGTGAATGAGTTCAAAAATTTCCATTTTTATGAAAAGTTGATACCTATGTTATTTACATACACAAAAACAGTCTGAGAATAATCGCAAAACACATTTATTAGTTTTTTATTAGTTAACAAGTCAGACTAATTTAACACACTTTTTTTTGGTTTGTTAACAGTTTTCGGTCAGGCAGACAACCCTTCTCTCAGCAAAAATTCTACAAACTTCCTCCAGCAACAAGATCAGTTGCTAAAGAAATTATCGATACATTCAGTGGTAGTTTGAGATACAAATTGTAAACGATAAACTAATGTTAATAACGTTAATTTAAAATTTGAAAAGCTTTTATTTTTGATACTATAAAGTTAAAATAATACTGCTATTTCCTAGTTGTAAGAAGTTTTGACTATAACAGCAGTCCCCACTTGACGTAAAATTTTTTTTTTAATATTTTTTATACGTTTTGCGTATAAAAAATACGCATTTGCGTTATAATAATGCGCGTTTGCAATATATATTTTTTATACGTTAATATTTGATATTTTTATATTTTGATGATTGTTGAAAATTTATCAATAGAAACGTACTAGATAAAAAAAACATTTGAAGTTATTTATTGTGCTTATGTTTTATCTTGCCATTATTTATTTCTAGGAATTCGTATGTAGTTATCAATTTTTATTGTTGTTACTTAATCTCGACCACTTCAACTGCGATAAAATGTGTAAATCCCCGAATTAAACGTCTTTAAATAGATTTATTATATAATTAAATTAAATAAAATTATATCATTAATTATTATATAATTTTTGAGCGATATATATAATATTTGTATGCTTTTCATATAACAAAATGAGCCAATAGTTTTCAGGTTAGGAAAGGTTGCATATAGTTTACATGTATGTATTTGATTGAAACATTCAACCAATCAAAACTCAAATCCCGCAAAATTGTACTTGTTAGAATTGAAAATGAAAACAATAATTACATTAAGTCTTGTTTTTCTTTTCAATAAATTACAATTATTTACAAGTTAGTAGAAAAATGTTTCCTAGGGAAAACGTATGTAAACACAATGACATTTTGTTTACAATAAAAAAAGTTGGATTTGAATAAATATATATGTTACAAACTGTTTATAAAAGTGTTAAAAACGTATAAAAAGTTATATTAAAACATCTGCTTTTGAGAATGCGTTTCGTTGACGAACCAACTGTTGACTAGAATGCTGCTTTTGGTTGTCAATTTTTTTTTAATAATCATTTTTAAATGGCACGTTTGTTCATGTAAACAACTGAAATTTGTATCCTTATTGAGAAAACTATTATAAGTCTTGAAAAGTTATGTTTGTGTAGAAAGATCAAATCATAAAGCAAATATGAATGTCAATCGTATTCTATAACAAGATATACTTTTATCTAAATGAGAAGTTGCAAAGAGAAAAAGATACCAAATTACTTTACCGGCCATTTGCAACCTGTTTAAGGGTGTATGGGCGTACCTTGTCAGTAAAGTTGTGGCATTTCATTCCAAATAACAAATAAAAAAATAAAATTCTATTTTTTTCAAACATTTTTGAAATTATTAGCTTGTGATCAATTATTGTGTGACTATCTCAACTGTTTCAATATTTTGAAAAAATATATTTTTTTTATCGTTTAGGCTATCTATGGATCAAATTTTCCAATTGTCATAAATTATTGCTACCGTACATACAAGTTTATTAAATTAATATTTTAAGTTTGTGCGCGGCAAACAAAATTTAATGGTAAATTTTAACAATAGTTTAATATTTTACCGTTACTGCTGCAAATTGTTGTTGGAGAATCAATAACTGACTAAAATTCAAATAAAAAGTAATGATTAATCTATATTGAAGTAAACACTTGTGGAAAATTGTAAAAAAATGAAGCCAAAATGAAATAAACTTGAAATATTTTTTTATATAAACACTATTCAAATAGTGTGTCATAAAAAAATAGAAAAAAAAAATTTTACTGTTTAATATGGTTTACAATTAAAGTAGATCAATATGGTAATATAGTGTTACCATGTACATGGTAACACTACAGAACTACTTATACCTTAACTATACCTATATTTCTGTATCTGTATCTTGTCGTTTGTCAAGAAAGAACTGTGGAATAAAATACCATTTATGAAATTTGTTACATAATCTACAACAATGTTTTATTTTGTTTTGTTTAACATAATATTATGAAATATTTGTTATCTATAGATAATATAATTTTAATATCAGATGAATTGCAACAAAACCTGTAAATCCCCTAATAAACGGTTTGATATTTTTCTATAAAAGCGCCTATTGCCATTTACGATAGCATTATTTTTGTCTTGGTGAGCAAAGTAAAAAGTTTTAAAATGGATAAAAAAGCAGAAGATAACAGATCCAATCAAAAAAATCCCAACAATCCTGCTTACAAAGCTGGAGGTAAGTCGGTGTTATTTGTATTGACTTTTGTATTGCTTAACAAATTTTCTGTACTTTAAAGTTGTAACGCACGGATATAATGACCAAAAAGAGTTTCGTGACAACAGAGCCAACCAGTTGAATCCCAACAATGAAGAGTACGACAAATCAAGGAAATAATAAATAATTATATAATGTCAAATAGCCAACAATAAAGTATATTAAAATATCAAACACAAATGTTTATAACTAATTCTTATCCCTATTTAATTGTATTAAATTATTGAAATCTCTTAGGAGAAAAAGATTCATAATCTTTCAATTGATAAAATAGTTAAATTATGGTTAAATTGATGTAAAAAATAATTATATAATTGTCAACCTCAGTTGTGCGCAATGGAATTATTTTCAAGTTAAAATGTGCGTTCTTTTTGTGGAAAATATTTTTTTTAGATTGTGATTTGCGAATCGAAAACAAAATAAACAGTTTAATTTTCTACTATCAATAATAATAAAAAATAATCTAGAAAATTTATATTTATGCTTTTCTATGATTTTATCACAAAATCGCTATTGTGAAATGTGCAATATGGTATTTATAGTATATTGTAAACCTATTTTTACAGGCCGAGAGAAGATATGGACATTATCTTAAAATTGTTTCAAAGTTATTACCGACAATTCAAAATATCAAACCTTGACAGATGTTAAAAATTTAAAATTTGTTTTTTTAAATAAGATTGACGTTCATAAACAGTTAATGTGATTTGAAATTTTAACACCGCCTTTGAATAATGGACGTTTAGAGTGTCTTTGGTGCGTGACGACTGTTCAACCGTCTATACTCTATTCACTTTCAACAAAGAATGCATGAAAACAAATGCACGCAGGTTCCACGTGATCACATCTATGGAATAGAAGATGGTTGACGATTTTTCGGACAGGGCAGGCCGCAGCAAAAATCGTATATTTTATTTTAAACCTCTTTTGAATGGTTTTAAAACCATTCAACATTCACATGACCAAAATACTCTATCTTGAATCTGAACAGACTATATATACATTTCATTGCTCTTGTAACAGCGACGCCTAGCGGATAAAATCAAATTGTTATTTGTCGGCTAGCCGAGAAATGATGCACTTTCTGGGCTGTCGAGAAACAAGAAAATTTTATTGTGAGTTGATAGGAGGATAATAATTTTTTAATGAAATTTTCTACAGCATAAAGAAAAAGGCGGTTTTGAAGTCGGCCGCACTTTTCTTAATCCATAATATATTTTACCTCAGAAATGAACTGATTTTTATGATTTCTTTTTTATTTAAAAACTGGTGATTCTTATAAAATTTCCAAAATAAGTTTAGTTTGTGAGCAGAAGTTAGATTAATTCAATAACCAAGAAAAAAAAGATCAATCCCACACTAAAAACTTGTTCTGCACGATAATATATAAAAAAATGACATCAAACGACTTTATTTTTTTGTTATTGCTTAGTTTTACTGTTTTTAATTCATTGATAAACTCATGTGAGTTTTTTATTAAAAAATGTTCTGACGGCATATTTGAAATTTTGAGTTTTTGATATTAGTGAATGAATTCAAAAATTTCTATTTTTATGAAAAGTTGATACCTATGTTATTTACATACACAAAAACAGTCTGAGAATAATCGCAAAACACATTTATTAGCTTTTTATTAGTTAACAAGTCAGACTAATTTAACACACTTTTTTTTGTTTTGTTAACAGTTTTCGGTCAGGCAGACAACTCTTCTCTCAGCAAAAATTCTACAAACTTCCTCCAGCAACAAGATCAGTTGCTAAAGAAATTATCGATACATTTTCAGTGGTAGTTTGAGATACAAATTGTAAAAGATAAACTAATGTTAATAACGTTAATTTAAAATTCGAAAAGCTTTTATTTTTGATACTATAAAGTGAAAATAATACTGCTATTTCCTAGTTGTAAGAAGTTTTGACTATAACAGCAGTCCTTACTTGACTTAAATTTTTTTTTAATATTTTTTATACGTTATGCGTATAAAAAATACGCATTTGCGTTATAATAATGCGCGTTTGCAATATATATTTTTTATAAGTTAATATTTGATATTTTTATATTTTGATGATTGTTGAAAATTTATCAATAGAAACGTACTAGATAAAAAAACATTTGAAATTATTTATTGTGCTTATGTTTTATCTTGCCATTATTTATTTCTAGGAATTCGTATGTAGTTATCAATTTTTATTGTTGTTACTTAATCTCGACTACTTCAACTGCGATAAAATGTGTAAATCCCCGAATTAAACGTCTTTAAATAGATTTATTATATAATCAAATTAAATAAAATTATATAATTAATTATTATATAATTTTTGAGCGATATATATAATATTTGTATGCTTTTCATATAACAAAATGAGCCAATAATTTTCAGGTTAGGAAAGGTTGCATATAGTTTACATGTATGTATTTGATTGAAACATTTAACCAATCAAAACTCAAATCCCGCAAAATTGTACTTGTTAGAATTGAAAATAAAAACAATAATTACATTAAGTCTTGTTTTTCTTTTCAATAAATTACAATTATTTACAAGTTAGTAGAAAAATGTTTCCTAGGGAAAACGTATGTAAACACAATGACATTTTGTTTACAATAAAAAAAGTTGGATTTGAATAAATATATATGTTACAAACTATTCACTTTCAAGAAAGAATGCATGAAAACATATGCACGCAGGTTCCACGTGATCACATCTATGGAATAGAAGATGGTTGACGATTTTTCGGACAGGGCAGGCCGCAGCAAAAATCGTATATTTTATTTTAAACCTCTTTTGAATGGTTTTAAAACCATTCAACATCCACATGACCAAAATACTCTTTCTTGAATCTGAACAGACTATATATACATTTCATTGCTCTTGTAACAACGACGCCTAGCGGAAAAAATCAAATTGTTATTTGTCGGCTAGCCGAGAAATGATGCACTTTCTGAGCTGTCGAGAAACAAGAAAGTTTTATTGTGAGTTGATAGGAGGATAATAATTTTTTAATGAAATTTTCTACAGCATAAAGAAAAAGGCGGTTTTGAAGTCGGCCGCACTTTTCTTAATCCATAATATATTTTACCTCAGAAATGAACTGATTTTTATGATTTCTTTTTTATTTAAAAACTGGTGATTCTTATAAAATTTCCAAAATAAGTTTAGTTTGTGAGCAGAAGTTAGATTAATTCAATAACCAAGAAAAAAAAGATCAATCCCACACTAAAAACTTGTTCTGCACGATAATATATAAAAAAATTACACAAAGTTTGAACATACAAATTATTCTACTTGAAAATTTTTGTTTTTTATTTAAATTTTATCTATAAATTCTGGAGATATCTCTAATATCTCTCAAAAAAATTTACAATATAATTTTTTTATAAATATTTTTTTAATTGAATTATTTCCTTGCTTTTTCTTTAACCAAGTTTTCTAAAAACATTTTTTTCAACAGTTTACTGTTTTTTATATCAATATATTCTTTCCGAGCTGATAGCAACTGATTTTTGAAGTCATAGAACAGCTAAGTTTTTTTAAATCGGTTAGCAACAAAAAGTTAGTGACGCTGTAGAAAATTTCATGAAAAATTATTTAAATATCATAGTGCACATTTCACAATTGCGATTTTGTGACAAAATCATAAAAAAAACCTAATTATAAATTTTCTAGTTTATTTTTTTGTAAATATTGGTAGTAGAAAAATTAAACTGTTCATTTTGTATTCGATTGGCAAATCACAACGTAAAAAAATTATTTTACACAAAATGAACGCACGTTTCATCTTGAAAATAATTCCATTGCAGCACATCAATAGATTGACAATTAAATAATTATTTTTTACATCAAGAGATTGACAATTATATAATTATTTTTTACATCAATTTAACCATAATTTAACTATTTTATCAATTAAAAGCTTATGAATCTTTTTCCTCCAAGAGATTTCAATAATACAATTAAATAGGGATAAGAATTAGTTATAAACATTTGTGTTTGATATTTTAATATACTTTATTGTTGGCTATTTGACATTATATAATTATTTATTATTTCCTTGATTTGTCGTACTCTTCATTGTTGGGATTCAACTGGTTGGCTCTGTTGTCACGAAACTCTTTTTGGTCATTATATCCGTGCGTTACAACTTTAAAATACAGAAAATTTGTTAATAAAAAATAAAGTCAATACAAATAACACCGACTTACCTCCAGCTTTGTAAGCAGGATTGTTGGGATTTTTTTGATTGGATCTGTTATCTTCTGCTTTTTTATCCATTTTAAAACTTTTACTTTGCTCACTAAGACAAAAATAATGCTATCGTAAATGGCAATAGGTGCTTTTATAGAAAAATATCAAACCGTTTATTAGGGGATTTACAGGTTTTGTTGCAATTCATCTGATATTAAAATTATATTATCTATAGATAACAAATATTTCATAATATGTTAAACAAAACAAAATAAAACATTATTGTAGATTATGTAACAAATTTCATAAATGGTATTTTATTCCACAGTTCTTTCTTGACAAACGACAAGATACAGGTACAGAAATATAGGTATAGATAAGGTATAACTAGTTCTGTAGTGTTACCACGTACATGGTAACACTATATTACCATATTGATCTACTTTAATTGTAAACCATATTAACACTAAAATTGTTTTTTCAATTTTTTTTGACACTATTTGAATAGTGTTTAAATAAAAAAATATTTCAAGTTTATTTCATTTTGGATTCATTTTTCCACAAGTGTTTACTTCAATATAGATTAATCATTACTTTGAATTTGAATTTTGGTCAGTTATTGATTCTCTAATAACCATTTGCAGCAGTAACGGTAAAATATTGAACTGTTGTTAAAATTTACCATTAAATTTTGTTTGCCGCGCCCAAACTTAAAATATTAATTTAATAAACTTGTATGTACGGTAGCAATAATTTATGACAATTTGAAAACTTCATCCATAAAGCCTAAACGATAAAAATTTTTTTTTTTTTCAAAATATTGAAACAGTTGAGATAGACACACAATAATTGATCACAAGCTAATAATTTCAAAAAAATTTGAAAAAAAATAGAATTTTATTTTTTTATTTGTTATTTGGAATGAAATGCCACAACTTTACTAACAAGGTACGTCCATATACCCTTAAACAGTAATTTGGTATCTTTTTCTCTTTGCAACTTCTCATTTAGACAAAAGTATATCTTGTTATAGAATACGATTGACATTCATATTTGCTTTATGATTTAATCTTTCTACACAAACATAACTTTTCAGGACTTATAATAGTTTTCTCAATAAGGATACAAATTTCAGTTTACATGAACAAACGTGCCATTTAAAAATGATTACGAAAAAAAGATTGACAATCAAAAGCAGCATTCTAGTCAGTTGGTTAGTTTTTGACGAGACGTTTTCTCAATAGCAGATGTTTCAATATAATTTTTTATACATTTTTAACACTTTTATAATGCCATTGACATTAAAATGTCATTGTGTTTGCATACGTTTTAACCAGGAAACATTTTTCTACTAGCTTGCAAATCATTGCAATTTATTAAAAAAACAAGCAAGACTTGATGGTAATTATTGTTATAATTTCCAATTCTGACAAGTACGGTTTTGTGACATTTGAGTTTCGGTTGGTTAAATGTTTCAATCAAATACATACATGTAAAGCACCACAAAATGATGCCAGAACGTTATAAGGCTAAAATTGTGTAGAATGGTGTCACAACGTTACATCGAGCCTGTACGTCAATTTTTGTTCTGGTGCCATAACGACACTTGTTATATACGGATATACGGTTTAGTTCTCACAGTTTATAACTAGGAGCGCTGCTTATATTCATTTATCTGAATTACATAGTCTCTCATCGTTGTGGCATCATATGCAATTTTCTGCTTGAAATTAAAGTCTAGACACCATTAAGATAAGGATTTACTGGCAACACTGTATTAAATGGTTTTCAGTGTTTTTATATCAAATATCAATTGCCTTCTTTTTCAAAAGATTATAACAAATTATCAAATTAGATCGTTGAGTATTTGCAAAAATATATCAGATTTAAATTTGAATTTACGTAAATGTTTTTTCTTTTCTAATAATTTAAAAATTTGAACAAGCTCACATTTTTCTAAAAAGATTATATAATTTATCATTATCACTAAATACAAATTTTGCATTTTTTAAATTAAAAGTTACGAGACTGCAAAAACAAAATTTTGACGTTTTATGAGAAAACCACTTAGTTCATTGAAAAGTTACATTTGGGGTTGCGCTTTTTAGAAGACGCAATTTTATTTTTTGATGTGTAGAGGGGGTCAGTGTAAAGCTAAAAACACGTTTGTAGGGTTGCCACCCTTGTCCCACGGCCGCCATTTTGAAAATAAGTGTTAAAATGGTTTTTACAATATATCTCTTAAACTATTTATCTGATAAAAAAAGATTGTTGACGTTTTTTGTTGCAAATTAAATTCTCTACAACTTTAAGTTAAATAACTTTTTGTTGGAGAACTATGAATAAAAAAGTTATTAGCGAAAATGCTCACAAATTTGAGAAAAAAATTTATATTTTTTGATGTAACTTTTTTTTTAACATTTTACAAAAAAATAATATTAGATCATTTTTGTAGATCGTTTTTGAAGGAACAACTTTTATGAACAACATTTTTTCATTAAGTCAATAGCTAAGGTTTTACAGCGCTCCGAAGTGATTACTATTTTTCAGTAAGCTATCAGTTATTGTTTTTTTTTGGTTTTATTTAATTTGTTATTATAACTTTTTTAATTATAAATTTTATAAATTTATTAATTATAAATTTCAATTATTAATATTATTAAAAATTAATTATTGACTCTGTTCCACTTCATAACAGGATTTTACAATTATTGATTTTTAAAATAACTTTAAATCTGATTATTTAAGATAATTTTTAAATCACGGCTGAAATGTTCTGCAATGTGCTTTTATTGTTCTGGAGAGAGTGGAAAGACTTGCAGCAACGTAATGGAACTCTCAAAATTAATAAACCCACTGATACTGATATTTAATTCAGAAAGCCGATCAGATGCTGAGACGCAGCCTGGTCCATCGAAAAGACTGAGAACGGAGTAGTTCAAATTTTGAAAATTACTGAGGATTATGCTTATTACATAAGAAAAAACGCGGCTGATAGCATTTTTCCGTAAAATGATAAAAAAAAAAGTTACACGAAAAAATATAAATTTCTGAACATTTTTGCTTATAACTTTTTTATTTATAGTTCTACGACAAAAAGTTACTGAATTAAAGTTGTAGAAAATTTAATTTGCAACAAAAAACGTCAACAAACTTTTTTTATCAATTAAATAGTTTAAAATATATATTGTAAAAACCATTTTAACCCTTATTTTTAAGATGGCGGCGGTGGGACAAGGGTGGCAACCTCACAAACTTGTTTTTAGCTTTACACTGACGCCCCTTTACACACTAAAAAAAATTAAATTGCGTTCTCTACACCTCTCTATAACTCCAAAATTGAAAGTTTTGAAAAATGTATACCACCTATTTTTTATCGTTACCAAAACGTGCATTTGTTTGTTACGATACGAACATTTACTTGTTTTTTTTAATACGTAACTAAGAATAAATATTTTCAAGCGTTTGTTTTTCAATTTAGTTAACTTAAAACCTCTTCTTCAAATTTTTATTTGGTATCGCTTCTTAAAGCTGCACAAGCGGTGGACAAAGACTGAAAGCCCAGGAAAACGGTTTATTGTGTTCTATTTTTACAAAAAGATGTAAGAAGATAGAGTCAAAACTTCGATAACTCAAATCATGATCTGCCCTAAAACTAATTCTAGAACTTAGTTAAACAAACATAACGATGCAAAATGTTTCTGGAACTGCTTTGTTTTAATTTTTAGTTTTCAAGAAAAGAAAGAAAGTGATTATCTGAAGAAAATAATAATGACTGGATTACTTGACGACAAATGATGGTTGTTGGTTGAGAATTAAACTTGGTACAAAAATGTATCATTTACAAAAACTAGAATCCTGTCGAAAAATCATACTTGGATGTAAATGTTAATATGTTCTGAATAAATCAGTTTTAATAAATAAATGCAATAAATAATATTTGACTGTACCTAACGTAGGTATTATGTGTAACTACCGTTTTGTGAGATTTCTATGATATTATTACTCATATAACAGAAATATTTGCAATAATAGACGATAGAGAAATAATAAACAATGATACAATAAATATAATAAAAGCAAATGTGGGTTATGTGGTTTTGTAAGTATAGCTTGGCTATTGATGTTGTGTTTTTTTAAATATTCTAAATTACTGTTTCATGTTGCCAGCTATTTTGTCATAGTTTATTAAATAATAAAAAATTATATATCAAAAAAAGTAATTTATACTTAATAAAATATGTACAAAAATAGTATAGTAGAATCAATAATTGTTAGAAGCAATTATGTACAACATTAGGTATATTTGAGCCAATTAAAAATTTTGCATACAAAATATGGTATAAAACTTATAGCATATTTTTTATGCAATAATTTATGCAGTTTTTTTGGATTCAAATAATTTATTTAATTAAACTATTTAAATCGAAAGAACGCGCCAGTTCTTTTGATTTAAATAGTTTTAAGAGATCTCAGGCTGGTGTGACATTTGATACGTCTGGGGTTGTTTAAGATTTTATTCTGTCGATAGAACTGACAATTTTAAAACAAATAAAAACTTTTCTAAAAAAATTAAAAATTGCGCTGATTGCTTTTTTATGAAACGGTCAGAAGATATAATTATATTTTGTTGTTTATATAAATTGAAATATTCCAAAAGACACTGTTTTACAAGAAAATATTTTAATTGGAGCAGAACAAACTTTAAGTAATCTAATTCCAAAAAAAAACATAAAGCAGGTATCAGAAATCTACAAAACATTCCAACCATGGTAAGATCTAAATAATGTAAGCTCTATTAATAAAACTATTATGTTGTTGTATGGTCATAAACTGGTACTTCTTCATGGTGTTAATTTCTTAGTGTAATTCTCGTTTTATATGCAGTCAAAAAAACATAGCCCCTTATCATTATAAACGTACAACTCAATACTGCATAGTATGATCAGTGTCAACAAAAACATTGACATCATTTTAAAAATGTTTGTTTTCATTAAAAAACAAAATGTTGGAAAAGTTATGCTAGGTATGCAACTACGTAGGGATTTTTTCTAAATGTTTGTTTTTATATTTCGATTCTTTGAAGCTTGCCGGTGTGATGAATTATAATGGTAGAATTATAAACCAAGACTCACGTCATTTCTGCACGTGTTGCCATCGTCAATAAGGTCCAAATTGTAAGAAAATACATGGTTTTGCAACCAAGACATGAGGAATATAACCACTTATTAGTTTTTCATAATCGGGGACAACGCAGCACACAAAGAGTGAGTATTCATAAAATAGCAAGCATTCTTAAACTGATAGCTACGTTTCTGCTTCTTTTCAACTCTAAAAAAATATGCAGGTCACTGCCTGAGAAGGACTTTGGTTACGATCTTCACAAACACAGGTAGTAGTCTCACAGGTTTGAAGAAACTTGATGGGTAGAAAAGCTCTACTGTAGCAGAAGCATATATTGAAGAATCTAATCAACACAAAATTAAAGTCGTTAAAAGAATAGTTGGTGTTCCCAGCAATGCTTCCAGTGGTTCCAGCTCTTTAACAGCAACTGAAAACAAAACATTACGAAAACAGTTACATTACCAAAGATCAATTTCACAGAATGCACAGTTAATTTTTACAATAGCAAAGAGGTCTAGATATTTGTTTCTATTTTTTATTGTTATTACAAATTAAAATAAACTTGTTTCAACATAAATTTCGCTACTTTTCAAAATTGACATATAGCGATACTGTAGATGTTTACAACAAATACATATGTTAGGCGATTGTTCCCAGACTGTTTTTGTGTATGTAAGTAACAGAGATCTCAACTGACAAAAACCGCTAAATACCAAAATGTTATTATTTAATTACAAGAAAGTTGTCATATAAAACAAAATAAAGCTAATATGTAGAAAAATAGCACTGTGCATATTTGACTTTATATAGAAATTAGCGATATCACAAATTCTACTTTTCATAACACGCTCAACTGAAGCTTTAATTATTATTTTAAGATACTGCACGGTAATTAATGTTTATTGGTGTACTTTAACAGATGTTCAGTAGGTATTTAACCATTTTTAATGTCAACCAATAAATAAATAATTTTCAGATGCTTTTTTCAATTGTTACTGATTATTCTATATTTTATTGTCGTAAGTAGATTATAGTAGTTTGAACTGTTAACATGTTTGTTAATATAGTTTGCGGTAATGCTTTGTACGTGCCTAAATAGAACTCGTGACCAAAATGCCGTTTATAATTTGGTGCATAATAAACAGGTACATACTTTACAATTTTTAATCGTTGTAGATAAAAATTGGTCTCAAAATCACATAGATTTGTGATAAAACGTGTAAATCCCCTAATAATCGTTTTAAAATCTTAATACAAAAAGCGCTTATTTTGCCATTTAGTAAAGCAGTATTCTGTTTTATTGAACAAAGTAAATAGCTTCAACATTGATAAAAACGCAGAAGACAATAGATCAAATCAAAAAAATCCTAACAATCCCTCTTAGAAAGCTGGAGGTGAGTTTAATTTATTTGTATTAGTTTTATTTTAATTATGATTTTTTGTATTTTTTAAAGCTGTAACGCATGGATATAATGACCAAAAAGACTTTCGTGACAACAGAGCCAACCAGCTAAACCCAAATAATGAAAAGTATGACAAATCAAGACAGTAATAAATAATGATGTATATTAAAACAAATAAATAACTTGCACATAAATCTTTATGAATAATAAGAAAAAAATATATTGACGTCCTTCTTAAGACGTAAAATACAAGCAATCATTTCTTTCTGACATATTATGTCAAAATTCAAGTGTTCTTAAATTTTTTGCAATCATTATCAATATCATTTTCATAGTGATTCAGAAAATGATATTGATAATGTATTAATCGAAATAATAAATTTGGAGCATAAAAATCATCGGATTGAATTTTTTTGCTGTGTTTGTAACGCTTTGCTTAAATTAAAACAAATCTGGTAAATTTCCCACCCAAAAAAAGATTTCTTGCAGTTGAAATGTTACTGTTAATTGTTTTCTTCAAAGGTCATACATACTAAAAGCCAAGCTATAGTGGTTATAGTTGTTTTAGCTTTGACATCGATTGAATTTGATACATCAAAACTTAATTGGATAAGCATCAATGTGTCAAAATATAATTGCTTTGGTATTTTTTGCAATCATTAACAAATGTATAGAAAAATATTTGTTAATAATAATTAGGAAAATAACTATTTTCAATCTTCCAAATTTAAAAAGCCACAGTGAGTTTAGACGTCTTTAATAACAACGTTTTACTTAAATTTATTTAAAACATTTTTTTTAAGCAAAAATTTAAAAATTATAAGTGTCAAATTATTTGTTAATTTAGCACTGTACTATATGCTTCGGCTAGTGGCAAAACGAATCGCGCATCTTTAAAATAGCATTTAAAACACTCTCTTTCTATTGGTTAAAGCAATGTCCCGTTTACACAACACAATTTTATAGAACAGCAGTGTCAGCAAGACTTAACAATTTGTTGTAACCTCACGTTTGCCTGTCAAACAGAATTTTTTTATAATGACGTGCAAATCCTGTTTTGTTTGGAGCGCAAAGCTCAGTTTCCATGGTAACTGTTATCACATTTTTTTCCGCTATTGCGACTATTTAGAGATTCCGGTGCTTGTATAAAGTTATGTAAATATAAACAATTTATTGACACGAAAACTATTGATAGTTAAATTGGCAGCAGATTCCTGAAAATGCACCAAAAATCTAGCAAGATTTAACAAAATGGCTCTATTGTGTTGGAAGGTTTTTTACGAAGAGCGCATTCGCTTCTGCCGGAAAAATAGAGTATGATACTAAATAAATACTGAATGCTGTGAAAATTTTGTCATAAAAGCCTTTTAGAACATAAATAATGTTTGTGCTAAATTTTTTAATAAAAATTTTTTGAAACGTAAATCTTTAGAAATAATCATAAAAATAATTGTGTAAAGTCCAATTGATTTTATTTTTACAATCAACAAAATTTTTGTCAATGTGGCAAGGTACATTTTCCGATACGGTATGACCCCATTTTTGACATATAATCTTAACTTTTTTAATTATAAGCCAAAAATAATAATGCAATTGTAAAGACACTATTACTATTAACAAAAATCAAATTTCATAAAAATAAAAAAATCATAAAGATTTTTTTCTTGTATTCTTATAGATTACAGCAATATTTGCCTGTGTAATATTTGAAACTAGAAGAAATCATTAATTTATAAATTAATGATTTGATAATTAAATTATGATATAATAATTAAAAAAAAATTCAATAGTTATTAAGTGCGGCAACAGATGTTTTACATATGAATGCCGATTTTGCAACCCGAGAGTGCAGTAGCAGACGTAGAGTAAGCAATTCGGCACAAATTATGACTTTTCTTAACGCACGAGGCATGTATGCTATTTTTTGCACGGATTTAAACTTATATGTATATAAATTCAATTTAGTTGCATTTGAAATACTCAATTGTATATAGAAAAGTAAGAAAATTAAGTAAGTAAAATGTAGGCACAAGAGCGCCTACGTTACACAGCAATAGAAAAAGGTAAAGGTAAAAGGTAAAGAGCTGTGGTAGATCAAATAAGCGTTTTTTCAAATGACAGTTCTGTCACGGCTTATCTTTAATTTAAGATTTTTAAGTGTTTTTGAGCAAATTTCATTTTTTTTGAATTTTAAAAATTTTTTATAAGTCTACAAACATTTGTATAGATCTATAAAAAATGTTTCAAAAATCATAAAATTATTTGAATTGAGATAACAACGACAACTTTGTCATTTAAGAGCATCTTCACGGTGGATACAACGCCTGGTTATCATAAACGACTGGTTGTTTTAGATTTTGAAAATTATTATCAAAAACTGATAGAAAGTCTTAAAATTTGGTAACTTGAAAATGTAAAACAATTATCTTCAAAATTGAGTTTTAAAGAAAAATTCAAAATACACGCTTTTCTAAATTTTTGTAAATAAGGGAGTAATTTTCAAACAAATGTTTAAAATCTTAGTCGGGAAGGTTTTAAGTTCGTTTCTAACGTGAAGATTCCCTTAACTATTTTTTTCCACCACTAAGAAAAGAAGACAACTTTATCAGCATTATCTCATAGCAAGGAATTGTTGTTATTTTATGAGACACAAAACAACCCAACCCTACTATTAGACTATAATTTAATAATGTACATATTTACACTTACCCAATAACACATTTATACAAATTAATATATGTGATAATATGTTAATAATATATTCTCTATGTCTATATTTACAAATAAGTCAAAACCAGTAATGTTAAAACCACTTTGATGTAATGTAATTGTCATTTACATTAAAGTGAGCCAAAAAACATCCTATATTATTTTAAAATAATGCGTCAAGTTTTTTGGTCTTCAAAACCTCTGAAAAAGTGTCCAACTTAGTCTTGCAACGGTAACTAAAATAAAACAAATTACGTCAAATATTTTAAACAAAATTTAGAAATAATGTGGCCAATTTTAAAATTTAAAAATACGTTTAAAAATTATCAAAAGTACAATTAAATTACTAAAAAATACTTAAAAAGTTTATTTAATTGCTTTAAAATGGTTGAAAACATTTTTAATACAAAATTTAAATCATTTTCGATAATTTTCCATTAAAAATATTTAAACCTCTTTAAAAATAGTTTTAAGCATATTTAATACTTTTTTAAGGTTTAATTTATATTTTTAATAAGTTTTAAAAGTTTTTTAGAATTAAAAAAAAATTTTCATTAATTTTTAAAAAATTTCATTGACCTTTTTATATTTAATTTTAAAATTTAATAATACGTTTAAAAATTTATAAAAGTACACATTAATTACTAAACACTGCTTAAAAAGATTATTTATACAAAATTTAAATTATTTTCCATATACATATCTATTTCAATTTAAAAATATTTACACGTCATTAAAAATTGTTTTAAACATTTTTAATAATTTTTTAAGATTTAATTTATATTTTTAATAAGTTTTAAAAGTTTTTTAAAATTTTTTTAGAATTTTTTAATAACTTTTGAAAAATTTTATTGGACTTCTTATATTTAATTTTTAAAATTTAATAATACAGAAAAGCTATCACTCTTTTTTTTTAATAATATATGCGAAGAAATTTTTTTTATATGGAAGATTTAGGGTATAAAATGTAGATGTTTTTTACAGTTCTTTATTGCATCTGAGAGCTACGTTTTGGTACAAAAGTTTACCTTCTTCAGGCCTAAAAAAAAACAATATAGACAAACTTAAAAGTCTGTTACATAAAACATAAATGTACAAAAAAACACTTACTGTTGATGTCATTAAACCGGTCATTTTTTTTACGTGTTTTTCAAGAGAAACACGTTAAAATAGAAAGATAAAAAATAAATAAAAAAAAATATTTCGGATTGTTCAAACAATTGTCATGGAAATAGACTTTGTTGGTACGGAAGCTGCCAGCCAGCCGTGGTAAAATCAGAATCACAATTATTCCAGATAGTGTGTGAAATGTTGTATCTTGTCGCAGTACAATGTCAAGGTTTTATGGATATCTTCTAAAATAATATACTTACCTAACTTTTTTTTTTATAATTAATTATTTTAGATGTCATCACATGTTATTATTTGTTGTGCTAGTTGTATTA
The DNA here is from genome assembly GCA_947359425.1 of Lagria hirta. Classification (NCBI taxonomy): domain Eukaryota; kingdom Metazoa; phylum Arthropoda; class Insecta; order Coleoptera; family Tenebrionidae; genus Lagria; species Lagria hirta. The sequence goes on along the minus strand of OX375802.1, from coordinate 2,902,427 downwards.
TTTTGCTTAAGTTTTTTTTCCCTTTTTCTTTTTTTATATATATATGTATTGATTAGGTTAGCATACGATTTGGTTAAGTTGTCGGTGTCGCTCCTGAAATTGATAGAATTGTTTGTCAAAATTATGATCATTTCACCAATGTTGCGTCTAAGTAATGTCTCTTATTTGTTCACTATTGTTGTGTTGCTGAAATCAAAATTATGTCCCGTATTCCAATAGAGTGATGTCAATGATGTTTTGTTAATGATTCCGCTCTTGCAATCGTATTTGTGTTGCTTAATTTTTTCTTTTAAATATTGTTTCGTCTGTCCAATGTAACATCTGCTGCAACTTAAGCACGGTATTCTGTAAACTACTCCAGATATGTCATATATGTTGGTGTTTTGTCTTTTAATTTAGAAAAATTTTTTGAAGTGTTTCTGGTGTTATATGCTGTATTTGTAAGTAAGTTTGCTTGTAAGTTTTTGTATTTTTGTTGCATAGTTAGAGAAATGAGGTATTTTGTGGTACTTGATCATAATCTTCGAATTGACGGTAGAAAGTGTATTGTGTGTGTTGTTGTATGCAAAACTTAATTTATCCGTATTTCTCAATTTTTCAATGCTTTTTATCTTTGCTGTGTTTATAAGATTTGTGGGGTAATTGATGTTCATTAGTACCGTTTTTATTACTTTATAGTTCTCCGGATAATATTTTTTGTTGCTAACTGTTGCACACAAAATTTTCAAAAACTTAATAAATTTTTTCTGGAGAAAATAGTCTAAAGAACATGTTTTTCAGATTGACGCACGTGTCCTACAGAGAACTTGACTGCGGCTTGATTTATACATTGAAACTTCTGTGCTAAAAATTTTTATGAAACTATAGTTCTTCAATATACAATTGATGCATTTTCTAAATTATTTTTGTTTTTACTTAAAATATTTCAAGTTATACATATTTTTTTTATGAAAATCTATATAACATTTTTTTTTAAATCCCTACCTGTGAAACGTTTAAATTCAAATGCCTACGACATAGTGTAGCCTTCGATTTCATAAACAAGTGTGCGAAAAACCGGCCAAAAAAATCAAGTGGCAAAATCGGTACTCAAGTTACCGCACTTGACACGTAAATAACTATTTTTCTTGATAATTTTATAAACATTGCATCGCTTATCAGATAATGGCAAATTAAGAGATGAAGAAAAATAATAACTCAACATTGCTATTCAAGCAAAAAACTCAAAACTATAGTACTTGAAAATACTACTGTCTTTAGCGACTCTAAATGACAAAAAAATTAAAAACTTGTCTGTCAACAACTATTTATTAAAAAGCTTTGAAATTTGTTTTTACTTATTATATTTTACGACAATCAGTAAAAATTAACATTCATGACTTTTTTATGAAGTTTTTTCTGTACTACTTAATAAGCAGTTATGTAAGAAAAGTCGGTTTTGCAAAATATTATAAAACTTCTTACCTAAAGATCTTAATATTATATTTGAAAACTATTAGTTATGTTATATGCTAACTTTATAAATATTGTCAACTTTCCAGGTACTTTTTAGTATTATTTTTTTATAACAATGAATGCTAGAAAAATTAAAATTCTTAATAATCAAAGCGAAATACTTCTAAAACTTATTGGTGGGTATATAAAATTTCATTTAATTTAATTGTGCGCATCTTTTGGTCAAATTCTAATTCTTCTGACTTATTTAGTCGGGTCATTTCAAAAAGCTCTTGATCATGCTTAATTTGTTGCTCCACCAATTCTAGCTGTTTTTTTTTAACCTTTTTCTCTATTTCGTAAAGTTTATTTTGATTTGCTTGACAATTTTTTTTCAAAATTTCAATTAGGTTCTCAACTAGGTTATGAGATGCTATTAAATTGAGCTCGTCTTCTGCTTTCCGTTTTTGACTTGCTGGGTTTAATTTGTTTGTGCTGGCGGTTAAGACTTTTTTTGCCAAAGCTTGTTGGCTTTGTACTGTCTGTTCATTTGCTAAATATTTGAATGTACATGATTATTATTGTTCAAATACGTATGATTCAACTTTTACCTTGAGAATTTCCAGTAGTCATGTTTTCATGATTAATTACTGCAACACTAAAAATTAAAAAAATACGACAAATAGATTTTACAAAAAAATTACGGTTAAGCGGTGAGCCGATTGCCTTTGGAACAAATATATCAAAATTTGGACTGTTATTTTTTTTCTCCGATGGTCTAAAATCTAAACCATTGTTTCTAGCATCAAGCGGTTTTTTACAAAAATTAGCAATTTTTTTCTAAAAAAAATCTCATTATATTTGGTATTAAAAAAAACTGTCAAAACACTTTGCTTGATAAAAGTTTTTTTCTATCCGCTCTTTGAAAACTTTCGTAGAGCTTTTGCAATTCAAGGACGGTTCTAGGTTGCTTGTTTTCGATGTTAAACGCTCGCACGATGTAAATCCATGCTTGATTCTTTTTATGAATAGATTGGGAGTCTGTTTTCACATTTTCAATAATAGCCTTCTTTTTGGCAGTTAAGAATTTTAGAGATAGTTTTTCTTTGACAGTAAAATTTTGCATTCTAATATGTCACTGAAATAAAATTATTAATACTTTGCTGGCAAAGCTTTAAACCTTATCATTTAAAAAAAAATATAGTTACCGGAAAATTACACTCAGATGAATCAATATTGTTGCTATGTATTCACCCTGTTATCGTTAACAATTGATACATGCTTTAATATTTACATCTCAATATAATTTTGATTATAAAGTCTGTTATCTCTTATCTCTATCTATAATGTTATCTCTTGAGTGTATATTACGAGATACCGAAATCAGCTCTTACATCAATGTTTTTTCAACTTATCTAAAACAAGACGGTATGACATCATATCTTACTTAGAATTTTCAAGCAGTAGATCTAACCATGTTTTGAAGCTTAGTTTTAAAAAAATGAATGCGCAGTAGCATTTTGAAAAAAACTGACGTAAATAGCAAAAGATCGTCGAAATAGTGTGTTGTTGTAAAACAGCTCGCAGTTTCACATTTAAAGAGTTATATCTTTAATCCAATCATTCTAATCTCCTACAGATTTGAAGTCTCAGACTAGAAATTGAGTTGTATAGTAATGCAAAAAAAACATTATTTATTATCGTCGAATAGTTGTATATTAAAACATTTTGTTAAATTTAGATCTAATAGTTTTTGGTACGAGTACGCTGTCAGTTCAGCAAAGAAACACACTTAAAAACTTCAAATACTTTAAAACTGCTAATATAACATAATAACTAAATATGATAACAAAAAATGCTGTACACGTTGTTTCTCTACCTCCGCGCGTTTGATAGTGTAGATAGAGAGAAGATGTGAGAATGCTTGAGAACAAGAAAGGTAGATAAAAGATTAAAAGATTAGTAAGAAATATTATAGAAGAACTTTTATAGATCATTATTTTGTATGTTTTAATTATATAATATAATTTCTATATTATATAATCTATAAATAACTAACTCTCTATATTTTAATTCTGAAACAGTATAATTTGTTTTTATGTAATAATTCTACATGTTTCAATAGTTTTTTGTGCCTTGCGCCTGCAAAACATAACTTTCAACGTGTCCTAAGCGGCCCGCAACGCCGTCTTGCCAGCCTAGGCTAGAAAATAAATACTATGACATTTGCTGCCATTGTCAATTGTCAGAAATTTATCAACGACAAATAACGGTTTGTATTGCACAATTTTACAATTAATGTATAGCCCCAAGTTCCTAAGCCGTAAGCCACAAGCCCGTATTCGAAAACCCCACGCCCCACAGACGCCGTGAGTGACAATTCGTTGGTGTGCCCTACGAAGAGCCCGGGCTCAGGGCTTGCTGATGGACTTTCAAAAACCATTCTCTCGTTAATCATTCTAGTATGTAAAAACCCAACTACTAAACATGGATTAGGTTTCAAACAGTTTAGTATGGATTTCTTTTTAGAATAAATTTTAGAGGTTAGTTTTCTATAAACAATCATTGAAATAATTATAATATATGCTCTAAAAACATAACCTTTATAATTTCTTCACTTTTAAAACATGAAATAGTAATAAACAATGGTAATACTATTCACGAATTCCGTTTATGTGTGCTGAAGTATCGATTTTTTCAGAAAACCGCAATTTCACTTTTTAAGAACGCAAATAACTTTTGAAATGTCAAAGCAAATTTTTTTTTTTTAATAAACAGAAGATCTGGATTTTTTACTTAGCGTTGCCAGCATGAAAAAAACTTTTTAATAAATTTTTTTTTCCATTTTCTAAAATAAAAAATCGGCAGCGGCACAAAAAATCTTGTGAATCACACCTTCGAAAACGCTTTTGCAAGGGCTCGTACTTTGGCCTTGAAAAAAATCCTTGGCCTCTAAAATCACTCGCCTTGCCAAATGCTTGTTTCTCAAATAACTATTATTATTTAAATATGTTCAACCCTCCCTGTTCCGGAAACACAGCAATTTTGCTAGATTCAAAAATCATTGCGGTCTTCCACAAGTAATGATAATGACAATATTATTTATTAAATAATAAATAATTTGTTGAAAAACAAGCTTTTAATTTACAATTAGTTTAATATCCAATTTAAGAATTGAAACAAAAACAACAAATTGTGTTTTAAACTAAATAGACTATACAAGTTTGTTTTTTGATATTATTTTATTGATATTTTATTTCTTTAATATTTTATTTTTTGTTTTTTATTTATGTTCAACCCTCCCTTTCCCGGAGACACAACAATTTTGCTAGATGCAAAAATCATTACGGTCTTTGACAAGTAATGATAATGATAACAAAATTACTTTTATTTTTTAGTGACATGATATTGTTGATTTTCGTTATGGATACGATATATGAAACGTATCTCATATCTCCCTTGGGACTTTGTAAAGTTTTTCACCCTCAAACACATGGTTACCATGCATTTGCAGCAATTATACATTCATGCATTCTCGGATGTTGTTATTTTTCATATAATTTTATTTAGAAAGCAGTAATGAAATGCTAAAAAATAAAATATTTAATGCACTACGGGAGATATTCTGTTTTTCACCCTCGGTAGACTTACAGACCGCGGGCCTCCGGCCCTTGGTCTGTAACACGTCAACCTCGGAGAAAAAACATTCATATCTCCCTTAATGCATAAATATCTATTACAATAATATACAAATTTTTGAAAAACAAGTTTTTAGTTTTCAATTAGTTTAAAAACCAATTTAAGAATTAAATTAAAAACAAAAACCACAAATTTTGTTTTAAGCCAAAGAGAAAACAAGATTGTTTTTAGAAAATCCAGCTAAATTACTATCTTCCCACGCATCTGCAATCATATTATTAGAATTTTCGGATATAACATTTGAAATTCGAGCAATATGACATGAACATAATGATGCTGCTTTCTGTTTTTCCGCAAGGATTTTTAAAACCAAATCTAAAATTTTGAAATTTTTACTTATTGATAGTGGTACAACACCCATATTTGAAATAACTAAGGGTAACATTTTTAAATGCCAAAGATCCCTAATGGCAACCGAAAGCAGCAAATATTTAGCCATTTTCGTATTAAAATTAAAAATAATATAATGAAAAATCGAAATAAAATTTATGTCATAGGTCCATTTAAATCCCTTTCTCATCATATTATTTTTATTATTATCAGTTTGGTAGAGAGTATTTTCTCAAATAAGCTCTTTTTATTTTGATAAAAGCAAGAGTTAATTGAAACAAATTGCAAAATTTATTTTTAGTTTTTTAGTTGTTTCAATGTAAAAATACTGAATGCTGTTGCTAAGCACTAAATTTTTTTGAAAAAGTCAAATCTATACTACATCCACTTAACTGATACATGATAAAAACCATTGTTATTTCAAACTCATATGGTAACACAAACGACATCTATTAGAAGCTACCTTATGTAATTTTTTATTTGAGAAACGAGATTTTTACATTTTAAAATGTATAGGTATAGTTCACTCTAAATAACAATTATCAATTTTGATAGATACAAATTGAGATAAAATGTATATTGCTGATGCGTCTTTTGTCTCAAGCGCATATCAATGATATGTAATCTAATCTATCTTTTTTGGTTACTACCAACAGTTAGAATAATATTATAACTTGTAGAAACTATGCTACTCAACTTTTTGATGTAAGGTAGGTTCAAATATATGTCGCTAGTAAAACACACTTGAATAGATTTAAGTCCAAAATTTGTCACTGCACATTCGTGCATCTTATTATTTTAAAACCAATTAAAATCAATTATTTTTAAGCATGTTTCACGCAGATTTAAACTCTTTGTACTAGCGTATACGGCAGAAACTAAAAATATGCACCCACAAACAAATGTAAGACTGACATTTTGTTATAATACTAACAATATTAATTTTTTCAGAAGCACTATTTCAAAGCTCCAGAAACAAACTCCATGTTACAAAATTAGTTTGAACCTTCAAGGATCAGAATAATAAATCGTGGGAAGAATGTTCGTATTTTATGGAATAGGTTTATTGCAAAACCATAACATGACAACAAAACAATTAACAATAAATCATCAATTTGCAGTTTATACAAATTTTAATCAAAATCAATTGAAACAGAAATGATAGTTTATATTTATAGTTTACATTACTGTTTAATTCAAATCAGTTTTCATTAGACCGCTGCAATTGTATGTCGCCAATATTAGCGGGACAATATAATTTATATGAGGAGCAAGTAATTAAACAGTCTACTACATTATACAAATCGCAAAATTCTCTATTCAAACGTCCACTAAATCTGCTTTGATGAATTTCAGAATACTCATAGCTCTGGAAAACTTTATACCTAATTTCGCCAAATTCAATATCTGTTTTGAATATAATATTTTAATATAGTCAATAATTAGGAATAATTTATTCAAAATTATATTTGTTGTATTGCGATTGAAATAAATGAGCAGAATAGAATATTTAGGTTATCATATTTAAAATATTAAATTGTCGATAATTTTTTATCTAGAAAGTAGTTCTAGGTCAAGAAATCATATTTTGCTTTCAACTTTTCAACTTTTCAATAACCTAATCAGACCCTAATTTCTTTTTCCGCGGGTTGTTTGTACAAAGAATGATCTCTAGGTTTTCTCAACTTTTTGTTTGACCGTTCTATTCATTCTATCGCAGGTGAAGTAAATTGAACTCTGTAAGTTTGAATTGAGTTGAACTTTATGTTCGTGTTTTGCATTGTAAGCATAAACTTACGTAAATCTAAAACATGAGAGAAATCTATAAGAACAATCCGCTGGAACTGCAATAAATGATGTATTTCATGGAAATCAATTTAATTAATAAACATATTATGCAATATTTGTAGGTGACTTCTCTTTCATAAAATAAGTAAAAACTTGAAATGAGCTATTTTGGCTTTGTTGACTTTTTTTGAATTCATATAAAGTAATGTTTGTTTTTAGGAGTACTCGGAAAATACTTACAATTTTAGGTCACAACAGCCGTCCAACAAGGCTGTATACAAATTTTAGATTTACATAATTTTGATGAAAATTTTTAAGTAAGATTAATTTACAAATTAAATTGGCTTAGCAACAAATGATTTTATAATTCCTGCATAAACAAATAGAAATATTCTATATTAGCTTATAATTTCTATAACGGTTATTTAAAATTTAGCATTGCTTCAAATCTCAAAATAGTTTTTAAATTACTCAAATTCGTTATGTTTGAATTTAAAATGAATTTTTCACAAAAACAATCATTTTTGTGCAAAAATCTTACTTTTTTTTAAATTCCGGCAAAAATTTCCCGATGCAATGTTGACATCTAACACTTTTTATCATAATGTAACCTATTGTATTCAACTCTTTTGTTAGACTGACTCTAGTGGTCGTAAAAAGAGTAGTGGTCCCTTTAAAAAAAAACAGTTAAAAAAACGTTAAAAAAATTAATTTTATTGGAAAGGTTGCACTAAACTCTTGAAAAGTAGAAGTATGAGCTGCTATTTTAGCACGATCATTTCTTGCCACAAAATTTAGAAAAAGGATATTCACTTGAATGCCTATAATCTGCAAGCAGTACATCAATTCCCTCCTGTTGATTATCCTGTACGTGTCAAATACTGTTATTAGTTTATTAACATTTTTTAATGAAAATATGTTAAGCTTGAGTTAAGAGTTCAGAAGAACCTAATTTTATGGCATAGGTTTTACTGCAACCCGAATTATTGGTCTATTTTTTTTTAATGAATCATATTCTGCTACAAGATCCCGAAGAAGAGTTATCAGTCCGAAAGTGCTCAATTTTTTAGCAGCGCTTAAATAACCTCGATGAGTTGCGTCAGGATCTAGTTGCCAAAATTGATGAAATTAATAATAAATCTCAATAGTTGGCAAATGTCAGTAACGCACTCATTCAAAAAGTCTGCAAATGCCTTGAAGTCGATAGACAAAATTTTTATTATTTATTACAAACCTTATTTCGTCATTAAAATTGTTTAATTGTTTGTTTGTTATAACACCATAAGTGCTTTTAAATTAATCTCATTAACGAGTTGAACTATCGATTTATTAAATTAAAAGCAAGGTTAGATGAGGTTTAGATGTCAAATTTAGATGAACTGTCACTTCAATTTGATTAAATGTACGTTTACATTTCAATGTTAAACATTCGTGGCAATCTTCAATGTCAATTAAGAAAAAACACTTGGTATAATTCAAATATTAACCGTAATAACTGCGCAGAACTGCTAGGCAGAATAGCTTTTTGTATTCCTTGAATATATTATAGATATGTCAAATTTATATAATGCATCTTGCAACAAAAGAGGTGTGTTCCACGTCAGTTTGCGCAATTTCAAGCTACACTTTTAGTTGAATTAATGTCAATAACTATAATTATAACTGTTTTTTTCAGCAATGATCAATTGTTTTACTTTGTTTCTATTTTGCATCTTCTAATATGTAATCTCAATGCTAGTCTCTTTATTTTTTATGTTGTTGTTAGTTTTGTAAGCTCTTGGTATCTATATACTTTGCTTTTTAATTGATGTTCAAAATGAGCATTATTTTAGCACTCATCTCATTTTGGAGCTGTCAGGCTAAAGATTTATTATTATTGTTATTAATTTGCTTAAGATTTTATGAAATTACGAATTATAGATCTCACATATAAACACATTTCTGGTCATATCTTTAGTCTATAGTGTTGTAATAGTTATTTGAGCACTCATGGCTTAAATATCGACAGTTTCCGGTCGTTCCTAATGGATCAAAAAACTTTTTCCGCACTGCGGTGTTTTTTACTTTTCTGTCAAATCTAGGGGTAAATAAGTAAACTTTGCTTAGGAAGCAACGCTACCAACCAAAAAATAAGTAAAAACTTAATAATTTATTATTAACAATTTAGAGTTAGTTATTATTAAAAAATTACAGTTATTCGTTGCAAAAAAAATTGTTATGCACTAAAAATTATTGCACTAATGCAACAAAGTGCTCATGTAAAAAATGTTACTTAAACACGCTAGGTAAATTACTATTGTTTTAGAAGTGTTGAAAAGCGAATTTCTCATGCAAGTGTTTAACACGAACATGGAATGCAAGAAATTGTTCTACACGAGCATGAAAAAAGTTTGTCACACGAGCGCAACATAATGTTTTCCCTACGACAATTTAATAAACTAGAACAAAAGAATAGATATATTACATATTAAAGTCAAAATATCAAAACAAATACCGTTTCTAATCTTGTAATCACGTTTCTTCTTAATATGTTTTTTTCAAACAAAACTGCCACTTATACGAGTTTTTTATATTTTATACTTTGTGTTTATAACTAACTTTTTTCTGTATGTAATTATATGAAAGTTTATAATTCTAACCTGATTAATTTTACTTTAATTACGTACTGTATTAAGCAGCGACGTAATAGAAAATCTTCAACCATTTTCTAATCTTCTTTAGAAGTTTTTACTAAAACTCTAACAGATTTATAGTTTAAGGCACCAATACGTCTAAAGTGGAGGCTTAGCAACCTCTTCTCGTTTTTCTTTCTCCGACGAATTGTCCATAAATTAATTATTTGAAGCTTCTAGTGTGCCTGTAAAACAAGTAAACAAGTAGTCGTCGTCACCCTTTTCATTTCCGAGCTGCTTGTTGCATGGCAACGTTCTGTCTCTTTACGGAAAAGTGCTCTTTTACAGGAGAGTTCAGAGTTTCACACGAAATCTATTCATTCAGAGGCATTCCCGACTCTTCCTCAGCTGTTTAACTTTTACTTTGATCTTTTGTCATTGCAACTTTTATGGAATCTGTTCGTTGTCATTTGATTAATTTTATTAAAACTTATTTATTACAAAAAATGTTAAAATTGGTTAAGCGAAATTAAGCAAAACAAATAAACAATTTTAAAAAAACAACAATTAGGTATGCTATAAAATGGAATTTTTTTTCTAAACTTGCCTCTTTGTTTTAGAATGTGATGATAGCATAGTTAGAGATTAGAAATGAGCATTTTACAGATCCTTAATAGTTGCGGTCAGAACCCATCAGTTGTTTCATGTTTGGGTACGGAAGCACTAATAAAAGTGATAGGTGTATTATGATCGTCATTACTGACGAGAGTTTATAATGTTCATATATATATCCGTACACTACACTGTTTTGACCAATTTTACGTCTTAAACCTGATGTGATGGACGTAACTTAGCTGAAGTTGATTATAAGATATTGATATGCTTAGATCTGAATCAATCTATTGATGAGACAAAGCTTGCCAAAAATTGCAATATCAATTGTGTCTATCGAAATTGACATCTGTTATTTAAAGTGACTTAATTTGCATTAAAACATGTAGAAACCTGATTTCTCAACTTTTTAATGCAAAGTTAGGTTCTAATAGATGTCGTTACTATTTAAAACCACTTTAGTTGTCTTTATGCAATCACAGTTTCTATAAGTGTTATATTTTTATACTCTTGTGTTCTGTGTTGTATTTTTTTGTATAGCCAGGGATTATCTAAATTAATAATGACCGCAATGTATTGAGTATAAGCTTCTAAACCTGTAAAATCATAAAAAATAAACGTTTTAAACACCAAAAAGGTTAATTTTAAGTATACAGACCACAACCTTTTCACTTTTGGTAATGTCTCACTGAAGATTATGATTGATATTAGCTATGTTAACTTTGCTTTATATATAGGCACAATTGAAAAAGAAGATTAGGCATTCGGTTAAACTAGCATTTGTGTAACTCACAAAGAGTAACAAGCTTAAAACCGGCAATGCCCTATGACGCTTGTGTAGATACATTCTCTCACATACTATTTGAAGGAACTGCCAGACTATTCAATAATTCGCTAGAACGATTATGAGAAAACTTGATGACAAGCTGTAAAATATGATGACAGATAGAAACCTCTCATGTCAGCTTCTTTGTTTATTATGATGGGTCAATTAAATTGAGACAAAACACTTGAGAATTACTAGAATTAGCAACATGCTATATCTCAAACTTTCCATTTTGATGATGCAGTAGTCGACAATTTGAAATTAATATCCAAACTTAGTAGAGCCCAAGTTCAATGTAGTATCTCAACTTTAGATCAAATATATTCCGGACTTCAGCTTCCGGCCAAGGACCATCATTACACTATAATATAGCGTTGTGGCTAATTTTTGATTTGATTTATATAGAAATTTATCCCCTTGCTTGGGTCGGTTTAATCTGAAGTAGTTGATTTTTATTTTTCTTGGCAGAAAGAGGTTCGCACAGTGTTTTACAGCCTTCCAGTGCACCAAAAGCAATTTATTAAATCAGAATGTGGTAGAAACGCTCGGTAATATTTTAAAATACGAAAAAGGATTGCTTTCTGTGGTAATAGTAACAAATGAATCTTAAAAACAAAGCAAGGTAAAGTTATGGCTATTATTTTGTAACACTTCTATATTCAACAATAATTAACATTTATTTTTAATTTATTTAAAAACGTTTATTTAATTTTGATCTTTTTTTTTAATTTACTATTAAATATGGTATAAATATGCTAAACATGCAATAGCTTCACTTTCAGCTAGTAACATGAGTTTTTAACCAGTTTTTGTTCTACAAAAAAATTACAATTGATTATTGTTTCTATTCACTATAAGTTATACCGGTATCAAAAAATAAATGGTAAAATAAAAGAGCTGGTGTCTATTTGATGGTCAACAAATAGCAATAAGCCATTTTGTTCATTCTTCTTACTGCTTATTATATTTTATATTATATTTATCAAACTAAATAAATCATTTTTCGAAAAAAACCGTGTCAAAAGGTGTAATAAAATTGTCAATTGTCTTTTGACACCTGATTTCAATCCGTGAGAGCCTTCTTAAATAAATCAAATAATTAATGATTTTGAAAAATATGGTATCCTGATTTAATGATACAATAATTATCAATGTCATACAGTGACACTTTTTTTGATTATGTTTCTGGAAAATATTTAAAAAGCAATGATCTTCCTGCTAAATAATAAAATATTTATTTTTTATGTAAGGTTTAAGAGAAACCTGCTGGACCTTCAGTTACTACAAAGTTTATAAAGAAATATTCAATAGATGTCAATCATGTCAAAAACCTTTTAAGATCACAAGAGAGCTTAAGACTCATTTAAGTGAGGCTTACTTATGCTTTTAACCGACAATTTAGAACAATATTACCTAATTTAGAACTTAAATTTTATCACAACACAGAGGAAAAAGTCACGCTTTGTGGTGAATTTATATATCCCACTAAAAATGAAACAATGTTTTGACGGAAGAAGACTAAAATATATCGGTAATATTAATTCAAATCATCAAAATCATGATTATATTAGATTCCAAACATCTGTTTAACCTTATTTTATAAAAATGTTCATTTTATACAAAGGATTTTTAAATTTGCCCGAAATTAACCGCTTTGAATTTTTATTATATAATATCTGATTCAATTTCCAAAAATGCTATATTTATGAAAAAATCTTTTATAGTTTGCTAATAAAACTGTCTAGTAATAAATGATAATGTTTTGTTACAAATATAATTATTTAGAATATTAAAACATATTTATTTTCATTAACTTCAACTTCTTTTAAACCTTTTAAAAAGTGTTAAATATTTGTCTAAGAAAAAAACGGTCTTAAATAACCTGTCGTAGCTTGGCTTTACCTGGCCTGACATGACCTAGCCAATTTTGACATTAGATGCTGTTGAAGTTTTAAACTCTAAAAAAGATTTAGTAACTGTAAACAACATGTTTTAGAATCTACTTCGTCATAAACATTTTTTAAATTCTAGACTTTTTTCTCTTACCGAAGCAGAAAATATAATACCTATAGATTCTATAACAGTAGAAATTAAAGAAATTTGTATCTTAGTATTTGAACTTGAGTCTGCTCCAGGCATCAAGGGCTAAACTTGTTTGTTTTGTTTTCGATGAAAATATTATAAAAACTCTTTTTTGAATATTTTGTGTTTTGTTGATGGTGTGTTAAGTGACAAAACAAAAAATGTTCCAAAAGATTTTGACACACTAATTACAAATGGTGAACAGTTAGGTCTTCATTCTAATGTTTTAAGTGTGAGTTCTGTAGTTGAGTTTGCCTCTCGGCAGGTGGTCGAATCATTAGTGAAACTGGAAAGCATTCAACTTCAAAACAATAAAAAAATTAAGCTATAATTTTGCCTGTTCGGTTGAACAAATTTAGCCGCAATCTACGCCACTTTCAATTTTTTTAATTCGTAAGTTTAATCAACAAATATTATTAAAAATTTATTTTAAGGCCATTCTGAATTCTGCCACATTATTGTCTGCTGTCTTGAACAAAGTTTCATATTTTTCCTTTATTTTCAATATATTACTAATTATCTTTTGATACATTTTTTAACCGTTCTTTAGTCGATGCTTAATAAAGTGATATTTTGGACCATTTAATCTTACATCTTTCAATTTATCTTTTTAAATTTTTCTTTGAATATTTTGTACTTTCATAATGGGGTGTTAAGTAACAAAGCAAAATTTGTTTTAAAAGGTCTTGGTACACTAATTACAAGAACAGGTAGGTTTTGATTTGAGTTTTCCAAACTGTAGGCTTGTGTAGCTGAGTTTGCCTCTTTTAGATAACTGCAAAACAATTAAAGCTATGGTTTTGCCGGTTCTGCTATAGAACCTTTGGCTCTCAGTGTCAAAAAGCTGCAGAATTGATCCACAGTATTGATGACAAACTGATGCATATTACCCACGATTTAAAATCAAGACAAATATATTAATATCTGATCTAACGCATTTTGCTTGTCATACAACGGGGTAACGCTGTAAGAGTTTGGAGACAATACCCAAGTTCAAATGATTGAATGAGGTTTTTAATTTATAGAATTATTTTAAATAATTTTTATATATGTTATTAGTTTAGAATGTATGTTCAATAATTGTTATTAAAATATTTGTAGCGCTGAAGTTAATAAAAGTTTATGATAAGCGATGTAATTCATTAAAGTTTGTGCTGCAAAATCTAATTTCCTGAATCTTATCTCTTCAGTTTTTTGCTGTATGACTTTATTCTACATTTGTCTAACAAAAGTCAGACTCAAACACTAACAATTTTTTAATATTACCTTATTGAGAAAATTCAACAAATTTTGCTAGTAGCGTTTTATCGAAAAGCTTCAAAACATTTTCTTTAGATAAAGATATTTTATATAATTACCAAGCATACTAAGAAAAATAAAACTTCTACTTTTTAAGAGGTTGGGTTTTTAAATTTTTCTGCTTTTATTAGCAAAGTTTTCATTCACATTATGCTTTCAAAAAAGTTTAAAATTTGTAAAGTTATAAATGCTAGTAGTTTTGCGTTCGGCTGTAAATTGCCAGATTTTCTTAATATAAATCATTCAACTGCTATTTATATTTACAATAGAAAAACGACAACAAAAAGCAAAACAGTTGCTATAAAGCGAGAATAAAATAGCCAGCAAAATGTAGTGAGCGGAATTTATTAACATTGGCTGACATTTGCAGGGCAATTAAATATCACCAAGCTTTAACGACAGTGAAATGGATTTTACAGTTGGTAACGCTTGATAATGCTTAACTTCTTTCATAAATATAACTGAAATTTCATGCTAATAAACAAGCATTAAGTTCTTGCCTTCAACGCTCGTTAATTTTTAAAATACTTACACTATGATCTAGACTGATCTTCT
The DNA here is from genome assembly GCA_947359425.1 of Lagria hirta. Lineage (NCBI taxonomy): Eukaryota > Metazoa > Arthropoda > Insecta > Coleoptera > Tenebrionidae > Lagria > Lagria hirta. The sequence continues at coordinate 2,887,190 of OX375802.1, read as the reverse complement.
TATCACAAATAGATAAATTACTCATTGTTTAGTTGTAACTGAAATTTTAGAAGCGCTAAAAGTTTTCTTATGCTACATCAAAAAATGTGTTGTACTTAGTTTGTTCATTTGCCTGCTGATCAGAACCTATACTAGAAACAAACAAAAGAAAGCATTTTGCGGCAGATTAGTCAAGCAAAGAATTAATAAAAAAAGCTTTGTTGTACTATCGTACATTTTGGTATTTTTTGGAGGTAATGTTTTGTTGACAGATGACGCTGCTTGTTTTTACTTTACTGAAAAATTAATAAAAGTTGTAGACTAGATTAATACCAAAAACTATTTTAATTAACAAAATAAACGGTTTTTAAAGCCATGATAGTTAGACTTAGATTTAAATTTTTATTTTAATCACTCTTTTTTTAAGATTTCCTCAAAATCTTTATTTTATTTTAATTTTCTTTTTCATAATTCACATAGTAATTTTGATATTGTGATCTATAATTTTTTATAATTTTTTTCACGTTATGTTTACTCTACATAATTATGTTTTTTTTCCAGTTTTTTAATGCGTTTTGTACAGACATTTTCTTGCACCTAATAACTAACTTTTTTACAGTTGTCTGTTGTAGCATTTTACATGTTTTTTCTTATTTATACAGCTTTTTCGCTACCTTTCTTGCCTTTATTTTAATTTTGTCTGCTTTGCAATTTTGGCGGACTAGCTGTTAGGCTGTTACTTTAAAACAATTTCCCAGACTAATAAAACTCTTTGTTTTTAATTAAGCAAAAAAAAACTAAATTTGACTTATTATACAACTTATTATTACTGGAGAAGTAACATAAATATTACAAAACATAAAAATAAAATGAAATGAATTATGTAAGAACTCAAAACAAATTTTAAACTACTTTAGTTTAAGCCACATTTTTTTAATACAATCATTCTACGTTTAAGAAAACGTTTACAAGCTCACATTTTTTTTAAGTACATTTAAATAGTAGAAATAACTTTACAAAATAATAGTAGCTAGACTGAATTAGGTCTATGTGTGTCAGTCTAAGCTTTGCTCTGACAACAAGTAGATTTTTATTCAACAAGGTGTAAATACAATAATTTTTAATTGATATTTGAACTCTACAGATAAAATCAAATTAAGAATTATCTAATTAAATTTTTATAAAACAACTAACAACTATAAATTAAGAATAATTTAGAACTTAGTCTGTATGTAGCATGTAATAATTTTTGTAAGTCTATCGTTGAAAATGTGTCAATTTAAGGCTAAACAAACTTTACTGCTGTTGATAATTTAATTTTCCAATTTTTAAATTTTCATTTTAATTTTATGTAACTTTTGGTTTTGGTTTTATGATATTCTTATCCTATTAGTTTCAATTTTCTGAGAATATTTGGTAGGTTTTTTCTTATAAACTTTTGAGCAGCTGACAAAATTAAACTCATTTTATTTAAATATCTTTAATCACAACTATAAGCTTTTGTGACTTGATTTATATCAACTTCCAGATTAAATTAATTAAAATTGTTTACTTTTAATTTTAACTTGTTTATTTTGAAGTAGAAAAAAAATATTCTCACAAAAAATATACTGTTCTAGCTTATACGGTAAGATTCAAAATAATTTAGATATGAAGAGACTGCAGAAAACAAAATGAACTTCTAGCTTGATGCAGTGCTGTTTGGTTTGACATCTATTTTTTGACTTCTGCCAAACTTGTTGGTTAACCGTTTCAAAACATTGAGAAAATAGTCAGTTGGCAGCAATTTTTTCAAAACTTTTAGTTTCCCTGAATAAGGGCATTTCTGACGATATTATAGCAATCTTCTTTCAAAAAGTTCACATCAGGAAACTGTTTCCGAAAATCAGGTAAGCAAACGTAAACGCTATATTTCTATTCATCATTATAAAATATTCCATTTTATAAATATGTTTCTACAAAAAACGTTCCCTGTTTTAATGTGAGAACTATGGTTTGAAGACGGCTAACCAACAAACTTGACAGAAGATAACATTAGATTTTTAAATTTAGATTAGAAAATAAAGTGTCGTTGGCACTGCGAGCTATTGGTCTATTATGTTCCCCTTTCTTGAGCTGTCTGAGATGTGTCTCAGTTTGTAGCTTCCCATCCAGCTCCAAAGCTGTAATAAATTCCAGCAGCTGAGTGGCTTTAAAGATGACATGTCTCTATCTAATATGTATTCCTGTTCTATTTTCTCTACGTTGATTTCTAATGACAACGCATTCTGTTACCAGGTGTTCCAAAGTTTCTGTCCCTCTTATGCAAAATCTGCATTTGTCATAATTTTTTAGGCCGAGTCTCATCAGATGATTTCCTAGAAGGCAGTGACCGCTAAGGAAACCTGTGAGGATGCCAAGCCTATTTGTAGTGAGCTTCAACTAAACTTTAGAACTTGCATGGTCTCTAAGAAATTTCTTAGAATGTCTCAAACTAGGAAGATTCTGCCAGCGCTTTGATCTGTTTGTCTCTTCCACCATTCCTGTAGGTGTGCTTTCTTAAATTGCAGAATGGTTCTGACCCTACAAAAGAAGTTAATGCTCTCGCAAGCTTATCAGTTTTTTCGTTGCCTTCTATTCCTGAGTGTTCGGGTACCCAAACAAGAAAAACATTGTTGTTCTTGCCCACTTCATTTATCTTCTCTCGGCACTTCCATGTTATTCTGGAACTGCTGTACTGATAACATAAGAGCTTGGTGATTACAAATCTTGTAATTGCGTATTTTTCCGCTTGGAAAACGATTGGGTATGTTTCCATTTATACTCCCGACAGAAGTCATAAAACAAATCTCAAACTAACAGCGTTGTATCAAGCTAAAAGTCTAATATTGTTTTTCTATTGGCAATTTACATTAATTGGTCGGTAAAACAGTTAACTTCAACTCTGACGTCACATCTAGTATATTTCATTTTTGGCAACTGTTTACTGTTTCAAAGTGGCAAGAACAGTGCGTTTTTGTGCAAATTCCAGCTTTGTTTGTGTGTTTTAATTATTTTGAGAGGTATGTCAATTATTTACTGATGTAAGAAAAATAAATTGTTTTGGAAATAAATGAAATATGAGGTTGAGATTTTTCTTCTTTACAAAACTACACCCGTATACACAACAGTGTTGCACACGCATTTTCGCCGACCAAACTGCTCCTTTAGTATCAATGATACAGAAATTTATTATTTGTAAAATTGAAAGTCGTTTCCATCGGTTGTTTACAACCGGTTAGCCGGTCACTAGTTGTGACGTCATTTATCGTAGTTTATAATAACTTACGTTCTTTTGTAACTGAAAAAACCTGTTTTGTTTTTATTTTTATCATTCTTATATAATTGTCGGTTAGTTACACATAGGTGTTTTAAATTTACAAGAATAAGTCTTATTGATAAATAAGACTAATTTTATTTTTTGAGTGCCAAACAAATTCAACTGCGTGATAAACTGAAAAAACACCGTTTACATACATTTTTTTAATGATATAAAATGCGTCAATAAATTATGGTTTGTTTGCATGAAGTCTGCCAATAAAAGTTTTCAACTTCATACATCTCTTGTGATGATTATTTCTAAAACCTTACCAGTCTGCAAATAAACTTTTGCACATATCAATGAGTTGGCTAAGCTTACAATTTGGAGTATCTCCTTAAATTTATTGATATTGATATCGTATCGTATATTGATAGTAAAATAATTTCTAATTCTTATTATTCAATATTCGTTACAAAAAAATTTCAAAGAATTTTATGAAATCATCGTTTTTTGTAACAAATCAAAAGCTATCATTATTTCCTAAAAAATACAATTCAAGTTTTCCCAAAAGCTGCTAAAGTACATAACAAAATATTTGGTCGGTTTTTCGGAAAATTCTTGTTTGTTGTCGATAGCCACTCGATTAAGCTTTGGGCATCGATTGCTTTATATGGCTATATAGATGAAAGAATTTATCAATATGCTTCATATCTCTTGGGACCTCACCGAGTTGCTTTGGCTAGATGAAATCATCAAGGCTTTATCCTTTCAAATTATATCCGTAATCAATAGAAAATATTTTTGGTGAAAATACACTATTATCCTATTGTCAATCCACATCTACCTAATTAGTTTCACGGTGTATAAGCTTGCACACTGTGTCACATCTGGATAAAGCACTGAATATGCAATGACACGCTTTATGCAAGAATGTTACTGGAATCGAGTAGATAACTCGTTAATCTATTGACGTGGCGACCTGATTTTGGTCAAAGGAAATTATATACAAAGGTATACATACCATCATGTGTGAAAACATAATAAAGTACAGAAATAACGAACAACAGAATTAAAGATTTTAGTAATTATTATACCGTGCATTCATAAATTATTTAAATTATCTCCAGTTGCGCAATTTAGCTTGATACATTTCTACTGTCGTTGATAGTATGTTTGCGCTGTCTAACGTCCTCATCCAATACCACACAACACGCCTGGGTCTGCGTATGACCTAATGAAAAAATAGACATATGTTTCAATTTCATAACTGGAGTTGATCGACATGAATTATGATTTATTGTCTGAGTTGTAATTATGCTCCAGATGTACTTAAATAAGATTTGCTAATATTACTTGCGCTAATTAATTTTGAATTCAAAATATCCGTTTTGACTTGAATTTTTTTTTAATGTGACTGTCACTGCCTCAAAATATGCAAAAAACAATTCTGTATGCAATAATTGTAGTTTTTTTTTGGTGGGCTAAGACAAAAATCAGTTGGCAACGGTGTAGAGATTAGCATTGATTTGAAAGTATTAACTCTGTTTACAATTGAATACAGTCACATCAAATTTTCGCCTCTAGCGTGGTTTACACGTTGAGTTTCCGTGCTTTTTCTCACTTGTATTTTCCTGTACTGATGACGCGTCCACCGATAGAGTGCGAAACGTCGACAATTTTATTAAACCTTTCGACACGGTCTTTTCCGAAAGATGTCAATATTTTAATGACTTCGGACTGTGAAAGCCTTTCTTCTTGAGTCACATTAAATTCAGACAAAATTGAGAAAAAACTACCATTTTAGATGAGAAAAATATCTTTTTGTAAATAGTGACCTTAGCGAGTTTTAATAGATTTGATATTTAATCGTAAGAATCTTTCCACAATAGTTTTGATACTTAAATAGTTGCTTAATTTTTGTGTCAAAAAAAAATTGTAACTATAAAGACTTCTTAGTATTAAAGTTAAAGTACTAGTAAAATATAAAAACAAAATGCAGCTAAAAAAACAAAAATTCAAATAGTAAACAATATTATGACTTTGAAACATTGACGAAGAGAAAAGCACAAAAAATTCCAAGTTATAAAAAGATATCTCAAAAATTGCACTTATGTTTACATTGTTTATTTTGGCTGTTTTGGCATCACGTCAGTATGCCAAGTAATAAATAAATGGATTGAAAATATTGTCAATATTAAGAAGTTTTTGAAAGGTTTGAGATTTTATTGATTTAATAGACATAATTTTTAAAATTTACACTAAAAAGTTTTTCTTTCTAAGAATCACACATGCCAAGATAGCTAATATAAGTGTATAATTGTACAAAATTATTGGATAAACTACCCTTAGTTTATTAATTACAGCATTTTTAACGCTATAGAGAAACAGGTTTGATTGTTTCTATTTTCAAACACAGTTTAAATAATGAGCTTGTTTTAAACTTTTAGAGGTATCAAAACATACAATGTATACACTAATAAAAATATGTAAAAAAATTTAGAGTGAAAGACAATGCGATTAAAAAAAATATTGTTTTTAAAATAAAACATTTTTTATAAAAAAATATTTTTTTAAATATCCCTTATTCGTGTCTTATGTGCTAAGCTACTGGTAAAATCTTAATTATTATCTTCAAATGACAATTTAGAAGGACCAAACACTAAAAATATTTTTGTATCAAATTTTCTACCAAAATATGTAGGTTTATAAAAATTTCCTTCAAACGTCTGTTAAAAAAAATTTTTTTAAAAAACACTAAATTTTAAAAATTTTACAAATTGCCAGAAATATTGTTTTGTATATTTTAAAACTCTTTTTTTTTGTTCAATTTATTCATGTTCAACAACAGTTAAGTCATCTTGAAAACTTTAAAAAATATATAGCCAGCCCTTTTTAAACAAATTAAAATTTGAAACTTTCTACACTTTGTTTTTTTTTTTAAATAGTAGACTGTTTTCCAAGTAAAAAAAGTAATGGTTTCCTAACGAGTGAAAACAGATTAATTTTCACCGAGCTAGAAGACGCACTTTTCTTACGCGTTGAACACGTACTTTTTTCGTACACCTACTTGATGGAAATTATAATGTCTCCTTTATAATTTTCTACTGTCAAAGTTATCGGCGTCAAGTATTTTTTTACTTAGTGACAAGACATATAACAAATAATTTGCAATGTAAAATGAATTAGTGCATTCGATGCGGAAAAGCACTCTACAAGTAAATGAAACCATAGACATTTCTGCCTATTAAAAACTGTTGGTCTATTTCAAACGTCAAAATGACGGTTAGGTAAATAAATTAAATAAATAAAAACAAATACTCTAAATTTAATTCTGTTAGCTACTCATAATTTGTTAGCCCGTTAAATTTTTTTGATTTGATTTGATTTTTTTTTGATTTGTTTTTTTTTTTTGAAGAAAACTTTCAAAATATTGTATACTTACATAATTATTTTGATATATAACTCAAAAAGAAATTTTGTTTAAGCCATTATAATAATAATAATAATAATGTACCTAGGTCTATCCATATTTGAAAAATATGGCTTTATTAGTCAGCAAATAACATATCCCAAATTTTACAATACACAACAGCAGTTTTATTGCACTCTGTGTTTGGGTTTTACTTTTTATTGAAGATTAAACACTGATAACAACTAATCCATTTCTTCATGACTCAAATCATTATCTTTAAAATGTATAATTAATTTTGCTACCCGTTATTGCCTACGTAAAATATTTGAGGAATATTAATTACGGTCTTTCCTTATGTGAATACCTTGAGATAGACCCAAACGTATAGTACTTGAGTGAAATCGTCATAAACTATTAGTAAACTTAAATTAATATTTGCCAAACAAAGTTACACATATTTTACATACTTAAAATTTTGGTAGAACTGCTTCTATTATACAGGGTGTTTTATTAATAATTATTGTCCATATAGTAAGTGGAGAATATTTGACCCAAAACATGACGATTTAACCTTAAAAACTCCTAGGTCCCTACCAAGGTACAGTTTTATTTAAAATTAAAACAATTAAATATAAAAGTATTTCATAAAAAATGTGTTCGAACTATTTGTAACACAAAATAAAAAATCAACATTGTTATAATAAATTTTTAAATATGACTTCATTAACTTCAATACATTTTTGAATTTCTTTTGAAAATACGCTTGGTAGTTCTCTAATAAAATTGGCAGCAGTTTGTATTTGTTGCTATAATTCTTGTCAAGTATTAATCCCCTGAGCGTAGACTAGTGTGTTTATATGTCAACAGAAATTAATATCTAAGAGGTTGAAATTGGAACTCCGTGTAAAGAATTTGGCACTACTAAACCAAAATGTGATAGGCGCCCCCTGCATTTTTTTGGTTTAATGGCAACTGCTCCAACTTCTCAAAAAGCAATTTTGCAAGTGATTTAAAGGAACCTATTAAACTGTTTCTAATAATTCCACACCAAAGATCTTACTTAAATTTGTGCTGGAAGTGTGTCTCTCTAAAACTCTGCCCTGTATGAACTGTATTATGAACTTAAACTTTTGTCAAGCGGATCAAGTCAAGAACCAGTTACAAACCTGTATAATTGTACATTTAAATGAGATTGGCGATTCGTGCCATAATGGGAACTGTTTTTAAAGAATATTTTAGCTTTAAAATAAGTCGGCATTGGGGTCTAGGTTAGATTATCGCTTTTTCTGATCGCTGAAGACACCTAGAGAATAAAGTGATACACGCGGAAGCCACAAAAAAAATATTTTTGTATTTTTTATTTTTTGGATAAACATTTCAATTGAAAGCACGGCTTAAAAAAACACGCCAATTTTCTTTGTTTAATTAAACTTTATGCGTTTTTATTAAGAGCTAAAAGTTTCAATGTTTCTCGAAGCTGTAAAGAAGAACTTTTATTCTGTTCCTGCGTAAAGTAAGTTGAGGAGGCTAACCCGAGCACATACCGGACCAAATTGTTACAGTCAATTAGCGATGTTGTATTGCTGTCCTATATCAAGAGCCTAACGAAAAAGTCGTTTGGGTTAAATGGCACGTCCTCAACAATTTCGACTTTGTTTTATGACGCTCTAGTTCTAGAGCCTTGTTCAAAATGGCTTATTGTCATTAAAATACAACGTAATAAATTTTAGGATTATGCACTGTTTTATGAATGGCTAACACAAAAACTAGACGCTAAATTGTTCGTTTCAAAGTTTATTTTTACCAAAGTATACTTACGTGTTTTTTTTGTTTATATAATAAAATTAATGCAAATTCATTCACACCATATCTGTAAACTTGAAAATGTTTCGTTCTTGTGCTTATTAGAACTCTTCAGCAAATCGCCACATATTAAGATTCAAATAAGTTTTCAATGACAAATTTAAGCTTATATTCACCCAAGTGCTTGATACTTCCGTAATATGGTAAAACAAGCGACATCTATTAAATATATTATATATAATATAATAAAAATGTTACATATTTATGCTTAAATCGGTTAAAATTAGTTGTGATTATAGTTATAATATAGATATATGTAATTATATATTACTTAGCCATCTATTTAAGTGCCTATTTTATGTATGAGCATTCAACCGATTAATCTTGAAGACTTAAATACTGACAATCGGCTTAACATTAGTTATTTTAATATTACAGTCAGTACAATCATTCGTCGTAATATCAATAGTGTGTGTAGTCTAAAATTAATAAATAATGAACAATAATAATAGAATTATATTAATTTTAAGCAAGAATGAATTTTCAATTTGATTTGCAATTATTTTGATTAACCAACTAGCCGGTAGTAATTCATTCAAAATTGTTTCTACTTTTTATAAGATTGTTTTAAAATAAATAAGAAAATCTTATGTAATAATTGCTTCTCAGTTGAATTTTCAGAGAACAAAAATCTAAGAAGTATTACTCAAAATCTAATTAATTTTCAATGCGTATTCTTTATTAACTTCCGAAGACTGATTAGTTACTTCTCTTATTAACTTTTTCGAACTCATAAAGATTAAATTGCGTTAAAATTAATTACATTAGTTATCCTTATGTTTGCCTTGGTGGGTTCAATCGATCTCAGTATTCTTGAATGTTGCGTTAAAATTAATTTCCGAATTGGAAAGAGCCAGGTTAGATGGAAGTTTGAAAATTTGTGTGGAAAACTTGTTTGAAATCTGTTTTGAAGACTTTTATTTGAGTTGGTATAATTGAAATTGTTTGCGTTACTTGTGAAAGGATTTTAATAATTTACAGCGTAATTTTGGTAACGTTTGTAATCATTTTATTTTTACATGATTACCGTTAAACATAATTACTTTCGTCAGCGTCAACACGTCTCAAAGGTGGTAATTGAAACATATTTGCAAAAGAAAAAATTGTTTCTTAAGAGTAACATGATAGTTGTATTTTTATTCAATTGCTGAAACATTAATTTTAACTTAAACTTCATTCATTTCTAAATTTAAAAATGACTAGAATGGTGAATTTTGACCCTAAAGACAAAAGTCTTGTAATAAGAGTGAAATTTATTTATAATAAAAATTTACTGTTATTACTTTACTAACAATGAACATGCCGGTCATTTTACAATTTTTTATTTTCGATATTTCATTGAAACATTTCCAAGTCAGAAAAACAAATAAATATTTTCATGTATATACTATTACAAATATAAGATCAGTTGTATTACAAATATTTTTTTTTATAATTTAGTATTCGTAAATAATAAAGAATGACGTTTTTCAATTTAGAAATATGTACTTTGCTTAAAAATAGAAATTTAATTATTTTTTAATTTGCAAAATAATTCATAAATAAATTCATAGTCTAATAAAGCTTAAAAAAATAGTCACAATATATAATGTAAGGATAGCACATTACATCACAAAACAGGAAAAGAAGACTTTGCTAAAGAGAAGGCTTATTGAAGAAATTATAAATTCGTCAAGTCAAGCAAAGACCCATTTATAATGCGTCGTATTATATTTTTCTCAAACCGTTTTTTAAAAACAAATATTAGTTTAGCTACCATTCAACATCAGAGCAGTATGAAAAAGTTAAATTTAATACAAAAAATAAACAAACAAAAAATAATGTGTCAAAATTAGTATTTGAATAATTTTTTGATATATTATTCTTTCAATAGAAATAAATGAGATAGTTGCTAATGCAGTCGCAGACCTATTTCTCAACAAGTTCAAACAAAAGTAAAAAAGTACTGCGCATAATTTAAATTTAGTGTCCTAATAACAAAAAAGTGAGCCGTCGCCAGATATAAAACATCAAACTTATTTTCTACAAGTAATATCCATAAATACAGATTACAATAGGTTCTAAATATAGTATAATAAAAAAATAAATTAATACTGTAACAAAAGTGAAGATTCAAGAAGAATCAAAGGTTCCAGACAGTGGTCTAGTAGATTCTAGACTGCCAGCAGCGGATGCCATATAAGCGAGCACCAAACGAGAGTGGGAGTCAGTTCGAGTTCAGTAGAGTTTAAGATCAGTTCGAGTTAACCTAAACGTCACGTGTCCGAACAATATAAATTTAAATGTACAGAGTGTTTCAACAAAGTGTCAAATAGTAATTAATATTAAATAGTGTAATATCAATAATTCATATGAATTAGTGTAATATCAGTATATAAATAAATAACTGTGTAAATAAGTTAAATAAATAAACTGTACAGCTAAAAAAATTAAAAATATATTTTTAATTGCAACAACTTAATTGTTTTAATCAATTCAATGTTATCTCTGACGGTATTAATGTGCTAATAAGTTGATTATAACTGAACGACTAACGTATTTAAGTTCCGTCGCTCGGTGTCGCAAGCGAGAGGTCGCTAAGCCAAACTGAGTAAACCAAGAAATGCGTTGCCACGAGATGCAATAAGTTTACCCGCCGCTATACATGTTTCACATAAAACTAAATCAAACATAAAAAAAAATTCTGCATCATCTGTTATCTGCATTGTTACCAACCCTGTTTATTTATAAAAATCAAACCACTTACGTTATGTTTTTTGCTTTATTTATTACAGAAAACATAATATTCTTGCAATTTTACTTCCCAAATCTAGTTTCTATCAAATATTTTCTTTTAAAAGGACTAAACTAATTTTTGAGCTACTCACTGCACAAAAAATGTTTGAACATAGACATATTGCAGATGTATTAAAGAACCACCAAATAAAATATAATTACTATTTAATGTTTAGTGATATTGTCAACGCTGGTGATTATGCAAAATAAATAAATCACTTTGAGTGATTAGGTAATCTACACTTTATCTGTGAGAAGTATAATGAGGTTAATGCTGCAGCAATAGTGCAATGCTTTTCCAATATTATTGACGTAATAGAATATCAAATAATCAAGTCAAAAAAAATCATAAAACGGTTGAACAAATATTTCTGGTAAATGATGGTTAGAAACACTAAAGTTTTATTTCACACAAAAAACTATACTGAAATAGTTTTAGTCGTTTCAAACATTTAATATCATAACATAAACAAATACAACTCTTAAGCCAAAATAAAATCTTTTCTTATCAAATGTCAACTTGATCAAACCTAGAAAATTATTTCGTATAAATCGCCATAAATTGATAACTTTTAAACAGTTTGTAAGAGTTCAATTTTTATAAAATTATTAAGTTTAATTATCTAAGCTAAAACGGCTTTAATATAAAATAATGCAAGAAATAAGAGTAAGTAAATAGAGATTGCACAGAACGCTTAGCTGAGGGATGACACTATTTGCAGGAAGGCAGTAGACAGTGATCAGCGGTTAGTACTGATGGGAGTACGGTACTCGTGAATGGTCAGTTCAAGTTGAAAGAACGGGAGACATAAGCGGTCCTCGGGTCATCCGATCTCGTGTAGCAGTTGTACATTGTTATTCAGCGATAGTTATCTATGGTAGATAGTGTAGTGTGTTAATCTTTTTGTTTCAGTAACCTAGTCTTGTGACAGATTCCACCTCCTTCTATCAACGTGGCTGGTTTGGTCATGCCAGCTAGGTTTGTGAGTACCGAGACGACTTGCTCTAATTTTGGAAAAGAACACATGTAAGACTTTATCACATTATATTAATTACTATGATGTATGCAGATACATCTATATCATCTTAGGCATACTTGTTTTTTACTAAAGAGCATGCCGACTCTTTTGTGTTAGAATTGACCTGGCTCTTATTTTTTATTATTGCTCTTTATGTAAAACGATTAAGATTGAAAACCTACACTATAAAACTCGTTCTGTGTTTGAACCGGTCTTTACTACTATTATTATTTATTATTTGGCTCTCAACGCCAATTAACACAAATCATGTTTTTAAGAATTAGACAGACATTTGAGGCCGGGTAACGCCAAGGCAGGTTCTTGTCGCTGAAAAGAGATGTAGCAATAGTTATGGGTCCCCTTATTGGAGCAGTTTGCAGTGTTTTGACCTTTTAATTCCTCTAACTCTCCTCGCCGGAAACACAGTAACCAATGGTCATCTAGATTCTTTTATAGAGAATTCTAAAACTTCTCTTAAGTACCTAACAAAACATTTAGGTAGCAAGATGGACAAGAAGAGGGTAATAGTTGACGTCCATGGAGCCCGGTTCATATGATAGAAACAGTCACTGTAGCAGAGGATGCTCTCCACAAAACTGGCATAGAGGAAGATTGCCTTGCGGGGACAAGCCTCCGGTGAGTTACTTGATAAGTATTATTGAGAAGTACATTATGTGTGAATGTATTTCACGTATGGCTAATCTAATCCGTTCACTTTCTTTGAGGCGGTTCTATAACCGCGGCCACAAAAGGGGTTGTATTTTGTTAATCTTATATTCATGCAGTATTTAAGTTGTATTCAGAATCAGAAAAATAATATGGCAAAACAATCTGACAATTATTGTATTTTGAATAAAACTTGGTAATTTAATTATATTATTACAATTATCCCGGCGCCTTCACCATTATTCTTACACAAATTGCGTCAAAATAATACCCCTTACAAGTAAAACCAATATTTTTTGTAAACTATAGCAAAAAACATTGAACTCATATTTAAAGCATAGACGTTTGGAAGCTACAATACCACAAACAAATACACACCTTAACATTGTAACATTTTCTTTTAGATATGTGTGTTGAAAATGATTTGTTTGCGTTTGTAGCAAATTATTAAAAAGCGTTTTAATCAAAATTTAAAATTACAGCAAAGATATTATGCTTTATTTTCATTTTCGCTCTGAGTTTATGATTAAATTAGGAACATTACATAAGAGCTCAATAAACAGTCGAAAATTGCTCTTGGTTCTGTCATCTTTGAGCTTCAGCAAACTAGTAGAAGGTCAATTTCCGGCGCAAAAGCGACAGCGTCAGTTATATTATTTCCTGTGTTTGTTCACCTGATTTCCAAATCACGTTCCGTAAAATTTTCCGTTTGCGATATTTATGCACCTAACTGTCTCAAGTAAATGGTATTTATTGATTGCACAGAAAAGCATAATAAAAATTTATTGAAAATTTTCTATAAAGACGCTTTTTGAAGCGAAATGTTGAGAGGATTTTTAACCCTAAAAATCACCACTGATTGGCCGATTGTGGACAATCGATTTGTTACAAATGCACCATCAATTTTATGACGTTTTCAGATTCAACTAGACGTAAAAGAGCCAATATTTGGCATTCAATAAGGAATTACATTATCTGAAAGTTCAAAAAATAAAACTCTAAAAATAAAATAATGCTTTAAAATTTATATTGATAGATTAAGCTAATGTTGCTAGTAAAATATTTATAAATAATACTGTTATTACTAATGTCAAACATCTAACTAGTCGTACATTTTAAACTTTGAGAAACACCCTAATGTATGTATGGAAACAAATCACGTAGCCTGTGTTCATTTAATTTTGACTGTTTGAATTATTTATTGATGAGAATAAAGAATAAACCAAAAATGTATTCAACAGAAGACGAAATTCACAGCATGCATCTATTCTATGTAAATCAAAGCATAAGAATTATGAATAACTTTTTGTGTGATTTTTCTCAAAAGGCCAATAAATCAATTGAAACCAATTTTTGTAAAAAGGTTGGGGTGGAAAGAGATGGGTGGAAAGGGTGATGAGAACAGAAAAAATATCAATAAGAACACGCACGGTAACTCGACGTGTAACCGCGCTAAAAGCACAATATTACTGATGCAGTTTGACAAACATCTATACTGACTTATAGATTGCCAAATAAACTAATAAGACAATCAATTTTTGTAAATACTAAATCAAACAAATAAAATACACAAATGAGCTGGTTGAGATTCAACAAGGCTGTTTACCATTACCAACCGTGTAGAAATTATTATCGACAAAGTTGATAGTTGAAGAAAATGTGAACATGTTACCTTTAAACAAAACATTCCCGACTTGTTAAATATATCACCTTCGGATAGAATTTCTAAAAATAACTTAAAAATGTCATTGACGGTAGAACCTAGATTATACCGATTTATAATAATTTAAGATAAACGCTAATTAACATCTGTCACGTTTCTACAGGAAATACTATAATGTAGCCTAGACAGGTCAAGCATTAAGCTAATTTATCAGTTGATGATTACAAGAAGTACCTGAGCTTGCCTGACCTAACAAATTTCCGTTTTTTTTTGATAGACTGTCCAATCAAGTAGAAGTAATTTACTATTATTATTATTACTATCTTCAAATAATCATAATTTTGATAGACCTAATAATGTTGTAAAAAGCCCGCACTCTAGTTCCAACACCTCTCTCTTTTAGCTATATCACAAAAGGTTTGACATTTTGTTGCTGATTGCTATGGGATGAAACCGGAAACAGTTTTTTTGTTGGTTTTGTTCTCGAGCTTGTCAACTGTGACTTTGTGTCCAAACAATTAATATTGCTAAAAATGTTTTAAAAAAATTAAGAAAAGTTGGTGTGTTCTTAAAATATAAAACACGTTAGGACATGAAACAAATTTGTTCCACTGCCTCTGAGAAACAACGTAAGATAACAAGCTGTTTTAATGGTAGATGGTTGTGGCAATTCGTCTGAAAGTCTAATTACTCCAGTTGTTTATGAATTTTATTTTACAAAATGTTATTTTACGAAAGAAATTATAAGAAAATGTTAACAAAACTTCAAGTTTTTTTTTAATATTTTGTTTTTTTTTTCAATTTGATTTTTAAACCGACTTTAAAAAAAGAAGGAGGTTCTCAATTCGACTGTATTTTTTTGGGTTAATACAATTTGACGGTTGATTCTTAATTTGGTGTGTTTTCCATTTTGTCCCATTTAAATTTGATCAAGATCTAATCAGTAGTGTTTGAGTTATTTTTAATAATGTTTTTTTTGACATATATTTTTGACACTTCATTGTTTATAAAAATTTATAAAAAATTTAAAAAATATTTTAATATAATTGAATAATAGTCTATTATTAATTATTTAAGCAGTTTGAATCAATTAATAAATAAATAAAATAATAATAAATCATGTTGAAGTCGGTTTTTTCCAAATTTTTAATTTGTATTATTTCATTGACTACTAGTTTGATAAATGGCTAACAACTAATACCATGAAGTTACTAGAGCAAAGAAACCAGCTAATCAACGCCAAAGAAGGTAAAGACAGAAGAAGGCACTTAAAACGAAAATAAGTAAAGACATTAAAGAAAGTATAAGAACGGACAAGAAAAAGAGTAGAATGGAAATTATCAAAAAACATGTAACGGTTGAATTGCGGCACACGCCAAAAATTACGATAAATAAGCGCCTTCTTGCCATTTTGCGGTAAACTACTCATTGCATGACGCTAGTTTGTGCACTATCGAATTCGCTGTCATCGATTTAGTCTAGAACTGCGAAGACCCGACGCCTTTAAGACAATTTATGTCTTTCGAGTAATTGTCTTTTCTGAACACTCTGTATATAAAGTAAAGCAAGCTAACTTTTTTATTGGCCAGGAAAAAAAAAACCCAGGTAGTTTTTAACGGATGGGAGGAGAATAATCCGATAGTAAAGCAGAATTTACCAGATTTTAAGCGGGAAAGATACCGACTCTATATATAGAAGTGGTGTTAGCGCCCATGTTGCATTTTTAAGTCCGCCACCGTACGTAGTGTTAGTGTACCCTTCTACGCCAAAGTAGTGAGTCAAATAAACCCGGTAGTGGGTATTACGTGTGTTCACGACTTTTTGACAAGAAAATTGGTACGGCTTTGAAGCCACGTTTTGATAACGACTTTACCATTTTCGCGATTACGTGACGTTAGAAGGGGTAAGTTAAACAGTCTCATTAATTCCACCACTAACGGTTTTACTTCGCGGGTTATGTAGGGCTAGGCGAGTCTAGGGTCAAAAGACGACTCAATTGCGGCACTCGATCTCTTTTCCTCCTGTTATCCAACTATCTACCATCGAGCTTCCGAGGAGTAAAGCACCGCAAAAACAACCATCTCCAACGGAAACAGCAGATAAGGTTAGTTCAAGGTCTATGAAAGGTAGAATGAATGTGTGAATGTTAGTAAGCCTTTGAACGACACCTTTTAAGTGAAGAAAACCTTCCTTATATTATATTTTGTTCATCAACTTATTGCCTTTATTGTTTGTGGTAATCAGGACAACCTGTAAGGGGTGCTTGAGTTAACTACAAGGGAATTGTCTTGTCTAACTCAGACTGCATCGAATCCTGTCTAATTGTGTGAAAATTGTGATAAAATTTTATTTGAATTATTTAGAATTAATTAATTATTTGAACATTCCGGATTTATTTGTTTTTTTTATTATATTTCATTTTGAGGCCAATATCACTTATTGCTATCAGTTAGTTTTTTTTTGTTTGTTGTATTTTCTTTTATTTATTCAATATATTAATATTATTTTACTGGAGCTTTTGTTTAGCCTGCAGGTCTTGACCCCTAAAAGGCTAAAGGGAGGTTAATTTCGGCTATTGTCTGTGCTAGGTTGAGTGGCGCTATATCCACCACCTGTGTTCTTAGATTCACGCCTCTACGGCTGAACTACCGGGCAAATTTTGAACAAGGTAAAGCTAGCCGAGATTAGCCTGTCCTCGAGTTTTCCTATTTCCTTTATTCCTTCCTCTCCTTTTCGGCCTTTTCCCCTTGTGTAACTTCACGGTTACATAATTGGCGCCCAACGTGGGGCCTGATTTAAAATTTCCTAATTATTAATATTTAAATTTGTTTTAACTTTCAATTATTAGTGAATTGGCAATTTGATAAAATATTCGTTATTTTTGAATAGTTTGTTAATAGTAATTTATCTTATCAATACAATTTTATCACAATTTCTTTTAGGTCGATAAAAGAAGGTTTTTTTCACTACTTTTGTTTTTTTTTTGTATTATTTTACACAATATTGCGAATTTGTACTCTTGGAATTATTCAGCGATAACAGGAAGGTCGAGTCGTATTATTATTATAGTAAATTTGTAACATATTTTCCCTCGAATTAAATCACGTTCGTCATTCAGTTATTTGTAATTGATATACTTTTTTTTTATATGTAAATTTAGTAGGATAAAACTTTTCTGCTTTTATCTACTGATAAGAAATCAAATAACCAGTTAGAGTGGGTCAAGTTCGGATTATCGAATTGTTCTTTTGTCTTATCTGTTTTAAATTATTATTAAAGATATCTGGGTCAAACGCGTTCATTGCCCTTGTGTTTTTTGTTAGCTTGAATTTGTTTTATTGTCTTGGAGTAGCGATCTAATTTTTTTTTACTTGTCTTCGCATGTTATAAGTCGTTTATATATTTAAGGGTTACGCTATATTTCTTTTTTAGTTTAATTATTAGTACATAGTGAGTTGCGTAATATTTCGACATTATGGCTCAAAATTTAAAGTTTGAAATAAATCGTTTGACAGCGGACGAGCTTGTGTATGAACTCGCGATCCGTGGGGTGACTGAATCTGCGCCAGTGGACGAGATGCGAAAAACATTACGCGCTTTTAGGCGATTAGAAAAATCGGTATCACCACTTAGTCTTCCAAACTACCCTTTCTCATTTGAAGACGATCATAACGCATTATTGGATCGCATTACGGAAATCGAGACTTTGTTAGCCGACTTCGACGGCGATAGGTCATCGTCTGCTTGCGCTAAATTAACTAGCAAGTTAGCTCATGCGTTAGGGCGTGTAGAAAAAAGCAAACCCGTATCATCCGCCGATAGTGCAGCAAAATCGCGGCTTTTAGTAAAACTAGTCACATTGCATTCAACGGTCGAATCGAAGATTAAACGACGTGACAAGAGTTTGGCCAATCAGACAAGTAATATACCTGATCTAGGATTGTTGCAATTAGATAGTTCAGAAGAAAGCGAAGACTCTGGAGCAGAAGAAGCTAGCGCATTTCCAGCTGTGCCTATAGCAGAATCTAGCCGTATTTATCATGGGAAGGTAAATTCATTTCCCGTTTCAAAGTGGAACCTTAAATTTTCCGGTGTCGCGAGTGAAATGTCACTTAGCGCCTTTCTCCTTAGAGTTGAGGAATTGAGAATAGCTCGTAATGTTACAAAGACTGAATTGTTTATTAGCGCAGTAGATTTATTTAGCGATAAGGCTTTGATATGGTTTAGAGCAAATCGAAAACACTTATCAGGTTGGAATTCGTTGGTTCTAGAGTTACGTAAACAATTTCAACCGGTAGATTACGACGATAAGCTCTATGAAGAAATTAGGCAACGCACACAAGGCAGAAATGAGAGTATGGGAATTTATCTTGCAGTAATGGAGAATCTTTTTGACAGACTAACCATTACAATTCCAGAAAAAGTCAGACTCAAGATACTGTTGAATAACATTACTCCGTTTTACCAAGCGCAGCTAGGTCTTACTAAGATCAATACTCAACAAGAACTGCTAGAATATGGAAGGTTGATTGAATCACGGAAAACTTCAATAGAGTCTTTTGTCCCGCCTGCCACCCGGAAGTCGCATAAATTCTTAGAGCCCGATTTATCCTATATTGAACCTGAACCCAGAAGCTCTTATCATCGTACGCAAATAGCTGAGGTTACTACGCAGCATCAACCCTCTTCATTAGGCAAGAAAGATATGCCCTGTTACAATTGTCAGAGACTAGGTCATTTCAGTCGAGAATGTACGTTACCCAGAAAGCTCGTTTGTTATAATTGCGGTAAGCACGGCGTTACCGTTAACACTTGTCCACAGTGTTCAAAAAACTTGCGAAAGAGGCGGTAATTAGTCGCGGTACTGAGTCTCTGGATGATTTTAAAAATACCACCGATAAGTGGTATCTTAAAACGCGATGTCAAGTCGAGCAATATCCGGCTAAATACCCGGCGTGGAGAGTTGAGGACGGCCTCTTATATAAATTGGTGCACAGCAAAACTGCTGAATTTATTCAAGAAACGACCGACTGGAAACTAGTAGTTCCTACTGAATTCCGGAGGAAAGTAATACAACGGCATCATGATTGGCCTACGTCAGGTCATGTAGGCATTTACAAAACTTATTGGAAATTACATAACCGGTATACGTGGATGCGCATGCAAGCAGACGTAGTGCGTTACGTAAAGGGTTGTAGGACTTGCGCACAATATAAAGTTGAGCAAAAACGACCTGCTGGTCTTATGGGTAATAGACCCACGGCAACTGCCCCTTGGCAAATTATTAGCCTAGATTTTATCGGTCCATTTCCACGCTCACCGCGAGGTTATACTAACGTTTTAGTAGTCACTGATCACCACACCAAATACGTAGTTCTTTTTCCGGTTCGTAATATAACATCTAAAATCCTGGCGCAATGCATTGAAGACGGCATATTTTTAACTTACGGTACGCCTAAGATGATTGTTTGCGATAATGGCACACCTATGAAGGGACGCGAATTTCAGAGCCTTTGCAGTAATTACTGCGTAACATTGTCTTATACTCCTCTATATTATCCGCAAGCCGATCCAACGGAAAGAGTGAATCGGGTGGTTAAAACCATGATTGCGCAAACTTTGAAAGAAGACCATAGGCGTTGGGCAGATAAACTGTCTGCTATCGGTTGCGCCATACGTACTTCGCGTCATGAGACCACCGGGTTTACCCCTTTCTTTGCCAACTTTGGACGGGAACATAAAATTAGAGGAGATGAGCATAATGACATAACCGCGAGAGATGAACCGGTTAATGCTGCAATGGAGACGGAAAAGCGTGTTACAGGATTTAAGGCTATGTTCCAGAAAATAGCAACTAAGGTTAGGGACGCGCACGAGCGTAATAAAAACATTTATAATCTTAGACGCAGGCCGGTTGATTACGTGGTAGGACAACAAGTTTGGAGGAAAAATAAGTCTTTGTCAAATGCCATCAAACATTATAGTGCCAAATTAGGTCCTAAATTTATAGGCCCTTTTATAGTTTCGAAAAAGCGTAGCACTTGGACTTATGAATTAGCAGACGATTTAGGAAACTCGAAAGGAGTATGGCACGTGCAGGACCTTAAGCCTGTCGCGCCTGATTTTGATCCACCGTAGATTCATGTTTTAGGTCACTTCCGTTTTAGTCTATGGTTATGTAATTAACGAATTGTTATAAAAGTAGTACTTTGGCGAAAATTTTGTGTAGTTTTGAGCATTTTGGAACTTCAAGGACTTGTGTTTTGATTGAAAGTTTTTTTGATAATAGTCCAGGAGCTTGTATAGAATCTATTCTATTTGTATAGAATTGTAGTCGATTAATTACATAATTAAACTTTTGTGCGGACCGTGGCTGGAGAATGATACCTTTTGGCCTTAGAGATTTTATTTTGCCCTATTGGAGGGGTGGACGAATACTTCAATGACTCACTGTCGACGGTAAAAGGCCGTCAAAAGTTCTTTCAGCGTAAACAATAACTTTTCGTTTCACGCCAGATTTTATTTTGCCCTATTGGAGGGGTGGACGAATACTTCAATGACTCACTGTCGACGGTAAAAGGCCGTCAAAAGATCTTTCGGTGTAGACAATAACTTTTAGTTTCACGCCAGATTTTATTTTGCCCTATTGGAGGGGCTGGCGAATACTTCAATGACTCACTGTCGACGGTAAAAGGCCGTCAAAAGTTCTTTCGGCGTAAACAATAACTTTTCGTTTCACGTCAATTTTTATTTTCTAGTTCTGGCCAGTTAGTGGCAACAGTGTGTCTTTTGTTTATATTGTTAGGTACATTGCTCGTGTACTCTTCGGGACTTTTGTAGTTTGGTATAGTCCAAGAGGGACAGAGAATGTTGTTTTGTGATGATAGGAAAGTAGTGACGCACCGTTGTTCATTTGACTGTAGTCGACTAGAATCGCGTTGCGGAGCGGTCTGCATAGACCAACGTTTTTTTTCTTGGATGTTTATGTATTTTATTAATACAGATGTATTCCATTTTTTTTTTATTGGTTGTGGTGCTAGAAAGCACATTTGAGAACTGGTTGTTATTAGCGGTGGGTGGGATTGCTTTGGGCACCCTACTGCTGTTGCTGGCAGTACCCTCGGGACCTGCTATTCGGAACGCTCGGAGAGGGTTTACGGATATCTAGGGGCCTCAACGGAGTGGGTAATGTCGGGAGCGCTCTTCCCACACGCGACGTAACAATTCAGGTTTCTCCGAGATTTTATTAGTTTGCTGATAATTGCTTGCCGGTAGGGTGGCAATGCCTGTGTCTTGTTCCTCTTTTTGTTTGAATCGTTTTTTTTATTTTGTTATTTTTTTGTTACTTTTTTTTATTCGGTGTTCAGGCAAAACATCATGACAGGCTAGTCCTGGGACACAGGTATCCATCATGTTAGCCCAGTACGGCTTTATGTACTTCTCTTAAGGATTACTCTTGGACCCTTCAGGTCAATTTGTCACAGATCCTTCTGATCTTTTTAGTTTTTTTTCTCTATTTTCTTTTCCTTTTTTTTTAATATTTGCTGGTTTGAATTAGTTTCCTTTTTGATTTTGCGGTCTAAACATTAGCTTTTCCTATTCTTGGTTGCGCCACTTTCATTAAGTTCGGTTTTACTATAGGTTCGGGTTGGCTAACAAACTCTCGTGCGTCATTCCGGTAAATAGCGAGTAAAATTGTTATAACAATTTTACTTATGTAAGGAGAGGGGTGTTGTAACGGTTGAATTGCGGCACACGCCAAAAATTACGATAAATAAGCGCCTTCTTGCCATTTTGCGGTAAACTACTCATTGCATGACGCTAGTTTGTGCACTATCGAATTCGCTGTCATCGATTTAGTCTAGAACTGCGAAGACCCGACGCCTTTAAGACAATTTATGTCTTTCGAGTAATTGTCTTTTCTGAACACTCTGTATATAAAGTAAAGCAAGCTAACTTTTTTATTGGCCAGGAAAAAAAAAACCCAGGTAGTTTTTAACGGATGGGAGGAGAATAATCCGATAGTAAAGCAGAATTTACCAGATTTTAAGCGGGAAAGATACCGACTCTATATATAGAAGTGGTGTTAGCGCCCATGCTGCATTTTTAAGTCCGCCACCGTACGTAGTGTTAGTGTACCCTTCTACGCCAAAGTAGTGAGTCAAATAAACCCGGTAGTGGGTATTACGTGTGTTCACGACTTTTTGACAAGAAAATTGGTACGGCTTTGAAGCCACGTTTTGATAACGACTTTACCATTTTCGCGATTACGTAACGTTAGAAGGGGTAAGTTAAACAGTCTCATTAATTCCACCACTAACGGTTTTACTTCGCGGGTTATGTAGGGCTAGGCGAGTCTAGGGTCAAAAGACGACTCAATTGCGGCACTCGATCTCTTTTCCTCCTGTTATCCAACTATCTACCATCGAGCTTCCGAGGAGTAAAGCACCGCAAAAACAACCATCTCCAACGGAAACAGCAGATAAGGTTAGTTCAAGGTCTATGAAAGGTAGAATGAATGTGTGAATGTTAGTAAGCCTTTGAACGACACCTTTTAAGTGAAGAAAACCTTCCTTATATTATATTTTGTTCATCAACTTATTGCCTTTATTGTTTGTGGTAATCAGGACAACCTGTAAGGGGTGCTTGAGTTAACTACAAGGGAATTGTCTTGTCTAACTCAGACTGCATCGAGTCCTGTCTAATTGTGTGAAAATTGTGATAAAATTTTATTTGAATTATTTAGAATTAATTAATTATTTGAACATTCCGGATTTATTTGTTTTTTTTATTATATTTCATTTTGAGGCCAATATCACTTATTGCTATCAGTTAGTTTTTTTTTGTTTGTTGTATTTTCTTTTATTTATTCAATATATTAATATTATTTTACTGGAGCTTTTGTTTAGCCTGCAGGTCTTGACCCCTAAAAGGCTAAAGGGAGGTTAATTTCGGCTATTGTCTGTGCTAGGTTGAGTGGCGCTATATCCACCACCTGTGTTCTTAGATTCACGCCTCTACGGCTGAACTACCGGGCAAATTTTGAACAAGGTAAAGCTAGCCGAGATTAGCCTGTCCTCGAGTTTTCCTATTTCCTTTATTCCTTCCTCTCCTTTTCGGCCTTTTCCCCTTGTGTAACTTCACGGTTACAAACATGTAGCCAAAACAGGAGGTGTTAAAAAAACCCATAAGGAAAACACAAATTCAAAAGACTGGATCGCAAAAATTAAAAACGATAGGAGAGAATGGAACTATCAGAAAACAAGTATACTAGAAATCGCGACATCCTATTATAAAAAAATATATATCCACAACACTGCTCAGAATAAAAACGATCTAACGAAAACCTCAAATACCCCTAACATCCTTCAGACAGAAGTAATAAAAGCTATAGATAGTCAAAAGAGAGACAAAGCACCAGGACCCGACGGCATAAACAACAAAATTCTGAAAGAAAACAAAGTAGTTATAACACCAGTCTTCACTGCCATGTTTAACGAAATATTAAATACCGAAATTATACCACGGCAATAGACAGAATCAAACATTATTCTTCTATATAAGAAAAACGGCAAATATGATATTGGGAACTACCGTCCTATTAGCCTTATGTCCAACATATACAAGGTATTTGCCAAAATCATACTTAATCGGATTGAAAAAATATTAGACGAGCACCAACCCATCGAGCAGGCGGGTTTTCGTAAAGATTATTCAACGATCGATCATATTCATGTAGTACGCCAAGTTATAAAGAAGTATAAAGAATACCAATGTACCTACTACATCGCATTTATCGATTATAGCAAAGTGTTCGATTCTTTACTTCATGAAAAGATATTGGAGTCATTAAAAGAACAGGGAATTGAACACAAATACATCCGTCTAATAAAGAATGTTTACAGTCAGAGTACTGCAAGAATCCAATTAGAAAAGAAAGGTAAACTTTTCAGAGTAGGCAAAGGCGTACGACAAGGAGATCCTTTGTCACCAAAAATATTTTCGGCGGTACTAGGATGTTTAAATTGTAAAAATTCGGGTACCACTGTAGACGGTGTCTCATGACTCACTTAAGATTTGCAGATAATATTGTGTTATCTGCAAAATTCCCGGAAAACATAACAAAAATGATAAACAAACTAGCAGCAAAAAGCGAGGAGGTAGTATTAAAACTGAACCCGAAAAAAAACAAGAGTAAAGACAAATGGCAAGAGAGAGTTACAATAAACCTAGGAAACAACCAAATAAATGATACAGATGAATAGATTTACCTGGGACAGCTAATAACAGATGATAATCCGATGCACAAACGAGATGAAAGAAGAATAACCAATGGCTGGAGAAGATACTGGGGTTTGAAAGAGATTATGAAAGATAAAAACCTTCATATAAATATTAAAAGCAAACTATTTAACACTTGCATACGACCAGGGGTGCGATTCTTGAGTTCGTTCGAAAGTTTGTTCGGACGGATTGATTCGAACGGTAAGTTTCGGACGGATCGCAAAATGCTATTCTCGACCAACCTTCGAAACCGGTAATCGAAGCGAATTTTTGTTTCGATCGAAACTTGGCAACGTTGTAGAAAATTCAGTGCTACCAACATACCAACCCCAAATAACCCTAAATGCACTAACAGTATTTTGTGATCTATTTTCAATTGTGTCTTCATTTTTTAACAAAAGCCGCGTGTTATTGAAAAAAAAATTATAAATGGACAAAACAGCAATTACGCGAGGAAAAAGATGTGGAAATATTTCCTCCGCTCAGAAGAAAATGATGGTGGAGTTTATGAAGAAGCACCCCGATCTTCAAATTGTAAAGATTACGCAAAACCATATTTCCTGGTTTTGGTAAAATAAGCTTGTAAAATTATTGGTTTGTCTGTATTTATCTATTCCTATATATCATTTTTTCTCATAATTTTTTTTTTTTAAGTATTAGTTGAAGATTAGTTCACACTTTCAAAATTTAATGCACAAAACTCAATACGGTCGTAACGAAAGTGTGTGGACAAGAGTTATTTGTCAAAAGTTTAAAGTTAATATTCAATGTTTTTTCTTTGCAAATTTCTTGTCAATAAATAGTACCTACTATCAATCAAATCTTAAATTCAAGTATTAATGTTTTTGTTCCAGATGAATGTATAATACAATTTTTCTGGGCGGTAAATTGGTAGCAGCTTGTCTACCAGATAGTAACAAATGGCTTTTTTCATGAAAAATATAAAAAAATAAAATGTAAAATAATACTATGATAAACAACGTTAAAGAAGTGAAATAACAATTATGGCATGCTTCTAATAAACTTGATTCGAATTTTCATCAATCTCAAATTTTTGGTTTTGCTTTTTTAGACTAGTATAATTAATAATTTAATAAAAAACTTTAAATTTTAATCAACAAGAAACGAGGTGCAAAATTTCAAATTCAAATATTTGGGTTCTACCCATATGGCACTTGTCATTTTGTTGTCATAATGCACGAATTTACCTGAAATGACCCAAACTTGTACGGATTTACCATGCGACCAAGCCGGTCGAACAGTAATTAGTAGACGACCAAATTTCCGTATGCGGAAGTGAATCCGCCTAGTCAAGAATACACTTTCATGGTTTTCGTTCGAAACTATTCGATCGTCGAACAGTTTCGTATACGGATCTAACTCAAGAATCGCACCACAGTTCTAATGTACGGCAGCCAAACATGGGCCTTATCACAAAATATGACCAACAAACGGGCATCATGCCAACACGCAATGGAAAGGAGCATGATGAATGTGAAAAAATCGGACCGACTGAAAAACCGTGCAATAAGAAGCAATACAAAGTTATAGACGTAACGTGCAAAATAGAGAAAGAAGACTTAAATGGCAATGGGCGGAGCATATGGTAAGAGGAAAAGACAAATAGAGTAAAATTGTGACAAGATGGTATCCTAGAGACGGTAAAAAGAAAAGAGGCAGATTTAAAAAAAAATGGAATGACAACGTAAGGCAAGTGGCAGGCGCCACATGAAACAGAGTGGCTCAAGAAAGACATGAGTGGAAAAGGTTGGAGGAGGCATTTGTCGACTGGCAAACCGATCTACAGAAAATTAGTAAGACTCAATTAAGAGACTAAATTAAAGTTAGTAGGTATTACTAGTTAAATTAATTTATGCCGATGTCCCTCTCAAGCTAAATATTCACATTTTTTAAAATCTATAACTTTTTTATTGTGTGTCTTTTTTTTTCTGGTTTAGTAATTTTCTTCCTCTTTCTTGTTTTCCTTGCTCAATTTTATTGCCGTTTTTAAAGTTATTCTAAACTGTTATTAACCTGTTTTAACTTTTTTTCCTGTTTTATCAATTTTGTTTTTTCTCTTACTTCCTTGGACTTTTAATCCTTGTAATTGCTTCCTTTGTTTTTCTACAAATTGTTAATGTTTTTGTATATTTTCCACTATCAACAAAATATTATTGAAATATCTTTCGGAAATGACCGTGTCGAAAGGTTTAATAAAATTGTTAACGTTTCGCACTCCATCGGTGGAGGCGTCATCAAGACAGGGAAGTAAAAGTAAGAACAAGCACGGCAACTCGACGTGTAAACCACGCTAGAGGCGAAACTTATTCTAGCTAGACCTCGTTGCTGCTTGGCCTGCTATTGGTGAGCGAAGAAGAGAAAGCGGAGGGAGGGGCAAAGGAGTGTTTATGAACTCTTATGATTATTAAGGACTTCCAAACGTGATAATAACCTGCATCTCTATTAAAGTTGTTTGGGTGTTTTACAATTTCGATTGCTTCTCTAATTTTTCTGTCGTAGAAAAATTTTGTTTCACAAATCAAGGAAGATTCATCTAGACAAATTTTGTGACGGGTGTCTAGATGATGTTCAGCTAGTGATGACTGTGACTATAAACCCGAATTTATGCACCTTTTATGTTCAAAAACTCGAAGTTTCGAAGTTTAATTGAACGTCTTGTTTCTTCAATGTAAACTTTGGCACAAGAGCACCGAATTTTATAAACACCTTTTGACAAAAGTGAGTCAAATCTTTTTTTTGGAGATGTTAAAATTTCTAAGATTTTTGTAGATGATTTGAAGACCGTTCTCAATCCTTGTTTACAAATAATTTTTCCCATTCTGTCTGTAGCCCTATGAGCAAATGGAAGAAAAGCAGTTCCAGTATTATTTTTTGACTCTCTCGTTTTCGTGCGAGGACGTTGATCGTGGTTTATAATACGTTGAATAGCCTGTTTCTTATATCCATTATTCATTAGGCTAGTTGTTAACCGGTCTAATTCTGTTCGGAGACTTGATGTTTGGCCAACCGAAAAAGCGCGACGAACCAAATATTCAATAACAGACAGTTTTTGGGCAAGATGATGATGATGAGATGTCGCCTGAAGATCTGTATGAGTAGGCTTTTAATATATTCTATGACCCAAAGACCCGTTAAGAAGACGTGTTACCAAGACATCTTAAACACTTTCCAAATATGTCTTTTCAATAATACTTGTTTCTAAAATAAGTAGATCATGCTTCAAGAACAAACAATTTTATCTCGTAAATAAAAGTTGGAACCTGATCAAAAAAAAAACTGTAGATAAATAGTGGCTAAAATTGCTTTTGCGGAAAAGATTTACATTGTTTTATTATAAGACGTAGTGCAATTTATTCTTTATTATTAACATTAAAAATCATAGTGGAATATGATAAAAGCAAAATGCATTTTCTTAGCAATTACGTAAATGTATTCAGACGTTTGATGAGAAAAAATTGTTCAGCAAGTCATTCTATTTTTCTTGAAAGTAGAGGTTTACTTTCAGAAAAGTTTTACATTTATGGATTGTTAATACACAACAATGAATATAGGATTACCGCAAAACAACGTCAGAAGAGGTCAGGTCTTTATAGCTTCTATGCAGTCAAAGTTTAACAAATTGCTAGCAAATTGTTGTACTCTTCAGAAATTCTTTTGACTATTCATTATATTTGGTGTTATTGTGAGCAAAGTTTGGATTAAAATTTGGCGCTAATACAGCGTGATCTACAATGACTGTTTGAGTTAACAACACTTTTTAGGGACTTTTTATATTTGATTAGTTGCAACAATGTAATTGGATACGCTTCTTTGACAAATATTTGACATAACACTCATACTAAAAATTGTTGATTGTGTCACAACGACTAACTTTTTAATTTGATGTTGTCAGTGTCAAAAGTGTCATCCGTCAATAACAGAAAGTGGTTGCAGTTATACCATTTTAAAATAAAATGGAGGATTACCAAGTCAAACAATCATTGTTGACCACGCTGTAGTATCCATATTAATAAAGTGTCTAACGCTGATAAGCACCAGGATAGAATATAAATTCACAAAAAGCTTGTTTAAAAAAATACTTTTATCAAAGATTATTTATGAAGTTAATTATTGTCGTATTTCCTAAACAATTTTGAGAATGAGATTGTAAAACCTTGGAGAAACACGCGTCCAAGCCAATTCTCGAATGCCAGCCACCGTTTTCATTTTACTTGACACACAAGTTGACACGTACTGTAACAATTCGGCGACCCCAATAAAAACCAACGACAATCGACAAACGAAGTGGCCGTTTTTTTAAAAGAAAATGTACGAGCTAGTCTGGCTGAACGACCGACTTCTACGTTTATAGACAATGTAGAACTTTCCAGAAGTTTATACCTGCAAGCTTAGCATTTTCTTGGAAGATGTCTCAAACTTCGTTAATTTTCCAGAACGTTATATTCAAATGGCAGTCGCAAAACAAACATAACGCTGTTTATAGAATTGCATGATGCAAATAACGCTACCGTTCGAATAAAATTGGTCGCTTCTTATTGTAATGCTTTTGTCAAACAAATTTATCAAATCAAAAAGTTTAATAGATGTTTTGATACAAGGATGAAAACTTTGCGTCTACATTTACTGCCACACAATGAATTTTTTTCCACCACATCAAGAGTACATTGTTAGCTTGATATTAGACGTCATGTGTTCACGATTCAAAATGTGTTTGAATCTTTTTATTTTGCCAAAAATTTTTATAGATTTCTGTTAATCAGAAGTAGTAAAATAATGTTCAAATAACTATATGATGAAATGATCTAACAATGAGATTTTAACAAACTGCGAATGTGTTTGTTTTATACTGACTAATAGTAACTGCAGCCGCAACAAAGCTATAATAAGCTTTTTAAAAAAGTATGCACAAGGTCTTTAATAAGACATCAATTCTACTATTAACGTGAATAATTGATTAATTGTTAAAAAACTAAAATCAAAACATTGTTTCTACGCTGTACTACTGTTAATAAGCAACACAACAAGAAACTAATGCCTACATTTAGAAAGGAACACAGAAAAACATAAATAAAACTCCAAAAAAAATCTTAGAATGTTGATGAGACGACGTTATAGCTTTTTGCTACCGCCTGAGATTGCAGAAAAATAAAATTCAAGTCATTTTATATTGTTCGTCAAAAGAAATGTACATAATTATTAGAAAGTCAAACAAAAAAAATTACAGAAATTGCTAATAGAATTATTTATTAATAGATTAAGCACGGACCAGAACAACTAATTACAATGTTATTCTAGAGTGTGCTTTTTTTTTAATTTGGCGTCAAAAACTGCCATGAATGTTTAACCATCGAATCAAAGTAACAGTTATTCATTTGACATCTGAACCTAATCTAACCTCACTTTTAATTTAATAAATCGATAGTTTGACAGGTTAACAAGATTAAGTTAAAAGCATTGTAGTGTTATAAGCAAACAAAAAAAAAAGCTTTAATGACGAAATAAGGTTTATACAAATAATCAAAATGTTGTCCATTGACTTCAAGGCATTTGCAGACTCTTTGAACAATTGTGTTACTAACATTTGCCAACATTTGAAGATTATTATTGATATGATACATCAATTTTGGCAAGTATTGCCTAACGCAACACATCGAAGTTTTTTAAATAAGACCACAAAAAGAAGTCACATGGAGTGAAGTCGCAGGAGCTTGAAGAGTAAGTTATGACTGTATTACGGCTGATAACTCGACTATCATAAAATTCTTGTATCATATCAAAGGTCTCGTAAGTGGTAATGTAGAGAGCCACCGTCTTGCTGATAGTAACCGATCACAATTCTTTTATTTTATAAAACTAAAATTTCCTCTCGGTATCTCGCAGCAGTTAATGTTTTATTAAAAAAACTGAACCCAACAATTCTGCGCCTAGAAATAGCGACTCAAACTCTTACTTTCTCGGGGTGCAGTAAAACCTCTTCCATAAAATTAGGTTTCTCTAAACTAGTATAACCGCTCTTGTATTTTGTTTGCAACAAGTGTTTTAGAAAAAGATAACGCACAATCTAGATTATCACGTAATGCTTATAGACTTAGAATAAGGATAAAATAATGCTTTTTTTTGTAAAACTATAAAAATATATATATAAAAATAAAAACAATTTGATTAAACACTTATCGCAATAGAAACATGTTATCCGCTACTATTGTATAGCGTACTCACTATACGTCTGTTTGCTCGACCTTACAATACCCACTAATCACAACAGTAACTAATAATGAGTCATTGATCACTGCTGTCAAATGTTTCTTTGATGTAGCTTTATTGTGTTGCTGCAAACAATTGGTTTTGAAAATTGTATCGTGTAAACTACTATATATTTTCAGTTCAGTTTTGTACATATGAATTTTCCTAGACCATACTTGATCTCGGAACTCGCCGTTGAAAGGCAAGGAGCATCTGAACTGACCCATCAGCAACTTTAAATGTGCCTATCCTAAATCTGGTTCTGTTTTTCGAAACATTTTATAGATTGAAGTAACTTTTCAAAGCAAACAAATTTGACTCAAACCTGACAACATTATGGTTTGTGCACGTAGTTTCTCATTGTTTAGATATTTTGTGTTAAAAAAACCAAATAAAAATAAGTATAACAAATAAAAATGACTTTTTTTTAGACTATCATAAATTAGAAAAGCTTCTGAAATTGCCTCATTACATTTATTGCCGGTAAAGTCAAGAAAAGTATCTAATATAGCCTATGAAACTTTCTTGGACTGACAAAAAAAAACCACTGCATTTTTTAAATCGATTTTGTTAGTATAATTTACTGAATTACTCACAAAAAATATTCACTAGTCGTGGATAAAGTATACTTGCGTATAATGGCTATTATTCTCTCAGAGGTGTAGACCACTCGTCAGCGGCTCGTAGCGGTAAACTGCACCTCGTAAATAAAAGCCATCATTATAGGCTTGTTGAATAATATACTATTGTTATAACTTGCCACGTAACACCGATCTTGTTTAAATTATACCAAATGTCTTTCTTGCTCAATATAAGCAAAAATAAAGCTCTAGGAAGAAAGAACTAAATTTTGGAGGAATATGATAGAGATACCAATGTGTGATACTTTTACAAAGTTTTTATTAATTTTTTGATAATGATAGACATGATAGTCGAGAGTGCTCTACAAATTAAATAAAAAAGTTTCTGGTAAGTAATAGTTTTACCGGTAAATCTCAAAGTTATATTTGGAATAAACTCTTGTGTAAAGTTTGCGTGGCTTGTCTGTGAAATTTCATTCCAAAAGACATTTGAAACACAATTAAAAAAACAAGAGTTTTTTTTTTAATATCGCTTAAATCAATAACTTGTGATAAATTTTTTTTGGCTGTTTTCTATATTTTGAAGAAATATATTTTTTAATTTGTTCAAGCCATCTGTGGATCCAAAATCGTCATAAATTTTTGCCTAAATGTCATTCGTAATAAAATTTCACAGACAAGCCATGCCCATACGGAACAATTTTACATCATCTCATTCCACTGCGTATGCTTGAGAATACCACCCTTACGCACGTAAAAAATTTAGGAAAATGTCTACATCTACAATTCGGTCAGTAGGATCTCAAGCTTCAAGAGTTGTATATATACCTAGTAAAAGTTTAGAGAAACGACGCGAGTGAACAGACATCTCAATACAAAATTGCATATAAAGATTTGTCTGTATTTTTGTGCAAGCCAATATTCCAGTTTACTTAAATTTTTTTAGAAAATGACAAAATGAAATGACAAATGATAAAGCAAAGTAAAAATTGCGTTAAGCAGCAATAAAAATGTCAGCTGAAAATAAATAATTCAGATAAATTAGAGGCTCTGTATTTTTGGGTTTTAACCAATGTGGCAAATTCCCCATAGGTCAATGTTCATAATTACGCTAAGCTAGAATAATAATAATTCTTAATAAGCAAAGGATGTTGCAAATCCAGAAATAGCTTCGAAAGCATTAATTAGGACTATGTAACTCATAATGACTTTATAACAACGTTACAAAGAACGGTAAACAGCCCCATGATCATTAATTCAACTTTTATGTTTGCTTTTATAAACTTCCTGAATTATTGAGATACTTTAAAAAGAAAGCTTTATTAAAAGTGCAAAGACAAAACAAATAAGAACATCAAAACTTGCTACATAATTTAGAGTATATAAACTTCAGTTT
This sequence comes from Lagria hirta, assembly GCA_947359425.1. Lineage (NCBI taxonomy): Eukaryota > Metazoa > Arthropoda > Insecta > Coleoptera > Tenebrionidae > Lagria > Lagria hirta. Next base: position 2,854,008 of record OX375802.1, on the reverse strand, counting down.
AGAATGAAATTTTTTCATAACATTTGACGATTAACATTTTCATAATTACATACAAAAATTTACTTTAGCCTGCTGATTATCGATTCGTTTTTAATTCCCTAAGCGTTATTACAACAAATTTTTTTATTTTTCTACATTTTTTGGTTACTTATTGTAAAAAGAGTTAGCTATTAGATAAATAATTAAAAATAATATTTATCTTACACAACAATACAGAATTTAGCACAAGGTAAATACAGCATTATAATTTATAACAAAATAATAATTCTTATTGTACTGGTTTTTATTTTTTGAACCGATTGGTAGATAAAATGAGAAAAATACTTTAAAAAATACTCCCATAAAGATTATATTTTAAAGCTTTTTTATGATGGCAACAAAATTATGCCGGTCATTTTTTCTCCTTACCTAACATGGCTGAAATTAATAGAAGATCTTTTTTAACAATTAAAATCTACACTTGAACAGCCTGTAAACATTTTTTCACTGTTAATTAATAAAAAGCATAATTTTATGTTTGTTTTGACGTTTAATTTGTGGCTGCTTCGGTATAACAGCATAATCTTACTTAATTTCGATACTGCTCAGAGCTTCAAATTCCATATTTTACATTTTCTTAAGCCCCCAGAAGCATCATGAGATTGTCAACCCGAATACCATTCCTGCATACTATTTTCCGTATTTTTTTTCGTTAATTTTAAAAACAGGTAATTAGAATTACCTGTTGGAAATACACTCGAAAAAATTATCGGAAATACACTTATAGTATTACAAGTAAAAATATTTAAATTGCAAAAAAAATTTTTTTCAAAAAATAATGAAAACCCTAAATGACCAAACTCAGCTTAGCCCAGGAGGCTTTCTATAAAATCGAGATACAAGTTTATTAGTTTAATTTTATTTAAAGTACCTAAGTGACTATTAAAATAAGATTTGCCAATTTTATGTTCTAAAGAAGAGTTAAATTAAATAGATTTTCAATTATAAACAAAATTTATATATAAAACAGCTACGTTTCAATTTTTTAAAAAAACAATTAGCAAAGAGTGAATGTTTGGTTTTCAAAAATATTTAAAATATCTTGAAATTTATTAAGCAAGTTATATTTTAAAAATACATTATTTTTTTCTTAATAAATTTTGACATTTTTACCAACACGATTGACATTTTATAGTGTCGGTGAAAAATTATTCTCAAGTTTAAAATTATTTTAATTTGTTGACAAGATATAGCAACTAATAAAAAATTTACTAAACTTTGTCGATTTTTTCTATGACAGATTAACAAAAAAAGCATAATGGTCTCTGTAATTTTAGGTAAAACATTCTTAAAAGAAGAAGATTTTATTGCCGGTACGTGCTGCACATAAATAATTAAAGTTGTAACAAGTCGATGAGATGAAAAAAACTACCCACTTTCCGGTCAAATGCTCTGGCCGGTCATTGAATCATTTCAGTTCCATTAAGTTTTACTGCATCATGCTAAACTTTTCAAAACTGTACTGGAAAAGCATAAAACAACTATTATTCAGAAAATGATAAAAAAAGCAGCATAAGACAAAAATTACATAATTTTCTTAGTCATCTCCAGTAAGGCATTACCAAAAGTGCAGAAAAGCTTAATGTTGACACGTGCTGCATCAAACATTTCAGACAATAACTTAAAAATAAAAAACAACTTCTCAATCAGATACTTTGTCACACATTGAATTATATCAGTTTTATTCCCTCTCACTGCAGAGTACAATATCACATAAGACTGCAAACGCCATGACAGTTTTGGACGCGTTATTTTTCGCCAGTTGCATCTGATAACCAATTCCTAATAAAAAAATTGTTTTACAAGCAAACATTAGAGAGATGAATACAAATTATTAAATTTATCTATAAACTTATAACGCCGACCTAGCCTAAACTTGTTGATCAAAAGTATGATTTTTTGTACAAAACTGTTTTTCAGTACCATAAACATGTACCTCATAAAAAAAAAGAAAACCTTAATTTTTTTTCAAATAAATTAAATGAGATGTGCCTAAATGGTTAATTATGGGATGATATAGTTTTTAAGTTACAATTAATTATTACAATCTCATTGCGAGAAATAAGATAGAACATTTTTCCAAGCTGATCAACTATGGTTTGTCTCTTAAAAATCGTAAATTAGTTAAATTTTGAATGTTTTTATAAAATTAAAGATTTATATAAAAATTTAGCATTTTGCTAATTGCAAAAATGCATATTGAGATTTAAGTTTTAGCTTTATAAAATCAGATTCAAAAAAACAATATTTTTCGGTTATTCTAGATAATGTTGCATAAACACAGTGAAGCATAATTATTTTCAATGATAAAGTTTAACACTTTTTTAGAATATATAAAAGAAAAATTTTTAATGAGTTTCATACAGACACGCAGTCGTGTGAAAAGCGGATTGAGAGACGCTTATGTTTATTGCATTGCGCAACATTTTATTAAATTTTTGAAGCTAACTAGCTGTGGAAGTTGTATGAGTGCTCTAAAAACTTTTGTAGCATGTGCTTTGTATGAAAGCTTCATAATAGAAACCTGCATGCAGTTGCATTGCTAGAAACTGGCAATTTATATTCGGTTTTGATTTGAGCTAGCAAACCAAAACTCAACTTTTAAATTACTTAGTTATACCACTGAAATAAGCTAAAAATTATAATTAGGCAGAAACTTTGGTTTTATAACATCAAAATTTTAATTTGTATAACAGTACGTTTGTTTTGCCAGCAAAATGATCTAGAGGTAAAACGTTCCGGAAATAATGTTAGTCGGTTTTACCAATATAAAACTATAATCGTAAATTTGTTAGAATTTTATTTTATATACAAAGACTTTCTGAACTTGTAATTTGTTTCGAAAAAAAGTAAAATTTTCGGCTTACGTGATCAACCGTCCCTTCAAATTTAGATTTCAGAAAATAAACTATACAGTAATAAAAATAAAGTACATAAAAATAAAGTTTAGCTATGGCTTGAAATTAAAAAAAAATCATCAAATATTTGGATACCATAATTGAAAAAGTTTAATATTTTAATAATAAAATAAATTCTTAATTCGTTTAGCAATTGTCAGTAAAGGTTAAAATAACCTCTAGCAATTAATTAATAGTCACACAATAAGAGTCAAGATTAAAAAGAAGAAAGATGTTTTAAGCTTTTTGTTAACATAATTCTATTCAGGGTAATAATCAGCTACCTGGTTGGTTCTATTCATAAACTCAAAACACGCAACCTTTCGATTGTACATTTTTTTCACTTCTGTTGTCTATCCGTCTCATTATGAGCAGTAAAATTTACTGCCGTGTATATCTCAAACGTTCTTATTATACAGTAAGATTTTTGTATTACTGAACATAACGTTATAAAACGCATGTTCAGTTTTAAAAAAACCATGTCAATACATTGTCGCTAGGTAGGCAACCAAATTAACAAATGTTTTATTTTGACACTGACTTGACAGAACAGAACTCTGAAATTTTATTCAAAGGTAAGGAAGGTTATGTTACGTCTTAATAACAAGTTTAAAAAGAAACTTTTAATCAAATTAATTTATTAAATGTTTAAAGTGACCACCTTCTTGTTCTAAGCAATACGCCAAACGATTGTAAAATTGTACAGTATTTTTTAAAAAAACTGGATTTATTTCGTTGCAGGTGGTGAGTATTCTATTCTTCAGTTCTTCTGTACTCTCTATTACGGTATTGTTGTAGACTTTAGATTGAAGATAACCCCAAAGAAAGAAATCGTTTGGTGATAAATCTGGTGACCGAGGTGGCCAAGCTATTGGTCCGAACCGTCCAATCCAGCGATCCTGGAAATTTTCATTCAGGAAACGTGTAATAAGACCCGTGGAATGTGGTGGAGCGCCGTCCATTTGAAACCATGCGTTCTCAAGATTTAAGTCTTTTAGTCGTGGCATTATGTGTCTTTGCAGAAGTTCCAAAAACTTGGCGGCATTTGGATTGCCATCAATAAAAAATGGACCAATAAGGGTACCGTCTTCTATTCCAGTCCAAACATTAACTCTGCTATTATACTGAGTGTGTGTTAAATTTTGAACATGTTCGTTTGTACGTGACCAATACCTGTAGGAATTAGTAAGATAGGAAAAAAAAGGAAAGAGGTGTTCAATACAAACCGACAATTCTGTGAATTGACCGTGCCATTTAAACAAAAGGATGACTCATCAGTGAAAACTATCTTGTGTAAAATATCTTCATTTTCATTTATTAAATTAAATATTGTTTCACAAAAATCTGTTCTTTTTATTTTGTGAAAAGGAAAAAGCTGTTGGTGATTTGAAAATTTGTAAGGTTTGTATTTATACTTTTTGAAAGTTTTAAGGACAGAGGATTTTGAAATGCCAAACTCGTTTGCTATTATCCGCGACGGGGTAATGGGGTTTTCTTCAGCATAAAATAATATCTGTATTTCTCGTTCTTCTAACAAGACGGGACAAGTTCTTCTTCTTTTTATGTGTGAATTTATTACACAACCTTGGGTAGGACTCAAGCTCACGCCACTTATTTGGCAAAGCTCTAAAAACACTATTTTCCGCGTGGTGAGATTAGATGCGCTAACTTGTGATAGCTACTATTTTTACGTTAAAGATGACGTAGAAGTAAACACTATCGTGTTACGTACTCTTCCAACAAAATAGACGTGTCTGTTCTTACAGGGTTGTATTCAAAGAGTACATGCTCTTCATCTTATGTTTCATTTGATAACGTTTTTCATAGCAAAAGCGAACTATAACGGAAACGTACTTACTCAGACCCTGTCTCGTTAAGCAAGCTACGCCTTTTGTAGCACAATAATTATGTGGTCCTTGCATCTAATACTATCTATAGCACTCCGCCATGGGGTCCCAACCATGTGATGATTACGCGTTAGTCAACAGACCCTGTTAACTCACGACGAACCACTGTGCATCTAAACAAGAGTAGTCTTTATATTAGAGTAGTTCAACTCTAAATAAACTTCTTAAAATTTGATAAGCGTAGGTATTTAAAAACTTCGTTTTTGTAATTAAAATAAGTAAAATTATGTAAAATACGGTATGGTAGTCTACTTATAATGTGATTTTTTTGGGAACTAAACGTAGGCGAATGCTTCAATTAAAGACAGACTAGAATGGGGCGACACATGAAACATATTTACACATAACGTACCTGTCAAATAATACCTGTAAAGTGACTCACTGAGGGCTTTTTCCCCCTCGCAGGATCCTTTTCCTCTCGAACTTCTAGTGGAAGACATTACCAAATCCATTCGACTTTGACAACCACTCTATGGACTTGATTGATCCAATCGTCACCCCTTTTCTTAAGCATCGTGTTTTCAATGATGCTTTTATTGTTTCGGTACCTTGTTCGGGAGCAACGTGCACGGTGTCGCGAGACCTCAATCACATTATACAAAATAGATTGGTCAGGAATAAAGCGCATTAGGAAACGGTATAAAATAAAGATTAATAAGTGAAGAACCTAAGGACATTACGTATTACTCTGTCATACCAGCAAAAGGAAAATCCACAACGTTTTTATACACTGACAGGAACATAATCATAACCTTTAACGGGCTCCATGCCACTTTTCTACCCTTTCGCCTCGGAGAAGTAGAGAATCAGGATAGCAATCTGTAAATGCCTACAGACGTCATGGGAGTACCACCTCAGTCTGAAATGAATTACCACATAGACCGTACCCCAGGTATTAAACTATAGTTTCTGCCGTAGACATTTCATATTAACATATTCATTACTCTTTACTCATATTCTTTACTCATTATTCCTTCGAATTCAAGGTGTCAGCACTGAATTCACAATTATACCACAAAAACATCAACCAGATTAACACGTTATCTAACTATCTTTCTCTTTCATTAAACAATTAACAGTTTAAATATTTATAATACTGCCCGTCCGACCGCTCAAAGATCTTTTGCCTAACGTTCTCAGTCTCACTCCGCCTAGTTTACTAACTGGACTTAACTTTTCTAAGAATGCTAAGCCCAATTTCCCTCTCTTTAACTTAAGATGCCATATGGCCCTCATCGAAATTATTTAATTATACAAGCTATTTAGCGCCTTATTAGCATTTTTTACTTTATAAATAACTATAAATTATTATAAAATTGAAAACTCTCACAATATATTAAACAAAATTATTAATTTGATAAGAAAAACGCAAGAAATGAAAACATTTTAAACTGAAAATCTGAATTAATCAGTGTCACTGAAATACACTATTTTCACCAGCTGAAGCGATTTTGAGAATGAAATTGTTAATTTGGCGTAAGTCTAATTATGGTTTTTAATGTTTTTCTGCATAAAGTTGCAATTATTTTTTTAAAAATCAGCTGACTGATTATGAGAAACTGTATAAAATAATTTAAAATGACAAATGAAGCATTTTTAATTGTAATCTTTAACGCGAAAAATTTTAAGATGAAATAAAAAGATTTCTAAAAATAAAATATTTAGTCACAATTAAATTTTAAATTGCTTCGTAAATTGCTTCTGCTGTTGAATTTAACTTAAAAGAATCAATTTTCTATTAATCTTATCCCCCACCCACTGTTTATTCAGAAAAGAGGGAAGTAGGTAAGCCAAAACCACCATTACCCTTCCGTCAACGACGTAAATACGGAAATGATTTGCACAACATGATTACATTTAAATGACATCGTTTTTGTGGCATCTACTGTCGACTTGGTGCCTGGCTTGGTAATTTAATATTAAATAGATTTAACGATCGCTCTTTAACGTTGTGGAATGGTGACAAGTGTGCTTTAATGCCTATCAAACTTCAACATTTGTTTGATAACGTTGTTTAATAATTAGTTCCGAAAAGTCATATTTTACAAATTTAGCAAAAAATTATGCTGTGATTTATGTATTTCTTATAATGAACACACTTACTATAGTCTGTTTTTTTTTATGAACAATTGTCAGTGTTGAAAATTCTGAAATTATGTTGGAATCTTGCTTTATAACCGTAGAATCATGATCTTAACGTTTACATTTGAATGGCGTTGCCAACATGGAAACTGTTTTACAATTGTTTATAAAAAAGGATAGACTTTAGTGATAGTCTTTATTAGTATTATCCTTATTTGCAAATGTGAAAGGTACAAATCCAAATTACAGATGTGACTGCTTGAAATAGTCAACCATCCGAGCAGAAACCGACGTCGCTTTACTGCCATGATTGCCGCGGCGGGCGTTGTCTCTCCACCGTACTTGTCGCACTAGTGATATTCTTAAACTTTATACCTAATTTCTTTATACCTATATAAAAAATATATAATAAAATTTAAACAAATTATTATCTGCTATGTGCTAAGTATACCTAGTTTGTGGTTTACTTAACCCGCGTGTACGGTTTACTAGTAGCCACTAAAAAAATCAGTTTTAAATTCAAACGTTTTAAATTTAAAATATGCTTGTTTCTACACAAAGTAAAAAAATTAAAAAAATATTTTAGAATAAGTGCTGCATTTATATAAAAATATGTATAAACAAGCAAATCCAAACAGTTATAAACCATTTTCTCCTATATTTCTCTATTCATTTTCTGTATTTTTGTTAAGATTCCCTTATAAGCTTAGTGTAAAAAATAGCTTAATGTAAAAAATAAAATAATGATTTAAACTAGAGAAAACTTGATGACAAAGTAAGTAGCCAATTTGCTTTGAGACCAACTTTTACGATCTACTTACCGAATAATTTTTTTTTAACCAATTTTGTTTATAAACTTATATGAATAGAATATGTTTATAACTACTTGAGCTACATAAAATAGTTTTTCAAGTTTTACTAACTTGTTTGTCATATTATATTTATTACCATCAAAAATATACTTCATAATTATACAATATTTTAAAAAAATAAGCGAATAACTATTCTTTTAAATTCAGATCTATTATATTTTGGTTTAGATTATGCTAGTTATAGCAACTAACATAATTTAATTTTTTATTAAACGCTCATAACTCAAGAACGGCTATACCGATTTTAATAGTTTTTAATTTTTTGATGTATTTCAATTTGTTTCCGCTCAGATATAGCAGAATAATTACTAAACACTTTAAAGAATTAGCCAAATAATATAAAAAGAGATAAAACGTTTTTCTGTACAAAATGTTCAGGGGTTTGATAACTGTCAAACATTTAGTGTTCATCCGGTACATATATCCACAATATTCGAATAAAAACGTATTTTAAAAGTTAAAAATGTACAATATTGTCAGTTATAAAAAAAGTTGACATATACATTAGGTGTCAAATATTTATGAGTTTGTTCAAACTTTTTTTTTGTGTAAACTAAGGAAAATATATTTAGCTACTTAAATATACAATAAATGACAAATCAACAAATGCTTGAATTAGAAAAAAAGTAACAAATTAATTAGTCTCATTAAACATTCTAGATTGCTTTGTCAATCCAGTCCGAGTCAGTATATTTTATAAATATTTACGTCGCAAAAATGTAATTTATTTACAACAGGCAAAACAGGATATCTGTGATTTGTTTCGATGTGTGACTATTATTATTTATAATACCGCAATTAAAAAGATCTAATTTGTTCCAACAGAGAAATAAGTAAAGCCTTTTTACTTTTTAAACATAAGAGCAAAAAAATAAGATCGTAAAACGGCTTTATTAGAAACGAGAAATCGTAGAGCTAATCGCACAGATGACGATTAACAAGGCACAAGAACAATCCTTGTCTGTTTGACGTCTCAATTTAGAGAATCCATGTTTTTCTCATGGTAAGCTGTACGTGGCATGTTCACGTGTCGGCAAATCATCTGCTTTATTTATTCTTGCGCTTGATAAGAAAAACCAAAAATGTCGTCGTATATTAGAAGTTTTTTTATTAAAGAGAATTAAACCGAATGCCTTCCAATTACGTTTTGCTGACACTTAATAATGGATATGTTTGATTTTTGAATTTTTTTTGTGTTATCATAATAAAGTAGTAAACTTTATAATTGTTTTGTATTTTTTATTTTTTTTATAAAATCATAAAGTAAGTTCAGTTAATCTGTAACACAACATTGATTCGGTCAACAAAGTTCGCCGGGTCAGCTAGTATATCATAAATTCTCATTAAATATATGAAAAAAATAACTAAAGTGACTATATTCTTAAAAAAACAAACCTTCGCTCACGTATTAAACTAAAACCAAAACTGATGGGACTAAGACTATTTGAAATAAGTTTTAAGCTATATGTGATATTTTTAAGACTTTATGTTTTCCTAAAACGCTAAGCTGAAAATTGTTCCTAATTAGTGTTGTTTACGGCTTAACGTCTCTACCTTAACAGTAATTCTACAGAAGCTTAAAATAATGTTTCCGTATACCGTATAGCTTACGGTCAATTTAACCAAGGAATTAATTAACGAGAAAAGAGCTTTGTTGAAAATTCTTCTCTGTATTATACAATATCAATGAACCGGATAAAGTGCCCTGAATTTTATACCCCATCTTAATTAATTTGATATGAATTAGATTAATTTGACATTTTTGAAAGGTTTAAAATTTAACTAAATGAGAAAAATTCCAGCTGCACTACCCTTTATAGTTTGTAAATTATCGTAAATAAACTCTATTTCTATCTAGTTTGTGTTCATTGAGTGTAAATACGATTATCGATATACACTACGCTATTGTATTTTTTTAATAATAATATACAAAGCTACATAGCGTCAAACAGATAGTAGAAATATGCTGCGACAATATTGCTTCACACAAAAGTAATTTTTAAATAATTATTTCACTCTTAATTTAATCCTATTTTTAGTTTTACATCTGAACTAAATCGAAAAAGTGTTGCAACTGAAAAAATCAGAGCATACATTAAATGACCTATTCAGGTCATTTTTGAAAACATCCAAATCTTTGTGATTTTTGACAATGTTCTCCTTTTTTAAGAACATGATGCTGTTGTTTTTGTACATATACTGCTATTTTTAACGACCTTGAAAATATATATAGATCATTTAATCGTAAATAATATTATGTACAACCGACGAAAGCTAAAAAGTTTAAAACCGGTATTAAACTACAATATTTGTCTGCATGAAGCAGCACTTGAACGTATCAGAATCTTTGGTGCTTTTGATAGCGTTTGAATTTAATGTAAAATCGCACAAAATTACATGAAAAACGTGAACGGATACATTTTTTGGCGATAAAATAGGTTATGTATATTTCAAAAATTTATAAGTAGGTAAACTTATTAATTTTTTTAATAAGTGACGTAATCATAAAGGTATTGATCTTACTTACCTAAAGGAAACAACATTGTTGCCTCTAATTTGTTTTCAAAGACACCTATGCTTATTGGCAATAAAAAAAGATTCATAATCTTGACATTTAAAAGCTTTCACTTCATATGGTTTTCTAAGTATTTATTATTTATCTAGTTTTTTCGGTTTACAGTTAAATAGACATAAATCTACGGTAGCTTAGAAAACTCTTAAATTTAAAACTACATTATGGATGTGGTTGGCTAAGGTTTCTTTCAAATATAAAACTTTAAAATCTAAACCAGTTTTGTTAACAAACTAATTCTCACAAAAGTTGTGATCAGTGTCTAAAAGTCTTGATTGTATTTTATTTAAATAGTAAATTTTTAAATAAAAATAGCTAAAACACTAGTTAAAGGTTTGCATTTTATTTGATATAGTCAGTATGTTTCATATTTGCTTCTGGTAAATTCTCGTGTTTATCACGATTTTTCCAAAAAGGTTTCATGTTTTCGTATACTCCCCTACAATACCTAGTTATTATCGTAAATCTCAAGGGTGAAATATAAAACGCAATTGACTATATAAAAGTGGAACAGGGAAGAACATTACTGTTTATAATTAAGAGCATGCAGCATCTCGTAAATGTAACATTCAAGTATAATAACATTTTTGGCTGTGCCATGGATGCGGTAAAGCTCTATTTTCCAGAACATGATAAAGTGTGGCACAAGTGCAAGCTTGTTATTTTAAATGCGCTTCGTGGATGACAGAACAGTAACAGCGTGTGTGGCTTTGTTAGGATTCAAAGTTTGCCACAGACTATTGTTTTAATAATTGTAATAATAGTTGATGAATGTTTGATAAACCGTAATAAATAAATATAATGATTTAATTGTGTCTGTAATTATTTACAACACATTATAAAGAAAAAAAAAGAATCTTTATTTTATTCATACATCCGAGAAAGTAGAAACCACGTTTTAAGTTTTTTTGTCAAGAAACTTTGTGTGATGCAATTTAAATATGTTCGTTATATGAACCTATTTTTTCTGTTGCTGGAAAATACTAGACTAAAGCAAACTTTTTCAAATGAAAAAAATTCAGTATGTAATATACTATTACATTAAGATGTAATAGTATATTACAAAACGAGAACAGTAAAATAGTTTGAAAAGTAAAATTTCCCACATGAGCACTCCTTTCAGTCGTGCTGCATTAGTGCAAATAGAAAAATTTTTCTTTGTAAAAGTTATTTTTCTGCAACAAATAAATCTAAATATCAATTATCTAGCTTTTTCTTTATATTTTGGTTGGTAGCGTTGCCCTCGCCGATTATCTGATTTTTCTGGATGTAAAATGGTCTCATTGTTTAGTTGCGATGATTTTATTAAAATAAATAGTATATTGTAAACCTAGGCGACAAAGTGGTATTTTTCCAGGCAGAGAAAAGATATGGCTTTGATAGAAGAAAGACGGGCTTCGCCACTTCTCAAGGCCTGGAAAATCACTTTGCGGCCGTGGTTTACACATTATTTTTTATCCTACACAAATTAGAAATTACCATATAATCGAGCATTATTTTAAAATTGGTTTGAGGTTATTACCGCCAATTGCCAATTCAAAATGTCAAACCTTGACAGATGTCAAAAATTCATGGATTACTTTACTGTCGTAATATAAACAATTTATCTTGCATAAAAGTAGTCGTAAAATAATGTACTTTCTCGGCTATCGAGAGACGAGAAAATTTCATTTTGAGTTGGTGTAGGATAAAAAAAACCTGCTTTCAAAAATTTTCTTCTAGCTCCGGCAGCAAAATAAAAAACACCGCAGTGCAAAAAAATCGTTTTTCGATGCATTGGGAACGATCGGAAACTACCGATCCTTAACCGACCAAATGCGTGCAAAAATTAAATTACGTACTTTTACGCACGGTAGCGACAATTTATGACTATTTGGAGGTTACATTCATAGATAACCCGAGTGAATAAAAGAATATATTTCTTCAAAGTATTGCCAACAGTCATGGTAGCCCCACAACAATTCATCACAAATTGGTTGTTAGCAATATTTAAAAATTAATTTTTTTATTTGCGACAAAATGGCAATCGGAATGAAATGTCACATTATTTTATCATTCCATTACATTTAGTATGGCTAAAAATAGCACCATAAGTTACATAACATCGACAAAAAAGCGAGATATGTGAATCCACACAACAGCTTCACAATTCAAGCAATGTACTTACTATCATTTTTATGCAATGATATATTTCACGCATTTTATAAGATTACAGCTTGTAGTTAATAGACAATTAATTACTTTTGTGATTGAGCTACTAAAACATTGAATATAAACAATAGACTGGGCCAAAAAAATTAACTATTTTTTTTTTGTATATCGAAAATATTATTTGGGATGACAAAAAAAAATGTTGTGAGAATTTGAGCTCTTAATATTTATATTAAGAGGTCTATCATCGCAACTTTTAATTTTTTTTTCCGGAACGGGTTTTTGTCTCATAACTCCTAAACCATCGAGGTAAATGAAATAAACTTAAACATTTTTCAAAGCAAATTTAATTGTCTACAAAAAATAGTTAATTTTTTTGGCCCAGTCTAATTAAGCAACCACTGTCTTTCTGGCTACAAATAGTAATATCTGACATTACTGCCGACCAAAAATTGACTTCATTTTGGTATTACAGTTTATCGAATCCAGTCGCTCAAATAATAAAAATCACAATAATTGAAACAATTTATTATTAATCTATTGCTACTGAAATATAATATTTATTCAAGATATCAACCAAAAATTCTGCAAAAAATATAAAAAAACTGTTGTTCTAAATATGTGGCAATGTTTTAATACTTAAGCACTATTAATTCATTATTCAACAAAGTTGGAGCATTAATCGTTCAATAACATTGTGGTAGGATGTGAACTTGAACTATGTCTTGTCTGCTTCTAATGTCTGTTAATTAAATAAATAAAAATCACAACTGAAACACAGCATCATTGACTTTTAAATTAATGAAACCATCCACCCAGTTCAAAGCTTAAACAAAAAACATTATTACATAATACATATATATTTTGTTTAAACTTTAAAAAAATGCACAAAAATCGCATATAATCTACATGGTTATGAAAACAAATATCTTTATTATTTGAAGTTTAGATTTTTGCAAATCATTTAGAAAGTATTTATAACAAAATTAACACAAAAAATATTCTTTATTTTGCAAGCTTCAACTTTTCATGAGAGCAACAGAACAAATAAACTTTTTAAGTTTTGTGTGGAAAACATTCATTTATTATATGAACTGATTGATGATGTTCTTGACCATACGTGATAAAATGAGATGACAGAATAGTTTTGTACAAGCGTGGCTTATCAGTGAAACTGTGAGAATTCATTCCAAATGACATATTGTGATGCAAATCAAAAAGTGAAATTATATTTATCTGTTGCAAAATGCCAGCTTATGATGTATTGCCTACTTTAACAGCTCCAATCTTTTAATAGAATATATATTTTTTTGCTTTCTGTATTCGCGTGCTATCTGTGGTTTAGACTTAACTTTATAGTGTAGGTTGCTATAATGTCGTAGTTTGTTCAACTTACCAAGTTAAGTACGGTTTTATAAAACTTGCAAATCTTTTGAGTTTATTATTTATATCACTGTCTAGTGTTCCACAAAAAAAAAATATGAAAGAAAGAACTGGTTATGTTAGATCTTTGAACAAAGAAGAAGAAGTTGTTGCAAATCTTCTAGTATCAGCTTCTTTATCTCGTGTTAATCCTATTATAACAATAAAGCAATGTACATTGTTGTAAAATTAGTGACTTCTTTTACGATTAGAGCAACGGACTTAGAAATTTATATTAGCGTATGCAAAATATTAAATTATCCTTACATATTGTTTTTAGCTTAAAAATAAATACAGTTTTATTTTTTGATTTATCGGAAAATGACATTTGGAATAAAATGTCACAGTTCTGCTGATCAGCTACGCTTATACGGCACTATTTCATCGTTTAATTTTGTTACGTATGGTCAAGAATACAATCCTAATTTAGTCGACAAAAATATTACCAGAATTTTATCTTTAAGAAGTAGAGGCGGTAGGCTTACTTCTTCAGTAGAAACTTGCTTATTCCTCCAGGTATCAAAAAAATGTTAACTTTATGCAGAAATATGATGATTGTAAAATATACAGTATTTCTAGAAAACTTTTTAATAAAATTGTGTAAGTATATTAACGATAGCAATATTCCGAGTGCATGCCAAATGGCCAATGTACTCGACAAAACTAAAATCAATTTGGCATGCAGGAAATGTATTTTCTAGACTATTTCTCAAGTTACACAGTTCACAAAACTTTCATAGCAAAACTTATATCTAACAACTTTAGCATAAACAAAATTTTGATTAAATAGTCAATTGCACGTTAATTCCACTCTTGTGCAATTACTCTAATCTTGAAACATTTCAAAAAAAATCTTTTTCGACAATTGGTGGTCAAATATTGACTTTTACATAGTAGCCACTAAAACGCAAAGTGATTGTTTTTTCTTTGCAGAACCCAAAATACTTTTACATCCAGCATTTTGCATCCTGCAGTTTTTTATAGAAAACCACAATTTAAACAATTACAATTTTATTTGATTTTAAGAAAAAATAAATTACCTTTATTATTTAAAAACATTCATCAGGCGCCTCTTTAATAAATTTCTGAATTTCAGTTTACGCTAAAACTTTTGATTTTTTTCTTAGAATTAGACCATTGCATAAACTCTTTGTCATGATTTTTGCAAAATTAGAGAAAACACTGCATTTCGTACGGCTTCTCATACGCCAAAAGGTAGATCTTCATTATCACTTTCACACATTACAAACTGTAAACAAACTAAACGTTCTCGTTTTTAAAAAATTGTTTGATTTTTTGACGTTTTGTTACTTGGTTGCTGTCATCATTATTAAACGACTACATCATTTTTTTGGATCAATAAACTGATGGCATTTAGGAATTCTTAACAGTTAATTATTATTATTTCAGTTTTCGAAAAAAATGTTGCTTGATACACGGTTGCGAAATTCTTTTGCATTTTCGAATAAGTTTCGAAAACTTCCATTCTCAAATGCAAAAGTATCATTTCGCAATCTAGAATCAAAAATAACTATTGCAGATAAGAGAGTGCAAAATAAGACAAAAGAGGAAAAATAAGATAAAAGAGGAAAAGTGTTCACTATCGCTTCGTCACATATCGTATTAAAAAAAGGTTAATCAAGAAAATAAAAAGCTCAATTCATAATAAAAGAATAATATGCTGTTTCATAAACAAAAAAATAATAAACATTTATTATTACAAAAGCTAATATTAAAATATTAAATTTAGTTTTGCAGAAATATTGTGATTTAGTAGGAAAAGCAATGAAATAATTATTAAAATTTTTATAATCGTCAGAAAAGATCAAAGAGCTGTAAAAATTACATGTATCACAACATTGCGTTAACAAGAAGTATAAGTAACTTTTTATAAAACAATCTTAAAGCAAGAACATATAATTAAAATTGGGTTGCTGTGATAAAGCAAATAGCTAAATTATTAAGATCCATAATAGTTATTTATGAGTCAAGAGCATAAAAACAGTGGTTATAGTTAACAGCAATAGTTTACAAATTTGAATTTCTCTAGCTCAAGGCTTTGTAATTTGTTCAAAGTTTTGAAGTTACTTTTTATATGTATACTGACCCTGTACTAAATACACAGTTCTATTGTTTGCTTAAAACATAAAAACTGAAAGAAATCCTAAAAATAGCTTAAATAAAAGTCGCTAAAAAGTCTGTCCCGCTCACTGTAAAAGAGAAATTTAAAGAAGTATGAAAAAGCAAAAACTGTGTCAAAATTGGTAACAAAACTATTTCCAGCAATTAGAACATGTTTCAAGCCTTATAAAAGTTATTAAAAAAAAATTCCGCATTTTTACATTCTATTTAGAGTTACTCAGCTGGAATTCTGTTTGGTTTATATATTTTATGTTAAGGCACCATTGCTATTTGACAGTAAATAAGTGATTTATAGTTTTATTATTAGTTATTAAAATACCAAACAAATAAGGTAAGAAATAATAAAGTAAACTATTACAAAAAAAAAACGCCAAACTGTAATATTGTCATATAAACTTTCTTTAGAAGCAAATATGCTTAGCAGGAACACAATCAAATGCTGTTAATTCTGCCCAAATTTTAGAGCTTACCATAGATTTCAAACTTAAATAGACTAATGACAATAACTTGCTGAGAAAAAAACTGTCTGTTTTAAAAATCTTGATCTTAATACTGCAAAATTATCTAAATTCCTCTCAAAATGTGTATCAAACAACATTTTTTCAAAAACTGAAATAATAACAATGATGAATAACTATGTCAAGAGTTTGCTAAATGTTAGCCATCGCCATCAGTTTAGTTTGTTCACCGTTTGTAATGTGTGAAAGTGATAATGAAGATCAAATGTAGTGCATTTCGTACGGCTTCCGACACGTCGAAATGTAGATATTTCCCTTATTTTGCAAAAATCATGTAGGCAATATAACAAAAAGTTTATGCAATGGTCTAATTCTAAGAAAAAAATCGAAAGTTTTATCGGAAAAGATATTCATTGAAGAGGCGCCTGATGAATGTTTTTTACTTATGAAGGTAATTTATTTCTTATTAAAGATAAATAAAATTAAAATTGTTTAAATTGTGGTTTTCTAAAAAAAACTGCAGGATGCAAAATGCTGGATGTAAAAATATTTTGCGTTCTGCAAACAAAAAACAATCACTTTGCGTTGTATTGGTTACTATGTAGATATTTGACATCCATAAAAAATATATATTTAGTTCTCTGAACTGGCAGACTTTTAATCTACTTTTTTTGCTCTATATATTCATCTATGTTTTACTTCTTGTCGACTCCCAATAATAAGTATGATTGTTGCTGGTGCATTTTGTTGTGATTTTATGTTATTCATTCATATGTGTATTTTTCAAATTATTTAATTATAATGAAATTTGTTATTCCAAAGCTTTGTTCATAAAATTTGTAATTTTCAGTGACAATTAAGCATTTATCTATTCATGATTAACTATTGTTTTTATTAAACTTGAAATTTTCGCCAAATTCAAAAATATATTTCATATAAACGATGTTCAATATCATCTTTTACTATCAATGGTGGTCTAGACTATGAATGTAACAAATTACCAGTATTAATAATAATTTTTAAAAAACAAATAATGTTAATAAAACAAACTAATTATAATGAATCAACTGATAAAAATAAGACAAATTACACAAATAATTTATTTACGTCATGAAAGTGTAAAAACTCCAACTACCCGGCAAAAACAAATGCTTTGTAGCAAAACCTCTTGCTTGTTATTTTTCAATGACGCTAAATTCTTCAAGCTCATGCAAAAATAAAAAAGATGGTTTTTGCTGTCGTAGGTTAATTAACTTTAGCGTCGTTCGAGAGGCGTAAAAAGTAGATACTGTAAAAGATCTATTTCCGGCTTCCAATTGCAAAAAGTAATAAAACAACCGAACCGTCGCAAAATTTGTAGTTTTTCACAAGCAGCGGAGTGTAATTTTCCAGGCTATCGACGAATAGTGAAAACTTCGCAAAGAGGTAGATACGTTTGGTGTCAAGAGTCCGACGAGTCATCTGTTTCCGGTGTTATGGTCACGATCTTTTCTTCGTTGGACGATTTTCGGAAGGGTGTTAAGTTCTTTATTGTTACGACCGGTTAAAGTAGAGCTTTTCGAGTTTCGAGCTGTAATGTTGGCAAAAATGTTGTTTTAAGTTTATGTTTATGCGGAAGTCGAATCCAGCATATGGCCAACGAGTTGTTTTCGTACTACAAGAACCTGACACTGGATAAATATTCGCCTCCTTGTGCCTTGTTCTGTGATAAATTTTCTAACAACTCCACGACTTTTATCTTTAACATGACGATAAAGAAAAAGTAGAAAACTTCTGCCGTCTCCTTAAAAATTAAACAAAAAACATTGTTTTACTCTTACGAACTTTAAACGTAGAACTATTTGGATTATTTAGTGACTGTTACTTCAAAGTAACAAGTTAAAACGTTTTATTATGTTGTAAAGTAATTATTGTTTAGGAAATTGTAAAGTTGTACAAACAATTTACGCTTGGTGTTTTTTACTTCTTTATATCAATATTGAAAAAATGCTTTTGATTAGTTACGTGCAAGAATAATTAAAAATCTAAAAACTATGTAATAGTACACTACGTGCAAAGCGGAGATAACAACATGTTTGTTATCGTAATGTTAGACAATCTCGAAAAACTACTAAGGCTGTCTAAAAGACCAAAACAAGATACATATTTTTAAAAAATATAATTGACTTTATTACAAAAACCGTCGTTAATATAAAGCAAATACTGCCGTTGGCTGTTGAATAAGTTAAGTTAAACTGTTATCAGTTGAAAATGTCATATTAAAAAACTATACCTAAACAGTCTGTGACATAAAGTTAGTAGATACTTAAAATGTGAATTGATTAATGAGTATTCCTAGTAAATAATCATTATTGTCAAAAATACGTTAAAAATGTAAAGTTTTTTTAAAAACCAACTACACGAGACAGTGTAGTTATTAAATTTTATTTCATTGGTAAGAAACTCTATAGGTTGAACGTATATAATTTTAAATTAAATTAATCGTTTCTAAGCCGTTATTATTTTACTGTAAGTTAATTGAAGTTTTTTCAGAATTTTGCAAATACCATTAATTAAAAATAAAAAAATATAAATTATAAACTTTAAAACCTGTTTGAGTTTTGTAAATAAAGATGTTAATTTAAATTGAATATAAGATGAATAAGAATATATTTTCAGATGAGGTCAGATATTATGTAATCTCACCTAAATACAAAAAAATATTATTGATAATTGTTTTGATCACTATAAGTAACATAAACGATATCACAATAAAAATTTGTCTTTTGTACTAATTATTCTTTTGCTTCTGCCTTCAGCAGTTTTATCAATATTTGTACCATGAGCTCGTGACTGTCTGGCTGATCGAGCCCTAACTCTTATTTAGTAAGTAGAATGCTTGCTCTGTAGCGAGTCTGTATGCATCAGATATCTTTCTGGGCTAGTGTTACAAGTTTTTATCTGATCTTTCAAGTTTAGAGAGAGAAATATTTTACCTCTACGCTTTCTACAAGTTAAGCCGAGACGAGAAAACCATTTTTCCGCTGCCACAACAAGTGCTGGAAGCATGCGCCACGTTGGACGTCAATTTATGGTCCCCTCATATTATCGATAATTTTTTTCCTTAGTGTTTCGTTTTTAATGCTAAAAAAGGGTTATATTATGTCAAGATTCAATCAAACATTAATTATTTTTATTGTAAGTATTTGAAGTTTAGATATGTTTGTGTTAATGTTTAGATCACGCTTCTTTTAATAGCGCTTTGAAAGATTTTTGTTATTGTTTTTATATGTGATATGGTTAAAAGTGAAAACCTAAAACCGAGAACCTGTTTTGGTTTTTAACAAGCTGTGATTGATATTTCTATCTATTAAGGGTTTTTCAACTGTAAAAATCATTTTTAAAGAGCTTAACTTAAGCTTAAGGAAGAGTTATTTAATAAGTATTATTAATAGGTACATTATATGTGTGTATAACTAGAATGGTTGCACCAACAGGCGTCAAATCCGACGATGATATAGAGGGTTTCTACTCTACACTAGATGAGGCCTTGAACCTGACAAAGAAAGGAGAAATAACAGTAGTGCTCGGTGATTTCAACGCAAAAATAGGGAAAGGCAAAGAAGGCGACGTATGTGGTCAGTACGGACTCGGCGTGAGAAACACCAGAGGCCAAAGACTAGTACAGTTTTGTGTGGAACAACAATTGTCCGCTGTAAATACGTTTTTTAAACAACACCCAAGACGCCTGTATACATGGAAATCTCTTGCTGACTGCACGGATTATCGAGTCAGGAACCAGATCGATTTTATCTTGATCAAGAAATTGCTACTAAAATATGTAAAAACAGCAAAAACATATCCTGGCGCCGACGTGCGAAGTGACCACAATCCGGTGGTCATGGAGTTGAGGATGCGCCGCTTTGTTGGAACTCATTGCAAGAGGAAAGCTAAACACATTAACTTGAATATTCTAAAAGATCCAGAATTTTATACCAAAATAACTAAAAGTCTCGAGAGCCGTTTGGGAGGGATAAATGACTCTTACATAAGCGAAGTTGAGCTTCAATGGAGAGAAAACAAAGATTCACTGATGGATACCCAGGAGAATGAAATGGGATACGCACAACCAAACAAAAAACAAACTTGGATAACAGACAATATTCTTCATTTGATGGAAGAAAGAAGAAAATACAAGACAAGGGATAACAATAGGTACAAACAACTAAACAGAGAAATAACAAATGAATGTCGAAAAGCAAAAGAAGAATGGTTGGAAGAGAGATGCAGTGAAATTGAAGAGCTCCAAAAGAAGCACGACCTGTTCAATCTCCACAAAAAAATTAAAGACCTGACACAGAAACATCAAAAGAGACGACAATAACAAAATCCTTGTAGGCGTAGTAGATAAACTAAACCAATGGAAGAGCCACATTGAGAAGCTCTACAACGATAATAGACCAGAAGATCTACCTGTAGGCGATGCGTCAAATGAAGACAGTCCTAGTATTACAAAGGACGAAGTACGTCGTGCCATAAACATCCAAAAAAATGGCAAAGCAGTAGGCCCAGATGAAATACATTCTGAGACATTAAAGGTAATAGCACAAGCCGATGGAGATGGTTTAAATCTACTTACAGCTTTCTTTAACAGCATCTATGGGAGTGGACAAATACCAGCAGACTGGCTGAGATCTGTTTTTGTTGCACTATCAAAAAAAACAAATGCTTCTCACTGCAGTGATTATCGCATGATAAGCCTAATGTCCCACGTATTGAAGGTGTTTCTCCGCATAATACACACTAGAATATATACAAAGTGTGAATTCGAAATTGGAAGCACGCAGTTCGGCTTCAGAAACGGTGTCGGAACACGTGAGGCTGTCTTCTCACTAAACGTGCTCACACAACGCTGCCGAGACATGAATGTGGATGTCTACGCTTGCTTCATCGACTATCAAAGAGCGTTTGACTGTGTGTCACACGAAAAGTTAATTAAGATCCTCAGACATACTGGTATCGATGAGGGCGACCTACGCATCATCACACGGCTGTACTGGAACCAAACAGCTGGAGTACGAGTGGACGGGGCGCAAAGCGAAGAGGTGTCTATTAGAAGGGGTGTTTACAGGGATGTGTCTTGTCACCACTTCTGTTTAACATATACTCGGAAGCCGTATTCAGAGAGGCGCTGGAGGATACAGAACACGGTATCAGAATAAACGGCACTATAATTAATAACATCCGCTTTGCTGATGATACCGTGATATTAGCCAGTAGTATGGAAGATCTACAAAACCTTATGGATCTTGTTGTGACGCACAGTGCCAATTATGGTCTTCAAATGAACATCGTAAAAACAAAGTTGGTGGTGTTTTCAAAGATGACTAGGCAAGCCTGCTTGCTAATAAACGGCGATCAAATACAGCAGGTGCCGGCCACAAAATATCTGGGTGTGGTCATAAACAGGGACAACGACCTAAGCGTGGAAGTTCTATCGAGGATCGAACAAGCCAGGAAGACATTTACCGAAATGAGGTCTTTCTTTGTCAGTAGGGACATCAGTCTGGGGCTCCGTATACGCATGTTGCGTTGTTACGTCTTTCCTGTCCTCCTTTACGGTGCTGAAGCTTGGACTCTAAGCTCTTCACTAGATAAAAGGATTGAAGCATTCGAAATGTACATCTATAGACGAATGTTAAGGATATCCTGGATGCAAAGAGTAACCAATGTGGAGGTATTAAAACGGATGAACAAAGAACAAGAACTCTTAAAAACGGTCAAAGTACGCAAGCTCCAATATATAGGCCACGTAATAAGGGGCGATCGTTACAAAATGCTCCGTCTCATCATGGAGGGCAGGATCGAAGGCAAAAAATCTGTGGGAAGGAGGCAAAACTCATGGACTAAGGACCTGAGGCGCTGGTATGGAAAGAAGACGTCCATCGAAGTTTTCTGAGCGACAGCGTCCAAGGTTGTGACGGCATGTTGGATCGCCAACCTCCGATAGGAGACGGCGCCAGAAGAAGAAGAATAACTAGAATAACTTGTTCAACCCGGTCAAGACGGTTTCGTATCGATAAGCAGAAAAGAGTTGAGTTGGAGTAGATAGTTGATAATGATACAGTGTATTAATATTGTATTCCTGCCGGCTTTAAGTCGTATTTTTGCCAGAAAAAAATATGATGGAACAATCTGACAACAATTTTATTGTATTTCCCATGAAATTAGATATAATAAAAACTATCTCGTCGCTTTCACCATTATTCTCACACACATTGCTTCAAAAAAATTACCTTTCACAATTGTATGTAAATACAATTTCAAATTCTTTTTTTCTGATATCGATTAAAGCAGTAGTTCGGATAAAAATTTTATCAAAAAACCTACAGAAAGCATTATGGTCTGAGAATTTCATAAGGTGTTTTGTTGGTATATCTATAGCAGTAATGGACAGACTAGTGTTAGATAAACTTCTTTAAAAATCAAATGCAATTATACCGTAGTTAGTAGAAACATCTTGCAGAGATGTGTCAGAAAACGACTGGAAGTAAACAACTAACTTGTAATCTCCAGAGGCGGCGCAACCTCACAAATAGTAACGATAAATCTAACCCGACCACTTATAGTGACTGTCACACAAGACTTCAGTGCCATATAATTTCCTATTTACGCCAATTCCACAAACTTACGGTGACATTATGATTTATTATGGTGCCAAAATTAGCATTTTCAAACGAATTTATTGTCTTGTTATCGAATTATGCGGAAAATAAGTTAGAGGACTATTTTGATGCGATAATAATAGTACTCATAAAAGAGACTGAAGCAAGAAGGTAAAAAACGAGGTTATAAAACTAGGAAACGTTTATATAAGTATGTTGACTTTAATGTTGCTGTAAAGAAGATATTTGTCTGTAAAATTTGCATTTAATACAAAGTAAAATAAATCAAAATGTATCAAAATAAATATGTAAAAAAACACTTAGGATTACAAAATAAATAATTTTCAAAATTTTCAATACAAAATTTAAACACTTTCTCAAATAACGAACTTAAATATAAAGTTCATTTCATTACAGCTAATAACATAATATAAATATTAAGCAAATTCAAGCTTTAGCGTATCGTTGTAAGCAATTTTCAAAGAAAACACTGATTTTGTTTACTTTGAACAAAACAATTTGCCACGCTTTGTCGTTCCTGATAATAATGATGGAAAATTTTGATGTATTTGCAAGTATTTTAAACAGAATGTGTCAAAATAGATTTGATATCAGACAAGTCAACAAGTCAATACGAATAAAAATTTCGTATTTTTTGAGTGCCGAAAGATGCAACAGAATTGAGGTGCTTAAAAAAATGTTACTAGAATATTTTGCAAAATTTTAAAATGAATTTTTCTCTTCATTATTATACGATGCTACAAGCTTGTTTGGAACTAAAAGAGAATTGAAATTGACAAAAATAGTGCGTTGACCAAATTTATCAAAAAGAAGAAGGTTTGATACGGACATAAAAAATGTTCAGTATTGACAAAAGAACAAGTTGATAAAGTTTTGTGCGCAGTTTTAAATAAACCTTTTTTGACGATTAAAGTAACTTTCTTGATTAAACTTGCTGGAACATGCAGAATGGATGAATTGGTAAAAATGTTTATGATGAAATTGATATTTTAGAGATTAAGATGGTTGTTACTGTTTCTGGTTTAAAAACTTCTTAAATAATTTTTTTTCGTTTGTTTGAAGCTAATATCATTCTTGTAATTTTAATTAATTTAAAGAATATGCAGTATCATTGTTTACACCGGCTCCACCTTAGAAATGGAGGAACTGTAAGTTTATTAGTTGTCCAAAAAACTTTATGACTCTTGATACATTCACATCCCTTTTAGTTTTTTTAAAATAAAACTAAATAAAATAAAAAAAAATAAATATGAAAAATTATGTTTTTTTTTCTTATGAATAAAAGTACATGTTGATAATAATAATAGTATAACAATTACAAGAGTTTGCCACTACTAAGAAAAACATTACTAATAATGCAAAACATAAACATTTTCTTCATCAGACATTTTTAAATGATTTAGGTACTTACTTCTGAATATTAACACGTAAGTTTGCTGTCCTCAAAGCTTTCAGCTTTGCGACATATTTACTCTCAAATGCAGTTTGGTTAACGGGCTAGCTGCATGACACCTAGTCTAAGTTTGTGGTTTAACTCTCTAACTTAACATCTAAATTGCTTTTAAGGTGATGACATGTTTTGCATATCACACATGCTACCTTTGACTCCGTTTCACTTGCCTGCTAGATCCTACAAAATTGTTACTTTACATTATGGAACTTTAGCTTTCCGCAGATCTAATGAAACGCGTTGATAACATACTTTAGCTTATATTATAATATTTAGATGATACACTTTTTTCTAAAGTAAATTCCAAAACTTGTAAACTTTTTTTACATTTTTATCACTTCTTTTCAAATAAGCTTTCTCGAGTTGATGTTATTTATTGATAACATTTCCAAAGCACATCTAGCTTTAGAAGTAAATTTTTTGGTAAAACCTGATGACTCTAAAAAAGCTGTTAATAGTTATTATCACAATTTTTACACTATTAAACGACTTAGCATATTCCAAAAAGACAACTCATTTTCAGAAAATCTTCTTCAAATAAATCGTTATAATTTTTAATTGAAAAGCAGTTTTTAATGATTGTTCATCGAAATTTGACTAAATTATATAATACATCACTATGGTTTCCTTTCTTGAAATTTGTATTGTCTTGAAAAAATGATATTTTTTAATTTCACTTTTCCACCTTTCAAGAAAATTTATTTTAGCATATTTATTTTTTTCACCGTCTAAGAAAATTAGTTTTTTCAAATGTTTTCAGAGTTGCTTGAAGTTCAGAATAACGTTTGTTAAAAGATCTGCTCTTCTAGACGTCATTTTGGAAAGGGGTTTAAACGAACAAAACCATTATATCTGAGTGTATACGGTTTCAAAACATTTTAAGGTTTCAAGGCGTTCAACTGCAAATCTTGGCAAATTATTATTGTTGTGAGCTCTGATATACATTTTAACTTTATCGTTTGATTTGCAAATTTGATTGCAACAAGGTTGTACCTGGAGGCAAAAAACCGACCTAGACGTTGAAACCAAATAAAAATTCTTTAAATTAGTAAAGATGTCTTTAAATTAAAAATATGAGTTTTAGTCTTGAATGTTAAAGTATGTTAAAGTTGCTGATAACGTTGAAAATGTGAAAGACATTAAAATTTTCCGTACATTATAAAATCTGCTAAGTCGCGCAAAAGTATAAAAAAATTAATAATATATTGTAAACCTAGGCGGCAAAGTGGTATTTTTCCAGGCCGAGAGAAGATATGGACAGGCGAGCCAAAAGCGAGCCTGGCCACTTCTCAAGGCCTGGAAAATCACTGTGCGGCCGTGGTTTACACATTATTTTTTATCCTACACAAATTACCTTATAATCGAGCATCTTAAAATTGGTTTGAAGTTATTACCGCCAATCGCTAATTCAAAATATCAAACCTTGACAGATGTCAAAAATTCATGGATTACTTTACTGTCGTGATTTACACAATTTATCTTGCACAAAAGTAGTTTTTTGAAATAAGATTGACGTTCATTAACAGTAAATGTGAATAATGGGACGTTTAGAGTGTCCTTGGTGCGTGACGACTGTTCAACCGTCTATATAGTTTTCATTTTTCTTATAACAGCGACGCCTGGCGGAGAAAACCAGATTGTTTTTTCTCGGCTAGCCTAGAAATAATGTACTTTCTCGGCTGTCGAGAGACGAGAAAATTTCATTTTGAGTTGGTGTAAGATAAAAATATTTTTAAAACCACTTATCGTCGGTTTAATATGCAATGGTCGTAAGTCCCAAAATGTAATCTTTTCAGGAGAGACAAAAAACGTTTATTTTTTTATAGTAGCTGGACTTACGACTAAATCATTTTGATTATTACAAGATTGCTAATTTTTTCTGGAGTTTCAACTATTTCTTAACTCATCTCCTGATTTATTTACTGCTAGATGGCATCAAAATGTGATTTTTGGATAAAATGGACTTACGACATTTGCATATTAAGCCGACGTTATCAGAATCAAATAAAATTTATCACATAAAAATATATAAAAAAATCTATCAGCTGTTATTTTTTTCCAATAAATATGTTTCTTTGTTTCAAAGATCTTAGGTCAACTTTTTGTTAAATAGCAACTAGAGTAAAATTAATACATTTCTTTGGTTTCAAAACGTCAAAAATTTTTTTTTTAATAACATCAATTAATTGAGACCAAGTCTTGCTGGCTATGAAATTTGTTGTGTAATAATAGTCAAATAAGTTATTTAAACACAAAAAAATTCTGAAAACAGCCCTAGAATTTTATTAAACTTTTTCAATAATTTGTCAAGATATAATGACAGCTAATTCCGTAGCTAACTACATTTATTTTTCACCTCAAATTTTTAATGTTATTTAAAAATAACATTTTAAAACAAAAAAAATTAACATTAACATTAAATTAACTATTGTATTACATTGTTAGAATAAAAAAAAATGTATTTTTTAAAAATAACAAATTTTACTCTTGTTGCTATTAAAAAAATCTAGTTAGCCGTAGATCTTTAAAACAAATAAAAGTGTTTGTTTATCTGAAAAAACTTCACCTAATAGTTTTTTTCAATATTTATAAGGTGCTAAATTTTATTTAATTCTTCTGATAAGTAGTTTTAAGAATATTGGACCGTTTCCATGTTTTTGCGCGACTTCGTATAACACGGCTCTACAAAAAAAATTTGCTTTTTGTCGTAGTAGATTTTATCATTTTTATGTTAATTATGCACAAAGGAAAAAGAAATTACCTTTTTTAGTAAAATAGTATATTAGGTAACAAGCACAAAATGATGCATATTTTGCACGAGTTTGAAAGTTTCAATTCAACGGCAATTATAAAAACAAATGCAGATATTGTATATGCTCAAAAATTCCGACATTATCTATTCATTAGCAGAACCCGGACACCAGTGTTCAACCAATTAAGAAAACGAATTATGAAATAACTCACGTATTTTATTTATTGTTCAAGTTAAATGCACAATTATTGAAAATTATTTTTGGAGAACTTGTGGAACGCTGGATACTAAAGTTTTTTTGATATTGACAATTTTCCATTGTCGAAGTAGATGGCATTTCACGATTTCCTATTCTTGAACCTGATGGTATATTTTAAATGCTCTGTATTGCATTTACAATTTTATTAGCTGTGTCAAATTTATTTTTGTCCAATGTTTCAATATGTCCCTCGGCGACTGCTGTGAACTTTCAGCCACCGTGATGCTTCAAACTAGTTATGTCACCACCAGCATCAACAAGATTTGTTGTTGAAGATCAACGAATGCAGTGTCCGGTGTATAATTCGTGGTTTGACAATTTTAAATATTTAACAATTTTTTCCCCATGCCTCCAAGCTTATTCACGCCCATTCTTTGAATGGTACATTTTCTTTTTTAATAATTGATAAAGAACCATGAACCATCTACATTTGAAAGGCGGAGATTTGCATATATTTGTAAATTTCATAGTAAGGACTAGTTACAGTAAAACTTCGTATAATTTTGGTTTTAGTGTCTGGTATAGTTACTGAAACAGCTGAATCCAAATCATTGAAATCAGTAATTTTCATTTGATGTGAAACATGTCTTCAACATGCACCCATTATGCCCATAATTTAATGCTATCTAAAATATAGACTTAATATATATTTTATTATATGGTTATATAAAACTTACTTTTGTCGCTAAATAGATCTCATCTGGGGCTTATTTATTCTAAAAGTTGGTTATAAGCCGTGTGTACATTTTTTTGAAGGTCTCCGGCAACAAATTTAGTGTTGTTAAATTTGCTGCTTCTGTTATATTTAGAGGTATCAATTCCAAATTATTATCACTATCACTTTCCATATGAATTATCTGATTTGTAATAGATAAGTACGAAATTATTTGTTATGCACAAACTGTAACTAACTGATGACATTTATTGTTCGGCGTTATATTCTCTAAGCCGCCTTAATTTGTGTGTTATCAAAAACAGCAGACCAAACACAAAATATTTCATATTGCATTTGTTGTCTAGCAACTTGTCTAGCAACCGTTGCAAAATGAAATTCAGTACAAAATGTAGCTTCCTATGATTCATTCACACTCTTGATGTGAAGATTTTTCGATGTTGTCGTAAAAAAAGTTTGTTTTTGTGATAGTTAGGTTTAGTAATAACACAAGTTTTTATTATTTTTTAATTAATTGTAAATTATTCAAAATACAGCTCAATCAGTATGGAGTTTTAACGTTGAGATAGTGCCGATAGATGGCACCCGAGTTATAAAGAGCGATTAGGTGTTTCGTACAAGTCTAGAAAAACTTGAAAGGTTGTCGCGAAATTGTAAATATGATGCTGTTGTAGTCAATTTATTATATTTCAAGACATAAATTACACACTAAAGACATCTCAAATTACAAAGCATATTTTCACTGTCTTGATCAAGACAAGAGAAAAGTAGTTAATATTATAGTAGAAAATTTTAAACCCGCGAGATGTCATTAAAACTATTTAGTTATTTAAACAAATTAAAAAAAAAACATGCGAGCGTATTCAGGCAAGAAAAACGTTGTCATTAGCTCCAAACAATTTTAATAAGGCAATAAATAACACAAGAAAAACATGATGTTAATATTGGAAAAAAGTACATAAAAGAAAAAGTGAAAACGTGCACTTTTAAATTATTTTCCACTTCTTTATAAGTTATTTTGATAGCAATTTAGGTTTAGCTTTTTTTTAGATTTAGTAAGTAGTTTACATTTAATAATATCTTATTAAAAATATTAAAAGTATTTTTTAAATAGTTTTGTTTTCAATCAAAACATAAAACTACAGATTTTAAAGAATATTGTTCAGGCGGTCCTGAACAACAAATTCAAAAAAAAACATATTCATGTTTTTCCATGAAAACTAGTTCCAAAGTTGACTACAGCTGCGCTAACATACTATTTTTATACAACAATAGTGCATTATTTAACAATCATATCTGCAAGGTAAAAAGTAGAAAATATCAAAGATATTAAAATAATAATGGTTATATTATAATTATCCAAACAATTTTTCTTTATTTTATTTAAATTAGATGTAACTTTATAGAAAATAAAATTTGGCTTCTACTATTGACTTGAAAACAAACTTCTATTGTTTATTTGAGAAAATGTAGATAAGCTTTCATTTCAACTGTTTACTTGTAAGTACAACAAAACTTTGAGAATTCACTTCCTTAAACAGGGCACTCTTTATCCGTTTTAATACAACTCCAACGTCTCCTTTATTTATTTAAAGCATTCGCAATTAAGCAAGAAGCAGCAATAATAATCTTTAATAAAAATTTGGTTCATTACCTTCAAAGACTTATTCAGGAATTATCTACAAGCTTAAAAAATAGGAGAAGATCTGAACGTCTTGATTACTGAATCTTGATGGACCGAAAAGCATTTATCTTCTTTCAGTTCGTTGTGAATTCGCTATCGAAACGGCATTCGTCAAGGCGTATCTCGTCGCTTGCCATCTTTTCAGCCAACTTGCTCATTTTATTTATTTAGAAACGTGCATCTACTTTTAAGCTAAATTCGCCGGCTAAAAATATCAACAAATGCCATTTGTTCCTAATAGCAAAATTAAATTTAGCTGCGTTTTATAGAATGTTATTAAGTATTTGGAACGAAATTTTACACATTGATAAAATGCCTGAAGTTCAAATTTAAATACTTTATCGTATAGGTATGTCTCTATATTTGCAAATATTTTTGTTCAATTAATTATATGAGCCATAATATCATAGTAATCCCATAACACATAATACTTTAGTTACGGCCAGATATGTTTTATTGTAATAATTCATTAGAACTGACAACATATTTCCATAATATAATATAATTTTTGAACAATAACTTCAATCTTTTGACAATTATGAAAACTGAAAGACACATCTTTCCTGATAATCTCAACTGTCTCTCCTCCTGTAGCTCTCCCAGATAAGTCAGCAGACATTTTTATTAATTCTTTAGTCCTAGAAGCACTTGCCTTACACAACTCTTCCGATCTGTATATTTTGCGCAATCAAAATGTTTTTTCTAGATTTTCTTCTAAATACTCCTCTGCAACATTGCTAGGCTCTTATTCACCCGACTCTTGCAGCTCTAACATGTCAATTCATGCGTTTAGAAGCATGGTCGCTGCAGATATATAATGCAGTAGCAGTAGTCGGTGTACATTGCTGAATTTTTGAGTTTGAGATGACATAGCCGGCCTGCATATTTTTTAATTAAATTCACAGGATTAAGATCATTCTCAAACATAATGGCAAAAAATCTTTTTTGCCATTATGTTTGTTTGTGTATCAGGAACAGTAACAACTATTATATCTTATTCTCTAAAATTTCAAGGTTATTGGTAGATATCTTCACTTATTCATTTGTTCTGCCACCCCCAAGAAGTCCAATCAAGAGAACGTCTTTTACCAGCAAAAAAAATTATCTAGAGATGTGCGCAAAAATTCACTAACTTGTTCTTTCGTCAGTACTAAGGATTTTTTATGCCTGTATCATACAATCTTCTTTTTGATAAATTTGATTGACGAACCATATTTGTCAATTTAGAATCTTTCTTTAAGTTCCAAACAAGCTTGTAGCATGGAATATAATGATGAACAGGTATACTAATTTAAAAGTTTTGCAAAATATGTCAGAAAAACTTTTTTCCAGCCCCGCAACCCTGTTGCTTGTTTCGTCACTCACAAAAAATACGATTTTTTTTTCGTATTAAAATTTTGACTTATCTGGCAGCAAAATTATTCCCACACTTTTCGCTAACTTTAAAATACGTGCGAGAACACCAAAATATTTTATCACTTTTATCAGGAATGGCCCAACGTGGCAAAACTTTTGACAAATATTTTGAATTCAATGTAAACAAAATTACGTTTAGTTTTAAAATTGCTTGCTTTGACAATACGATAAAACTGTGAATATAACTCGATTTAAATCATCTTGAAACTCGAGTATCGCCTTGTCGGCTAGCAACGTCCTCGATTATTATAAATCGCACAATATTCTCATTATAGCAATAGCTATAAATGACTTTAATAATTTTATTATCTGTATCTAAAAAATTTAAATCTATATCTAAATAAAACCTCACAAATACTAATTCCTCAGTCTACTTCAGAACTTTTCGAATTCTTTTCATGGCATTAAAACACTTGAAATGCGGTTTCTCATAAGTTTACCTGCAACAAAAAAAAACTATATTAATAAACATTAACAAGAAATACTTAAAAATTTATTCAAATTGAAGGATTTTGAACAAAATCACTGCATATATTCATATTGAACAAAAGCGGTGAATCATCCAATGAGAATGCAAAATCGTTCACAATGCCTGTATCGAATGCGATTCGGTTTG
Organism: Lagria hirta; assembly: GCA_947359425.1. Taxonomy (NCBI): domain Eukaryota; kingdom Metazoa; phylum Arthropoda; class Insecta; order Coleoptera; family Tenebrionidae; genus Lagria; species Lagria hirta. Next base: position 2,821,951 of record OX375802.1, on the reverse strand, counting down.
TATGAAAGAAAAATTGGTTTCTATTGTACTTCATTTTTTATTTTTCATCTTTCTGTAACCTGAGTTTTTCATTTAGATCAACTCTTTTCTACGCTTTTAGGCGAATGGAGAGATGTGTATTGATTTATTTTTTAAAAAGAACAAAACCTAATGATTTATGCTAAAAAAATATGTGTGTGTTTCAGCACACACGTCAGCTGAAGCGGAAGTTACTTTATCGGCTATTTGAGCAAACTCTAACCAATAAAATGTGCTCATGAAAGACATTGGCAATAAAATAGCGCCCAATAATAATAATAATGATAAAAATAATAATAAATATATAGTGATTTAGCTTGACTTTTCGAAAAACAAACTTACGCTTTCTATTTGGCTTGAAAAAACATAAATTGTAGTTGTTTTTTAAATTAAATTAAAATTTCAAATAGCTTTTTGAACTAAATAAAAATTGAAAGATTGTTTTACAACAATTTTATTATTTTATTGAAAAAATAATATTGTCATTATTATTATTTGGTAATGTCCGCAATGATTTTTGAATTCAGCAAAATTGCTGTGTATCTGGAATTAGGAGTGTTGAACTAAAAATATTATCATTTTATTACAAATATAAATGTTGTACATACTCATATAATTAAGTGAATATTATAGATTTAGATTTAAAACTGTTAACGCAGAAATACAGATAGAAGCATTATTATGTTCATGGCATATTGTTCGAATGTTTTTAAATGTTAAATACATCAATTAAAATAATATGATAACAGATGCGAGAGGAGATAGTAATTTAGCTTGATTAATCAATTAAAAAACTTCAATTTTTTATTTGGCTTCAAACACAATATGTGGCTATGGTGTTTAATTAAATTTTATTTTATTTAAGTCAATAATCGTCTTTATACGCCTCCAAATGAGAGCATAGATTGACCTTTATAGCACAGATCTGTCAAAAATTTTGGCAAGCAACGGTTGGTTTAATTATTCAAACAATGGTATCAAATTTCTATTACAGAAAATCATACAATTTTACAATTATTGAAATTTTAGACTTTTTTGCTTCATCGCTTACTGAATTACTCTTCGTATATTCAGTAACCATAAGAAATCTTAAGATATCAACGTTATCCCTAATTTTCAACATCTTCTTGAGCTTACCGAAGAGAAAAAAGTTTGTAAATTTTGACTACAAAAAACGCAAGCACAATAATATACCTACTAAATGTTAGTTATTCAACCATAAGTTTTTACCTTTTGAGATAAATACGCCATCACGAGTTTTTCATTGCAAGTGTTGCCTACACTTTTGCGCTGCAAAATTTGTCATATTCTTTCCAATAGTAATCTTTTGATTTATGAGAAATCAATTTTCCCTGAGCGTCTTTAAATTCTTGCAAAATTTCTGATAAATAAATGCGTTCTGCTCCAGAAACGTTTATTTCAAAAAAATAATTGTTTTTTAAGTAAACCGAGTAGCCTTAACAACATCTGAATAGCTAACTTTCTACACAACACTAAAATTTGCATAGACACACCTTTTTGTTAATGTCAAAAAATTACTAAATTTAACAAAAAAGTTAAAAAAATTAAAAGTTTTAAAAATCTTGAGACAAAATATTTTAAGGTTGCTCTAAATTTGTTAACGTTTCCCAGACAAATACTTATTTTGAGCTATTTATAAACTTAAATATCAACAAACTGGCTATCTTATTTCTTAAGATTGACATGCCAAAGAAAAAAATTAGAACACAAAAACTAAAAAAAAATTAAATAAACATTTATCACCATTGTCAAAAATTTATAACTCTTTTTTAAATTTATCAATTTTTTAAAAATAAACATTTTGTAATTATAAACATAAAATTTTTATAATTTTTTATAACATTTTGATAAATTTTATTTGAGAAACTGATATCTGAGAAACTTTGAAACAACTTTTAAAAATTAAAATTATGACGAATGTCAGAATCTTATTTTTTTTTGTTAAAAAAATTAAATACTGAAAAAAACACGTAAAAACAGAAAAAAACATTTTAGACAATTTTAGAAGTTTTTAAAATTAGAAGTGAACATTTATTTTTTACGCTATAATTCCAATATACCTATATATTTATTTTGGATAAGTACTCTACATATTACAAGAATTTTTATAGATTTGAAATTGCTCTATTGTTTTCGAAATTCTAATGATCTGAAATACAACTGACAATCAATACATTTGATGATTTTTAAGATCAATTGATAATTTTTGATGTACGTTTGACTAATCTGAAATTCAAATAATACATTCCAAATTAGGGTTAACTATTATAAATTTGTATTGATATTTCCTGAACACCAGTTGACTGACTACTTTAAAAATCACTAATTGTTTTTGAATTACATTTTACCAACTTGAAATTCAATTGATACTGTCTTGGAAAAAAAGTAGATTAAACTTTAAAGTTAAATCTGTATTTCATCGCAACTGGTAAAATCTGTTATTTATTTTATTTTCCCATCTTGGTACTTTTTGTTGAGTGAATTCGTAAAAACAAAACAGATAAAATAGTCTAACTTTTTCCACTAATCACTTACTTTATTGTAAATATAATTACTTGTTTTAGTCTTGTTGAATATGAAAAGTTTCAAATTAGCAATTAAAACTATTAAAAATAAAGTCTACCTTGAATATTTATAATTTTTGAGAGGAATTGCTTAAATTTTAATTTTGTGTTGGAGCCTTGATTGAAGATAATTATCATCTAATTAAAAACAATATATATAGACGCTTGTTTCGACATAATTTCTATTGTACATCAGCCAGCATGACAAACGTCTCTACTATTATCATCTTTTTTGGTTGTGTTGCGTTAGCATGCACTTCTTTTCGTAAGTTTAACAAATTATTTTATTGCTAATACTAATTTCCTCTACGTTACAGCTTCGAATTTTAAAAAATGTAACAGAAAAGATGCAGATTTTCATCAATGCTGCATAAATGCAGCAAATAATGGTATATCCCAGCTGACAAAACCTTTTCAAGAACTTCGCCTGCCAAATGCAGATCCTTTAGATGTTCAAAAATTAAATATTGAGCCAGGCGCAAAAGGCGTTGTTGAGTTAAACCAAAAATTTCATGATTGCAAAGTATTTGGCATTTCAAAAGCTGCATTTGATAAGTTTGAGTGAGTATTGTTTCAAAAAAATTTTCCAAGTTTAAAATTAAATTTTTCAGCTTCAATTTTGCTGAGAAAACATTAACAGTAGAAGGAGTTTTATCAGATTTGAAATTGCAGTGTCAATATGAATTTGACGGTAAAGTTTTGATCTTGCCCATTGTTGGGAAAGGACCTTCTACTATTGATCTAGGTAAGAATATCCTATGAAGTTACACATTTAACTTATATTAATTTACTTTAGAAAAAATGAAAATAATTTTTATTGGTAAGTGGGAGGAAAATGTAAAACAGAGCAAAAACTATTTGAAATTTGAAAAAGCCAATCTGGTTTTGAATCCAGGTTTAGTAGAATTTAACTTAGAAAATTTGTTTGATGGAGACAAAGCGTTGGGAGATAATATAAATAAAGTATTAAATGAAAACTGGTCTGAAGTTTACAACGACGTGAAATCTGGCTATGAAGCAGCATTTGCATTGATTCTACAAGAAATTCTTAATGATTTCTTTTCTACTGTTTCAATGGAAGATGCATTTGACTAATTAAAATGTTTTTAGATTGTGAAGCATAACTGTTTTTATTGAAATTATACCCTACCCAAAGACAAAATGCAATATTTTTCATAAAACTGCAAACATTTGATAATATTTAGCAATATTTTATTTCAAGTTTTTGACAAATTCTGAAAAAAGCTAAATACTATTTTGTGCGGCTTTGTCAGAATGGTATAGCCTTAAGAATCAACTTTTATTTACACTATTGATAAAAATTAAATAAATAACACACTATATAACTAAGTGCTGAAGTTTATACGCATGAAATAAGAAAAAACGTTACAGTTTTATAAACAAAAACCACATTCTTGGTATTAAAAAAAATTTTTTTTCTTGTGATTACTCTGTGTATTTTAAGTGTGCAAAACACAAATGCTTTTGTTTTTTGAGTGAAAAATTGCCTTGATCTGCTTAACAAATCTCGTACTTAAAAACTCCTAATTTCTACATAACAAAAATTTGTAATCATATCTGGGTAAAATGCTCATTTAATGATACCGGTGCTTTAAACTTAACACAATACAGTCCATCTCTTTTTCTTGTAAACTTGAAGAAATGTTGAACATTTTTTTTGAAGATTCTTCTAAAGTGAAACTAAATTTTGTCGGAAAAAATTACTTTTTAAATAATCACTTTACTCCAATCGTTTTGCAGCCTAAATAACAAACCTTAGAATTAAAGATCAGTTTGTTTTACTTTTTCAGTAATTTTGTACCTTTTTATACCTATTATACCTAAGAAGATTGGAAGTAGGTTTTTAATGTTTAGTATATTAGTATAAGCGTAAAGCGACCTATTTTGAACAGCATTGAACAGATATTCCGGGTCTGAGTCTTTCTTGTAGCATGTGGTCACAATTTATCTTTCTCACTTCTCTGTTTCACTTGCTGTTGCCTTTTTTTCAAAAATTCTATATTCTACAAGAGATAAAAAAAAGCTTTATATATTCTAGTTCTTTCTAAAATGTTGTACCATCTACAAAACATGTTTTAGATCTTCAGATTGATTTGTAGTAACAATAATTTTAACCATTCAAAATATTATTAAGAACAATTTTTGAATAAATTATTGATATTAAGTACGCTGGCTGTTTATTCAAATTAGTCAAAATATGGTACTTTTGTCGCAAAATCTAAATTTACCCAGAAATCAAGCATTTTACAATTGATCCAAAGTATAGATTTTATTCCTTAAAATGTTGCTGGTGTAAATTACATTTTAAAATAATTATCTCAAACTAATCAACTAATCAGTTACATAGTTTGATAATAAAATATGTAAAAATAGTTATTTACATAAAAGTCAGGAACATTTCACATTACTGAAGAGGAGCTAAATTGAAATACGAAGCACTTTGTGCCGAGTATTTTAAAGCTCCGAGTCAAGTAAGAGATATTACTGACGTGTTTTGTATTGCATTTTTCCGGAAATCGTGAAAAAAGACAAAATTTACAAATTTTAGAATTTTTTTTACAAATTCTACAAAAATCAAGTTTGTCAATTTTGTTGGCAACTATAGTTACTAGAGTATCTTTTATTTTGCGTCTTGTAAAGTTTTTACAGAACTAGTCCAGAAAACTCAATTTTCCTGCGCGTAAATAAGCAGGAAAATGTTGTTTCCAAGACGATTTCCGGAAAACATAATTAAAATCTGCATTTGCATGATTTTTTTTTATGTTTTTGTTTTCAAAGTAATTTTTAATACCCAATGTCATTTTACCATAATAATATTTAATCTTAACGTTTCTAATAAGCGAATAGAGCAAGAAACATTTCATTAATACACAACAAAGTGGTCTTCGCATGCAAAACTTTAAGAAAAGCTGTTTTTACGTGCAACGTTAGAGATGGAGTTACATAAAAAAGAATAAATGGATCGTATAAGCGGTCGGTTACGGCTTTATAAAGCGTTAAAAGTCTAAAAAGTTGAAGCGCAGCTATGTATTTAAATTTTGTTCTAAATCGGGGAAGTATTTTATAACATTTAAGTGTTTTACCACTTGTCTGGTATAGTTTATTAAATAAATGTTTAATTTATGCTAATAACCGAAACCTGAAAATGTATTTTTCTTTAATTATTTTAATTTTCAAGTTCAACAAAAATATTTTTCTGTTATTTAGCAAGTGCCTACTAGTTTTTCTAAAACTTCCAAACAAATTTTTTATAAATTTCATAAATAATCTTCTTAAACAAAGTATCGAAAATAATTATATGAATAAAAATTAATAATAAGTTAAGTTTTAAACAAAGCCGAAGCAGTTATTACCAGTTTTAATTAAAAAAAAATTATATGCACACTTGTTTAAAAATTAGATTTTTTTACAGATGGTTTTCATGGGTAAATCTCTTAAAGTTCGATCAGCAAGCATACAAAAGCTGTTTTTTTGAAAAAAAATAACGTTTTCTTGCATTCTATCTTCAATAATTATAAAGTAAATAATCTTGAAGGTTATAACATAAAAGTATACCTTATACACACATTATTATCATCACATTCAAAACAAGTTTTTTCTATCATTTAGTTGGAAGAGTTCAAAGCTATTGCCTTCAGGTGGCCGACAATAGTGCTTTGAGAATCTGGTCTAACAAAGTTAAGAGTTCAAGTTCCATCCAAGCAAAAGTTTTTTTTTAATGGCTTTTGGGTGGCTATAGGTGTTTGTATGTTTGTAAATGTAGAAAACACAATAGATCAAAACAGTCGCACTGCAATATACCAGTTAGTTTTTTAAAAAAGTTTCAATAGTTGAAATTTAGTCTTTTTTAGTTGAAATTGTTATATTTGTATGCACTATAAAGTTTTTCACAGTTTTCTATTTAAGTTTGCATGGTCATATTTGTGTTCGACGTTAGTTGCCTTACCAATATGTCCTCTTTTTTACTTTTATTAAAAATTTAAAAAGTGTTTATTACTAGCAATTATTACTAAAAATATGGGTACAAGTAATGTTCTTATAATAAATTTATAAAATATCTAAACTTATAAACACTTATCTAGTTTCAGTTTCAATACAAATTAAACGTTATGTACTAAAAACGTTTTAATAAACATCTTATTTTTTATGGTTATAAACAGGTCATGTATAACCCATTCGTTCGTTTTTTTCTGCGTGCTATCCATGATTCTGGCTTAACCTTAAAGTGTATGTTGCTGTAACGTTGTAATTCGTACAATTTACCAAGCTAGATACAGTTTTATAAAACTAACAAACTATTTTTGGTTTATTAGTTATATTACAGTGTAGTGTTTAACCAAAAAAAAACATACCATAACTAGTTATGTTAGATTTTTTGGGCAAAGCAGAAGTCAAAGATCTTTTAATACTAGCTTTATTACCTCGTGCTGATTCTATTATAAAAATAAACAGCGGACGATTTGAAACAATGTACCGCCTTTCAAAAAATTTTTTTAACATTGCTGTGAAATTGCCTTCCATTGGAGCAACGAATTTGGAAATTTCTGTTCGCGTATGCATTGTCTGGGTTTTTAAAATATTTAATTACATATTATTTTTAGGTTTTAAATGAATATAGGTTTACTTTTTGATTTGCATCGCAAAATAGCATTCGGAATAAAGTATCAGAGTTACTGATAAGCCACGCCAATGCTGAATTATTTATTCATCTCATTTTATTACGTATGGTCAAGAATACCACATTTAATCGCATTAAAGATAAAATCAATCGTAAACTTTGTTATTTATTTTTTCAAGTTTTATTGATTGTTAGTTAATCTAATGTTTAATTTCATTATTAACTAGCTGACCCGGCGAACTTTGTACCGCCTAACAGTCAATGAATGTCGTGTTACTTTTTAGCTGAACTAATTTAGGCTTTGATGAACGTAAAACAATGATACAAAATATTATATTTATATAGATAGAAACAAAAAAATATTTTATTATGATGAATAATGATGAAAACATACATACAGAATGAGAATAAAAATAAAAATAAAAAAAAATAAAAAATAATAATTAAGTACTTCAAACTCATGTCAGAAAAAAATTATTGAAAACTATGTTGTGCAGATTGGAAAAAAAAACTCGGATTAATTCATTAATAGGATTTTCATTAAAGCACTTTGTGGTAAACGACATTCTTTGTTTTTTGGTCAGGCGCAAGAACAAATAAAACGGATCGTTTGCCGACACGTGAGCATGCCACGTACAATTGACCATGAGAAAAACATGCATTTTCTAGATTGAGGCCACAAATAGTCAAGGATTGGCCCTGTGATGTGTTCATCGTCATGGCGAAGGCAAGACGAATTGGGAATTGAATTCGTTTAAACTCAAAGGGCATATCCGTTGGGATCATCGAAATCCTTGGAATAAGAACTTCCTCATCTTTAAATTTTCCTTTAAGTATCGACGCGTGCAATTTCTCGCAGATAATTGACTCGCGATATTCCGTTGCCTAATTGCATTACGGCTTCGCTGGGAAAGATTAGATCTTCTAGGACGCGGCATTGTTATTAAAATGTGCACTCGCAGAAAACCACCAAATATAATAACAGTGCCTAAACTTTCAAGACATAGACAATAGCTCAAAGAGTATATAACCACTACGTATGAATAACTAGAAAATCATAGACAACCTATAAAAAGACATTTACACTTTTGTTAACCTGTAGATTTTTTTTCCTTAATCTTATAACCTTTACCAACTGATTTTTTATTCCCTAAATTCCGTTCCTTCCTTTCCGATGATTTTATGTTTTTACTGTAGAATAAATCTTAGGTATTATTTTCGGAAATTAAAAACAAATATAACAGTACCTGAACTTTGTAGACATTTTACAAAAAATAAATTTCTGAACGCACACATGATGTCTTCAGAAAAAAATAAAGTTGTGGCTTAAAGGTCTCAGCAACCAGGCCATAAGCTCCAAAAAAAAATAGTTGTTACACTATTTGACAGGATTGGACAACAAATGTTTGACATGTAATAAACAAATCAGCATCTATTGAAATGATTAATTATTCATTATGATTCATTAGCTTCTTATATCGAGTTTTCATTGTTTTTAAGATGTATTCTGCTATTCGGGACGGAAACAAACCCAACAAATCAAAAACCATGGCAATCGGTCCAGCCGTTCTCGAGTTATAAGTGTTGTAACAAACACGACTTTCTTTTATATATATAGATTTAGTGTTATACTTTAAAAAACTTTAACTTACTTTGGTCGTAAAATGCACAGACCTTTAGACGTCTGAAAATATTTTTGATAAAAATTATAAGTTTGAATTTCGAAAAGGAATTTATGAAATGTCTGTAACTCGACAATATCACATTATTAGATTCACTGCTAAAAAATAAAACAAGCACTTCTTTCATAACAGCAAATCAGTACAATTGTTGTCCGATTAAAACTTTTTTCGTTGTATTCAATACAAACATCTTTTTGATGTTGAAATACTAGCTATATTGATGAAAATTAATTAAAGCATTTTTATTGTCATCAAACAAAACTCAAAAATAAATGTCAATTTTTAATAAATACTAACTAACTTGCTCTTTGTTGGTTTGACTGTATGTGCCCGAACGGTAATAATCTTAATTACAGGCATATTAACTTTTTCTTTTTTCATCTTTCATAGGTAGAGAGAAATAAACATAAGAATGTTTACCGTCTTCTTGAATTGTTCAGCGTCGTATATAATTAAAAACAAATTTACCTAATGCGATAAAACAACCTTTAACTAACGTAAAGTTTACAAAAAAATATATTAAAAATTTATATATTATTGAAGATTCGGCTATTATTGTTCACACAAAGTTATTTGATAATAAGCACATTATTTCGTTCTCATCGAAAACCGAGCACGATTCAAGAAGTGGCTGAGACTAAAACGTGCTTAATGGCCTAAAATGTTCATCGAGCTCTTCGCGATAATCGAAAAACCCTCTCTTTCACTGCTCTATTTTTTTTCTTTCTTTTGCAATGCTATCGATGCACTCAATCAGGGAACAACTGAATATTGCCGAAAACGTGCCCCCGATTAACGCCACGTGCTCCCTATAGATAGGGCAAAGCCAAACTGACTAACGAACACAATTCAATTTTGCACTAATTGACTAACTGAAGTTAACATTGTAAAGAATGAAGCTGAATGCTGTACTGTACTGCTTTACTAAACGGTGTACTGCTTTTATATTTAAATTGCCATGACGAATAAAAGATCATCGCTCATCACGAACTAAGCCTAATGCAAAATAATTAGATTTTGCAGTTGTTACATCATTGAAAAACTGAAAAGCATTTCATATGTAAAGATAAATCTTATTTTTGGTCTCTTGACATGTTAACGTCAAGAGATCAAACATTCGAAAACATCATATTTACAGTCGTCTGGATTTCTATCACTCATCGTGGGTAAAAATTGGTCAAATTCTTTACTCCTAAGGTATGTTTATAAATTAAAAATCTCATGATACAATAAAAATATTGAAACACCAGACAGATAACTTTTTTGTTGTTGAACGGTTAATAATAATATAATTTTAGATATTTTGGGTGCCATTCTCATTACAGATTACTGCAAAATCTATAGTGGAGGTGAAAAATTATGACACATTATGAAATGAAAACTTGCAATCAAAACAAAAAAAGTATTGTTAGATCAAACATATCGTTGTAATTATCTAATGTTTTATATTTTCTAATTGAGTTTTAGGTTAAGAATACAAATATTAGAGCCTAGTGAACTGTAATTTAAAGATTAATAAACTATATTTGATAAAAATATAAATATTCTTAAAAAGTTGTCGGCTAAAGAGTTAATTATTTTACAATACAAATTCAATCATTTAAGCACTCCGCTACGAATCGGGCTTTAGAGCTGTAAAATGTAACCTACCGCAGAAATGTAAACAACTCTTACAAAAACATTGGATTAAACTTTTTACAAAACTTTTGATGTTGGAGTCTTCTAAATGCGGTTGTCTAGAACCAAAGTAGTCTCTAAATTTTGCAGCCGTTCACAAAATGTTTAACTCAAGATAAAAACAAACATGTTCTTTTAGCAGTATATTGTGCAAAAAGTGCTGTAAGACAATTATTGCCACAAAAGCGTTGTTATGCTTTTGCTTGATTTAGGAATCAACATCTACACAAATTGCGCACAGTTTTTTGAAGTGAAAACTTCTTTAGCGGCGCTGAGCACTTTTTTTTGTATGGGTAAAAACTTTCAAACTCACGTCAGGGTCACGTGATGCTGATCGAAAAAGCGTAAGATCGAGGGGAAGGGAGGGGAACTAGTATCTCCCACTCTTTCTACCGTGCCTGAGTCATAGATTTATTATAACAAGATACAGCCATGCACTGCGATAGTCCGCCAAGACGTACCATCTATTGCTCTCACTCTCAACTGCATTAGTATTCGATAGCGCTATCTTTTAGAGAGGTTCCTACAAATAGCAAAGCAGAAATCAGTAGACGCAGAGTACGCTACGTCAGCATGACACTAGAATTATTTTGACGTTTCTATTCAAATTTTTCTAATCACATAATTTGAACAGAAAACTTAGTTCAGTCACTTAAAAATTGAAAATAATTATTGTCAAGAAAAATATTTAATAATTTGAAGGTAATTTTATTTATTGAGATTTCAACCTCAACTTTTATTTTCTTCCAGCTTTCTAATGTTTCTCTATTTTCTTAAAGCCTAACTTCAATTTTACAAATTCATAGGAGAGAAGTTTTTTATTTTCATTATTGTGATTGTCACGATGCAGTTGTGGGTTTGTAAGCTGATAAAATATGAAGCGGATAATAAAGTTTACATGGGTCTGACACAACTAAAAGTTGGTGAAATTTTGAAATTGGAATAGAGTTTTTTGATAAAATAATTAAGAATCATTAGCACTGATGAAAAAACCTTTATTTATAAATAATTATTCATTCCAAAATAAAATTGATTTTTAACCTAATTTTCGTATTTTATTAGATTGTGTATGACAAATGTCAATAAGTTGACAGCAAAGCATTGCATCGTTGATTGTCGACTAAAATCGTAGAAATTCGTGTCTGTTTAATCACTATAGACTCGTGTGCGACATACAACAAATATGATGAAAAGGATAAAAAATGTGTTTCATTAAATATAGAAAGAAATGGAGAGATGTACCAATTTCTTTGATATGTTTTTTAAGAACCGAAGTATGTTCAGCATGCATAGCTATATCTAATGTATTAAACCTATGGCCTGAGTGTGCTGCTCTGTTTAGGCGGCACAGGGCGCTTGCGCGAATGACCGTGTGTGTTTATGTACAGCGTCCCACGCGTATCCAAGGATGGTGACAGCTGATTGCTTGACTGTTGTGTAGTAAATACACTGTTGTGTATTCGTAAATGTGAATTGTTTAAATTATGGAAATCGAACAAAGTGAATCTATTAATGAAAAAAGTGATGATGAAGTAGTGAAAGAAAATGAGTAAGTAAGAAAAAAAAATTGGAAAAAGCTTTGATAAATTGCCAATGATTTTAAGTGGAGATTTCAATATAAACTTTGCAGACGATAAAAATCAATCGTTAATTGAATTTTTAAATAATGAATTTGGTTTAACTATGTCAAATGATCGCAATTTTAGCACAACGAAATACAAAACTACTATTGATGCGGTCTTTATTAGACACTTAAATAGGTTCGAATCAAAACTGTTTGTTTCTTACTTCAGTATCATAAACCAATTGTATCAGTTGTAAAAATTTGCGATCATGATTCTGATAATAACGATGGTGTAAAAGTCGTCGAAATTATGGATGGAAGTTGATTTTTGTGAAAGATAAAATTTAATGTAATATATAAATAACGATATAATATTATAAATAACAACATATAAATTGTCATATTTGTGTACGATAGCGCAATAAATAAACATTGTATTCTACCTCATAAATGATAGTACTTTTATACTTATAATTAAACACAACGTTAATATTGAAGTTTTCACTTCTGCCGGCACTCCCGTAGTGCTACCTTTTTTTTTTATTGTAACAAGTAACAGCCTAATTTTTCAAATGGGTAAATTGGTAATATAGGTAAATGCAAAAGTTGGTCTTAAGAATTTGAACTTCTAATAAGTAAAAGTAGTATAATGCAATAACAAAAAAAACTTTTTGTAAAATTTTAAAAAACGGCAAGTTTATATCAGTTACGCGTATGATTAGTATTAGTACGGTCTTGTTTTAACGTTTCTCTATAAAAGTTTCTTAAAGATTCTCTAGAGTTATTATTAGTACTTTGCACACTTCTTTCAATACTCTTCTGTCATTTGACTTTTCTTTTCAATTGATGATTCCTGCCGTATTTAAATGTTATTCTACTTTCTTCAACTAGATATTTCTCTTTCTTCTGCTCGGGTTTTATTCCAAAACAGAGCTCAGCCCCGCTCTCAATACGTGTTCTATTATTTTGTTTGTTGCCGTTTAGTCTTTCTTATTACTATATAATCTCCTATTTCAGGTAAAGTATTTTATTAGTTTTTTTAGATACTTGATTTTTTTATCTTATGTTTACAATAGCAAAACTTATTTTAAATGTAATAACCAACTAACGTTGCTACAAATTGTTATTAATTCAAACTGAAAATCAATTTATAATCACTACGATACGGCTTTTAATATTTAAAAAAATGTAAGTTATCTAAATAAACAACTATGAAAGAAAAATCAAGCAAATGTCGGAATTAAAGTAACAATTAGTGCTAGATGTTAGCGTGTCAGTATACTGCTTTTTACCCAAAGTGTATAGATGTATAGACTAATATAGATTTTACATTATTTATTATTTTAAATGTTTGAATGGTTTTTAAACACAATTATTATTGTAAATTCTCTATTTTAATTATTGCATTGTAAAATATATGGTTTTAAAATATAGTTTTTTATGCAAAAGAACACATCAAATTAATAATAAAAACTTTAGTTGATCAATCCTTTTCCTATGGTTAGCTCGCAATTTTGAGAGAAAAGTAATGAATTATATAAAACTGATAAAATATTTAAAACCAATAAAGCTAAAATAGGTCAAGAGACTTGTATCGCCAAAAATGCATATGAAACATTCAAAAAGCTTAAAATAAATTCAGAAAGTTAGCTCACTAATGCATTATTAACGACCATTCGACTCCAGCCAGACATCATGTGCATTAGTTTAGTAAAGGGTAAAACTTCTTCATATTTTCAGTGCATGAAAAATATTAAAACTTGTTTTTTGTTTCTTTGAAAAAGTTATACTTTTAGCTACATCAAAGACGTGCATTTCAAATACTAGTGTTTTTCTAAGCCAACTTTATAATTCAACCCCTATGACGCGGCTTTGTTACTAGATTTTACGTTGATGCACAGTGCTTTGTTGTATCACCTACATTAAAGCCCCAACTTCAATTAAACTAATTTCTGCTGGTACTGGAATTTACGACTTGATGAGTACTAGTTTGTTCCTTGTGAAATACACATCTAAATACAGAATTTGCTCTTAAAAATACAAGCTTTTAGTCTTAAAACGGTGCCCATTGCTCAACTAAAGTAAAAAACCTTTAATAAAAGTCTAGTTAAAGACGCCATTTTCGGTCACAAAGTCGAATAAAAATCTAATAACGCTTGCTATTAGATTTTTAAATATCTATTAATATGAAACGTATTACTGTTTAAATGTGTCAAAACTATAAAACCTTTACTTTATTACAATTTAGATCATAAAACTAAATTATTTAACAAAAAATTATTTAAAAAAAATATTTTTTTTTATTATTTTACTATCAACAACAAGCCTGCTCTGTTAGTTTAAAAAAATGTAGTTTTACTTTTTATTTGAAGCAAGTAAGCAACATTTTACCGGTGCCATTTGCTCAACAAAAGTAGAAAGCCCTCAATAAACATTTTACATGTTGTAACATGACAATCATGTTTTTCTTAAAGAAAACTCATTCAGGTTTCACTAAGCTTTCAATTTAAAAGCTAAATTAAATATGTACATATATTTTATCATATTAATTTGCAGTTTTTAAAAAAATATATTAAATTAAAGTACCTACTTATTTTTAAAATTTGAAAAATAAATGTTTTCTTCATACCTCGGTCGAAAGTACGTACTTTCGTCCCTAATAACAAAGACGAAAGTTTAACTTTTAGTCCCTGTAAGATGAAATTCTTTCTTCCCTATAATAGCGGGAAGAAAGAATTCATCGTGTTTATTTAGACTCGTAACTATGTTATATGACCAGCAACACTCGCTTCGCTCGTGCCGCAAATGTCGCGGCAGGCATCAAAAACTATCAGCATTTAAAGTTAAAAAAATAAAATTAAAAATAAAAGTACGTACTTTCGACCGAGGTATGAAGAAAAATCGTATACACGACGCGGGACAGAAGTTGAAATCTCGGTCCTGCGCGCCATGATGCCCTCGGCTTCACCTCGGGCATTATGGCGCGCAGGGCCGAAAATTCAACTTTTGTCCCTTAGTTTTTTTGTTGTAGTGTAATATACTATTATTTCAGAATAATAACAAAACAACAATACAAACTTTTTTACAGTTTTTAATATTGTAAGCAATCAGTTTTATTACTTTGAGAGTTTTGGCTCCACAAATACCAAACTAACCTTGATTTACGTATATTAAAATTAATCAAAAATTTTTAATTTTCTTAAACTGTTTATGTCAACTTTATATGTCACTTAGTATACTATAAAATTTATCAAACTCTCAAAACACAGAAAACTTTTTTAAATTTTAATGTAACTTCTTATTTTTTGTTTAAAACAAAATAAGTGGAATAATTTACTACCTAATTTGATCTTTTTGGCAAACCAAACATTGTCAGTTTACGCTTTAACACTATTATTCACTTTAAATCTAGTTTATGTTACACGTTCAGACATATTTACTAGAACATTTAGGTCAAGTTTACATTTTTGCAGTGTTGATTGATGTTATTAGGTATTGATGGTGAAATAGGTTGAAACATGTTTAATTAAGTCGATTAAATTAGATAGTTCAATCAGCTTCTAAACGTAAATCCTATTTGTCTATATCTTATCAATCAAATCCAGTCAAGTCAATTGAATTTAACCGCATATACTAAATTTACTGTGACACATGAGTTTCCGATTTTTATTCCAAATGAGTGCTACTTAAAAGAACTTTGCATACAACTGAAATTAATAAATAATTAAATTTTGTGATACCTTAAATAATAATCACAATAATGATAAAATAGTTTTTTTCAAGAAAAGAAAAACTGAATACATATTATTAGAAAGAGGCGAAGTTCAGCATGCGCTATTCTGCCACAAAATATGTTCTTACAAAACCAATAAAATATTTTTATAGAAAAACAACCAAAGCAAAAAAAAACTAATATACTAATGAAATAAAAAGACAAAACTAGATCAATTGTTTAGCATAATTTGGAATGCCGTTGTAGTTTTAGCTATATTAAATATGAATGATCTTTCAAATAAAGTATTTTCGTGGGCTGCTAGGGTAATCAATGATTTTTGTCAAATATTAATATTATAAACGTCAGTGTCTGCCTTTTCTATGCAGATAGACAGGACATCTGTTAACTATGATTTTTAGAAATAAATACTAAAATAAAAACTAAAAACAATGCAATTTTCTTTAACTGGGCATATTTAACCAATGGATTTCTTTAATTCAATGTGACATACGATCTCTCCTAGGAACTCCACAAATTAAGCGAGCACAACAATTCTGAATATACTGGATATTTTTAGAAGTATGTTTGTCAATACAGTTATGATAAACAACATCACAGAAGGAAAAACCAAATAGAACCAAAGCATCACACAATAGCTCAAAATATCCTTATTTACAAAGATAATTCTCAGTTTGCAAAAAACCCGTTCGATAAAATCTCTTTTTTATACAATTTTTAAAATTGTTGATTTGAATCTAAAATTAGTCCTAGATTATAAGCTTCTTGCACAATTTTAATGTGTTTTCCTTCTACAGTCATTTTTATTTTATCATGGAATCTTTACCCTTTTTTTAGAATTACCGAACACATAAAGCGTGTCTAGTGGATAATTTGATTAAACTGTTGCAACTTGTCCGTTGGAATTTACGCATATAACTGAGTATCATCTGCATAATAATGCACTTTACAAATATTCAGATTTAATTGACTAATATAAATAGAGAATAATATTGAGCCTAAAATAGATCCCTATAGGACACCACAATCGGTTGTAACTTCTTTTGACCTTATATTTTTATATTTAATTCTATTTGTGAGGAAGTTTAGATTTACAGCTCTAAACCGATATAATGTAACAATGCACACAATACGTCATGATTAATGCAGTCGAATGCTTTGAGAAGTCTAACAAAATTAATACTGTCAAGTTGTTAACATCTGCTGCTAATAAAATATCATACACAATGTTTAAAATGTCAGTTCTACAAAAATGTTGTTTTCTAAATCCAGATAGTGTGTATAGCAATACTTTATTTTTATCCAGATCCATTAACAATTGATTATAGATGATATTTTCTAAAATTTTAGACATAGCAGAATATTGATAGGCCAAAGCTGTTTGAAGTCCTATGGCTAAGGAACTGCTAGAATTAAGCTTTATCTTACGAGAATATAGATCAATCCACAAAATAAAAGGCAAAAAATTCAAATGTAAAAACATATTATGCTTATAATAAAATTATTATGCATTGCATTTAGCAATATTCAAATTAAATAAACCAGAAAAAATACAGACATAACTTCATTTTAGAATGTATTTGAAAAAAATTATTATTTTAACAAATTTTTAGTGTTGATAAATAATTTTATTTTGAGTAGATAGATTTTCTATTTTGAATAATCGTTATTTACACAATAGTATTGCCAAGTTTTAGAAAAAAATTTAATATATTGCTATTTATAAGTGTAAATTTTATTTCATCACATAATAACAATTACTGGAATTACTCAATCAAAACCAATTTGGTTTTTAAATTAATAAGAAAAATTATCAAAATTTATTGCTATCAAGCATTTGAAATTTTAGTTTTTAAAAGAATTAAAAACACTGTTTAAAAAATTCACATACATAAAAAAAGTGATGTAAATTATCTAATTATTTGCACGCAGTCATCTAATTATTTTAGTACACTTTTAATTAATCTAAGGCTGAGGCAATTAGCAAATTTTTCTATTTGTTGTTATTTCATAAAATGTTAATACAAATGCACAATAACCTCCAACATTACCAACAAATAATTACCAGCAAATAAAGTCGTTAAAGTCATTTTGTTAATTAGGTGTCTATTTTTGGCGATCTTTATCAATAAAGTTTATCACTGTGTATGTTTTACATAAATTAAAAAATACAAACTCTAAGGCATTGAAAAATAATAAAAAAAAAAACGCTACACAAGTTGTTTTTATTAAACACATTGAATAATTATAAATTTAAAATTGTAAATAGTAACAGATATTCTTTTCATTAACAAGCTATACCTAATTATCAAAATTAGCAAAAAATAAACAATTTAAAAAAAAAATTCAAAACGAAAGTGTTGCTGTAAATTTCATTTCTGAATAAAAATATAGTATTGCAGTTGTGATCAAAAAATAAATAAACTAAAAAACTTAAAATACCAAACATTGTATTTGGAAATGCTTTTTGGTGCAATGATTTATTTATTATACTCTGATTTTTTTGATAAAAACAGATGCGCGCACATCGGAAAAAACCCTACATACAATATAGCAACTCTCGGTGCATTTTCAGGAAACTGCTGTCAATAGTGTCAGTGTCAATAAATTGTTTAAACCAAGCTTTTCACTCTAAAAGACACAGGATTTGCATCCCGTTAAGGAAAAATCTTGTTTGACAGACAAATGTGAGGTTAGAATAAATTCACAAGCCTGGCTGACCGCTTTTTTATAAAATTGTGCGGTGTAAACAGGACATTGCTTTAACTAATAGAAAGGGAGTAACTATAACAGAACTGATAACAGGTGTTTTCACCATTTTTCATTTTGTGTGCATTTTCCATGCTATTGTCAAGGTTAACAATGTATCCTGCAGTATTTTATGCCATTGCTCTGTTAGAACGCAAGCTCATGACGTTAACACATTTCTTCGCCAGAAGATGCATGAATAAATGGTCCATACATGTTCTATTATATTCAAATAGAAACATTAAGCTGGCCACTCTATCAATTAAATTATTCCAGATTTTTGCAATCCACATTTATTCTGCATATATCACAAATAATACGCCATAGAAAATAACAAATAGTTCTAAAATTTTACAGACGTAACATGAAGTTGCCACACAAATTCTATGCAAATGTATTAATTCTGTACGAGCTTCAAAAGACACATCACTTAAAACTATTACCAAACCTCACCAAACAGCACATGAAGAACAAAGTTACATATAGCTTTTTTAGGTTTTTCACAGACAAGCTTTTGTCAGTAATTTGTATAAAGACAAATTTTCGTTCGTAATAAGAAACAATTTTATACATTGTGTAGAGTCCGTCACTAATTTTGTTACCCATATATATATACAAAATAAATTACAATTATAGTAAGTTCAATCGATAAGGTTCTTTCATGATGTCATTGTTTGTTTACCACTCTAGCGCTTTAGCAGATATCGGTTGCGAAAAAGCAAATTAGCTCTTTACACTCGAAATACGTACAAAATTTTGTGCATGGCCTAAGATAAATGACAAAAGTGTTACTCTTTGGTGTTATATTAGATGCGTCGTCATCTAAGTGCCAATAATAGCCGTGGCGATGGCGGTGCGTGAAGTAAAATGAAGCCACGTGATTATTTCATTATGATATTTTTAAACGATGGATGTGTTGTTAAATTGGTTACCAGAGAAAAATGTGTGAATTGCTAAATGTTCGCATTGAGAATGACCTCTTAAAATAGTCAGTTTTAGAAGTGACCGTAGGAAAAAAACTATTGCAACTTTATATTAATTGGAAAGCTCCAACTTATAATAAGATAGACATAACATATAATTTGTTTGACTCCGACTCAGGAACTCATTTTTTGTTTTTTAGTTTTGTTCCATCTTGAAGGTTCAATTTCTACTTAAGAAATTTCAATGTTAGCTTTCCAATTTCTTTTTTTGGCTTTTATTTTTATAATAAACAATTTGAGTTTTATGCCGTGTTTTAATCAAAATGGTATAAGTTGGAAACCACACAAAAAAAGTTGAAAAATGTTTAAGTTAAAATAATATTAATTTTAGTTGTGTCAATTTCTTTTCGCAAATAGGACTTGATGCTTGTACTACATACTAAAAACCGTTTTAACAATTGTATGTCAAAAATAAAAATAAATTGTAAATTGATTTGAGTAGGTATTTAATCAACGAATAACCAACAGCAAAAATCTGTCACTCGAATTCATTTACGAACGCATTCACCGTATTCACGTTATTGGCTTCTTAATTGATTAGCGCTGATATTATTAAGAGCAACTATAATATATCTGTTTAATGCAACAAACGGGAATTCAAATTTTGTTTTTACTATGAATGAAAAACGAAAATTATTAGCTAACTTTTTTCAGATCTAAATAAAATTTTAATCTGTTCTGTTGATTTCCGGCAAACACAGATTAATTAAACGCTGTCATGTTGGCTTAAAGCTTCAGCTTGAACATTTGTCGCATGCTATTCGAGATGCGGAAAAATCACATTTAGACAGCCGGTACAAATGACGGTTGTCATGAAATTATTAGCACATTTGCTGCACTTGCTTCGGCGTTTGATCTACGAAAGTATGGGTTTATGATGTATCACGAGCGTCAAACAAGCGATTAAACATAAATCTGCAGAATGAGCGTGTTATTTACAGTGCGAGTTATTATGACTTAATACAGTTACACGGTTCGGATCGGCACGCAAATTTTAAATGAAATTTGGTGGCACGACTCCAGTAAGGGCAAATGTGTTTGTTTCTAGAATGATACCGGCAATAATCCCCGAGCGTGCTTCTCATTTCTTATCTAATCTTCAAACGTCACTGCCGATACAAGATCGCCAAATTACAAGAGAGTACAGACATTCAGCTTAAATACTTTTCCTACAAAATTTATTAAATTTAGTTTGATTTTACGATTTTGTACATATAGGTATTGTTCACTATTACACGTCTTAAAACCATATACTACATAAATTTAACTTCCTCATATAAAATCCTAGGTGACAAAAATAGAGAAATTAATGTTGATAAAAACCACCATTTTAGAAAACATTACAAATTAATTGAATATACAGAAAAGAACTATCTATAATTTTTATTAAAAACAGAACTTTTATGAGATATGCAATAAAAAACAAAGATTGGCCATGGCAACATAGGCAACAAGGATTTTACTGTTACATACTATTACTTATTTTGAACTAAAGAACATTATGAAGCTTTGACAGAAATATGCAGATTTTGGTGTCTACCACATTGTAATACTATTGTTTCAAACTAATTAAAATATTGGGCTAATTGACTTACGATTTAGCTTAAATTTAGTTTATTAAAACTCCTGGTGGTATCATTCAGTTAGATTTTACAAAAAATGTAATTTTATAGAAAAAAAAAATTCAGCTTTGGTGAATCGGAGATGTCAATGCTTGTAAATAATGACTAGACCAATTAGTACGACACAACTGTCTTACGACCTGATCGACACCGAGAACGGAATATTTTTCCCCGAATTTTTATTGTAAACCAAGTCTTCACTGAATCATACACTGCAATAATTATGCAGACAAGCTTCAGTTATTTAAAGATAATAGAATTTTTGCTGATATTATGTATCAAAGCCAAGAAATAAATTTTTGTTATCTTGAGATCATCTAAATTAAACTAAAGGTTTTCAATTAAACAATATATCTATGTTAATACTAAATATGTATTTAAAATAATAACTAAAAGTGACGTATTATTGATAATTAGTATACAATTATCATAATATATAATAGTTGTATATTATAAATATGGTCTTTTCTTTTTTTTAGTAAACTAAATCTGCCGCTCTAGTTTATCTCGACAAGCTCTACGCAAATCTAGTAATAGAATTATTATATTAGATACTTCCTAATAGCGTTCGAACCTAAGCTAGCGATATTACTAATCGGATTATATGATTAAAGCTGTTATTTGGAAATACGTGAAATCATACTTGTATTTAAGGCTATCTTTAAATAAATTGTTTTCAATTCCTGTATTTACATTAAATTTTATATTTGAAATATAAATAAAATATTTTTCAAAATTAAGAGGTTTACTATTTACTATATTATAAGGCCACATAGTAGCTATCAAGAAAAAAATCTGGAACCGACTGTTGTCTGTCCAACGCACACCAAAACAGTTTTGCGGTAAATAAAATATGAAAGTTCTTCGAACGTTTTAATTTAGAACAATTTTTAATATAGAAAAGTCTTTGAAAATTCAAAGTTTAAGAGCAGGTTAGCAAGTCGAAAAAAATGTAGAAATTCAAAATTTACTTCCTGAGCTTAAAATCAAACTTTTATAAGACGATATTTTTATTAATAATTTAAAATAAACTCTTAGAGAAGCGCATATATAATTTATTTCTTAATAAGATTTAAAATGAATTTTTAAGTAATTGTATCACTTTAGAGCATATGCGCTCTTTTTAAGCTGAACATTCTTTTGTGCTTAATTTGATGAGTTAATTTATAAAGTTTTCTTATACAGTAAGTTAAAAAAAATTATTTTTGAACTGTATCTATCTTTCTTGTCTTTGACAGAGACATAACTTCTACAGCTCACGGAATTTTGTGCAGATGGCGCCACAAAATTTGTATTTTACGGGTCATTGATACAAAACAATTTTGGCGAAAGCAACCATCCTTAACAGACCAGAATATATTGCCAGTACTAATTCCATAACAATGCAAAAAAAAAAAATAAACGACAAAAAAAAACTAAACGCACGTGTTTTTTTAATTCTTAGTTAGTTTCTTTTACGGTTACACATCGAATAAAACTGTACGATGTTAAGTTTTGACCGATTTTCTACTCCTCCTAAAGTGGTTGAAGGTGCCAGAGAGTCTATCAAAAAACTAGTACCGACTCAATTGGAAATTGTCTATAAAGCGGCTTACGAAAAATTCTTAAAGTGGTGTTTTGTGAAAAATGAAGAAGTGAACCGAAAATCGTCTTATTAGCTTACTTTTCGAAATTATCTCAAAATTTGAAAAACTCTCCAATATTCAATAGTAAAATCAAAGAAAGGGTTTTAAGCCAAAAAAAGAAATCCTATCACAAAAAGATTTTAACAAGACTTTGTACAACGCCCCTGGCAAGATGTATACAGGAACAAATTTACTCTTGATCCTTAAACTTTGTATAATTATCATTTGAAAACTTTTTATTTATAGATTATTTTAATTTTTAGAAGATCTAAAGCATGTACATGCTATAAGCTTCCAAAAATTAAAACCAATGATAATTAAGACTGTGGTTTGTTTCTGCTAGTAAAAGTTCATAACACCAAAACAAAAAGTCGCAATCTTTTACGATTTTTGAGAGTGAATATTTAGCCAAATGAAGAAAATATATATCTCTAAAACCTGCAAGCTTCCTAAAACAAGTTTTTTTCTAAAATAATAAAATGGAAAGTGCTCGTGATAGGTAATAGGTATTTACAAGTTTAAAAATATAGCAAAAAATCTAAACAAGTATTTATAACTTCCCAACTGGAATAAATAATACTGGTCACTATTTACGCAGAACATCTTAAACTATGCTTGTAGATAGAGGCAATATTACTTTGTTCAAAAGACAAAGAGACTAGCATAGCCAAAGCATGCAAAATTTCTGTGCCCTCCGACGAAGAGCTTTCATTTAAAGAAGACGTGATTGCAAAATCAGCATGAGTAAAAATACTAGGGAGATTAATTCGAATACTATTGTTGATAATTCTCTGCAATAGATGTTGCTAACGCTAGATTATGAAGATTATTTCAAAATTCTAGTATGACTAACTGTGTGTTTTATATTAACATTGACAACAAAGAATTTTTAATATTATTAGCTTGTGATAAATCATGTTTACATTGTTAAAAATTATTGTTGTTTATTTTGTCTGCTTAAGTTCATAAAAAAAACGTCTTAGCATACAAAATGCTATTTTTACCTTGTCATTTGAGTCACAAAATCTGTCACTTTTGTGACGTTTGAAGATAATAGTTATTTACTTAAAAGTCAGGAAAATTTCACATTACTGAAGAGGAGCTAAATTGAAATACGAGGCATTTTGTGCCGAGTATTTTAAAGCTCCGAGTCAAGTAAGAGATTTTACTGACGTGTTTTGTATTAAATTTTTTCGAAAATCGTAAAAAAAGACTAAATTTACAAATTTTTGAATTTTTTTTGACAAATTCCACAAAAGTCAAGCTTGTCAATTTCGTTGGCAACTATAGTTACTAGAGTATCTTTTTTATTTTGCGTCTTGTAAAGTTTTTACAGTACTAGTCTGGAAAACTCAATTTTCCTGCGTGTAAATAAGCAGGAAAATGTTGTTTCCAAGACGATTTCCGGAAAAATAGTTTTATTCTAGACAAAATGTAAGTAGAAACAGACTATTTTTAAGCGTCACCGTTTTCTATAGTAGTCAAAACCGCAAGAATATGATTTGAAAAGTTTAAAAAATAGTCTTTTAAAGTAAATTTTAGAGAGTTGATTATGTCAATTATTTGTTCCACTAATTTAGAGCTTTTTATAGTAAGCTTTTGTTGTCGGCTTAGCTATACCCTGTCTTATATTTGTCAATCTAAAGGTATCTGGTTATTGGTCAATTTATAAACTCCTGTCAAATTTCCTGTGGTCCGGCAACAAGAAAAAAAGCAATGTTATAGATCGCTTACAACCGCGAGGAACAATTTTTCTAATAATTCAATACTAAGACCAGGTTTTTCATAATGTTGTGACTAGTAAGCCTTATAGCCACCACCAAATCTTTATGCACTTCTATAGTTCGAAAAACCAAAACTGGCTTTATAGAAGTCTTAGAATTTTTATCCCCATAATTGATCATTTTAGATACTAATGACCTGACTGGCAAATTGTCATTTTTGCTCTATTAACGTTTATTATTTAGATTTTTTTTTCTTTTCAACCTCACTTTTAGTGCCAGAGCTCATTTTCACACTGTATGAAAATGAAAGAAATAATAATATTCTAAATAATATCACATTGTTGCAGCTTTTATTTTTAACTGCGCAGTTTATGTTTGTAGATGTTAAAGCATAAACAAGTTTTTATCGTTTTAAAAAAATTATTTAAATAATTATGTTTATTGGTAAGTAATGTCACCTCTATGTTATTAAAGTACATTTATTTTTTTCATTCTAATGTTTCAGAATTAAGTCACCAAACAAATAAACCAAGTGTGAACCAAATAATCTGAGATAAGATTTTCTTGGCAATGTCAAAGATAACTAACTTTGCCTATATCGCTTTACACTAATTTGCAACAATAGATATTTGTATTTGAGAATTTGGTATAAGCGTAATTTTACTATTTTAAACGTAAAACACGTTTAATTAAACATTATTGCGTTTAAACATAAAAACATTATAAATATAGACTCCGGAAATCTGAAATGACTTTAGCTTTCTTAATAAACTTCAAGAAATAGGGTGTCGCTTCGCACTCAAGTAAGCAGGCAGTTTATTGTGGATAATTGTTCCACTTGCTTAACGTTTAATTTTATTACTATTAGAAGGGTTAAGGGTTGTAGAAAGTTTGTAACGTTGCCACTTTCATAAAATACAGACTTGAGATAGATAGGGCTAACATGGATTGGATGTTTAATTCATGACTGCTGATATGAGATGTGGTAGAAAGAAAACAGTGGAAGAATGATAAATAATAGACATAAAATGGGTGTAATCCATAAAACTATATCCGCTCAAATGCTGCAAAAGCGATGCAGGTTTTATTGAATTATGTTCTACCGATATAAAAAGCCAGTTTTTATCCGAGTTGGCAGGAAACGCATATGTATGTGATGTATGAATACATTTTGAAATTAAAGGTAAAGCATTGGTTCATTGCAAATTAGATTTCATAGAAAATAAAATACAGTTTATTTATTTTTAACAATGTTGTTTCAATAACCAGAAAGTATAGTAAAAATTATTCTTACATAATAAAAATATATTCATTCAGAACAAAAAAAGACCTGAAAACTCAAACAGATTTTGAGATCATTAGCGCTCATCCTGACAGACTTTAATTATTACAACAAAATTCAAAATTTAACATTAACCTTCTATTTTAAATATATATTTTTGTTGCTACATACCACAACCGCAGTGAATTTCTGGTAAGACGGAAAATAACACTATTTTTTCAGACTCGTCTTCTATCTTTGTGATACCTAGCTGACACTTCATAATAATTGCTTTGATTTTAAAACTCTAATGTGATTTACTACTATTCTTGAGTTATAACGTAGAAAATTGAAATAACTGTTGATAATTTATTTTGTTACAACAGAAAACAAATTAAAACATTTGACATACAAAAAAAAATTGTTTGTCATATGTAAAACATAGTAACCACATAATACAAGCACAACTACAAACTACAAAAAAAATGTTTAACCTAAATAAATTAAACTTATTTGTAAAAGTTTAGTTTGCAAAATGAAATTTACGTTCAAAAAAAAATATATTGTTTTATGTTTTAAACAGTTCTGCCAGACAAAAAATGCAGAAGATAAAAATCTATTTATAAAAGCCCTTGTTTACAAAAAAAAATTTTATTATTATTATTTTCTTTTTATACCACATACCGCAAACCGCATTTGAGGAAGCACGTGCAAGAAAAACCGCCTAGGCAAAAGTAACCACTGGTTTAAATACACGTAAATTTTTGTGCAATTCTGAAGCGATCATTTGAATGTAAATACACCGTGAATAATCTGTGGTAAATTTTATCAATGTATGTAAATAAATAAGTTAGCCTGTTATATCCGTTTTTGTAAAAAATATGTATTGTATCAATGAGACATCATGTTAAGTAGAGGTTATTGCAAAATCCAACAGAGCGACAGAATGAACAAAATCCAACAGTTTGGTATAGCTTATCTTACTCTGCAAATATTATCAAAATAAGTCATCAGCCAAAAACTTAGGTCGTTTTACAAGAGTTTTTTCTAAAGAGATGAAGTCGCAGCTTGTGGCTAATATTAAAAAGATGGATAGTGTGTTTTATGGGTTAGAGCGAAAAGACTTTTGCATATTAGCTTATCAATTTGTCGACAAAAATAACAGGTATACTTTTTAAAAATGATAGAGCCGAAGAACGCTTGTGGTTTTAGTAGTTCACAAGTTTAGAGATTCTTTGACAACTTGAACGTTGTAAGAAAAGGCTATAATTTTAAATTAGATAATATCTTTAACGAAGACGATATCTATATTTTTATAAAAAAATCATTTGTGCAATATCATTAGCAGAAAAAGACCAATTTATTACAGCTTTATACTGTTGTTTTGTCAGGGGTAGATTTATACCACCTGCTCTAATTTTTCTACGCAAAAAAATTCTAGCTTTTGAATGGTATTCCCCCGGAAACCGTCGATTTTGTTAGCGACAACAGATGGATTAATTGTGAGGTAAGTTTGATAAAAAAAATTTGTAAAAACTGTGAGGCCTACAAAAGATCAAATGACTTTGTTGATTTTAGACAATCAGTCTACTCAAAAATCATTTTTAAATTATACCAAATAAAATAGTGTTGTGCTACTTTTGGCTCCACTTCACAAAGCGCATAAATTGAGCAACCTCTCGATGTAAGTGTGTATGGGTTGCTAAGAATTGCTTTTGAAAGGAAAATTACATAGTGACAAAAACAATATTCGGTACAACGTGTCACTTTCTACGATATTGGTGATAAATTTGGTAAAGCTTACTAAATTGAAAGCAGCTACTTTTGTAAACGCTACTAGTAAGTTTAAGAACTCTGGGATTACAGATAACAGAAGTCTTTGAAAAAAATATTCAAGTAAAAGAAATCAATTTAGAGCCTGTTGAGGCACTAGTGAACCGCCATCAGACTCCTTCTGTCCAAGCCGAATCTCAGAATGTTTCTAGTAATCTTGCTGCACATAATTTTTTGAGCGGAAAAAAATAACAATGTATGTAGTGCAGTTAGAAGATATACATTCTATTTCAAAGCTCGATACTAAGACGACAGTTTGCCAAAGACGATCTCAAAAATCTAAAATTTTTATTTTTACTCTCTTTAAGAATGCGTTAGAGAAAGGAAAGCAAACAGTGTTGAAAAAGTGTAAGGTTTCAAAAACCTCAAGAGTAAGAGAACCACTTCTATCTTCAATTTTTATCCTAATTCCACTGAAGATTTAGTCTCTTGTTTGAACTCTGGAGATGTCTTTGGTAATTTACAACCCGGAGAAAAGCGGATTTAGTGAAATATTTGCAAAGAGTGGGCTCACCAATTTTGCACTGACCGGTCCTCCAGCGTCTTCATATGTGATAATTTCAGCGAGAGTGTCATTAGGTCAAGAAAATAATATTCTTCCTTGTTGTATAGAAATTTTTTGGAAAGGTTCCTTTTGCTCCGACTGCTGCTTTCTTTTACCTTTTAAACTTAGGCAAAACAAACAAAAGCTGCATGTTAATTTTTTTTTTAGGTTTTTTTTTGTGATCCAACTAACTGAAAAATTGTTGTGTTCTTAAGTAAAGTATATTCTAATAAAATAATATGTTTAATATTAATATGTTTTCTTATATAGATAATAAAAAAAGTTATAGCGTTCTCAAATAAAGTGGCTGTTCTTGACCAATCTTTCCTACTCCCTAGATAAGTTTGACCTTTTGGGCTCTATAGAAATTATACAATAGTGAGAAATATTTAGAACGTATACCTGAAGAGGTCTAGAAAAGAAAACTGATCAGTCGTATGCTGCCAGTGGTTCTATGCATTAAATAATATTCAATGCTAAAATAATAATAATAATTTTTACATGTATTATGAAGTACAACATGTAAACAGATTTTTTAGTATAAACAAACTTATCTTGCTAACAAAATGTAAAAACAAACCGCTTAAAGCATTTATTAAAAAAAATTCAATTTGGTTTTTGCGTTTCAAATATATGTATATCCAAAATAATTTTCTTTTGTTAATTTAAATGTTTGCCACAACAAAAAATACGGTTATTTAAATACACATTAAAAAGAAATTCGTCTCAAGTTCCGTTTTAAGAAATAAACCATTAGGAAAAAGTTTTTTCTCATTTAAGGCTCGTTACCCGTATCTCGAAAAGCGGCAACTTTAAGCACAATCCAAGAAACAGAAAAGAAATCACTGATTGAAGGAACTGATATCTCGTTTGTGATGTTCAAATTGAGAATTAACGCAAAGATCATGATCATCCCTCTGGGCCGGGATTAGCGTAAAAGAAGCGCAGCACAGTTCATGTTTTTACACTTCGAAAAAAGATTATCTTGTCGAAGAAAAGAGTGCTTTTAAAACGAAATTGAATTAATAGCGATTTCTACAGAACTTTGCTTTAAAAGATCAGTGTTTCTTGAAACGTCGGATTCATTTAGAAGTTATAAAATTTACAAAAAATATATAAAATCAGCGTAAATGCATAAAAACGTCGTAGTTTGCAATTTTTTATTTGTACAAATAAAAAATATAACTGCCAGAGCAGGCTTTCTATTAGAAATAAACAGAAGAAAGAGAAATGAGGTAATTATCGCTTGAAGAATCTCTAACAATAGCTTAATTCAAGCAGGTTTGATCGAAAAATTTCAATCGTTTTCTAGAATAGTGTCATGTGAAAAAAATTTCCACCTTCAAGAAATTAGTTGTTTCTAAATTGTTACAAACAATTTTGTTGAAACAAAAGTGTATTGTATAGACAGAATTGCTTTTCGAAATGGAGAAATAGTCTAATTTAATCACCCTTCCGTGAATGCGGTTAATGCGTTCACCCTCCCTTGTAATAAAATAAAGGTTATTTTATATTGCCACTATAAAAACCTTTGACATTGTGATAATGTAGTGTTTGTTATTTCAATTAGGTACTCAGAAAACTAAATACCAGCAGCAAGATACGGAAAAACCTTTTGAATCAATAATAAAGGATATAACTTTATTCTAAGTGATCAATATTTATTTATCCCAAAAGGTGAGCTAAAGGTTTTATTTTATTTTGTTGCTACGTTTTAGTAAATATCTTTTATTGCCAATTTAATCATTTAAGTCTTGCAATAGTTACATTTAGCCAATTCACAAATTCCCTAATTCTAAACCAAAAGACACAGAAAATACCTAAGAAGCTTCCGAAAAAAATATGTCAAAATGATTTTATAAAACAACACAGTTTGATTAGAAACTTAAAAACAAATAAATTTTAGGTTAAATAAAAGTATAAATTACGGCGTTTCAAAACAGCAATTTAGAGAAAACGGTTGTTCAAAGAACGCTTTTCCTTGAAAAGAAAGTAATGATAAATTAGAAACACTATTAATAGTTACTTGTATTAAAATACCAAAAACTAGCATTTTGCCAAGCAAATGATTATGAGTTTGACTTTAAAAACGTTCAAGGTACAAATTTTTGTAAAACCCTTTCCAGACCTGTGATATACAAGATTTTTTGTACGTAACAATAAAATTAATTTAATCTTTTATTAAAGAAATATGTTCGGTTTATTTTTATGTTAGCATTATTATTAATACTAGAAAAAAAAACAATTATATTTAAAGAAAATCAAAATATTATTATTCTCTGAGATTTTGATAACTCTTTGCATTTAATAATATAGCTCCTTAAAGAAATTCTGCTATGTTACCACTGACTTTACCAAAAATTTATTTTTAATATTAATTTTATGTAGAAGCATCTACACATTTTATATTATTTAACATTTGAATACATTTATAGTAGATAATTAATACTTTGATTAATACCTGTCGACAGTGACACATATGACATAACCTTGAAAAAACACATAATAATTTTTTTTTATTCAATCAATTTTTTTCAACTATTTCAAAATTGTTATCAGCTAAGTTTATAAATTGGGTCGCTTGGGTGGCCAGGTGGCTGACGATAGTGCGTTCTTTAACCTGACCGAATAAGTTTCGTGGGTCCTAAACCCACCCAAGCAAAAATTTTTTTATAAAAAAAAGATGATTTTTGTCAACCCATGATTGTATGAATGTTTGTAAATGTAGAGACCACAATAGATCAAAAAAGTCGCAGTGCAATATCTCTGTTAATCTTAACCTTGAGTGTATAAATTAATTTTACACAATTTTGGTTCTTAACGACACCTTAAATCAAAATACTTATTTGATTTGTTATTAAGTGATCCTTATTCTAATTAAAAGTGTTGCTGATTATCATATATCAAAAACTCTTTATCAAAAATAAATTTGTGAAATTTTTTTTTGTCAACTGTCCCGGAGGCTTAAGAATTTTGCTGAAATTAAAAATTATTACTCAGGCTGATAAGTAATGATAATGACAATACTATTTTTTCAAAAACATAAAAATTGTTGGAAAACAACCTTTCAATTTTAAATTAGTTTGAAAACCAATTTAACAATTTTGGTTGATTAGTTCGTGTGATTCATGCAAATAGAGCTTCTATATTTTTTATTTGTCTAAAACAATTGGTCATCTATAATAATGGTCTTATTTTAAAAATATTGATTTTGTAAATTAAAAACAAAAACTACAAATTGTGTTTGAAACTAAATAAAATACGTAAATTTGTTTTTTGAAAAATCAAGTTAAACTACTGACTATCTTCCTACGCATCTGCAATCATATTATTTGGATTGTTAGATTTAAAATTTGTAAACATTCAAACAATATGACATGAACATAATAATGCTGCTTTCTGTATTTCTAAGCTTTATTTTGAAATAATTTAAATTTAAACATAATATATTTAAAAAGTATTTACCTAATGATATAAGTACAACACCTACATTTCAACTGATGGTAAAATTTTTAAAAATAAAAAAAAATTGAAATGAAGTAATTTTAAATAATTTTTTATAATATGAATATATGCTAATCATACTAAATCTGTAAAACTAAAAAAAATTTTTTTTGAATTAGCCGAATAAAATTAAAATTTAATTGAGATAATAAGTGTCAACTTGTGGCCAATGTCTAAATCTTTAAAAAATTTAGCGCTATTGATCTAAAATTAACAAACGACTAAAAAAGTAATTAACTAAAACTTTGCGTATCTTTGTTTAATTGGTCAAAATAGGTCCCGTGAAATAATAAAGGTTTTGATTTTATCTTTTTTTCTTCACATTTTAATGCAAAATTTATGTTCTTTGACAAAACACAGCTCAAGATTTGTCTTATTTTAAATTCTTATTATAATAATATTAAACTTTTTGCTAACCCATATATTATTTTAAAATTCAACACAAGTGTATTTAAAACACGGTAATTGTTTTTCTAACATATATTATTTTTATATTATTTTATTAACTAAATAAAATAATGATTCTAATTGAAAAAATTCATATTTTTTTAATGATTTGTATTTCTATTTGAAGTAAAATGCAGAAATAAGACGGAAAACAACTTGAACAATAATTATTGAATGATTCCGACGGGAGCAAAATGGCATTTTTAGTTCGAGAAAGAGAAAGTCTTTAGCATCCCTTCAATAGAAAGGTTCAAAGGCAGTTAGTAAACGAAGAGAAAAAATTACGATTAGTAAAGATCTCCCGACGGTTGGTCGGTCAGGCATTTTTATAGAAATTTAAGTTATAAATTGTTTATAAAGAAAAAAAAATGGTCAAGGTGCTGTTGTTTATAATATATTGTTATGTGTCATTACTACAGAAGGAATATAAATACAGTGTTGAATTCCTGAACTCAGAAGAACAGTGAGTGGAATGGAATATTATTCATAAGTTGTAAAATACTAGGTGTCACAAATATTTACTAAATCTATTAATATAAAATATTCATTACAAAAATTATAGCTCAATAGCTAGAGTACAGTCTATGTGGCGTTGCATTTCAGACTGATTTGGTTGTACTATCTTGACATCTGTAGGCATTTACAAACTGCTATCCTGGGTTCCTTGAAAAATGGCAAAGAAGTAAAGTAGTAGGCTGAAGCCCGT
The DNA here is from genome assembly GCA_947359425.1 of Lagria hirta. NCBI lineage: Eukaryota > Metazoa > Arthropoda > Insecta > Coleoptera > Tenebrionidae > Lagria > Lagria hirta. The sequence goes on along the minus strand of OX375802.1, from coordinate 2,789,056 downwards.
TAACCGTTATGGTTATGTTCTTGTCAGTAGATGAAAAAAGTTGTGAATTACTCTTTTGCTGCCATGACAGAGTATTGCGTAATGTCCTTTGATTTTTCACCTGTTAATCTTATAATAATTTCGCATAATTAGAATGAAGCCTAGCAACACCTAGTTTACGTTACTTTTGAATTTGGTATCAAAACGGTGACGACATCATTGAGAATACAACGTCAAAGAAAAAGCGTGAAAATTATGGTAAATAGAAGTCAATTGAGTTCATGGAGTGGTCCTCAAAGTCCAATGGACTTGGTGATGTCTCCTACTAGTAGTTTGACAGGAAGAGGATTTGACGAGGAAAAGAAAACCCGTTGAATTACTTTAACTGCTGACAATCACGGGTATAATTGGCAGGTACATTATGTGTAAAAATGTTTCATGTGTCGCCCAATCAATCCGTCTGGCTGTTCCAGCGTTTTTTAACAATGAATATAGAAAGATGAGTTAAAACTAGATTGTGGCTGACAATGTAGCTGTCGCTATTTATTACACTGTTGAACTTTAGCAAAACGTTTAGATTCAAATAAGTAAGTCTTGCATAATTCAAAAAAATATTATTATAAAAATAATATTAAGTATTTTTATAATATAAATTAATATATGATAATCATGCTTTTTACAAGCATTTGTCTTTATTCATACTCCAATACTCATTAAAAAAAAAAAAACAATATTTTTTATTTTTGTAATCTTGTTGGCTTAACTGTGGTTTTGAAATAGTAACATTTCCCATGTTTCCCTCATTTCCCTCATTTGCAGCAAACACATTTTTTGAGCTCATTTTATCATGGCAGTGACTTGTCATCCTCAACATTTGAAACTCTACACAAATAATTTTCACCTAGAAAGATAAGAGAGCATTTTAGAATCAAATTTCCTCCTTGACTTGATAGTAATGATTTCTTAGAATAAATTTTCATATTGTAGTAGCTTTAGTACTTTATAAAATGTTTTTTTTTTGTGTTTTTTTGTTGTAGGGAAAGAAATTGTATAGTTCATATAAGCATAATTCTTAATCTTTTCTTAGAAAAAGTTCGTTTTTTTTACACTTTACGTAGCCAGATAAGAGGAGACTTCAATTCGCTATAATGTAACTTGGTGTAATCTGTTCCAACTGAACAAAAGGTAGGATTGAACGCCAGCTAGCACATTGTCCACTTGCTGGCAATTTGCTTCCATTGTGTCTCTTCTATCACCATTTATGCCCTCCGAAGCATAACAGCAAAAGAAGTCATTGTCTACAGATAATTACCTCACTGATTTTCCGCTTTAGAAACCACAATCTAGGTTAGGACCGCTTGACAAAAATATAAGCGAGTGGCTTTTGTCCTATTGATGTCCAGACCAATAAAAACTGGCTAAAATAAATTTTAGCGGTGAATGTCTATAGGACAAAAACGAAACACACGCCCGTAGAACATGGCTTTCAGAAGAAAGTTTGCATGAGGGGTTTGTTTTCTCGGTTAACTGACCGTGACACATGAAATAAGCTAAACGATTCGCAGAGATGTTTGATCATAGGGGTTTTTGTTTAGAATATATTTATTTTTTAAATAGTTTCAAATAGTTAATCAAGAAAATTTGTTACATTGTGATACTAGTTATTTAATAAACCAGTTGGTTAATAATGTCGATTAATAATAAAAAATACTAAAGGTTTTTAATAGTTAAGTTTATTGATCGCCTGTTAACCAACGAGTTGATTTAAAAATTTTGTTGTTGATCCCAAACGATCTAAAAGTCACGGTTGCTGAAAAACTTTAGTTACTGTCAAAAAAGAAAAATAAAATACAAATTATAACAAAACGTGGCTAGTGTGAAAAAGTGAGAGAAATTGCAAATTGTTAGTGCAGTTGTAGACTCACTAGAAAACCCTGTTTCACTATCTGCTTATATGCTCACATTCACAACACAATCAATTTAATCTGTTCTTTTCTCAACAATGCGAACAATAGTACTATTAACAGTTTTGTTATGAGGAACCAGTGATAAATTTTGTATTACTAAAGTGTATGTAAGAGTTCACTTTTATAAAATAATTAAACTAAACTATTTATGACAAAACGGTCTTAATATAGTATAATGCATAAAAGAAGCGCTTAGCTAAAGAATGAAAGAACTTGCCAAAAGACTGTAGGCGCTACTAGTAACGTAGTAACGAGTACGACCCTTGTGCATAGTCAAGTTAGGGCGTGAAAACGGAAGACATAAACGGTCATCCGATTATCCGCTATCATGTAGCTATAGTATAATGTTAACCAGTGATAGTGTTTTCTACCTTCAAAAGAACTATTTATGCTTAATTTCTTCGTCTATTTTTTTATTGTTTCAATGACAACATTTCCTAATTATGTTAAAAATTGTGTTTTCCATATACATTTCATTAGATGCTTTAACTTTATTACCAACAGACAAATTATTAAACTCGATGCAGTTTTTTTTTATTCTATTTTGTATGATTTTCATCTGATTTTTGCCTGCAAGATAAATTAATGTCATTATCTATTAGATATGAAATTTGGCTACGACTCATGAGCATGCAAAGCAATAGTCTAAGACGTTGACCAAGTTAAGGGGTTCATAATCTTATCAATTTTTTTTTAGTTTTGTACTGCCACCAAAAATATTGTTATCATATATTTACTAAAGTTATATATAATTGCAATAAAACGTAACGTTATTGCAACTTCTATTTACTTGCGTTGCTTAGCACCGATTAAAATGTTTTTAAAGAAAATACAAGTTTTAGCATCATCAGCTTTGGAATTTGAAACAATTTTAATTTGGTCAATAACAAAATTTCAGACCCACAAACGAGTTAACGCACAAATAGTACTGTGCGTTTATGAATTGTTTAGATCTAGTCTTGCTATGCAATTGAGAACGCATATTAATTTTTTGATTAGTTTATACACAGAAACATTTGATATTATAAACATTTGTCTGCAATTATACTATCAAAAACAATAAAAATCAAGATAAATTACACAGCAAGAGTAGTTATAAATATTTTATTAACACATTTTATTTTGTAATTTAGAAACAGAATTATTAGAAATTCTTCTTCTTCTTATAGTGCCTTATCCGGTCCGGATGTTGGCGATCATTCTGGCTGATTGTTTTCAGCCTTGAATGATTGTACTAGGGAAATTTAGAATATTAGAAGTTAGAAGTCCTAAAATAATGACAAAATCTTTTTGTTAGATTTTGTATATTTAAACAACGTCTAATAATTAACACCTTATTTGATTGTTAGCTCTGAGGGATAGGAGAGGTCTAGACCTATCCCTCATAGAGGGCCCTTGCATAAATACGCAATTGTAGCATATTATTTATTTGCTGAAAAACGTTTACTGAAAACCAAACATACGAAACTAAAAAATAAGCTTATATTTAAAATTGGTAGAATTGCAGGTAAAGCAATACATTTTTTTGAATCCAACAAAGCTGTATATCTAATTACCTAGAAATTCAACGTTTTATTGACCTGTTACGTATTATCAGGTAATTATAAACAAGAAAATGCATACGAGCTTGCTCTGAAAAACATATAAAAAACATCAAACGCATTATCAGCTAACTTTATTGTTTTATAAAAGCAGAGACTCGTACAAATAGAACAAAAGTAATTCTTTCGCCACGAACTTTCAAGCATTTTGCTTCATTATTTATGAATCAATATAAATTTTCCCTTTTGAAATCTCTGGCACTAACAGATTTATCGCAAAGCGGTTGTTATTTTGTTGTTTTGTGCAGTATAAACGAGACCAACAGTCAATTAGGCAGGGCAAACAGTTCAAAGTGAATGTCACTGTCTTATTAAGTATTTTAGTTAAAGTAAACTTTGCTGATAAAGGATCAAAAGGGTTCAAAATGTAATGCCGTATAGGTTATCCTTCCAGTTGATAAACGCTGAATATTATTACAAACCAAAAATTAAGAACAGCTTAATTCTATCTGATATGCCGCTAGCAGACGCCACACAGATACTCTCCAAAGTAAAATATAAAAGACGCTATTATTTATTATAGTGAGATCCACATTATTTAAGAGGATCGATAAAAAACCAAAATTGTTTTTGTTAAATGTGTAATCCAGGATGTTTTAGAAATAACGTTCATCAGAAGAGACTCTAAAAAAATTTACTTGCTTTTTTGATCTTTTAAATTTGAACCGCCGTGTTTGACTTACATCAAAATGCTATATATAACAACAACATCGATATAAATAATTAATATTTTATAATTGAAATACCAATATAAAATAATATAAACAAAACACTTTTGAAAGAGTTGAGTATTGAGTAAAATAACCCTTGAGTTAAAAAAAAGTAATTGGAAATATTTTCCAACCAATCGAGTTATAGTGGAATTACAACGGACTGCAAACGCTTTACCAATTGCAGATAATAAATAAATAGACAATGTACTCCAATATTTCCAACGTTCAAAAAACTGCAAAAAGCACAACAAAGAATGCTATAGAGCGTAAGCGCAAAAAAAATTCTACAAATCCCTTCTAGATGATAAATTCAATTTTTTTTACAAAAAGCAATGATGGTAATCTAGCAAATACATAAATAAAAAAATAAGGACTGCTCAATATTTAGATTATTATAAGGGTTTGTCAACTTAACCTAAAAATTAAGTGCCTGGAAAATTAAAATCTCAAGGTTTTGTTAATATTCCAAAAATATATTTTCTAAAACATCATTGAAACATTCAATAATCTAAAAAAAAAATTGAAACACATTTATTCTTGTTTTTTCTGCTACAACAATGTTTACTATTTAAAATAATAACCTCTTAAATTTGATAAGTCAAATTATTTACATTTAGCAGATAACTTCAATTGAATTGAAGCTAAAGATTTAGCTTGAGGAATTATCACTTTTTCTGTGTTTATTAGCCACGATCTAGTCTGATCACAAAATTTAATAAAAAGCCGGTAAATAATTTCCAAAAGGTTTCTGTTTTTAGTATTCGTAGGTAGGTTTACGTGTAGTTAGGTACCATCTAAATTACAAAAATGTTATTTTCAGATACTAACGCCAATCAAAATATTTTAAAAAAAGTTTAATTTGTGCTAAGAATAGTCAATATTACCCCATTTCTCAATTGTGATCTCGCAAATGTCGCATATTTTTGATTACTTCCACTCTTTATTGATTCTCTTATAGTTATTATTGCTCAAATTTTTTTGCAAGCCGTTGATGATAAACACTTTTGACCTTTACCTACCAAATCTTTAAATTTTTTTTTATTCCCAAAAAGGTTTTTTTCTATAAATTCACAGTTAATGTGTTTTGTTTATTTTGAATAAATAATGTTTATCTTCTTGAAATACACGCTATAACGCTACGTTTGATTACAGGTTATTTGTTCTTCAAAGATCATAATTACTTCTATGTTTTTTTAATGTCAAATTAATTGTATTCTATATCACTACAAGAGTGGTATTCTCGATTATACGTTATGAAATGAGATCATAAAATATTTCAGTATTAGCGTGATTTATTGACAATTTTTTCAGTATGACATTTTGCGATAAAAATCAAAAAGTAAAATTAAATTTATTTGCTTTAATATTGCTAAATATCTTGTAATGTATTATGTTATAAATTGTAGTGTGTCTACCTCTAGTGCTTCAATATTTAAGGAGAATATATTAATTTCTTTGTTTTTCGTTTCTGCGTGCTATATATAGTTTTTTTAACTTAACCTTAAAGTGTACGTTAATGGGACGTCAACACTCGTGACGTACAACTTACTAAGTTGAATATAGTTTAATAAACCTTGCATTTTTTTTATTATTATTTATATCACTGTGTAGTGTTTAACCAAACAAAAAATAGAAGAGCTTGTTATGTTGGATCTTTTGAACCAAGAAGAAAAAGAAGCTGTCAAAGATTTTCCAGTACTAGCATCCTTACCTCGTGCTGATTCCATTATAAATAATGAACAATAAATTTAAAGCAACGTACCATCTTTAAAAAAAATTGATGGACATTTTTGTGAAATTCGTTACTTATTGTATAAGATAATCAATTTGGAAATCTCTGTTTGGGTAGGCAATACCTAATTTTTTTAAATATTTAGTTATTATTTTTAGGTATTGAATAAATTTAATATTATTTCACTTCTTGATTAGAATCGGAAAATGCCATTCTGAGTAAAATGTTAATAAGATACGCTCATATGGAATAATTTTCTCATCTTGTTTCATTGCGTATGGTCGAGACTACCACCCCAAGATTTACATCTATAATAATTTAATATAACAATTACCTAATTTATTTACATATATGTTTAAAAACGTTTAAAAATATATAGGTGAAAAACAATGTAACAATGCTCTAGCTACTAATAAAAGTTTCATAACTGTAATACTTATTTACATGAGAAAATTTTACCCAATTAATCTTTACGGGTAATCTAGTTTGTTGGACAAACAGCCAACGAGCGAGTCTTTATAATACAATAAACTTAGAAAAATTAGGCAAGCGAGTTTTACAAAATTAAATTTTTTTCTTTAGCTTTCAATATCATTTTTTAATTACCATTTATATTTTAAAACACAAAAATTTTCTAATCAAAAGTGGTAGGAACATTTATAATGTTCGGATAAACATAAAAAATTCTGTCAAAACTTTGTGGAAATTGTTGCAAAAAGAAGGAATCGACAAGCCTGTAAAGTATTTAAGGGGGTTTTGAACCCGTGATGAATCCAGTGATTTAGAGGTTTAGTAGAAATCATACCATTGCGTCAATTGTCACCAAAATGTAACTAAATTTTAACAATATGTTCATCAAAGATGTCTTCATGGACGTAGCTCGTTTTTTTTTCGTGTTAAAAAGTTTAAAATGTCTTTAAAAGCAGTTTATTTATGACCTTAATTAAAAGGATTATTTTATTGATTTAGAATCTGATAAATACAAAATAAACGAACTACGGCGGTGTATTCAAGTGTTTCCTACAATTGGCATTTTTAATTTTAAAAAAATATTCAAAAATAAGGAAATGGCATGTATTCTACACAACCTCTGTCAAGTCGAATTTTTCTGAATTTTCATTAATTTTGTCGACTGGCCCAGAGTGGTCGACGTGCGGTCAAAAACATAACATCTAAAGGATTTTCGGAAACGGTACCGTCTACCAGTCGTAAAGTTTATGACTTTCTTTTATAATCGAGTAACTAGTGGATTAACAGAAGTTGACATTTTTGGAGATATCAATTTCAAAAGTTTGAAAAATCCTAAAATTGGGAACTTTTGATCAATGAAGCAAAGAATAAAATATAAAAAATATTTATTTTTTTTGATTATTTATACAATAGTTAATAATACTACTTAATAGAAATTTTAAAAAGTTTTATTGTTTATATCTTTTTTCTGATTTTAACTCGCGCGCTTCCAAGTAGGTACTTTTCAGTATCGTATGAGTCTTTCTGACTTATATGCGGCACTAGTTCTCATGGTTTTAAATAATTATTTATCATTTAGGTTCATATATGTATGTAATTGAAAAACGAAAACAAATTAGAGTACGTTTTGAAAATTGTCAATTGTGTCGTAGATTTATATCGGCGTAAACGTAGAGGTTGAATTCTGCTGCGATTGCGATTCAACACGTTTTGGTGAAACAAAAGTCAGCTAGCACTTTTGTGTTTTATCACTGTGTAGGAACTTTAAAACAATTTTTCTGTATAAATTATATTAGACAGACAAATATCTTTGGAAGTGTAGAAAGCTATTGGGCAGTAGTAAAATTCTTTATTTAGGGGTCAAAAACAAATATTGTTATTTCTGTACTCGAGCAGAAAATAACAAAGTAGAGGTCCAACCACACGCTTGTTTCAAAAATTGGACAAAAACCTCTACGGCAATTGAATCGGAGATAATTGTTGAAGGATTTAAACAGAGTGTGGCCATGCATGGGGTCAAATATGCCAATTTAGTTGGTGATGGAGATAGTAGTGTCACTAGAAAGCTGGCAGATGCCCGGCCCTACAAAACCTTGATGGTGCACAAAATAGAATGTCGCAATCACCTTTTGCGTAATTTTTGCAACCATTTAAAATAACTGACTTTTAAAAGGGTTAGCTCTAAAAGGCAACTGGTAGCTTCTAATCAGAGAACCTATTTAAAAAATAATATATGCCGATTTCAAAGTGCTATAAAAGGAGCTGTAAAGTATAGATGCAAGGAAGATAGCTCCCATGAAGAAAAGGTAGATAAACTTCGTCGGGATATACATAATTCAGTATATCATATTTGTGGCGATCATTCCAACTGTGATAGTTATTTTTGCAAAAGTAATATATTTTTTTCCAAAACCAATTTTTTTGCCAAATGCTATTGTGTATTTTTTAGACAATAGAAGCAACGACAGAAACTGGGTAGAAGAAATGACCATCAGCGGTTTATTTCAAGATTTAGAAGTAGTTTTGAATCGCTTAGTTCAGCATGCTGACAGTCTATTATTAGACATGGACAACAATTCCGCAGAATGTTATAATTCCGTTGTAGCAAAATTTGTCGGAGAAAAACGAATTAATTTTTCGGCAAAAGAATCGTACCAGCTCAGGTGCCATGCAGCTGGTATCAGTTTTAGTGCGGGATCTCATAATTATCCGCGTTTAATTCATCACGAGATTGCAAAACGTAGTCCAGGCAAATTTCTGAAAAATTATATAACAAAAAAAGAAAAACAATATGTTAACCGAAATGTGCGACGACGTCTTTTCCCGGAATTATTTAAAAAAAAACGTTACGCTGACTCTGATAGAGAATACGGCCCTTAGGCGGCATTGCCAGATGAGAAAAAAAAATCAGAACCGCTTCCAGAATCATTTGAGGCAGCTAAAGACGATTTAACTAAATCGTTAAAAAAAACAAGATCTGAAATCGCACAGCTAGAGAAAAAAACTATTGGGCAAAGCAGTAGTCGATTGTGGAAGGATGAAAGATATAAGAGGCTAACAGCGTCTTCATTTGGAAAAATTTGCAAAATGCAACGTTCCACTTCTTGTGCTGCAACTGTGCAGTCTCTTTTATATAATAAATTCACTGGTAGTACTGCTACTGATTGGGGTAAAACTCATGAACGCGTCGCTGTACAAGCGTTTGAGCAACTTCTTGCCCTTGAGGTTACAACTTGCGGCTTGTTTGTTGACCAAATGTTTGGCTTTCTCGGGGCATTTCCAGATGATCTAGTTGGAAATGATGCCATAATTGAAATTAAATGCCCTTATTCGATGCGAAATTTTACACCGCATGAGTATATAAAAGAAGCTATACAAAAAAAAAGTGATACATTATACAATAGACAGCAAAAAGAATATAAACTTAAAAACAAATGCCGACTACTTTTACCAAATACAAGGGCAGCTACATATAGCCAAGAAAGAAGTTTGCTATTTTGTTATTTGGACTCCAGAAGGAATGTCTATTGAAAAGGTCTGAGTTTTGAAATGCAGTGTTTAGATCAGTTTTCCGCGATTGATTTGTTTTTTTTTGTCAGGTTTATAAAGATGATTCTTTTTGGAAAGAAAAAATAGAACCACATCTGATAGAATTTTACCATAAATGTATTGCGCCGGAGTTATTATATCCCCAGCATCCTAAAGAACTCCCTATCAGAGATTTGCGGAACAGAAAGATTTCAAGAAGAACCAATTGTAAATGATTGGTTTATAAAGCAATCAATATTTTTTACTATTGATATTATTATTATTTATTATATTTCTTTTTATTTTTTTATTGTACTTTATTTTTATTTATTTGTTCTTGTGCTTATTCTACTCTTTCATATAGAAGGTTACCTGCGGCAACATATATAATAAAGCAAACCTATTATTATTTATTTTTAAAATTAAGAAGACTATTTATTATTTCATATTATTTTAAAAATAAACTTTATTCGATTTTTATTACATAATTATCCTTTTTTTTCTTCACCCACAATATTTTTTATCATTATCACTTTGTATGATTTTAATATGTCTTTTTCTGTCTATATTATAATTGCTCAGATTAAAAAAAAAAATTATTTATAGTTGTATATTTATATTAGATAAATAGGTACACCACTCGCTTTCAGCTCGTGTTGCAAATTTTATCTTTGAGGGTAATAGTCTTCATCATGTGCGTGTTGAATAATTTACTGTTTTAACTGCAATAAACACATTATTATTACAACAAAAAATTGATTATTGTTTATAAAACTTATTGTAAACTTGTTTCAGTCAGCAATGAACAAGAAGAAGCTTTTTTTTTGCGGCAATAAAATCTTCTTTACCCGTGCAGTTCTTATATGAGTGAATGGTAATATTTACTGTTGAACCTTAGCATTACGCAATGGATATATCAGAAAGTATTTTTATGATATCATTTCCAAGGGTGGGTTTTCTTCAGGTAGACAGGGTGGCGAGAAAAAGACAAGTAAATGACAGAGATAAAATATTTAAGCTCCGCCCCTCAGCTGACGTAGAAAAACACGGGGGATAGCAAGAACCGAATTGAGTTTGTCTTTAAAACGCTCTTAAGGGGTGTTTTTGCAAGCCGATACCATTGCATTTATTACCACAGGAATTGTCATTTACTTCAGAAGGCAGAAGTAAAGTATCTTTAAAATTGTAAATAACTGCAATGATTTTTATTAAACGTATTTTGGTCATTAAACGGTCATTGTTACTAAACAGCTTGTAAATTATCCTCACAGATCATGCAGCCAGTAATATATGCTGTAAAATACCATAGCTACATTTAATATTTTGTCAGAAGCAAAAGACGTAAGCAGAGCTCAGTCTTCTGGAATAGTTGACGACCGAAGGCACTTCATGTGAATCATGTTATAACGGTATAATCCGATCAAACATAAAATTTCTTTACTTATATTCGATACGTATATAAAATTTTGTTAATTTTAGTATTCAATAATTTCTTTTATCTTAAAAAGTTCTAATTGGAAGTTCTTACCAGAGGCGGTTAATAAAAGCAAGTTTTGCATAAAGTGAGAGACTATGCATAACGTACGAAGTTTTATATTGTCATAAAGCTTGTGTGCTTTAAAATTGTAATTAATAATTTAATAATCAGGAATGTCTTGTGAATTATTAATAAAAACATGTGCTTTTACCAATAATTTCATTAATTTAATTACAACTAATTAATTAAAAATTTAGTGTAATAGATGCGACTTAACCGACTGAGGTACAATATTCAGACGGCTGTATTATTTCCTAAAAAAGCAATATGCATTGACTTGCAAAAATACAAATTTCCAATTATGATTGTCACCTATAAAGTCGCCAATACCACTGCCTGAAGTTGTTGAAAATTTTCCATCTAAGAACTGTCAAATATCAAATTATTTATAATAAATTATGATGTTTTAATTATCTCCACAACTGCTTTCTTGTTTATAACATACTAGCTGACCCAGCGAACTTTGTACCACCCAACATTCAATGAATGTCGTGTTAATGATTAACTGAATTTAATTTATAATTTCATAAAAGCAGTACAATTAATACAAAATAAATATTAAATTTATTACTTTATTAAGACAATAACACAAAAAAAGTAAAAAAAATAAGTGAATCGCGTGTCAGAAACACATGAATGAATTAAACCATGTACATATTGTGCACTTGGTTTAGTTCTCTTCATTGAAGCAAGCACCACAATGTCGTATACCACAACATTTTTTGTTTGTCTGCTCTTTTCGTGCAATTTGTCGTTCTTGATCAGCTAAGTGGTTCGCTATGTTCCTTATTACGGTTTAGTTAATAATAATAATAATAATAATAATGGTACGCTTTATTGTCTTTAAAAATTACACAATTAATTTTGTTGACAAAGCATAAAACCTTAAAATAGACAAAAGAAGTAAGAAAACAATACATCACAACATGTTCAATTTACATTGAATCAATAAAACAAAGAAATAAAATAAAAATATAAATAAAAAGTAAAACGTAAAAGATGTACATTTAAAATTGTAGGTATATATATACAAAATACAATATACAGAGTATACAAAGTCTAAATGAAAAGAAAATTTATATATATAGATATTAATACATATATAAAAAGTATAGAAAAATAAAGAAAATACCAATTTTTGTGCACTACCCATACCTGCAATTTATTTTATAAAAATTCCATTATAGAATAATAAGGTTTTTCAAGTAAATACTGCTTCACTGATTTTCGAAACATGAAGTAGGTTGGTTTTGATTTTAATTGGGATGAAAGATTATTGTATATATTTTTTGCATTATAAAAAATAGAATTTTTTGTTAACTCTGAATGTGGTAGTGGTAAGTAGATATCAGAATCCAGCTTTCTTGTGGCATAGTTATGCTGCGGCGGTTTAGGAAATTTGTGAATATGTTTGCGCACAAGACATACAATTTCTAGAATAAATAACGCAGAAAGGGTTAGAATCCTGTGCTTAATAAAGTAAGGGCGGCAATGTGTATTGTTCTTAAGTCTAAAAGTATATCGTAAAGCTCCTTTTTGAAGTTTAAAGATAGTTTGAAATTGTAAAAATGTACAGCTACCCCAGAAGGGTAAACCATATCGTAGATGAGACTCAAAAAGAGCATAGTATGTTTTTCTAGCTATTGACGAATTCAGTTCTCTAGAAACAGATCTTAAGGCGTAGCAAGAAGCAGCTAATTTGCTGATTAACATATCAGTATGGGTAGCCCATTTCAGAGACTTTTCAATGTGTAGACCTAAAAATTTAACCGACTCAACAGATTTGATTTCGTTGTTGTTTAAAAGTATTGGTTGTAATTTACCTTTGAAAGAAAGCGCAACTGTTTTTTGAGTATTTAAAGAAAGAAAATTTGAGTCACACCATGTTTTTATCATTGAAAGATCAACAGAAATGACGTGATGCAAAGATGTTATGTCCGCGTGGCTCCATGTAATAGTTGTGTCGCCGGCAAATAGATAAATCTTACCATTAATGTTTAAATTTGCGATGTCATTAATATAGACTGAAAAAAGAACAGGGCCAAGAACAGAACCTTGAGGAACACCAAATTCTATTTTTTTACAATTTGATAGAGAATCGTTAACTTTTACAGTTTGGTGCCTGCAAGATAAAAAAGATTCAAACCAATTTAAAGGTGTTCCGCGTATACCATAAACTTCCATCTTTCTAAGTAGTACACTATGGCTAAAACAGTCGAATGCTTTTGCAAAGTCACAAAAGACTGTAGCCGTATATAAGTTCTCATTAATCATTAAATAGATTTGGTTTAATACAGAAAAAATCGCATCATTTGTGTTTTTATTTGGTAGAAATCTAAACTGTTGCGTCGATAACAGATTTAAGCCAGAAAAAAATATCATTAAGCGGGATTTTACTAATTTTTCAATAATTTTGGACAACACAGGCAAAAGAGCTATTGGTCTATAGTTATTAACACATTTTTTGTCTCCACCTTTGTGTAAAGGAATGATTATAGCTGTTGTAAGGCAATGTGGAAAAATGCCTTTTTCAAAAGAGTTGTTAATGAGATAGACAAGAGTGTTAAACGCTTGTTCTGGAAGATGTAGAAACAGTTTTATTGGCAGTCCGTCGCTTGTGTTTGATGAGCTTTTCTTAATGCGGTTTATCACTTGTTGGATTTCTAAAAAGGCATAAGAAAAAAGGAACGAGAATTTATCTTCGAAGGACAGCAGTACGCAAGTGGATCATCTGACGGAGTAATTTTGTTTACGAGGTTTTTAGCTACATTTACAAAGTAGTAATTCAAATCATTTGCATCAGGACCCACATGAGAAGAAGAATGAGACTTGTTACGCAATTCATTTACTATGGACCAAGTCTCTTTGGATTTATTTTTAGCCAATTCAATGCGTTGTCCAAAATAGTTTTGGGAACATCAGATCTTCTTGTTGGCCGCATTATTAATAATAACAGTCACACATTAAAACAAATCACAAACATTCTGCCTAGGTTGTGGTGAATAAATTACACTTTTGTGGCGTAAATATTCATATAAAATTCTGACTCTGACTGATTGGCAGAATAATTTGAAATAATTCAGTAAGACCAATCGATTTGCCGTTTTTTTTATCATCAAATTATTTGCTGTACAATTAAGTAGCAGCATATCTTGCACAAAATAAATTTATTTAACAAGCAATATTATATGTCAATTCTTTTTCATAACTTAAAATGTTCTACAATTTAACATCTAAATAATGCCATTATCTGAGTATTGTGGATATATTTTGTCAATTTGAAATCTTGTTTTTTAACTTGAGGAGAGCGTGTACTATTTCGACGGGATCAACATTAAATGTTTGAAAGTTCCAAAATCAGTGTGGGAAAATGTTTTTTTTTAATTATATTTTTGTTTTCGTCAATTTTTTAATATGTTTAATAGATATTCTGCTTATCGGAACAGAAACAAATATCATAACAAATCAAAAATCATGAAAACCAGTCCACCCGTTTACGAGTTAGTGTCACGAGTCACGTAGTAGTGTTCTAAAAAATTCTTGTTTTATATATTTTTATTTGTATATATTTTATTTGTATTTTTATTTTAACTTTTTTTATTTGCAATAAACAAACATCAACCTGACCATTTCAAAATTTTTATGTCAAATTTTTAACCATATTTAACCATAAATAACATTACGTTTAACTATCATTTGCGTTTTGTTACACCATTTTTAACAAATGAACAGGTAGACTGATGTCCCTAATTCTGGTTTTCTATATATATATATTAGGCTATATATGTATATATATATTATATATATATATATATATATAGATTTTCAGCAAATTATTCAAAACAAATCGTACAATTTAACGTATAGTTTTTTGTAGATTTGAAGCTTACCTATCTCTTACGTTATCAAAAAACGTTCTTTCTCATCAAAAGTCATTCTTACTGCACTGTTGTAAATTTCTGGTATATATCTCTATTTCCAGCAATACTCACTTTGTTTGGGCGTGTGTAAATCAGGTTTTGACTATCAGGAATAACACAGTTTTACAACTTGCCAAGACGTGTGTTTATTAAATCAAAAAAGTTCTTTCGACAACCAAGTAATCGTCATCAGGAGATGAATAAAAGTTGATAAATAAAAAAAGATTTATTTATTTCCTGATTGACAACTTGGTGGTCAAACGCACTCTTAACATCTAGTAAACAAACATTTTGAAAAGTGGTAAAACTGAGTGAATAGTTTATAGAGTCAAAAATTGAAAATTAATTTACTTAGCAGAAATAGGTCAACTATTTTCTAGTTAATAAAGAAAACAAAATTCTTCCATAATTATCAAAATTAACTTCATGTGAATACAAGTTTTATTTTTATAAAAAGATTTTTTATTTAAAACCTGAAAACAAAAACAATCATTCCAGTGTTTACAAAATGCAAAGGTATTTATGCTGACAGGACTGATCTCTCCAGACGCATCTTGGTAAGAGAATACTAAACAAAATGTAAAGGTATTTATGTTGACAGATCTGTCTATGTGTATCTTGATAAAAAAAAATACTAAAGAATTTTTTTAAGTAAAGAGAAGAACTCTCAGCTGTTTCAAAAACAAGTTTCAGATTTATTTTATTTTACCCGAATGCAACTGCTATCAAAAAATGTAGGTGTTTTTTATTTCGAATTCAATTTAATTTTGTCTCACACAAAATAAAGCTGAGTTTTACAGGACTTTTTTTCGGTCTAGGAGGATATTAATGAAACCAAAATAGAGATGTCGACACGCTCGTAATATCCTTAATAAAAAATTATTACACGGTAGAGGGTTTGGGCATTTATTTTACGAGGAATTTATTTTATGAGGCGTGGCCGGTATGAATTAAAAGCGGACGCAACTAAATCAAAAGTTACTGCAGACAGTTCTTTAATAATATCTACTTATTGTAGCAGGGGGAGAATAGTGGCAAATGATACAATTTTACGTTAATTTAAAAGAGCTGTCGTACATATGATGATTGCTATTAATTCATAAAATTTGTGTTTAAAATCAACAACTTTGCTTTCCTTAACAATAACCATAGAAGTTATTAAAAGATAAAACATCATTCTTTTTAACTTTTTAATAGAACGTTAGATCAAAGCAAATTTAATAAAACTAAACTCGTAGGCTTGGAATATTAATTTTAATTGAATAAATTGCACTGACAAATTTGGGTTTTTATTTACATTTACCCTAGTGCCTATTACTTCCGTAATTTATAGAAAATAAAGACGACATCTATTAGAAGCAAACAAGAACAAAACATGTCTAAGGCTACGGATTTAGTTTAAATGGTTTGTTTTGATTTTATTTTCAAGATATATTGTCAACAAATACAAGAAAAAAAAATTTGTATTATTTGTAACGCATCTAAGAAATCACAGTTTACGTCAATGTCACTCTAAAACACAATTACTTCTTTATCTTAGTGCTAATTTTTTTTAAAACATGTTATTTATTGTTTTACTGTATTTGAGTAAAGAAAGATTCTTAAAACGTTTTGGTATTGAAAAAAATGCTTACAATGAAATTACAACATAATCTGACAAATATGCTTACAGCAAATTGAAAAAGCTGTGTTAAAGCTCTTGTAATAATTTATATTTTGAAAAGTTTTGTTTTATGTGTATTTAGACATGTGTAGCATTTGGCCATTTTTGTATAGTTGTACAATGTAACAATTTGTTATTATTTATTTTTTAGTTACAGCTTTAGCTAATTTAAGTTCAGATCAGCAAATTTCTCAAATAAATTTTGTTAAAAAATCGATTCAAACACTTTCGCTTTTTAGAACTTATATCACAAAGTTGTCTATTGTTAGTTAGTTATTATTATTTACGTTGTGTTCTAAGCTTATAAATTTTAATAAAAATATTAAAATATCAATTTGTAAATACAGCAATTTCCTGTTTGTAGTTCTATAAGAATTTTAGTCAACAATGTGTTTTCATTCTCGAAAAATTTTTCAAGATTAAGCAAAAAGGTTGGCGGTGTTTTCCTCATAAATTACATTAGAGAAAGTAGCAATGGCAGCGTATTTCGGCAATATTAGAAGACAGAGCAAAATCAAAAAGCGGAAAAACATTCTATCAGCCTAAGACTTTTTACAAAGTCAGAAACTAGTAGAATATAACAAACTGAGTTTTATACAAGAATGCTCAATTAGCAGAGCTTCGGACTAAAGGTGTGCAATTGATTTAAGATTAGAAAATTCCTTTTTCTACATTTAACCAGCCAATCGAGCTAATAGCTCTCAGACTTAATCGAAAGGATTGAAGCTCGGTAAAAAACTTGGAAAGTCTCTTATGGATTGCTTGTTTTCGTCTGTGGGCGCTTTGTGGTTTCTTTTCAGTGAGATATAAAAACAACATTGATGCCAAATGCGAAACTTTTCTTTTGTGATAAATAAATGCGTGATAGAGAATTGTTTTGAGTTTAGTCCTATTCTTTTCAAAGTATCAAAATATAAAAAGAAAACTTAACATTCATAATCTTATTGAATGGTTTGGAAATAAATTTCCTGCCAGAGACGTGAAAAACTTTGTTATCAACCAACTATACGTCAAACTATCAGTTTGCATTAAAGCTGGAAGCTTTATGTCTCCTTTTTTTGTGATAACACTTTGTTTTATTTTTTTTCATTGGTTTGCATGTTGTTATTGCAGTGACACTAGATAATATGGAACGCAAAAAATTTTCTTCATAAATTTTCTTGATTTAAACTAAAGACGGTCCGAATTTTCTTACAAAGTCAAGTGAGAAGATTTATTTTTCATGTTATGACATTAAGGATCAACTTCGAGGATAAGAAAAATCTCAATAAATCCTTCACTGTAATAGTTTTCAAGCTAGATTAAGCTCACATAAATTCCTCCACTTAAAATTTTATACTTGAAGCTTTTTAAAACTTGATTATAAATTTAGATTTTTTATCTTAAACAAATTTGTAAAAGTATAAATTTATAGATCATTGAGTAAAATCATTAGATTCTATTTTACCTAAAGATTTTTGTTTGATGCTTTAGAGTTTTAGCAAAGTGAAAAAGACAATGAGTATTTACATTTATTTTTCTTGATGTGACAAATAATATTTTTTTAACACCGTAAAAAAATAACTTAAAATTTTGACGTCATAGTTGGCTCTGTTTATGAGTTTATGTGAACAAACCATAATCTTTAAAACAATTGCTTTAAATGTCAAAATAATTACTAAATTTCTAAGTTTTTTTATTTTTTAATTTGAAATAGTTTTCTCAGAAAAAAAAAATTTTTTTGAAGAAATCTAATTTTTGTAACGACCAAATTATTAAGCCAATTTTTTTATTAAAACAATGTCTGCTGCCGAGAGAAGATTTCTTAGCTATTGCTTTCATAGCTTTATGAATATGATATTGTGAACGGGTACTTTCAGCAAGATGGTGCTACTCTACATACCACTTACAAGACCACTTACAATGTAACCAAATATGATTTGACAAGAATTTTATGATTGTCTAGTTATCAGCCAAAATACAGTCATAGGTTACTCTTTCAGAACGTGCGACCTCAATACATGTGACTAAATTTTGTGGCCCTATTTGAAAATCTTGATTTTCTAGCAACTCTTGAATAACTTTGATAAATTCTGTCAGGAAATACCTTAAAGTCGATAGACGACATCTTGGTTTTTTGTTATACATCTTATTTTCTGATTAAAGTTTATTTTTTTGTATATAATAACACTACAAGGGCTTCCAAGTGCTTTTAATTCAATTTCATTCACGTGTTGAATGAAAATCAATTAAATTAAAAGTGAGGTTAGGTTCAGTTGTCAAATTAATAACTGTCACTTTAATTTGACGCTAAAAGTACGTTCACAGTTTACATAATTTAATCAATTCAGTCAATTTATTTATAAAAAAAACTATTTTTTTGACATGCAAACATTTGCAAAAAAAAACAAAAAAGAAAAGACTAAAACTATAATATTGACAGATTTAATAGTCAAACTCAAAAATAATTGTAAAGACATTTTTATTATTGAAAATCGTAAAAAAAATCCTATTATATTGCAGTAATTGTTTAATTTTAGTAATTTTTCTAGATTGTCAAAAGCATTAAAAAACTGATACAATAGATAACTCTAAAACTCTATAAAAAAAAATCTAATTTTTTTGTAAGTTTGATTCAAAATAATACTATAAACATCAAATTTAAATAATAAAGTTTTACATACTCAAGCATTATAAATAACTGTTTATCTTAGAATTGAAAAACAAAACAAAAACTGTAGATTATAAAAAAAACTAAATTTTATGTAGAAGTTGCTGCATGGCACAAGAAATCAAAGAAAATTTGAAAAAATGTTTTTAAATAGTTTCTTTTAATTTTTGCACAAATGATTTAATTTTGAGAAAATTGTATATTTAATTGACTGATAAACCGTGCGTTTTTTTAAAGCAAAACATAGGGATTGGCTTTACATGTAAACTTTTATAAAAGTGTTTATTTAAGTTAATTAATTAAACATTTTTCTACCAATTTTACATAATGTGCTTTAATTAAATTTTACCCTATGGTAACTTTTTTTGGGGCATAAACTTGAACTATTGTTCAATAAATTTTTTCATAAGTGTGGGTAAACATAAGACAGGGCAATTTATGATAATTTAATTAATTAATAAACTTAAAACACATGAAAACATTTATTTTGAAAACATTATCTAAAATAAACATAAAATATTTTTTTTGTTTATCAACTATTTACCTAAAAATTTACGGAAAATTTTAGGAATTTACAACATTTTTTTGAAAACATTTAACAGCATTATGAAAGTTTTTGAAACATTTTTAAAAAAGTTTAATAATTTGTTTTAATTTTGTCGTTTATTTTTCAATTAATTTTAACTCAAAACTAAAAGTTAAAATAAAAAACATCTCCACATCATCAAAGAAAGCAATGTACAATCTGTAAAAAAAGTTTGATATAATAATTATTTAAACGAAAAATTCTATCAAATTTGATTTGCAACATTAGCTAATTGGAGCTAACATACTGTAGAAAAAAAAAGCCTTTGAGCATTTATTAATCTACGTAGTGACATCTGCCTATGGGATTTTTACATAGAACTCAAAAAACTTTGCTTCGCTATTTCAATCTTAATAACGACATAAAACAATTGAATTGGTTATTTGCATAAGGACACATAATAAAAAAACAAAAATTTTTATTTACAGTAGACCAATTATGTTTTGATTCAAAAATGAGATACATTCTATTTGATATAAACATAAAAGATTATTGAAAAATCCCACATATTTGCTCACTTGCATTTATGATTTGGACAGTTTTTTGTCTCTAGTGTAAAATTTGATTTCACTCACTTGTGCTCTTTTCCAAATAATTAATTAAACAAAAAAAAACAGCATTTTTAAACAATAAGGAAGATTGCTGGTCGCTGGTCAAACAACAAAGTTATCGCATATTGTGTCTAAAGTATCCATCTAATATATTAAATAAAGTCAGAGCAGATTGATTCAAAACAAAGATTTGTGAACTCAGACTTGTCGTTTGAGTTCATTAAAATTTCACATTTGAAATTCAAATTTACTGTTAGTCTATTGAAATGTTACATTTGGGGTTGCGTTTTTTAGAGGACGCAATTTTATTTTTTTAATGTGTAGGAGGGGTCAGTGTAAAGCTAAAACTAAGTTTGTGGGGTCGCCACCTTTGTCCCACGACCGCCATCTTGAAATTAAGGGTTAAAATGGTTTTTACGATATATCTCTTAAACTATTAATTTAACAAAAAAAATTTGTTAACATTTTTTGTTGCAAATTGGTTCAATAACTTTTTGTCGTAGAACTATAAATAAAAAAGTTATAAGCATAAATGTTCAGAAATTTGAGAAAAAAATTTATATTTTTTGATGTAACTTTTTTTAACATTTTACAAAAAAATGATATTAGACCATTTTTGTAGATCGTTTTTTGAGAAACAACTTTTATAAACAACATTTTTTCATTAAGTCAATAGCTAAGGTTTTACTCCATAAGCTCCAAAGTAGGTACTATTTTTCAGTAGTCTCAACACTATACCTATATTATACGTGTGTACTAATAATGTGTCATCAGTTATTGTTTTTATTTTTTTTTTAATTTACTTTGTTATTATAATTTTTTTAATTATAAATTTTTTAATTATTAATTTGTTTCTCTTTTCTCTACCACCCACGAGGTAGAGTCTGAAGGCGCGTTTTTTTTTACTTGGTATCCCCAATAAGCATAATCCATGATGATTTTCTAAATTAGAACTACTTCGTCCTCAGTCTTTTCGACGGCTCAGCATCTGATCGGCTTTCTGAATTAAATATCAGTGAAAGAACTGGAGAAGGAAGGGGTGTTAATGTCGGCGGTTCATCATCAAAGTCATTTTTATTTATTAATTCTGAAAGTCAATAATTAATTATTAATAATATTGCAAAATTAATAATTAAAAAAATTAACAAAATAAAAAGAAACAATAACGGATGACGCATTATTAGTACACACGTAAAATATACCTTTGTACAGTTAAAAGTGTGAAAAAATAGTACTTACTTCGAAGTGCTGTAAAACCTTAGCTATTGACTAAACGATCTACAGAAAAAGTTTCATTTAATTTTTTCGTAAAATGATAAAAAAAAACTTATATTGAAAAAAACAAATTTAACATTTTCGTTTATAACTTTTTTATTTATAGTTCTACGACAAAAAGTTACTAGACCAAAGTTGTAGAAAATTTGCAACAAAAAATGTTATTAATTTTCTTTTATCAAATAAATAGTTTAGGAGATATCTCGTAAAAACCATTTCAACCCTAATTTTTAAGATGGCGGCCGTGGGACAAAAGCGGCGACCCCACCAACTTAGTTTTAGCTCTACACTCACTCCCCCTACACATCAAAAAAATAAAATTGCGTTTTCTAAAAAACGTGAGGTAGGGCCTAAAAAATTTAGCATTTCAATGGACTATGTGCGTATTTAACACAAATCGGAATAAAATATTCATTACATAGCACTTCTAATGGCACATAAAACTTGGAAAAACTCGAATACTCTTATAGATAGGAACAAGCTTGATATACCTGCCAAAATGCGCAGTGGTAGCGACGGTACAATTTTGTTGACGTGCGTGTTGCACCCATTGACGTACGATTAAGTTATTAAGACTCAAGTGTTCTGTTCCAACTCTACAACACCATTGATAGTGGTACTAAATTTAGGTTAAGTTTTTAGAAATGGCGATAACTCAAAAAACTTATTATCTCGAAGACTGATACTAAATCTAAATTTGCCAAATGTAGGAAAAACACTACTGAAAACAACTGACCACAAGCAGTGATTTATACTTTCTTTACCAACCTAAAGAGGCAAAAACAGACTAGCAAATTTAAAATTCTCAAACTTCAGCTATAGATATTTCTAAAAGCCCTACATTAAAACCCTGTAAGTTGTTTTTCCTAATTGTTTTAGTTTAAAATCTTAAATTGCATTAGACAGTTATAACTCAACTTTAATAATTTTAATACAATAATTCTAAATGATTTTCCAAGTTTTCGATAGTAAATTAAACAAGTAAAGCAATTGATTATATTTTAATTCTAAGCTGCTGCTGTCAGCCAAAAATAATGAGTAACTTAAAAAGCATTAAATTTTTAAGGTGAATTTATACTCTTACAGCATTTGACACTTAACCAATTACGAAAAACAGAACGAAGTCGGTGCGAAACGGAACTGCTGATGATTGAATTTCAGCAAGAAGATTCAAAACTAGATTATCAAAATAAAAATTATTTTGATCAAACTTAAGCTTAAAGTTACGGTCTCAATTTGAAAACAACGTTCGATAAGTCTAAGGGTTTGATGTTTTTTATCTAAGATATAGCACGTAATTTGGCTACATCGTAAAACATATAGCAAAATCAAGTTTTTTTTCAGTGTCTTTATTTATGGGCGAGGCATCCAAGCGAATCTACACTAAATTAGGACGAGACCGGATTTTATTTATTTGGCCTCCCTTTTTCTCTACTTATTTTGCTTGCATTGCGAGTAGTCACCTTTGATGTGATATGCATAACAAATTATTGTTATCCTTCGTGTGTTTTAAGGATGAAAAAGTACACTCTACTTGATTTTATGCTTTCATTTTACAAATTCAATTTAATATCAAGTAGGGTCATTTAGTTCTGTTTTCATATTAAAAAACAACTTTTTTTCAAATAATAAAATCCTGCAACAACTGAACGTAGAAGTGATTCTATGATGTTTCGAATATTTTTCATTTGAAATTATTACACTACAGATGTGACATTTTTATTTGTTATGAGAACAATGAGGTTAAAAGACAAGTAAGTTTCAAGTAAATCAACATTGTAAATGCGGCTTGGGTATCCGCCGGGTATAAAACCGGTTGATTCGTTTTTCTTATATTGAATACATTACTTATTACAATTTGTTAACAGACTGACTCGTTTAATTGGGGTGATCCAATTGAGTGAGTTGAATTCAATTTTTTTTTGTTTATCGGTTCTTCCTAAAATCAACAGAATCAAATTTAAATTTTTATTGGTTTATTATTAGTTAAAACTATGTATATATTTACTTTTTTTTATCAAGAATTAAGAAAAATATAAAATATTCATGTATTAAAGAGATCAAACTAAATATTTTATTTGTTAGTAGAATACATAAATAATACTTTATATTTTATATTATATTTGTTAATATATAAAGAAACACACAAAACCAAAAAATATCACAATGCACTCGTATTTTAATAGGTAAATGACTAAAGCCGTGACTGTCGGACATCGTCCAGAACTCCATATTAACAAAACAACACCACGCAATCGAATACTATTTAGAATATTTTGTTGCTCGTTTGGATATGTAACTAAGCGGTGCTAAAAAACCGTTATCTCAGAACAGAACCACACCGATTGAGCTTTCTTTACTTACAATTACGTATCACCTGTACGCAGCAAAAATCTACAAGCTGCTTTCAATCAAATAAGTTAAGATTGATAATCATATAACTAAAATTAATTCTTAAGCCATCAATTACTTTAAACAAAAATATTTGTTACGCACAAGATTGGTTGTGCTGTTCTAGTTGTATGATGTAAAAATAAAAACATTTAAGTTTTTTTACAATTTGCTGTATTTTAACCAGTTTGATTAATAAATTTCAATTCGGTTTCAAAATGTTATATATGAGCTCACCCACACTTGACGATCTAGGATAAAACGCTTTTGTCTTGAAAGTCTAGTAGGCTCAATTCGTAAGTTACTTCCGTGAGGCAATTGTCCTTTTTAGCACGGAGGTGTGCATTTTTTTAAATAAACAATAGAACATTGCATATACTTAAACAGTGTTCGACTACTTGCTGTTGTACTGGTCGACTGTGTTGATACAAAAACAACAAAAAAAAGGTAGTCTTAAAAAATCTAGACATAAGATATTCCTAAGAGAGTAAGTTTTTACAAAAGAAGCATTTTATTAAAAGCCTTTAGTTTGTTATTTTAGTATAATGTCAAACATTTGACATTTATTGTTTGTAAAACGTTAGAGCTTCGTACGTATATCAACGCAAACTTATAAAACAAATAGTGATAATTATAGAAATATTGAAAATTAGAAAGTCTAAGTATAATTGCTTTGATAAAGTATATTATAATTTACATGTTCATCAAAACAATAACATTTTTAAAAAAAAGACTCAAAAACAGTTTAGTGTTTTTACCAAAAAGTTTTTTTTTATCCAAAACTATTTTTTTTGTAATGGTAAAAGATACGCAGCTTTAAGCGAAAAAAAATGATAAATTGTCATAATTTTTGACAAAATTGACAGACATTTATGTTGATATTTAAATGTTTTCGATCTTTCTGTTTAAATCTTTAATTTTTCTTATTTTATTTTGTTATTTTTTCAACTTAAATTTACTTTACTTAAAAAAAAATTTAAGCTTGCTTTTTAAAAATTTTGTTTATTTAATAAACCTTTTGGTATCTTGTCTGTCAATGGCTAGCAATAAATCTTTAGAGTATAGCATCGTATTTGAAGTCTTGTAAAAAAAACCGGGCTATGTGCCAAAATATTAAAATTTTACTTAAAGTCAGAAACGTGTTTCTGATAATTTTTTTCAAAATTTTAGTCAACTTTAATAATAAAAAAAAGATTTTTAGCATAAAAATTTAGATTTTTTAAAGTTTTATTTTTCGACCTTAATGTATTTTTTTTTAAATTAACGTGTTTCTGACTTTAAAGACAGAAAAACAATATTTAAAAAAAAATACGTTAAGGTCGAAAAATAAAACTCTGAAAAAACTAAATTTTTATGCTAAAAATGTTTTTTTATTATTGAAATTAACCAAAATTTTGAAAAAAATTATTGTAAATGAAATCCTTTCTGCTTGCTTTTTCAAATTTTTGGTTATTTAACAAAGCAGTTGATATTTTGTCAGTGGTTAGCAATAAACCTCTAAAGTGTGGAATCGTATTTATTGAAAGAAAAACAGACCTAAAAACTAGATGCACGATACGCAATTTCCTCCTATTGTAGAAAAACATAACCGATGTTTTGTAATTTTTTTTTCTTAACTTAATAAATTAATTAATTATTGTAAACTTTGCAATTAACTATTATTTCTAGAATTGCAAAAAATATTCTATGTATTTTTAAAGAAGTAGTTCTATTATTTAGAAAACTAATACGACAAACAAGTATTGCTTTTATTGTCTTACTAATATTAAATAATATAATAATTTAAAATTTGGATTATAAATCTTCTATAATATAATGAATAAAATTGCACAAACACCAATAATCTGACATTAAAATGTTTAATAGCATCAATACACATTTATTCAGAGTAGATCTGAAGATGTTTGGCTCTTATTGAAGCTATTTAGCAAGTCGCAAATAAATCAACAATATCTGTTCTATTTCAATTTGCATTCATTAAAATTGATATATATCATTTAGAGTGACCTATAGGGATTAAAACACGTAGAAATCTTCTTTTACATTTTTTTAATATAAGGTAGCTTCTATCTAATAAATGTCGTTCGTTTTACCATATTTAAATGTTTGTTCCCAAAACAAACTTGTACAGAGTAATGGAAAAACAAATGTTGATACTCCGAATAAAACCTGTGTAACTGTATAAACTACTTACTTTATTTTTTATTAATGTTTCCGTTTTTTACGCAACTGTTTAAAAGTAGCAACCTGTCAACAACTTACTTTTTAACTTATTTCTGGTTATTTGAAATTATAACATATGTCTAAATTTTTTTATGCTAATCCGCAGCAATATTTAATAATATTTCAATAACATTTTTGGTTTAACATTAGAAACAATGAATTAAAAACTCTTATAATGCTTATGTTTGCAATTTTTTTTTTATTTTGACTGCTACGTTTTTAATGTTTTGACATTTACTTTAGCTTTGACTCATCTAAATCTCAATTATTGTACAAAGAGAAAAAGCATAGTGTTCTTTTATCGCAGACCAAACAATTTTTAATTATTTGAGCTAAATAACCCCAGTGAAATAAGATTTGTTGACCAAAAATAAATAGTGATTTGTTGTCTCCACCAGGCTTGGGTAGCACCAAGTTGTCAAATAAAAACACGGGTTGCAAGAGAAACTAAAATTGGATAAATGATGTTGAAGCAAGTAAAAAAAATGATTGATTTCTTAGTTTATGAGTAAATCAATTTGGCTGGCTTGTATTTTGCAGAATGGAAGACCATAAAAACTAAAAAGCTGTCGTAAATGTGATGACAAAGAAACCATCGGAAATAGAGCTATATATTTATGTTTTAATGCCATAAACAGCAGTGCGTGAGAGTGTAATAAATATGAAGGCAGTTTCATTTAACGATTATCTTCACCTTTTGCGATATCTACCGTTCAATGAATTATAGCTTTGCAGGGATGGTTGTTCGGGGTGCCATCATCGGCATTTCGATCGTATTCAGCCGCACGAATTTCAGCAAATTTAATAAATTTTTGCATAGCCTCTTATATCTTCTATCAAATTAAATCAATCACATCTATCACCCCGGTCCCAAAGTGTATATATCTATAATTTGAGACCGGCGCTCGGCCTGAAGAAATGGGTTAGTCCCGAAAGACACATCAGCCTTTTAGATTTACTTTCAGGTTCATTTCATGTTTTCTTTCATGTAGTTGGTTGTGGGACCAAAGACGGTCCTAAGAGAATTCGAAATCTTAGATGCAGTGGCAAAGCTTTTGCATACGCCGGAAATAAAGAGACTTTAAGTTTGCCTTGGAAGGTAAAAAGAAACAAATCATCATTTTTTATCAGACGGACAAAGAACATTGCAAATGCTAAAAATATTTCTTTATTTTTATTTCTCAATATTTTAATCAATATCAAAATTTAAAAAAAAATACAGTAACAGAGTTGACATTAAGTAAAAATATAAACAAGAGCACTTATAATTATTTTAAAAAATATTTTTTTATCAAACTAACAAGTGAATTACAGAAGACATATTTATCAGTTTTTAATGATACATTTAATTTATGCTAAGAATATATTATTAATATAGGAACAGTATTTTATTATAAGTAGGTTTAACAAAACGTTGTATTGTCATACGAGTGTGTTTAACACACGACGAGTGCAACAAGAAACGGTTCAAATAGATGAAACACTTTAAATATGTTGTTGAGAATGGTTACTTTGTAAACTATAATTGTCCATAAATTATAATAAAAGCACGCGCAGACAACTCGCAACAGCGCAAAAGGCACAATAAAAAGTTCTTTTAGACTATTAACTTTGTGAGAGATTGTTCAAACCACGAGAAAACATTTTAATTTTTTTGACATTCTATCAAAATTACGCTAGTTGGCGGCTGATCGTTAAAAATTAGTTATAACGGCGGCTAGTTAAAAAAGAAGTCTAATGCCGTGGGTAACTTTATTGTGAGTAAAACAACTCCAGTTTATCGGTAAGAAAAAACATTGCTATTTTCAAAACACTGTTTTTTTTTCTGTGCTGAGCTTATACCCAAACAGAAAATTTCTCGCACATGTTGTATTTTTTTTCTCTTATACTTTAAAATTAATTTTGAGTTTTTTTGCTTCTGCTTTTGTGTGAGCTGGTGGGTGGCTGACTGGTTAACTGAGGCCTGACGGTCATTTAGTGACTTCTGCAGCGGCTGTAACAGAAATTTTTTGGACTGGCGTCTTAAGCAATACCGAATTTTGCTAGAGAGAAAGAAGATTTTCAACCCTAGCGCTACTGCATCTAGTAATATTCTATTTTTATCTAAATTGCTCCACTAATTCTTATATTTTGGACCTATGTCTATGCTGTCTGATATTTGCAAAGCCGCTCAAAAGCTATTGAAAATGTTTCGTCTAAAAAATCTCATCTCAGCTGTTACCAAGATAACACAGCTAAATGTTAATAAAAAAGCACAATATTCTATAATAATGCGTTAATTTAAAATGCAAAGTAAATAAATATTATTAGTGACACAGACATTACCGAATAACACCAAGACAAACGCCAACAAATAAAAAATCTAGATTAGTTAAAAACTAGATCAGTTAGATAATTTTTAGCAAAATGTTTTTATTAAATAAAATACAAACATTATTTCGCAAGTAAATTATCTGAAAATTAACGTACATACTTTACGTGAAATAAACCTTAAGATATATTTAAAAATATTGCACTTTAAAATGCCAGTTTTTTTTTTATTTTTAAGAAAAAACGCTATGAACAATGAAAGCAGAAACTAAGAGCAACAATTAAAACTACCTCTAACAAAATGAATTTGTATTGTAAAGACGTTTGAAATATGCCTGGCAATAACCTATTCAAAAATGCAAAAGAATTTCGCAATTTTGTATCAAATAACATTTTTTCGAAAACTGAAATAATAATAATTAACTATGTCAAGAATTTGCTAAATGTTAGCCATCGCCATCAGTTTATTAAAACAAAAAAATTATGTAGTAGGTTGTGACCGTCTAATAATGATGACAGCAACCAAGTAACAAAACGTCAAAAAAACCATTTTGTAAAAACCAGAACGTCTTGTTTGTTCACCTTTTGTAATGTGTGAAAGTGATAATGATAATGACCTTTCGACGTATCCGAAGCCTTACAAAATGCAGTTTCTTCTCGAATTCCGCAAAAATCATGTAGGCAATATAAAGATAAGAGTTTATATGCAATAGTCTAATTCTAAGAAAAAAATCGAAAGTTTAAGCGAAAACTGAAATTGGGAAATTTACTAAAGAGGCGCTTGATGAACGTTAATGAAGGTACTTTATTTTTTGTTAAAAATAAATAAAATTGTAATTGTTTAAATTGTGGTTTTCTATAAAACACTGAAGGATGCAAAATATCCTTCAGTGTTAAATCACTTAAAAAATATAAAATAAATAAAATATGCGTGGCTGAGTACACTTGCCGTAGTTATAAAATAATTATCACTTTTTGACTATTATTTTTTCAAATAAATTTCGTAATTTGACAATAATGACATTGTTATTATATAATACACTATTGCAAAAGATTACATGTTCTTTTCATATTAGACGGTTCTGCAAACAAAAAACAGTCACTTTGCGTTATATTGGTTACCATGTAAGCGTCAATATTTGACAATCAGTTGTCGAAAAAAAACCTTTTTTAAACGGCTATAAAGAATATCAATTTATCATAAATTTTTTTGAAATTAAAATATTCATATATAAGTTCAAAAATCAAATTACAATATATGCTAAAAGTTTCTGATATGTTAAAAAAATATATTGTT
This sequence comes from Lagria hirta, assembly GCA_947359425.1. Taxonomy (NCBI): domain Eukaryota; kingdom Metazoa; phylum Arthropoda; class Insecta; order Coleoptera; family Tenebrionidae; genus Lagria; species Lagria hirta. The sequence goes on along the minus strand of OX375802.1, from coordinate 2,759,163 downwards.
TACTTAAAAAATATAAAATAAATAAAATATGCGTGGCTGAGTACACTTGCCGTAGTTATAAAATAATTATCACTTTTTGACTATTATTTTTTCAAATAAATTTCGTAATTTGACAATAATGACATTGTTATTATATAATACACTATTGCAAAAGATTACATGTTCTTTTCATATTAGACGGTTTTCGGTTGCAAAAAAATTAAAAGAATAGCTTATCTAATGTGCTAAATTATAATGTTGTAATTTTTTCAACATAAAACAAGTAATTATAATTTTTTTTTTGTTTGATCAGTAGTGAAATATTATTTTGGCTAGATTTGGTATGTGTTATGCCATACTAGAGCATTACACAAATCCAATTTATGTTTTATTTAAAATGTGCTTTAAATTCTCATGCGAGCCCTATATATTCCTTGTTTTCTGAAATTGTATCAAAACTTGAAGCAATTTTTCACGTTTTACGTTCAACGCTTTATGGCCGAAAATGATTTCAAATCGATGTCGCTGTCGGTATACAAACGGGCGCTTCTATTCAGGTTTTGTATTACAGATGCTGTTTAGAATTCTCTTTCTCAATTCGATTTGAAAATGAGGTAACGTTAAAGCAGCGAGAAGAAAAGTTTTAAAAGCTAAGATGGATAATTTTTTAAAGGTTTAAGTACAAGGTTTTAATGCAATCGACCTTACCAGGCGTAAATTTCCACCTGAGAAAAGTGGTTTTCTGTAGTGTTAAGTTGAAAACATTTTTAAGCACGTAATTTTTGAGATTCTCTTTTGTGGTAAACTTTTGACCTTTTAATTCAATTTTAGAAGTTAAAAGCAATACTTCATTTTCTACATATTCTATCTATAAATAGGTGTAGTAGGCTCAATCGTTAAGTTTCCTTCTTTAAGCAATTGTTTTTTTAGCATCGTTTAATTACGTATTCAAACACACTATAGAACATACGCAAACGGTACTCTACTGCGTGCTGTTGCACTGGTCCAGAGGGTCAGTGGCCAAAGGTAAACCAGTAAGATTGGTATAAGAAAGACCAATTAGCCTGTTTTATAGCCGGAGAATCCACGGGTCGTATATATCTTGCATCAACAATAAGTATTTACCAACAAAATTTTAAATTTTGATTTGAATAAAACTGGAAATGAGATAATTTCTGCCTGTCTCGAATTGACATCTGTATTAACGTTTAATGAAAATAAAGATAACTTATGATTTCAATCTTATTCTTTATTTATGTTAAACTTCAGCGCGTTTAAAAAGATTTTGGTATTCTAATAATTACAAAATGGAACTCCCTGAGTATTGTCAATCGTAAATATGGTTTTTATCTTATAACGATTGATTTATTTTGCATAGTTGTCTTAAAGTAAGTCTATCCTTTATAAATTTTTAATAAATTCAATTCTTTAATATTTATTCAAGTAAGAATTGGACACTTATAAGAATTTTAAAGCTCTTTTTTACTTTTTAGAGCAACTATCTAACTTATTGCAAAAATTTACTCAACATTCTGGCTTTTACAAATTTTTTCTGAATGTAAATATTATTTTAAAAATTTTAAACTTAAAAAAATGACGACATTTTTAATACAGTATAGATTTACTATTTATTTATTTCACACATTTCTTCAGACAGCACTATTAATAGTTTTCTGTTTAGTATTGATTTCTTCTGTTATGAAAAAAATTAAAAACTCTACATACAAAAAATTATAAATTTTGTTATTGTTTATTAAAAGCATTAAGTTCGGTAGTAAGCTATGTGGTTTATAGTAGATTGTTTGACAAATAAAGAAGTGATAGTTTTCTAGCGAGTGAAACTAGATTGAATCAAGTTTTCACCGAGCAAATCCAGTTCCAATAGAGAAATGAAAAAAAAGTGGAAAAAGCAAATAAAAATATTTTAATTGCGTCCTTTTGTGAAAAGATACGTTTCATTCATGAAATTTAGTATTATTCATGAAAGCTTTTTCCCAAATTATTTGTTTACTTGTGGTTATGATGTTTTGACACTAAATAAACAATTACTTGACGCCGATAACTTTGATAGTAGAACATCTTAAACGAAAGATTATAATTCTCTTCAAGTATTCGAAAAAAGTACGTCTTCAACGCGTAAGAAAATTGTGTTTTCTAGCTGGGTGAAAACTTGATTCATTTGACGCTCTTAAATCAATCTGTTTTCACTCGCTGGGTACCATCACATTTCTTTACTTTTCAACCAATATTTTTGTATTTAGACCAAATTCTAACCTAACCAATTGTTTGGTTCATTTACTATTTCTAAGGTCTAGGTCTAGAAAAAAAACCGTTCTATGTGTATTTTTTCAAAACCGCAGATCTGTTGAAATTATACACCAAAACAGTTATGTTTACGTATGCTGAAAAACTCAGCAGTTTTAATTATTTTCAGTGAAGCAGCAATATATAATATAAATAAGTTGTACTAATCAGATATGTGCATTAAAATGTTTCAAAGAAAAAAAAATTTAAATATTGTTTAGGATTTATTGTGCTTTTTCTATTTAATTATTATCAGATTTTTTTTTTGAATCTTGGAACTTTGTAGCTTTCCAACGAACGGTCAACTGTTTGTTTGAGGCAGAACATATTTTTGTAAAAAGTTAAATGTTATTTAAAAAAGATGTCTTATTCAATAGATGCAATTCTTCAAAAGTTATTTGAGTTTAAATTTAACAATATTAAATTTTAAAAAAATTTTAAAATTTTTTAGGGCCTTTATTTATACTATATAAAACTTTTTTCCCGACAACTTACTTATGAATGTAAAAGTTATTATGAGAATATTTTAGCTGCAAATGCATTTAAAAATTCCTTTCTTTAGATACTTGTCATTGTTAAAGAAATTTTAAATATTATTTTTTATTCGTTTTTGTTAACGTAAAATATTTTTTATAAATAATACCAAAATTTTTTAAGAAGTAATAGTTATTTTTAATTATTTATTCATTTATATAAATTTTTTTTAATTAAAGCTTAAGTTTTCTAACTAAAATAAAACAAATTTTTTTTTTAAAAATGTTTTTTAAAAAATTGGGTTTATCATAAAATTATGTAAGATTTTTTTTTAAAAACGTTAAATTTTTTACAATTTGAACTTTTTTGAAATAAAATTTTACTATTGGTTGAAGAGCTACAAAATTCCTAAGTAAAAAAACCCATGAAATTTTTATGAGTGTCAATTTTTTATGCAAGACACTTTTTAAAGACTGCATTTATTGAAAAAATATAAAAAATCTTTATTGAAAAACTTTCAACTTTATACAAGAATATGCTTTGACTCAAACAATTCGAGTATTCACAAAATTCTCAACTTAAACAACTTAAAAAAGTCCATGTTAATTAAAAAGAAAATAGAAAATCGCAATCAGTTCCAGTTTTAACAAACATGTTTTTTAGGTATTCTAAACAATATTTCTACTATAATTTCAGACAAAAAATTATAATAAAATTTTTTGATACAGCTTAACTTGCATACTGTTACTCGGTTTTCGATAAAATATTTTCAGAAACATACGGTTTATTTCTTACATTTGACGATTTTGAATTTGCAGAAATATTGATAAGTAAAGCATATGTCATAAACATAAACAATAATCTCAGTTTATTCAAAGTGTTTATAAGGTAAGCTCAACTTATAACATATAACTCACAACAAATAATCAATTGAATAACAACGTTCAATTTTTTCTAGGGCTATAATGTGAGTAGTTGTTTACATTCGTGTGCAGTAATTTACATTTTACAGAGCAAAATAAATTTGATCCAGCGTTATAACATGGTAAATGCACAAGATTTGTATTAAACTTTTGGTCGACAATTTTTTTAATTTATTAATTGTAATTTTTATCAAATATATTTAGTTAACTTCAAAAATATAGATCATTTACCTTCAATATTCGTAATCTCATACTCAAATTAAATTAGGAAAAATTAAAGATTAGATTACTACAAAGATACGTTTAATTCAACAATATCTTTTTGGTTTTGATTGGAAGTTCACATTTCATAATGCTAATTTATAAATCAAACAAAATTGATTAAATTAATCAATAATAACAAAATAATAATTCCGATAAGTCAAACGTCAATACAAATCACCTTCACTATCGATTTTTCAGTGATCTGTAATAACAATAGCACACAAAATATTCAAAAACACATCATTTTTTACCGTTCATCAATAAAAAAATTATGTATCTGGTGTTTCAGTATCTGGTTGCAAAAAGATATTTTAATTTATGTTTCTGAAAAATAAACAATTTGGTCAATTTCTACGCACGGCGAGTAGAAATTAAGACCGAATGTGTATTTTGTAAATACGAGGGCGGAGTGATAAATCCGGTAAAAATTAAACTTAGAATATCACAATCGCAAAATTCAGTTGGCATGTGTCAAAATCATCCTTCAGTAGGCTACATTCAAATTTTTAAATAGATCTGTCATTTAGTCCAGTTTTAAGAACGGTTGAAAACAGACTATCTTCCTGATTTTTGCATGGAAAAAATGAATTTCGAGTGTTAATTAAACATTATTTCTTGAGTGGAAAAACCATCACGCAAACCAAAACAAAGCTTGATAAATATTATGGGGACTCTTCACCATCGATTAAAATGGTTCACAAGTGGTTTACAGATTTTCGTTGTGGTCGTACCAGCACAATAGACGCCGAGCGTCCAGGACGCCCTATTGAGGTAACCACGCCAGAAATGGTCAATAAAATCCACGATATCGTGTTGCAAGACCGACGTGTAAAACTACGCGAGATAGCTGAGATGGTACGCATTTCAGATGAACGGGTACGAAATATTTTGCATCAACATTTAAACATGAGAAAGCTATCCGCACGATGGGTGCCGCGCTTGCTGACAATTGATCAAAAACGCGTTCGAGTGACAACGTCAGAGACAAATTTGGCGATGTTTAATCGCAATAGACACGAGTTTTTGCGTCGTTTTATAACGGTTGATGAAACATGGATTCATCACCATACCCCGGAGACCGAAGAACAGTCTAAACAGTGGATTGCTAGTGGTGAACCCGCTCCGAAAAAAGCTAAGGCGGTTTTATCGGCCAACAAGGTGATGACTGTAGCCATCACCTTGTTGGCCGCGTGCATCCCCAAACATTTTGGGATGCACGCGGCATAATCCACATCGACTACCTTCAAAAAGGAAAAACAATAAATGGCGAATACTATTGTAACTTATTGGACCATTTCAACAAAGTTTTGAAAAAAAAACGACCACATTTTGCGAAAAAAAAAGTTCTCTTTCATCAAGATAACGCACGGGTGCACACATGTGTTCTTGCAATGACTAAAATTCATGAATTAGGCTACGAATTGCTCCCTCATCCACCCTATTCTCCAGACTTAGCTCCCTGCGACTATTTCTTGTTTCCAAACTTGAAGAAATAGCTGGGTGGAAAAAGATTCGACTCAAATGACGAAATAATCTCCTCAACAAATGCATGTTTTGAAGGGTTCAAAAAATCATATTTTTTGGAAGGGATTGAAAAATTGGAGAAACGCTGGACTAAATGTATAGACTTAAAAGGAGACTACGTTGAAAAATAAATGGATTTTTTGCTGAAAATTTTGTTCCTTGTTTCATTTTTACCGGATTTATCACTCCGCCCTCGTATAATGCTTCCAAAAATATCATTTGAATGTTAATTTGACGTTTAAATGTCAAATTAACACATTACAAAAAAGCCAAAAAATTTTAAACAAAACATGCTTTTGAGTTTAATTAGCTTTTTTTTCAAAAAATGTTTATTTACCTAGTAGTCAAAAGCTATAGTTTTTTCTTTTGATAAATTAAAATTGTGTTATTATAAAACTTATTATACAACACGTTTTAGGTTTTTATTATTTATAATTAATGTGCATTAGGCAAACTTGTGATTATAAGTTTTTTTTTCTCAAAGTTTGATTGATGGAATTTGCATTGAAGCAAACTATAACGCGTGTTTTTAAAAATTTGGCGTCATAGTCGGATGAGTTTGTGTGAACGCATCATAATTTTTAGAACAATTGCTCTAAATTTCAAAATAATTACTAAATCTTTCTATTTCTTTATTTTTAAATATAAAAGAGTTTTTTTACAAGAACAGAAAATTTTTGTAATAAAATTTTATTATTGTAACAGCCACCGAGTTGGTGAAGAATGGTGAATTATTGGACAATTTTTTTTTATTGGAACATTGACTGCTGCAATATACCGGAAGGAGTTTTTACAACCGTTCCTTGCACAGCTTCATGACGATGAAATTCTAGGCGGGCGGGTACTTTCAGCAAGAGAATCTAGATACTACTCACAAAACCTTGAATATGTTACAAAAAATTTATGTTCGTCGATTTATCAGCCGAAAGACAGCTATAACTTACCCTTCAAGATCCTGCAACCTCACTCCACGTGTGGTCTTATTTAAAGAACTCGAATTTTCAGCAACGCTTCAATAACTTCGATGAGTGGGGTCGGATCAGGTCAGGTTAGGTTTTTTAATTTAATGTCATTAACGTGTTGAACTATAAATTTATTAAATTAAAAGTTACGTTATTTATCAGAAGTCAATTTAATAACTTCTCTAGGATTCGATGGTAAAGGTTGACATTTCAAAGTTCAAGCTCCACCGTTCATGGCAAGCTTCAACACCAAATTTTTTTGTAACACCTGTATAATAACACCTGTTATATTATATATAATACCTACACAAAAATTCTCGTAAAACATCACCTTGAGCTTTCGCGTTTTTATTGTGTCTTGTTCTTTTCAAGTTGGTAAGTTCAAATAAAACTCCAAAAATACGGATAATTATCAGGACTGTATCTTGTCGTGTTTTATTCCCGAAAAGTATTTCGCTTGGCTAAATTTTGATTAAAACGTTGAAAGACGCCTTATATTCTGACGGGAATAATTTAACGTTTGGGCCGAGGATGAGAGCTTTACAAGGATAACCTGTTATGCTCTGTTTATCTTAGAAACTTTCCAACAAACTAATTGTTTAATTATGGTGGTTGCCACATTGACTTGCATGCAGGAGAGAGGGTATTAAAACTTTCAACACGAACTGCCAATGATCGGTTCGAGGAGTCTAGGGCTGCGTAAGCTAATTCAAAGTTTCTAAATGACATTAATTATTATGGGCAAGAGTTTAACCGACTTGACTTGATCAACCACTAATTCTGCTAACACTGCATATTTATTTCAGAAGTCTGCTGTAGGTAGAACTTACCTATGCAATTAATCTATTGCAACTAACTAAACCACGGCAAATTACAGCAAATCAGCTTAAACTAATTCAATTTATAGCCTTCAATTTGATAAGACCATTAATTTAGGTGTCAGAGCCATGTTTGTTACTTGCCTACTATCTATAAATCTATACTAATTTTTTGTTTATATTATTAGTAAAAAAATTAAACGTATATTTTAAGATGTTTGAAATAGTATTATATAATGATATCATTTTTTCACTACAGAAAAAAAGATTGCATAAACACGCCCAAAAAGCAAAACAAATACTTCTAAATTTATTACAGCACATTAGAAGAAGAACAAACAAAACTATTATGTACTATCAAATGCATACGAAATTAAGACTGCAAAACTTCATGATTTTAAGAACGGTGTTGACTACGTGTAATCGTCAAAAAAATCCGACGCAGCCAATTTTAAAGCTGGTGAAATAATTTTTAAAACATAATTTTTATTCAAAAAAGCAGATTTTTTTGTTGTACTAATGTAGTGGTGATCGATTAAAGAATATGCTCTAGACTCCAAGGTACTCTTTGCTCTATAAATTTAAAGCGATACACGGAGAACTGACACAGGGTATAACCAATGGTATAACATCGCGGAAGGCTGTGAAAGATGCCTCTCATCGTTAATAAAACACAAAATTTTTTAAAAAATAATTAGTGATTACTTCGCTGCTTAAACATTTTGTATCAATGTGTATCAATAATTATTGTAGATAATAAATGACTGAAAGAAATGTTAAAAATATTCTATATTCCTGTTTAAACACATTGCCACTCTTCTTTTTATGTTTTCAAGAATATTTAGTAACATTTATTGATTGATGTTACGGTTACAACAAGCAATTTCCTCTTGAAATTCTTCTAAATTATTTATTTATTTTTTATTTATTTATTTCAAATAGAATAAACGCCGATCGGCTATATACATACAATGTTTTTATAAAATTTAATAATTAAGTGATTAGATAGCATTATTTTCGTGCATGAACTAGAAAAAATATACAAATAAGAAATTATTGCACAATTTAACTAACTAATAAAGTAGTAATAAGTTTTTTACATTAGATACAAAAGAGGAGAGTGAGCCACCGAAGTAATCTAGCTCAGTACAGTGACAATTAACCAAGTCCGCAATTCTGTTCATTGGTCCAAAACATACGTAGTTTTTAGTTGTTTTTATTGAGTACAGCAGCCTTCGGGATCTCAGATCAGGTCTTGAGCAGATGAAACTAAACTGTTTCAAGATTTCAGGAGAGTCGATATATCCATTGATTGTTTTGTAAAAGTGGATTAGGTCAGCACACTGTCTACGACTCTGCATACTATTTATCTTGTACTGACTGTGAATATCGTCAATATTCCTTGACCGTAGACGGTATGCTATGTATTTGCATAGCTTGCGTTAGATTTTCTCTATTTTACTTATCATTTTATTCGTAGCAGGAGACCATACTATTGATCCGTATTCAAGGATCGGTCTGACCAAGGAGTTGAAAAGATGAACCAATGTGTGGTTGTTTTTAAAGTCTTTCACGGATCTGAGGATATACTCCAAAACTTTGTAGGCTTGTGAGACAATCTTGTCGATGTGTGCCGAGAAGGTAAGTTCAGTAAGTTTAGGATCGAAGATAATCCCGAGATCCTTGATTGAAGAGGAGTTCGGCAATTGTTGTCCATTAATATTATAATTATGCGTCCTGTAGCCAAGTGATCTAGTGAATATCATTATTGCGCATTTATTGATGTTCAAGTTAAGTTTATTCTTATGGCACCAATTGTGCAATTTGTCAATATCCAGCTGAAGTATACGATGATCAGTCTCGCTGTTTATTTTTCTGAATATTTTCATGTCATCAGCATATAGTAGGTATTCGGAATCCAGGTTGTCAGCTATGTCGTTGATAAAGAAGTTAAACAGTATAGGTCCTAGATGAGAGCCTTGAGGAACGCCAGAATCCACACTGTATTCATCAGAGATATGACCATTAACTCTCACTTGCAAGGATCTACCCGTTAAATATGAGCGGAACCAATTCAGGGCAGTACCAGTAACTCCATAATGTTGGAGTTTGTCTAACAATATCTCATGATCGACCAGATCAAAAGCTTTGCTAAAATCAGTGTATAGTGTATGAACATCCAGGCCCTGGTTCATGGCGTTGATTATGTAATTTACGTATAGGTACAAGTTTGTTGAAGTGATCTGCCATTGATAAATCCGTGTTGTTTGGATGTGATAATGTTTTTGAAAGTTGATGTTACTTGAGGTAGAATTATTTTTTCAAATAATTTAGCAATAGCTGATTGGATGCAGATCGGTCTGTAGTTGGTGATATCCGATCTTTCTCCGGTTTTGTGGATTGGACTGATGAACGATAGTTTCCAAGCCGCTGGGAAGACTCCAAGCTGCAAAGATTTACTAAGTATATGTGTTATTGGTATTATTGAGCTGGTTTTTCTAAATCTCATCTTTCAAATGCCCAAATAGTAAAAAATCTAACGGAGTAAGATCCGGAGATTGTGTTAGAAACGCAGGATAAATTCTTTAACTTATCATAAAACTGTTGCAAATATCTCAAAGTTGCACCTGCGGTGTGAGATGTTGCCCCATCTTGCCGAAAGTACCCATAATAGGGTGTCTCGTCATATAACTGATTGATGAACGGCGCCAATATTACTTTTCTGTTTCTTGCCGCATTAATGTTATCATGATAAAAGTGGTCCATTAAATCGCTTACGCGAGATTGCCAACCATTAAATATGCAATTTTTTTGTAGATGGAAAGGTGTCTCAATAAAAATGTGTGGATGTACAAAAGAGCAATACCTAGTATTCTGAGAGTTGAGATACCCTGATAGGTAAAAACAAGCTTCGTCGCTGAAAAATGTGAAATCCAATCATCTATTGTCAATGAGGTTTGGTTGCAATGTTAAACCCAACGTAGGGAATCAGCAACTAAAAGCTGATTTGTCGCAGTAACCTTGTAAGGATGCAAATGTAATATTTTCATTAGAATTTTTTGGCAGATACTGTAAGGTACTGAAACCAATTTATGTATTATAAAAAGTATTGCATAAATTGCTTTTAAAATATTATAAAGTGTATAATTATTAAAACTACCAAATAAATCAGAAATCTATAATATTGTATCTATCAATCAAAAAACTTCTAAAAGCGCTGGAATATCTAGAAAAATTCATTTGGTTTATTCTAAAAATTTTTGCACTTTTGAGAGAGAAGCAACAATGAGCCTCGCAGAGGTGGAAGAGAGATGAAAAATACCAGAAAATGCGGGAAGGTTTAGAATGTTGTAGATTTATTGGGCGAACCAATAAATCAACGAACCAATAGATCAAACGAAGAAATTAGTAACAACTTCAGCTGGTAATTCGGGTCTTCCAGTTGATTTTCTCTTATTTACACTGTTAGTCTCCAAAAACCTGTTAACTATGTTCCTGATAATTATAAGCATTCACTGAAGCATTCTTTATTTATTTGAAAGTCTAGAAATCTGTCTAATAGTCTTTTTTCCTAGGTTTCCATCAAGTAAATCCATTCACCGTCATTCAGTGTATCATTTCAATAAAACGATAGAATAATAAATATGCTTGCTCAAAAGAATAATCATTGTTATTACTGAAACAACACTCAGGGTAAAAGGTTTGGCTGTTATATTTCACACTTCACCTCAAAATACCCGCTACTGTATTAAATAATTTTGATAAAAACCGTTTTATGTGTGCAAATCAAACGACAAATTAGGAGAGCGACCATTGTACTTGAAACTCAAGAAGCGAAATACTTTTGTCTTTAAAAAAAAAGTGACACATTAAAATGACAGACTACTCTAACCACGAATTAGCATTCAATAATCAAAGATAATCAATGTTTAAGAGTATTCTTTGATATTAGTAAAACTTAAATTTGTTAATAAAATTTTTCTAAATTGGTTATTTTTTATTGGCGTTTTTTGATGTTGTGCTAAAACTTTCCTGCTTTAAAAAAAACTCATCAAATGATATTTTTAATTTCCAAAGATTTCGGTTGCAAAACTTAAATTCAGGCATTATCAGAGCACGGTATCACTTTTGCGGTTTTATGGCAAATAAATTTAAGTGCACTTTGACATTTTTATGGTCAACGCTATAAACTTTTATAAGATTTCTAAAATCTTTTTTTTTCAATAATTTGCATAGACTCTTACTTCATCTACATCACCAAAAACATCATCTTTGTTGCTGTTTGCTGTATCGTTGAGGGCAAAAAAACAAGTTGTAATGTCTGAGGTTTCGGCACCTTCTCATAATAATTGATTTTCTGAATTATATCATTTTTATCTTGCGATAGAATAAAACAGCCAATATATCATACACGAAAAAATTAATAAAAAGATATGCAACATTGCTTTAAATTGATAAAACAAGCAACATCTATTAGAAGCTACCTTGTATTAAAAAAATTTATACATTAGACCACTCTAAATCCCCGATATCAATGTTAATCGATTCAATTTGAAATAAAAAGTGTTAAATCTGTTGCAACTTGCTGGAAAGTTTCGATAAGAACCACACATGTTCATGTTTACAAATCTCGCTTGAATAAATTTGTATTGATCTTATTGCTTTAAGTTGTTTAAAGTTTTGTAATAATCTTTTTTGTGATATATACTCATGTATATATGCATGTATTTTGTAAAAAAATACGGTAGAACTTGACTTTTAAAAACAAAACTTCAATAAATCGGTATTTCTAACCCAAAATTTACTGGTAAACTTTTAAAAAATGTCCGCAAAACCATGTTTCTCTAAAGCTCTAAAAAATTAAAAAAAAAATTCAAACATTTTGAAGATATACAACGTATATAAGCGTTTTCAACTAACCACAAAGGTTTTCTTTTTTTTTGTATATAGAATCAAGGCGTTATTAGGTTAATTTAATTATTGTAAATTATTTAAAAAAAAAATTTTGTTGTTTGTTATTCTTAATTTCTAATACAAAACACAATTTGCTTTTAAATTGTTGCATTTCAAACATTTTTAGAGCGTTCGAACAATTAAAACGTTTCGAAAATAAAAAAGTAATTATGGCTTCAACATTTTAATTTGCACCGACTATTTTTTTTCCACAAAAATTGTTTTCAGTACGTCGTTTTCAATAAATGAGCGCGGCTTTTTAAAATTGGGACACTTTTAAATTTGTTTATTGATCCAAACTTTAATTTCGATTTGCATTCGGTAAGCCGCCCTCGAATGCGTCGTGTCAATTTCAACGTAGCCATAAATTATAAACGGTATATCTGAACGTGACAAATTTGCTAAAGTAGACGCACGCTTTGTTGTTGAATGTTTTAATGCCACATCTATCAATTGTCAAAAAAGTTTATGTTTATTGAGTTTTGTTGGTTATAGAGTTGAACGGGTTCAAACAAATGAAATCTTAAAATTCAGTGAAAATTTTCATTCAATTGTTTTCTACAGCGATTTGATTTAAATATTTGACCACTATATATTCAACAACCTTATTAATCCAAAGCTTAGCTCATTCTATAGAATATGATTGATTATATTGTTTCATAGATAATTTTAACTTTCTTTACAAAACATGAGTATAACATACTAAGTTAAGAATATTTCAAAATAATCATTAAAAACATCTTAAAGTTAAGAACATCTTTGCTTTTATTAGATCACATTGCATATTATTGATATGCGTTTGAAACAGAATAACGTAATAACCTAATTATTCAATCAGCAATATACTTTATCTCACTTTGTGTATTTCAAGAATAACATCTGTCATTTAGAGAAACTTAAATGCATTAGAACATGTAGAAACCTGGTTTCTCAATTTCTGACGTAGAGTAACTTCTGTTAGATGTCGCTAGTTAGGTAATAATAGGACGCATATTAAAAGTCAGCATAAAAAAAATCATATTTTTGTGATTACAATCATTCTACTATATAAAAAACAAATTATTCAATTATTCGAAAAACAAAAATTTTGCAAAAACTAATAATTAATTTTAGTAAAATATGTTAATGGATCAATTATTAAGTAAGCGTTGTTTAACAATGCCATTTTATGGTTAATACCTTTCATAACTTTTTAATCGCTAAAATCATGTTCTGCTAATGGTTTTTTAAGAAATGTTCTTTTTGTGGACAGATTACATCTTATCGACTTTTAGAATTAATCAGATGCATGAGAGTCTTGCATAGATGGCAACAAAACTAAAGATAATAACACACAAATCGATAGTAATTTGTTGTACCACTGAATGTGAACACAAAAGACAATTTTATAAAGTAATACTTTATATAACTTTTTCTATCTAATTTTTCAATATTAAAAAACCAAATTACAACATTGTAAGTAAAAATAGAATACAATTTTTTTTATTAGATATATAAATTAAATAGAAAAACTTTTTTCTAAATTAACAATGTTTTAATTCAATACAAAAATTACGACATTAGTTTTAAGGTATTTAAAATTTCTCAATTATAAAAGTATAAAACTTTAACAAAATATTTTTAAAAAGTAAGTTTCATATCTTTATACAGTTTTAGAATTTGTATCAAACTGTAGAAAAATACCAGTCTTATGTCTTACATCAATAATTTAAAAAAAAAATCTTTGTTGAAAAATATTACTAACATTTTCATTTGGCAAAAATACAGTTTTTTGTGTTGTAACCTTAAAAAAACAGAATTGATTTAATACTCTTTTAGTTTGTTAATACCAATTAGTAAAAAAAAATATGAAAGACCAAAGCTGAAGGTTGAATTTCAAACCTGTTGCAAAAATTTCAATTCTTTATATAACTTAAGTCAAATTCGACTTTAAACTTCTATAATTTAATTTAGATCAAATACGAGTATTATAAAAAACAAAGAAAAAAGCAAATTTCAAGTTTGTAAAAAACGCACAAATCTAATTGATTTACTTTTTACCTAAATCAAAAACCAAATACACCTTTTTAGTAAATAATTAGTGTTGTTGTTCATGAACTTTGAATTGTTGTTCTTCTGGGATTTCAACTCAATTGGAAGTTTTCGCTTTGTGAATATCAAAATAATGGGGATAGAAGAGGAGGAGAAAGTTCTGAACATTATTAAGTTCGCGTCCAGCGATTCGTTATACTTTGCAGAGTTTAAATTTTAATTGGTTTCCATTAAACTGGGAAGGGTACGTGTGAAATCCATCATTTTCTTTTAGTCACTTAGAGAATGTTGATAGTTAAATGTAATAGGACAGTAACAAAGTTAATAGGTTTCACCGTATTGGTCTACTACTTTGACGATGTGGATAAGCCAAGTTTAGAAAGCTTTTGTTAATGCAATATTGTTGTTTTTAAATCAGTTTTGAAGTGCGTCGAAAACAATAAATGTTCTGCAGTGGCTTAAAATAATACTCATAATATAAATTACACAGAAAACGCTTTCCTACTTTAGGTAAATGTTTGAGTTTGATCTAATTTAGAACTTTTGAATATTTAAAAGAGAACGGCTGTTACTTAAGAAAACATTACTAAAAAATAACATTCAATTGCTAACACAGTTTTGTTTATAAAGCCCAATATAACAATACTTATTTCATAATACAATTAATAACATTAATTGAATGCATAAAACCAGCCGCACTAAAAAAAAACAAAAATAAAAGCAAAAAAGCTACAAAAGATTAAAAATAAGAAATATAGGAAAACGTCATATTATATATCTACTTCCGTTTTTTGTTTTCTGATAATTAATTTTATATAATTAACCGATTTAAAAAAAAAGAACAAAGTTCTTAATTTATTTGTATTCTTTTAATGTTTGTAATTTTTCAACTCATTTGAAACCAACTTAGAGTGCTATTCTCAAGCATATGTATTAGAATAAAGATAATATTATTCCGCATGAGCGTGACTTGTCAGTGAAATTTTATTTCAAATGACATTTAGAACCCAAATAAAAAACTACAATTTTATTTTTTTTTAAATATGGCTAAAACACTACCAACTTGTGATGCATTTTTGTGTGCTTACTTTGACTGTTTCAATATTTTGCAGAAATATATTTTTTTGTTGCTACCGACATACAACATGAAAGTTATTGTATGCAATAACTTGATTTTAAAGTATTTTATTATTTTTACCTATTAATTTTAGGCTTGGACAGCATTACGTTTTTTTATTCAGAAAGTTCAAAAAGATATTGGCTTAAATTTTTCATAACAGTGTTTCAGGCAACAGTAAAGATGTGTTACCGAAGTATATAATATAAATCTCTTAAGAGGCAAAACATTGCATTGCATTGTTTGTTGTTCATATTTATAACGGCATTAGCAGGACATAAAAGTGCTTGTGCTTTGACATCTTATCATCTTTGTCTAAAAGATCCAATATAAAAAGCCCTTCTATTTCTTTAATTTTTGTAAAACATGTAATGAATAAAGTCGTGAAAATAACGTTATCAGTTGCAAAAAACAATTTGTAAGTTTTAGAAATCAGTTTTATTCTTGTTCGTTAGTAGCGATAATTTATGACAATTTGTAAGGTTATGTTAGATATAAGAGCATCAAAAGTTGATGTTTTAACAATATTAAAAAAAAATAGTTTTTTTTTTATTTGTGTCTCAGATGTTATTCGGAATGAAATCTCACTCATATGCCAATGCACACTTATAAAAATAATTACATCATATCCTTCCGTTGCGTATGCTGAAAAATAGCTACTTTTAGATTTTCTTTATTGAAAAGAATATATCTAGATACTAGTAAAATTGAGTTATTTGTAATTTGAACAATCTATTTATTTTGAATTGTAAATTCTAATAGTTTGCATAATAATTTAGAAAACAATAATAAGAAATGTAGGTAAGCAATCAAAAAATTAGCAAGGTTATGACAGCGTAATTTCATAAAAAAAAACGATTTTGTAATAAAAAATTTAATTTCTAATTTATTAATATTTTGAAGCTGATTAAGAATTTTTATAACCGTAGCTGGTTTTACCAAATTATGATCAAAATCGTGAAACCATAATAAAGTAATAAGCCTCCATAAACAAAAAGTTTGCCTAATGAGTTGATATTAAAAATAAATTTACATTCACCTGCCAAGTAACTCTTATTTTTCCTGTCACGCTAATATAATTTCAAATCTCATTTTCTAAAAGATAACTCAGCAGATAACTTAAACAAGCAAGCTCACTTTTTTCTGCAGTCATTAAATCAAAAATTAAGCATTCGTGTTTGACGGATTTCGTGTTTGATGGACGTGTTTTCTGTGATTTTCGCAAACATAAAATGTGCTTTAAAAATTCCCATGTGAAAGGAATTAAACATCAAAAGCAGCTTTTTATAAAAGGTGCCGACAGTATTTTTCACTTTAACACCATCCGCCTTCAGCTTATTCAAGAGTGTAATTAGACTCTAAAACAAAAATTAAAAGATTTTTCAAATTGCTTCATCAGATTCAACAATGGATACTAAGCATAAAAACTTAATCCGATCAAGATGCAAACGTTTTTAGCAAGACTTATCTTACATAGATAGATATTTCATTTTATTATTGTAAGTCATGATGTAAAGTGGTACTTTATAATTCACAGAAAGTAATCAGTTTGATCAACAATAAATTATATAAAACTGGCAAATCATTAAATAAAATATAATATAACCGTGTGTTATATAGAAATAAATTTTGACTAACGTTTGTGTTGAAGGAGAAATATGATGTGCCTGTTCCAGTGATACCAGCCCACACCCCTAATCTATAATAACCCAAGTAAAGAGCTGTTCGGCGGTCAGGTGGCTAATAATAGTGCTTTCAAAGCCTAGCCGCATGATTGACGTAGACTCAAGGCCCATTTAGGCAATTTTTTTTAGATGGTTATTATTTGGCCATGGATGTTTGCAAATGTAGAGAAGACAAATAACGGAATAGACAAAAAAGTCGCAGTGCAATATCTCTGTTAATCTTAACTTAGTAAAGATTACTAATAATTAATCATGATTTTTTAAAAAACACTAAATAAATTCTATAATTCGTTTTCCCAAGCAGAAACTTGTTTATTGCGTTCTATCACTCAATGCACTAAAAACGAAACATCACTCACTAAATAATAGAAGTAATCTACCTTATTTGAAAGTAATCCATTCTAGAAGTCGAATATCCCCCCCATTGCATTCCTGAAAAAAGCAAATATAAATTTACTTAAAAAAAATAACAGTTAAAAAACATTTGCTTACTGTCAAGTTCTCTCAATAATATTGTTTTTAATTCTAAGGCGTGAGACCGATAATTTTAACTTATAAAAATATCACCCAATTCTTGATGTTTTAAGTAAATTAGCTGTTATCATTATGTTGAGAAACGTCACAGAGTAGCTGACATCTGTTGGCAGTAATCTGAGTTTAATACATTAGGAAAAACAAATAAAGCAAACAGTTTAATAAAAATTGCATTAATAAATATTAATGTGGCGGAAGACGAGTTTTACAAGGTATGTGTATTATTGAGCATTGGCGTTTGACAGTCCAATCATACTATAAACCACAATAATTAAAATGTATCAAGTTAAATTGCGCAGCAGGATCTGATCTAAATAATTTCTAAACGCACGCTATCTTGTCAGCGTTTTTTTTTTAATTTGTGCAAGCATTCGTTTTTTTACAGTATTTTTCATGCCAAACACAAATATGAGTAGCAACTATTCTAAAGGATCATAGCAATAAACTTTTGGTTATTTACTGAAAATTCAAAGTATGTATATAATATATTAAACTTATTTTAAAAAACTATAATTTTTGTAAAAAACATTATTTAAATGCATTTCAAATACATCTTAATGTTTTTAAGTAATAAATACGTTTGCGTATATTTTGAAATAAACTTCTTAGAATATTACATTAAAAAATTCAAGTAGGTGAACTGGTATTTTGCAGTACTTGAAATTATTTACACAGTTTTACCACTTGCCAAAAAGTTGATTTATTAGATCTCGAGAGCGTTTTCGACCATCATCATCAGAAGAGAAATAAAACTAAACTATTATTTGGTTAATTTTACCTAAATTAGAGAATTTTTGAAAATTTTTTCTAATAATTCGACCAAGGAGCTGAAAAAAGACCGTTTTTTTTATTAAGAGCATTTGCCTTATTTTTATAAAATTTAATAAATTTAGCAGCGTCTAGATGTGTATAGTTATTTATTTGCTTAACTAACTTTAAAATTAATTTTACGCTTAAAATTACGCTTTAAGTTCAAAATTACGTCTTCAAAAGTACTTAAAGGCGTAATTCACTTGATCTTGTTTCACGCTCTTTAAAAGATTTTTTTGAAATTAAATTTAAAATTAAAATCATTTGCATCTAGTTTGAACTGATCTACGCGTTCACCCTATATAACATTTGTCACAGTTATTACACTTTATGAGATAGATGCTAGACTTTTCTAGAAATGGTATTTTGTATTTTAGACCTCTTAAAAAACATCTAGTTTTGATCCTGACTGATAAACTGCTCTAAATCCTAAATGTTTAAGCACAAAATCAAGTCCGTTGGTTTTCTTAGGTTTAAAAAATATTAAAATAAATTTTAATTTTAAATAGACTTCTAAAAAAGATAAATAATCTATTTACTAAAAATCTTAAACTAGCTGTTTTATGTTAAAAACAATTATTAAAATTTGGCACAAAGTTTGTTAAACTTTCAGATTTATTAAAAATGCAAAAACGTTGTCTAGGTACCAAGTAAAATAATAAAAACAATCTTTTGCGCAATGTTCAAAATGAAGCAATAATAAGACAGAAATGGCATTATACATTGACCCATGTTGTGCCTCCTTCATTTTGTATGTAAAATGTATTGTTACATTGAAGAATTGATTGTTTTACGCATAGCTCCGTTAATGTTATGTTTAACATTAATTTAACTCAATTTTGTTCTATTCGAACAAGTTTTTTAAATAAATTATTGCTGTTTCTATTGGAACGCTGGATATAATAAACTGACATCAAACGACATTAATTGTTACTGTTTAATTTTACGGTTTTTACTTTATTGACGAGCACAAATGAGTTTTTTCTGAAAAAAATTTCTAAAAACATATTTTCAATTTTTTAATTTATTCACAAACTATTTGTAAATATTATTGGTACTTGGGACTGTTTGTCATCAAAACAATTAGTCAGAGTTTTTTACCTGGTTTGTAAATTTTTTGTAAATAATATAATTTAGGTACATAAGAATTAAAAACTTGCAATTTATAATTAAGCTATTTACTAATGAGATTTGTGCATTTTTGGTAATGGGTTTTTTGAAATTTCACATTTATCTACTACAATCAGACATTTGTCTGATTTTAAATCTTATTTTAAATAAAAATCATCTTTTTGTTTTAAACTTTTGATGACTTTTTGCTTATTTTATTTGAACTTTTTGTGTCGTTTCTTGCTGAATTCTTAGAATTCTTACTTTTGATCGCTTTGCGTACAGATGTTTTTATTGAGTTTGATACAAATTTAGTTGAAGATTCTACGTTTATTATAACATCCACTAGTTTTTTATTTAAATTTGTTGTGATTTTTGGTGCAAATTTTAGTTTTTTTTTTAAGAAGATCTGATTCTGCTTTATTGAAAAATTTAGATGGTTGATTTTTCACTATGTTTATCAGTACAGATAAGAGACAAGTGGTAAAACTGTGTGAATAGTTTATTGTGCCAAAGAGTCCAAACCAATCAATTAGTATTTAAAACTGTCAAAATAGATTGACAAAACGCCATACATAAATAATATTTAAACAAATTAAAAATTTAGATGAAACCGACTTCATTATGATTACTTAATTATTATTTCATTTATTTATTTCATTCAAATTGCTAATAAAGTAATATTTAACTATATTGAAAGCATGTTTATAAATTTTTTATTTTTTATTTGTATTTTATAATCAATTAATTATAAGTGACAACAATATATGTCAAAAAAACTATTAATAAGAACAACTCAAACAATACAATTCAGATCTTGATCAAAGTTAAATGGAACTAAATGGCAAGCACTATCTTCCAAATAAAAAAATCTGTTCACCCAGAAAAAAGCTATGAGGTCACGCACATAAAAAAAAGACAGTCTAATAGAGAACCTTTTTTCTTTTGAAGTCGGTTAAAAGCATTGTTAATTATTCCAATCTACATAGTTACGAATCATAAATAGTCTTACAAATGTTTGCTTTTAAAATATCTTATTATGATTACACCTAGATGATACAATAACAATGCACTACAGATCTAATGTTTGTTATTTTCTGGTTTGCTTTAGTAATCTCAATAGACAAGCTGTTCTATTGAGAACGTAACATATTCTACCTTTCATAGCTTCCTATCTTTGATTTTATGAAGCCGACTACGTAGCAATAAGACCTTATTGAAATGTTAACATTGTCGATATCTCTAGCCAACGGAAATTCACAATATGCAGATAGTGTCGTTATTGAAATCTGCTAGGAGTACAGTGCGACCCAAACCTTATCATTACTCAACCGTTATTATTGAACGACCTCTTCAAGATGACAGTGTTATATCCGTTCCTATAATATCAGCACAGTTATATTGAGAAAAAGTGTTTTTTGAGTAAACAGATATAAATGTGAATAATATAGCTTGAAATTATTTCAAATCTCCTAATTCCTTCTATAAATGTTACAGTACGCTTAAGCTCTCAATTGATTAGATTACACTGGAGCAGCCTACTACGTTAAAACGGATTAAAATGTTTGCTATTACATCATGTCAGCGATTTATGCAATAAAAGCGTGTAAGATATTACCCTATTTTATCTAATTTACATGATAGTCGGTTTAGCTATATTTTTTTAGCCGGATAGCTAGAAGCAATTAGTTTTGTAGAACATGCAACGGCAGATCTTTGGGCGAAATCAAATCCTTGTTCGCTCCAAGACAGAGCATTACATCACCAGCTATGGTCACGTAGTCTTTGCTGATTACACTGTAATCCAGTGTGCATGTTCATTTGCATAGCCTACTTAATTCGATCGATCGATCGTGTGTTGTTTATCAGTCTCCAGTTCCAGGCCTTTCATGAAGCGTAGAAGATCAAATCATTTATGCGCCTAAAAATTTGTCTACAACTCGGAAAATACAATTTATTTTCTATTCTCATAGATAGACATACACAAATTTATCTGGAGGTAAGAAAAATCTGTATATTCATTTTTGTTTTTACCGTCTAAAATATTATTATTTCATAAATTTCAATGAGTTTAGCGGCGTCAAGATGTCAATATGTTATTTATTCGCTTGACTAATTTTAAACTGTTCAACATAAAATAGCAAGTTTAAATTTTTCAGTAAATAGATTATTCACTTTACTTTAAAAAGTTGCTAATAACATTTAATAAAGAAATTGTAAATAAATTATAAATTGACAGAAATTTAAAACACATAAACAATAATTATATAAAATTCATTTCAATACCCTTCAAACCATATAACCAACAGACATTATGTTTAAACATATAGAATTTAGATCAGTCAGGATCAAAAGTAAGTAAAAGATTTGTTAGAAGGTCGAAAAAACAAAACATCATTTCTCAAAAAGTCTTGAGTTTATCGCATAGAGTGTAATAGGCCACTGTAACAAATGTTATATAGGGCCAACGCGTAGATCAGTTTAAACTAAAAAAGCTAACTTAAAATAAGTCAGAAGAAAAATTAGTTTCAATATCTTCCCATTAATTATGAAAACTAAAAAACACATCTTTTCCATCCATCTAAACTGCCATATCTTCTGTAGCTCTCCTAAAAAAGTCAGCTTACATTTCCATCTATTTTAACACTTTCTGCTGACTAAAATACATGCGAAAACATCAAAATCTTCCATCACCTCTGTCAGAAACAACCAAACGTGGCAAAGATTTTGCCACATTTTTTAAATTTTATTTAAATCAAATTAGTTTTGTTTTGAAATTGCTTGCTTTGACGATACGGGGAAACTGTAATGATACAACTCAAAAATTAGCGGTTTAAACCATCTCGTATCTTTTATTATCATAAATCATACGATATTCTCAATGTATTAAAAACTGTAATTTACCTCAAGAAAGAATATAAAAATTATTTTACCCCCAATCAGTACTGTAATTGAATAATAACAATTCTGTAAAAAGTAGGTAATGTACATCTTCCTTCTCTTGAGCGGAAAAACCTAGCCTACTTGATTGATTACACTATACGACGTGGTTATGTATCAAACCGCAAGCAACGATCTATGGTTTTATAATTATTCTTCAAATGTTCTACTTCAATTTTACACTTCAAAATTTTAATTTATTCTTCAAGATTAGTGTGCATTTGAGCATCGAGTACACATCAAACTCAGCATGTGCCGTAATTTAGAAAGATTATAAAAATATACCAATAAAACGTTTTCAGATGAATGGTTTGTTTTGTGTTGTTTGACCTAGTTCATGTAAGTCTTATAAGTGTTTTTTTTTTTTGATACCGCTTGCAACATTTTTCTAGTACTGGATTGTTTATAGTTTCTGCTGCAGCTTGCAATAACTCCGGGGGAAATAATTATGTGTCACTAGAACCACCAGTAGACATTTTTAAGCTTTTTTAAAATTTCAAAACAAGCAAAACACTAACAATTTTTTTTAATAACTGTCAATTTTAGTCATAGGTAATGTCTTAATGGCTTTAGCCAATTTAAGTAGCTTCATTTTTTTTATTTGTTTGAACACGTTTACAGTAATAATAATATTGAATTAAAAATTGATATTAAATTCAAAATAAATATTTTGAGTGATTTTGATTAAAAAAGAATACAACCATTGACAAAATGTAGCATTTCTGTCAAGAACTGCAACATGTCTTTGCGTCTCGGTCAACTTTTTAACTTTTCGACAAAAATGCAACAGTTTTCCGTCACAGTATGTAATGTAGTACTAGTAATACATATAAGTTGGGTAATTACACAAAAATGTAATTAAAGACGGTTTAATTTATATGAAGCGGATTAAAGATAAGTCAACTTTTATGCTTTTACTCAAAGTCAGAACTTTTCATACATGATAAAATAATAAATAAACTAAGTACTTATATAAAAGCAAAGTGACATAGAAAGAATTTTTAAGCTTTGATAAACTTTTACAAAAAGTGTTTTATGTTTCTTTTCAGGAATGTTAAAAAGTAAATCATAAGTAGTGTGGTAAAAATAACGACAGCCATTTAGAGCTCTTTAGATTAAGGTTTAAAAATTACGTTTCTACATTGCGGTGTCACTCTCAATGACAAATTTAACAGTATCGCTGATCTGACAATCAAATTATCACATGAACGTCTTTTGTCTAAAACGCATATCAAGATTAGCAGAAATATCTATCTACCAACAAATAGTAAAAACAAAGCAAATTTGTTTAAACCAAGATTCATAGACTCATGTTAAGTTCTTATTAGATTCTTCAGTAAGTTGCAACAGATTTTTGTTTGAATAAATTGGCAATGACAATTGGGTCTTATATATTATCCCAAGTATCTATCTATTTTTAAATTTTACAAATTTGACTGTGCATAAATTTGTTTTGATTTTAATTTACTATTTTTATTAGAAACTAGCTGGCCCGACGAACTTCGTTCCGCCTTAGTTTTGTTATTTTATTTTTGATTTTTATTAAGGTCTTAAGGCCCCGTAGGGCCGATCTTAAGGCCCCCTTAGAGGGCCGGGTTTAAGATCGAGTTATCGGCCCCCTGCGGGGGCCGTTTTTAGAACTTTTTTCTTTACCCTCTTTCCGCCCTCTTTCCTCTTCTTTCCCCTCCCTTTTTTCTCTCCCCCCTCCCCCTTTTTTTTTTCATTTTTTCTTTTTTTTTTCGGTCGTTTTTCTTCATTTCCTTTCTTTTTTATTATTTTTTTCTTCTTTTTCTTTTTTTTTGTTTTTTTGTTTGTTTTTTTTTACTGGTTTTTTCTTCTTTTTTTTCGATTTTTTTCAATTATCTTGTTTTTTTCTTCTTTTTTTCTAAATTCTCTTTTTTTACCGCTTTTTTCTCTCTATTTTTATACTTTTTTTCTTCTTTTTTCCTACGTTTTTCTTTATTTTTCTTTATTTTCCTTCTTTTTTCTTCTTGTTTTTTATTTTCTTCTTTTTTTTCTATTTTTTGCTTTTTTCTTCTTTTTTCCTGCTATTTTCTTCTTTTTTTCTATTTTCTTCATTTTTTATTTTTTCTTCTTCCTTTTCTTCTTTTTTTCCTATTTTCTTCTTTTTTACTGTTTTTTTCTTCTTTTTCTCCATTTTTCTTCTTTTTCCGTTCCGCCTTAGTTTTGTTATTTTATTTTTTATTTTTATTAAGGTCTTAAGGCCCCGTAGGGCCGATCTTAAGGCCCCCGTAGGGGGCCGGGTTTAAGATCGAGTTATCGGCCCTTAAAAAATGTCTTTGTTATAAAAAATTCTTAATCTCTTTGTTAATAAAAATTATTCTATTCTTTTCATTCAAATCCAGTCATCATAATTTTCCATACCAACTTAATCGGTCATGCACACACACGATTCAATTCCATCAAATTCAGTCCAATTTCGTCGCTTCAAATGAAATTGTACTGCACCGTTGAGTCGGTGGGGGAGTGGATCGATTTATTTGGAACGGTAATTGGCCGAGCCTTATCGAACGTTTCCGACATCGCAACGTTCGGTGAGGCTTTTCGTTCCAAGAAAAGGGCTATTTTTAGGGTTTTTCCAGCAATAATTCTAATTTTTCTCGCCGTAAAAACCATCCTTAAACTTCAACGAACATTTTAAAAAAAGATTTGGCCAAATTGGTCCAGGCGTTGTTGAGTTATGCGCTTACCAACAAAATTTGCGATTCATTTTTATATTATAGATATGAATTTCAACCACCACAGTTTCAAGAGAAATTTCCATAGTGTTCTTTCCACGACGACAATTTACCATTGTTTGTTTCTTGGCAGTGCCTGTCTTATAAATATGCGTGCTTTCTTTACTACAACTACTGTGCCAGCGGTACAAAAAACTAAATTTCTATTATTATTACCGTTTGTTGAAAAATAATAATAACGCTAAATGGAAAAAATTTTCTCACAGCAGAATGAAAATCTTTGTTCTGAAGAAAAACGCAATATAGTTGCTACAGAAGTGTGCCACCTTAGAGATTAGCTGGGAATATAGCACTACGACTTTTTTTATCTATTGTACTCCTTACATTTACAAACATATAAACATACAAACACCCATATCCAGACAAGCCAACTTCCTTGTACAGAAAGACTCTTGCCTGGGTAAGAATCAAACCCACGACCTCGTCAGACCAGACTCCAACGCTCTATCGTTAACCATCTGATCCACCCAGGCCCAGTGTGCGACCTTATTATTATTAAAAATATTCACAAAAATCTTCAGTGACGCGGTGAGACTGACTGATGAACCAACAAAGGAAAACCATATGATCGAAAAAAAAACGCATTTATAAATCTTCAAATAATTACTCCGTTCTTATTTTTTCTCAATAATGAAAATTTTTCCGGCGCTATTGCTGGTTTTTGATTTGATACATAACTGTTTTTTTGGACCAAAAGCGTTCTTACTAAATAAATTCGAGTGGTAGTGATAAAAACATAAGATTAGCATAAAAGCTGTGTTAAGTGCTGCCAATAACCAGCTTTCGTATTTGCAAATATAAAGCCAAGTGATTCAACTTTGGCGAATATTGCTTTGTAATTAGCATTTCAGTATTTCTTGTCTCATATACAAATATGCATTATTCAGAAACGCGTTTAGAGCGTTGTTGTTGAGAATGTAGGGCAAATATTTGAAAGAGCTCATTAGTATTCAAATAGTTTCCAAGACACAACCACATCAGACTGTTTAATAGCATAAAATATTATTTGCATGATAAATCTATCACATATCAATTTTGCAATATAAATAAAATCACGCTTACAGCGTAAAAATTGTAAACTTATTAATCGAAAATTTCTGTAATATTCTAAATAGAAATATAATAAGCGAAAACATTTTATATTGATAGAGTAAAGTTTGTACATTATCTAAACAAAATGTTGTTTAGGCTTCTAGCACATGTAGATTTTGCAAGCAATTATGAGTTACTCTACATAATTTTTTTTAAAATATGTTGGGAACTCGTTTGTTAATAAAATACAAACAATCGATTTCTAGCTAAGATTAAAAGTATCTAGCGCCTTGTGAAAATGTTTCTCAAGTAGACTTAAAATAGTTAGTAAAAGATTTAGCTTTTTTTAAATTAAAGAAAAACGTTATCATGAACACTACACTTCGATCTTACCCTTAAGACCATAGTCAGGTGGCTAACGGTAGTGCGCTTATGACCTAGCCGAATAAGTAGCGTGAGTAGAATAAGTCCCACTCAAATAGGAGTCTTTCCATGATTTTTTCGTCAGGCTATGAGTGTTTGTATGTTTGTAAATGTAAGAAACACAATAGATCAAAAAGGCCGCAGTGCAATATGTCTTGTTAATCTTAAAAACCACACTATAATTAATCTCTAAAATAATTGTTTAAAAAATAAAATGATCTCACAAAATTTGACAAAATCTGACCTTTCCTGTCAAAATCAAACCTAAAAACTTTAATTCCTAAGTTTTTTTTCTTATTCAATGAATTGCAAACACTATACATTGTGTTGTACTCGTGTGAAAAGCTTTTTTCATGCTCGGCCTACGGCCTCGTGCGTAACTTTAACACTCGCATGAAAAATTCGCTTTTCAACACTTGTAAAACAAATAACTATTATTGACTTGCATCTGATAAGGTTTACTGTCATATCAAAAGCTGTTGGTAATTTTTGACACTAAAACTTTTGACAGGTGTCAGTATTTGAAGTAGAAACACATAGTTTTATAAAGTAAAGCCTATCTGTTATAAGCGTATGTCAACGATGAAAAAACGTATAGTTCTTATTCACTAGTTCATATTGATCAAACGTCGGTATGTAGATGATATTTTGTTACTTTTAATTTTCAAGTATGTGCGACTTCAGGGTTAAGCTAAAAAAAGAAATATGGTAATATAGAAGTAGAAAACAAATAAAAAAGGGAAAAATAAAGCTAATGTTCAGTTGCAAAAATAAGATAAAAGTCGTTTAAACAAAAGAAAAGAAAAGTGTGTGACAGAGAAAACTTGTATTTGTTGTAGAAAGATAAAATGTTTGTATTCGTTCTATCTTGAGACTTGTCAAAGCGTAATAAACATTATTTTTGATTGACACAAGTGTTTAACGACAGAAAAATAATGTTTATGTCAAGTTGAAAAAAATAAAGCTATTATCGGAGACAACCAGCCTCTTTTTAGGCATGATAAAGATAAATATTTTTTCCG
This sequence comes from Lagria hirta, assembly GCA_947359425.1. Classification (NCBI taxonomy): domain Eukaryota; kingdom Metazoa; phylum Arthropoda; class Insecta; order Coleoptera; family Tenebrionidae; genus Lagria; species Lagria hirta. Next base: position 2,731,499 of record OX375802.1, on the reverse strand, counting down.
AAAATCGTCTTGGAAACAACATTTTCCTGCTTATATACGCGCAGGAAAATTGAGTTTTCCGGACTAGTACTGTAAAAACTTTACAAGACGCAAAATAAAAAATATACTCTAGTATCTATAGTTGCCAACAAAATTGACAAGCTTGATTTTTGTAGAATTTGTAAAAAAAATTCTAAAATTTGTAAATTTCGTTTTTTTTTACGATTTCCGGTAAAATTTAATACAAAACACGTCAGTAAAATCTCTTACTTGACTCGGAGCTTTAAAATACTCGGCACAAGCTCCTCGTCGGTAATGTGAAATTTTCCTGACTTTTATGTAAATAACTATTGTTGTAAAATTTCAAATTAATAATGTCAAATTGAAAAATATACCAGGTTTTGATTAATTTGAAAAAACATACTTTCGTAAAATAATTGTACTGAGTCTTTAAATCATTGGAAATGCTTTCTTGGTTATTTTTGTTCAAAGTAGATCTAAAGCAGGAGAAATCATGAGTACAATTTCATATTCTTTATTATTAAAAAAATAAAATCTGGCATTTATGATTGATACTTAGACCTGCTACATACATGCAATCTCCATCCCAACTCTAAAGGTATTGTGCAGTGACCATTTTATTATATTCCATCAATCTTGATCAAGCTGTAGCGTTCAATTGGAACAAATTGAATAAAGGTGGGAACTTTCCGGGTGATATCGTTTATGATTTTTATGGAGAATTGTGAAGTTATCCACTTTCAAGCGTAAAGACCTATTTGGTCGTCTCAATTCTTCTTAAAGATGAATATTTCTAATGTATTTTATGTGATATAATTTTGCAAAGTTTATCGAGCATAAAAACATTCGTGTCGTGCCGTATACCTATTTAAACAATACCTTGAAATATAAATCGGCTAAAAAATTATAGTCATGCACAAAGTCTAATCTTTTTTGCAAAATTATTTTGTATAAAATTAAGTTCAAAATTTGTTTAAAAAAAAGTCAAAAATATGTTTTATTTTTTAGTGACATGATATTGTTGATTTTCGTTATGGATACGATATATGAAACGTATCTCATATCTCCCTTGGGACTTTGTAAAGTTTTTCACCCTCAAACACATGGTTACCATGCATTTGCAGCAATTATACATTCATGCATTCTCGGATGTTGTTATTTTTCATATAATTTTATTAAGAAAGCAGTAATGAAATGCTAAAAAATAAAATATTTAATGCACTACGGGAGATATTCTGTTTTTCACCCTCGGTAGACTTACAGACCGCGGGCCTCCGGCCCTTGGTCTGTAACACGTCAACCTCGGAGAAAAAACATTCATATCTCCCTTAATGCATAAATATCTATTATTTTTTAGTAACATCATATTCTTTATTTTCAACATAGATACAATACATGAAAAGATAGTCATAACTCCCTAGGGATTTTTGATACTTTTTTCTTCCTCAATTTCCTGCGCCTGTTCACGAGTCAAATAGAAGGTACAATTTTCAAACTTTCCACTAAACTGGTTGCTTTTGAATGAGTTTGTAGCTTTTTCAGCAGTCAACGATCTTGGTTTTTCAATATTTTCCACCCCAGCAATCACACGGGATATATTATTTTTTGATTCCATACTATCCGCCAAGTAATTTGAAGCAACAGTAGAACTTTTCCATCCTCCTAGTCGCTTCAACTTTGTCATATTTAATCCACCATCTGCCGCCAATGTTGCAGAACTTCGACTAACATTACAGTTCCATTTATATCCGTAACCCCATTTTTCACCATCCATACATGAAATCGGTCATATTCTTTGATGTACAAATGTTCAGACTTCTTCGGAACCAATAACTCACTGGCTTTTTCCGCTTTTATAATCACAGTGTGAGGAATAACGCTGCTGCTTCCAGACATTTTTTTTTTGTTGATTGAAAAACAAATTTATGTTACTGTAGCAACTATCGTAGCAACGGCACAGTCAAACCACCTTTGATATCCACATTTTTTTCAAATTTTGAATGTTTTTTTTACGTTTTATGTTGAAAATAAAGAATATAATGTTGCTAAAAAATAAAATATTTAATGCACTACGGGAGATATTCTGTTTTTCACCCTCGGTAGACTTACAGACCGCGGGCCTCCGGCCCTTGGTCTGTAACACGTCAACCTCGGAGAAAAAACATTCATATCTCCCTTAATGCATAATAGATATTTATTTTTTAGTGACATGATATTGTTGATTTTCGTCATGGATACGATATATGAAACGTATCTCATATCTCCCTTGGGACTTTGTAAAGTTTTTCACCCTCAAACACATGGTTACCATGCATTTGCAGCAATTACACAATCACGCATTCTCGGATGTTGTTATTTTTCATATAATTTTATTAAGAAAGCAGTAATGAAATACTAAAAAATAAAATATTTAATGCACTACGGGAGATATTCTGTTTTTCCCCTCGGTAGACTTACAGACCGCGGGCGTCCGGCCCTTGGTCTGTAACATGTCAACCTCGGAGAAAAAACATTCATATCTCCCTTAATGCATAAATATCTATTATGCAAGGGAGATATGAGATACGTTTCATATATCGTATCCATGACGAAAATCAACAATATCATGTCACTAAAAAATAAATATCTATTACAATATGTTTTGATAAATAAATGACGCAATATTAGAGACAAACCAAAAACTTTATTCTGTAATAATGATTATCACATACTAAACCTAAACATTATTATTAAGCTAATTTACAAAAATCTAGATAGAAAGCTTATTTTCAGAATGTAGCCAGCTTTCATTTACATCAATTTTGAGAAAATGCATTTATCTGTGTCAAGTTTATCTGTTTATTTGGGTAAAGTTTAAAATGAATAATATTCAATATTATATATATATTATATAATACATTTCAATTAAGTTTATAAATTATTTTTAGATCGGCTCTTGCTATGGAATTTGGAACGTATGTTTTTTTTTAAATCAGTTCATACTCAGAAACGTACGATATTACAGACAAGCCTTAAACACGAGCTAAAAGCATTTAATGCCGCACAATAATATAAAAAAAACTATAAAGCCTAGATACTTTAGAATTTAATCAAAAATGTTTCCCTCAAATTTTGCATTATTCTACTATAACGGGTAAACATAAAAAACCAGATGGTTAACCGATTGCAATTTTGCACGGACCACAAGATGCTGCATTGCAGAAACGTACCAATAAACTTCTTCTGATAAGATCTCTAATTGTTGGTGGTGTCGCTCTCATTTAAAACGTCTGAAATTTCCCAGACTAGCTGTTGCAATGAATACATATACTCACATTTAAGTAAATTTAGTGATGCCGCCAGAATAATATTAAATGATATAACACAAAATCTTGCGCTTTTTAGATTAATTTAAAGATAAGTGTTGTTAGATGAAAAATAAGATTTAGCTCAAGTAAAATAATTGTCAAATGTTTTCTTAATTAAATTTCCATTAGAAGTTTTTTAACAAAGGTGATAGCGATAGAAAATATATGAGTTTTTCTACGTGTCATTTAGAAAGTAATTTATATATATATATATGTATATATATATATATATATATATATATTTAAAATAGATTATAACTTCTGTAAATTTTAAAACCTCAATAGTCGACTAATAACACACTGCGTTCATAAACTATTTAGATATAATCTACTCTTTCTATGGAGTTTTGAACTTGTTCTTGTAGTATTTTTTTTTGATTAGTTCATACGGAGAAAGTCGATATTATAGACGAGCTTTGACGTTTGTTTCACATTTGTCTGCAATCATATTAACAAAGACAATAAAAATCGGTCAAACTAAACTACACATCTAAATAATTTATAAACGTTTTTAAAAAAGTACATTATTTATAAATATATATAAAAATATATTTATATTAAAAATTTAATATAATTAATTTATAATAAAAAAAGTACAAAGTTGAACTGAATAAATTTTATAAAGAACAAAACTAATTCGAAAAATTGAATATGTAAAACAAATAATTGCTTAGAATTTTATGTGGCATAAAAATATGTGTTTATAAACCAAAATCAAAGTGTTAACAAATTTCTTTTAAAAAAATTTGTTTCATTTTTAATGAATTCATTCCATACTTTTGACGCGCACTATACAATCAATAAGAAAAAAGTTTTACAAATTTAGCGATTTCTCATACGATAATAATGTTTAAATAAACATTGGTTGATAAATGATGAAGTTTCTACAAATTGGCTCTACAATTTCACACCCATCCTCTCATGTTTTTACAGAAAACAATTTCAACGAGGAAGTGTGGCCATTTTTTGATCAAAAAAATACGCAAATGCGCTCAAACTAATTGATTTTATTACAAACTAGCTGACCCGGCGAACTTCGTACCGCCTTAGCGTAAATTTGATGCACTACTTTATTTTGTATAGCTGACCCGGCGAACTTCGTACCGCCTTAGCGTAAATTTGATGCACTACTTTATTTTGTATAGCTGACCTATCTTATGTATGCGTACCTATTCAATTTGAACTGGAATCTATAATATCCTCCATATAAAAATGAATACCTATTTCCCTGGTCTCGTCATACCCGAGAAGGACTTTACTAATTTTATTAAATATTGTCCCCCTAGTGCCTCCTCCACCCCGCCCGCCGCGATGCCCGGCGCGCTTTTCAGACTGCATCGCAAACAACGGCCACGGCGGTATGGCGATTTTGTTTACTGTTTGAATTTTTTAATTCGTAATATCTTTTGAATGGAAAGTCTAATTTAAATAACTTAAAAACTATTTTATAGGTAGTTAAATGGTCTTGACCATAAAATAATTTGTTTGGATAAGGATTAGTATAAACACATAAACAGCATGGTTTGAATTTGGTTAGCATTTTCATTAATATTTAAAATGTAAAAAGTTGTTGTAGTGACATAACTACAATAGTTGGACATATGCTACCGCGGAGTTTTTTGTATACATTATGATGTTCTTCAATATTGTTGTACATTGTTTTGTTCTACCGCTTATAGTTTCGGCAGCTCATTCGACGAAAGACATTTTAAGACTCATTTTTCTACACCTTAGGTTACATTGTTCAAATTTTACCAAGGATTCCTAATTTTTTTCAAAATGAAATGTAGCCTATGTCAAATAGGAAGAATGTAGCATTCTATTGGAAAAAGAATTTTTTAAATCGGCCCAGTACTTTTTGAGCCTATTCATTACAAACATACATTATTTCTACAGTTTCAATGAATATTAATTTGAACCATGACATGAACCAAGCAGAGAAGGACTCACATCTAAAAAATTAACTAAATTTCACTAAACCCTTATTTTTTTTAGTACAATTGTCACATTATTTGTAAATTAAAATTTTTGACATGAATGTTGATTGACTCTTTGTTTTTACATATTACAATACTATGTTTTGTATATTATGGTTAAAATCGACTTGTGTAAGCACCTTGTGTGCAAAAACATCAATAAATTATTATTATTACACAGCAGATATCATATGTATTTTTTCTATAGCCGAGGTTGTACTGTTTTTTATCAATTTTTTTAAATAGATAAAGTAACTTTTCAATTGCCAGAGTAGATAAACCTTTTTCTTGGATCAAATTTACAAATTCTAACATATTGTTTAGAAAGGTTGGTAAACAACTTCAATTGTAAATTAATCATTATAGAATTACAACACTAAAAGTTGTAATAGTTTGCTTTTATAATTGTACAAAGGTACTGAATTGATGTTCTGCTCCATTGAGAATACTCTAGGATACAGCAAACTTACTGCTTTCCGACTCTTCAATGTACGTTTCTGCAAGCGATAGCAATTTCCACCCAACCAAGCGATTCACTGTTTCAAAATCAACAGAAAACAATGCTTTGTGTAGATTTCTGAATTTTAGCAGCTTCAGAAAATTCACAATCTTCTTGGAGATCTTACATATGATGCTGATTCCTACCGGTTAAGTAGTGCACTTTTTTTGTTAGTAGTTGACAAAAAACTTATTACGAATTATCTTTTTCGGACGAAAAACGATTGATGTACACAAATTTAATTTACATTCCTAGGCATCAATACAAAACGACTTATTCTGCATGGTTTTAGTGTCCATTAATGAAACAATTATTTGATATAATTTTTCTTTGCAGCCTTGCAGTTTTTTTAGATATTACTTAACAAAACAACGACGCCATTTTGTTCAAATTTGAGTCTATAATTTTCAAAAAATAAAATCCACAGAAATTGGTTTTTATACAGTAATTAATAATTTGTAGCTCCTAGAAGCAGCCAACCAAGCTGCAAAAGGTTGAAGAACAAAAAACTGTTCAAATTGTTTAGTTAAATAATAATAATAATTATTATTGTTAGTTAGTCTGCTAACAGGCAAGGCCCAATTAGAAACAGACAGATAGAAGACAACAAGGAGCACTACCACAGATAGAAGCCATTATAGCAGCTTGTTATACTACTATCTTTTCAGAGAGCTCTTAGACTACCTAAATAAGTCCATTGTAATGTGGTAATTGTTGTTGTAGTCACACATAGTGTATAGAGGCAAAAACTTTAAAAGATTTATGCGAGCTACCGGTAGGTAAAAGAAAGGATGGTTTCGCGACGAAAGTCGTGGCACTGCAATCGAAAGCTGATGAAGCAAGTATGAACAGTCGATCTGATGATTTACTAGCTTTTTCAAGAAAGTTAAAGAAGCTGAGTTCGTCTCGTTTTTAAGCTTTCATACGCAAATTTATCCAAAAGATCTTGTTGCAAGCAACCTCTATCTGGATAAACACCGTCAGTCTTAAATCAAAGAAACTTGAGAAAACGGCGTTGGACTTTTTCCAATACCTCAATATTATTTTGTGCAGATGGATCCCATACCACGCTTGCATATTCGAGCTTAGAACGAACATAAGCATTAAATAGTACTGCAAGGGTTAGAACGTTATGGAAGCAGCGACCCGATCTCAGTATAAAACCGAGAGATTTGTATGCAATAGACGTTATATCTGCAATGTGAGCAGAAAAAAATAATTTAGTGTCAAAAGTAATACCTAGATCTTTAAATAAATCAACTCTTTGTAAACATTTTTTACCTACTTTGTAGTCGTAAGTAACTCTGAATTGTTTGATGGTTATAGACATAAAAGAGCATTTATCGATGTTTAAACTTAGAAAATTGATTTTGCACCAGCATTGAATTGACAAAAAATATTTTTGTAGAAGCAAACAGTCAGACATATCAGAAATGGCACTATAAATTTTTAGGTCGTCTGCATACATAAGCACCTGGGACGCTACAATGTTTGCAATGTCATTAATATAAATGACAAAAAAGAGTGGACCCAATATGGAACCCTGTGGCACACCCGAGCATATTACCGATTTATCAGATTAATGGCCAAAACACTTCACATACTGACGCCTATTTAAGAAATAAGATTGAAAACTAACGCATCAGAGAAACCAAATAAGTGAAGTTTTGATAATAAAATCTTGTAATTTAACTGATCAAAAGCTTTTGAAAAGTCCAGGTATGCGCCCTGGTCGACCTGTTTGCGTGCATTTATAGAATCAGAGGCAAACTGGGTAAAAACACTGAAATTTGTTACAGTAGACCTGCCTTTCATAAACCCATGCTGACTCTCAGATATTGAATGGCTAATATTGAAATATAAGATTTCATGTAATGCCGATTCAAATGCTGTTGCAAAATTGCAAATTAAAAAAATTCCTCTGTAATTATTAATTAATACTTGTTGACCTTTTTTAAACACTGGTGTTACAACGGATAATTTTTAAGTAGCAGGAAATGCATTTTTCTCAAGAGCTAGATTAAAAATTCTTGTAAGTGGAGCAGCAAAAACAGAAGCGCAATCCGATAAAAGAAAAGATGGAATATTGTCATGGCCGCAAACCATGTTTTTCTTAAACTGGCGTAAAGCCTCAAAAACATCGCTTTCACGTAGAAAGTCAATAGAGATGGCATTATTAGAGCAATAAGTGGCATCTAATGACTACGAGTTACAGCAGGTAGCTACGTTAAAATTATTGTTGAAGTAGTCCCCAAAAGCATTTACAATTTTAGCAGGAGTATCTAAGATATTTCCTTGTTATTTCATCACCGCAGGCACGCCATTCGACTTTTTCATGCTATTCAGATGATTCCAGAATTTTTTGGGATTGAGTTTAATGTTAATCATAAGCTCTTCCACATAAGATTTGTAAGCCAAACTGATAGCTTTTTATAAATTCATACGTCATGTGACTTCTATTCTTTTTATGTCTACGCCAAAGTTTCCACTTTGATTTAATTTGTGAAATTATTGCACCACATGGTGGAAAACTCTTATGTTTTAGATTACGAGAAAGTGAAACATAAAGAGTTCTCCAACCATGGTCCTAATTCTTGTGAAAAACCCAATTTACAGTGAATGAAACAATAATTATCACCGATTTTCTGCCATACTTCTAACTAGTGCAATTCATCGGACCTAGTCGCTCCATGCACACCAAAACTAGCAATAACCTGCAATTCTAAACAAACTTCTCTACAAACTAACAATAATATATGTTATTGAAAAAATCTATCTTTTATAAACAAATAAACGTCATCGGAAACTGGTGTCAGAAAAATAATAATATCATCTAGCTTTAATAACTTTTTAGCTTTGTATTCTTCATTCGGGCTTTTCAACAAAGTAATTAACTTGCAGAATCTGTATAAATTATATAATATCACATGATATTACATTCGAAAGCATTTCTTACGTGGAAATGTCACAATTTTCATTTACCAACAACGTGCGCGTCAACTTCAAATAATTCGAATATAATGACGATGGCTTCAATTTCTTTGACTTTTAAGAAAAATACGCTAAAAGCACTTTTTCACACACACAATTGATTTTATTAATGCTTTTCCACTTTTTAAAAAACTGGCATTTCTTCTCATGCATTATTCTACATTTTCAGGCAATAATGTACTTTCTGGTTGCAGCATTGCACCTTTCACATCTAATGGCAGTTTTTCTTCGTCTTCTTCTTCTGTTAATTTGGTTCCCTTTACATTTCGTATTTGCTTCAAACACAAAAATTAGAATAAACAATTTGTTGACTGAGTAATCTATAGTGAGGGAAAACAAAGTTGCCAAAATTTGTAACAATTTTTTAAATTTTATTTTTTCTTTGGACTTAAAGTTCTGCTATAAAAAATGTTGTATTTTACACGACAAGAAAATTTCATAATTTTTTCAATCGTAATTAGCGTTCCAACTGACTGTTGACCCCTAAAAACGCTTTAAAAGATAAAGTACGATTTTATCGTTTTATATATTATTTAATTATTAAATTTATTAAAAAAAAATAATAGAAAAGCGTTAAGTGAAACAATAAATAATATTGGTAAGAATCTAAATGTTTAATAAACTTATCTTATGATCAAAATTCATTATTAGTTTGAATCTGCTTAAAATTAAAATAATATTTAAAACAAATGTTTGAAGCATTGACGACGTATGCGGTTTAGCGCAAATATGGTGAATTTATCACATACTTTCCCTCTAGTTATTCCATTTGCAATGCAATTTTATAAATCTGGTGCCGGATACATATTTGGAATGTTTCTCTTTAAACCAATAAACTACAGAAGCAACTAACCAAGCAAATATGAACTACAATATGTATGAAATAAAGATTTTGTATGTTATTAAAAAATCATTCTATTGAGCTGAAGAGCAGATGACTATAAATAGAGCTGATGATTGTTATAGGTGGAATGCTATAATTCATTGAAGAAGACGTGCGTTTGTGTACATTTCAAGTTACAGGTGGATGGTCATTTGTAATGTTTAGTATGAAATACAGCTTCCACAGGATCTATAGACAGAAATTTATTCTCGTAGAGGGTTTACCAAATTATGTAGTGCGAGAAAGCAACCGCAACATAATAAACTCCACAAAATATGATATTAGATTTTCTACATTCCATTAGAATATTGTTCACAGAGCAAATACCTGGAAGTAATGCATAATTAAGTTTGATCAGACTCTGAATTTACGGATACTTAAAATAATAAAATTTTATTAGTATGTTGTAGTATCAAAAACTTTAAATCTCTATTCATATTATATTTTATTTCTTATTAAAACTATATTAATCTGTATTCCGACAATATTAGTTTGTTATCATTAGTTAGTATAAAAAAACGTTAAAAAAATATGAAAAAATAATCTATACAAGATCCACTTGATATGAGCAAAACTATAGTCATATGCCACTATTGCCAATGTATAAATTTCTATAATAAAATAAAAATATTCTTAATATTAATTTTATAGAACCTAATCGAAATTGTGCAGCTTAGAACAAAATGTTGTATTAAGTATTTTTTAACAGATTCTCTCAAATTGCATTTTGAATAGAAAGTAAATACAACTTTAATAATTTTTTTTTGTGCCGACAACTATTCATGACCGTTTTGTAGGTTTTAAAATCGGCCGGCAACAAAAATTTTTCGGCTTAGTACTTACAAAAGTAACGTTTGTTAAAAATTAGAAGTAGGGTAACAGCATTTGTTCTTAATTTTTTAAATGTCAGCGAGCTTAGCAATTTGGCATTAAACAGAAATTATAATCAGGCATTGCATAAATAAACAGATAAAACCTGTGAACCATATTTCAAAAATGTTTGGCAAGTGCTAAATATATGCGTGTAACAATATATCATTCACACATGCAAAATATCATTTTCTGAACTAGTGATCCAAATAACCATTTTATTATGAAGAAAGAAACTGAGAAAGATCACTGGCAACATCCTGGCATAAAGAACAAATATAGATTATTGAAAAATAATAAATATTTAAAAAAAATGCAGTTGTCAACTCATTTTTTGTTTGCCTAATAATGAAAATTAGGTTTGAAAAAGTAAAAATTTTTTGCAACTTTTAGATTAGTAGGTATCATTGCAGTTAAAGTTTAATTAGTTGTTTTATTCCTCTCTATATCATTTCTAAAACAGTTCGCTTATAATAAGCATAAAATGTCTATTTATAAATTAATTTTCGCATACAAAAAATAACTATAAAATAGAACCATTTTTAAAATATGAACATAGAGAGGATTAAAAAAACCTAATTTAATATGTAAAAAATCCAAGATTGTTATTAAATAATAAAAAAAAATATACAAAGATAATATAAAAGTTACTTAAAAAATTAAAAAAAAAAATTGCAACATGCAACAACCAAATAAAGAAAAATTAAAAAAAATTAAAACTTCTATTGCACTAGAAAACATTTATTTACCTAATATCTCACACAAAGCTTCCTAATAATATCCTTGCAATGAGCCCAAAACCCTACACTTTTGCTGCAAGTCGATGATGGGGCTGCCCAAAATGCAACTTCTAGTTGACATTTTAATTTAAATTCTAGATTACTATGTTTTTCTAATTTGATTTAAGCAACTTAATATCGAATTTTTACTCAATCAGTTCCGGAAAAAATGCTCACATATATTCGTCAACCTGAAAAAATCTGACAATTTTTAAACAGTTAAACATCTTTTTAAGTTATGACTAAGAGCACTTCTAATTACTAAAGATGTGTTTAGGAGCTATGAGACAACTGACAGGCACACAGATTTACAGATACACAATTAATATTAGATACATTCATAACAGATACAAAAATATACAGATATAAGTAACACCTTTTTATATAAAAAGTTAAAAATAAAATAAATCTTGGAAAGTTTCTCAATTTTATGTGTGATGGATATCTGTTATCATTGATTTAACCAAAATATCTTGAATATTTAGCTGCCTATTAACTTGTTGACCTATCTCCACGAACTTTGAAACTAAAGTTTTGTTAACCTTTTGTCAGGACTCTTACAAATGACAGAACTTTGTTATCTGTAATTCAAAAGAACACTTATAAGCTGTCTGTAAGATTTTTGCTTGAGATATATTTATGTTCTTAAGGCAGCTATACACTAGTGTCATCTTGTCAAAGCATTTTGCTCCAAACACTTGTAAAAAGCTGATTTCTTTCTATTATTAAAACCGCAAGTAAGTTTAAAATTACATTAAGAAGCAGTTCCCAATATTTACATACCTGGTACCAATTTTGTTTGAAAAAAAATTTAAATTTATAAAATTCAATTTGAAAAGTGACTTCAAATTTTGAAAATAATAAAAATATTTAAGAGATGTATCAAAAGTTTTTGATAATGTTGCAAAAAGCAGCAAACAATAAATTTACATCATATTCAATTAAATATCAAAAAATAAATAAACTGCCTTTAGAACCAAACATTTTAATTATATATAAAATGATAATAAATCACTATTAAAATAAACTTTTCACTAAAATTATACCAAAAATGGTTCATTCTTCATCTAGAAATTGAGCAATAAACACCACTTTTTTTAGGTGTGTGATAATTTAAGATCTCTATTTTCAATTTGTTTGCTTGATTTAGTTTTTATATAATAAAAAAGCTTAAAAAAATGATGTTTTTTTGTGCTTGATATACTATTAAGTATGCAACAAAATATTACAGATATCTGATACAAGTTGTTGTACTTATATGCTAAACAATTTTTTTTTCGAAAGACAGCCAGATTCAATTTAAATTGATAACGTGGCTTTATGGCACCTTGCTTCATATCCGCGCCAATACAAACGGATGCTAATTATGCCCATTATATAGCGTGCCTTTGTTTATGCATACGCAAACCGTTCCATGAATATCTAATGTTTGCCAGAATTTAAATCAGTCCCGGAACGTTCTTATTGTATTATTTAACTCGATGCCTCAGAAAGGTTTCCCAGTTTGCCCTCGTTTAATTTTCAGTTTTCGGAATTCTATATATACAGTTTTTACGCTTGCTACCTTGCTTTTTATAGTTAATTTACGGAAATGTTACTATTTTTCAATCTTCTTTTTGTTAGATTTTTTGAAAAATTAAAGATTTTATCGAGAAGTGATGTTTTGTTGAATAATCTTACTCACTTTAATTAAAATTTTATCAAGCGGTATTTCATATTCATCCTGCTACCGGTTTGTTTAAGAATTTATGAAAGTTTATAAATATGCAATGCTGCACATAAAACTGTCAAATAAATGTAAAATTTAAAATTTTTGCAGAAATTGCGACATCTAACTGTGTCACTTCCATATTTATTATTAATGATAAATTATGTTATCAATTAATATTGAAGTATAATCATAATCATGCACAAAGCTGAGTAAACAACAGCGGAATCCTCTTCAGGACACATTTATTATTTGTTGGTGTTCCTGACACTTTTAGCTCTACCCTTCTGTTAAGCTAAACAACGTTATCCGTAATAGATAAAAATTGACTTAATTAAAAATTCAAGTAAATAAAATCGTCTGGATTATGTTCGGCCTACATCATTTAATATCTGCTGCACAAAAATTTATTTTTATTTTCTTGCGTTTTTATCAAAAACATATAAAAATAACGCTTTCTTTCATAAAAAACAGCATAGATAGATATATTTAAAAGCAACTTATAAATTATAAATAAATATATTTTGTTTCATTGTTTGAAATATCTACAAATTGTTTTTCCATCTGTATTTTTTTATTTTGTTCTTTATCAAGTTAAGTCTTCGTCTCGAGTAATAGCTCCTTTCATTTAACTTTGCACAGGTTGTTGACACTCCTGTCTACTTCTCAAGTGAATAAATTCTATTATTTACATCTTCATCATCAAAGTTTTATTACTTTGTTATTTCTACATTTTAATTCTCTGTCATTTAACTCGTTGAATGTTTAAGTACCCAATATTACAGTCACTGATGTAATCACAGCTATAAAAAAAACTACAGGCTGAACCAACAACGGAATACGATCAAAATGCCTAGTTATCTAGTCAAATATTGTGTTAAAATATATCTAAAATTATATATTTACATAATTAAAAAGGGATTGACAAAACAAGTGTCTAATTATAGGCCTATTTCTTTATTGAACAACTTGGCTAAAGTCTTTAAAACTATTATACATTCTCCCATATCTATTTTTAGACCAAACAGATTTTGTTAGACCAACATAGATTTATGGCTAATAAATCCACGTGGTCTTACCTCTCTTGTTTTACGTAATATGTTACTGCTGGTCCCTACAATCGAGATGTAATGTATACCGACTTTTCAAAGGCTTTCGACAAGGTTGATCGTGGTCTAATCTTGAAGAAATTGTCATTATTTGGCTTTCGATCGTCACTTATTGTGTTTTAGGTCTTATTTATTAAACCGCCGAAACTATTTGTCATTTTTTAATTACAATTTGCATACATTTTTATCTTCATCTGATGTTTCTCAGGGTTCAAACCTTAGGTCACTTTTGTTTCTAATATATGTTAATGACTTATGTAAAATAATTAAATATCAGAAGCTACTGTTTGAGAACGATTTAAAAATTTTTCTTAATATTAAGACAGTTAGCGATTGCTTCAAATTACAAAATTGTTCATTATTTTTAAATACATGATGTTTAAACAATAAGCTAATAACATATCTAAATGTCAAGTTGTAACCTACATTACAAAAAAAAAACATTGCTTTATAATTATGATATTGATGAAGCATTATTGAAGAGATGCGTTACTATCAAAGATTTAAAAATTATGTTTGATTCAGCATTAACATACAACGACTACGTATCGTATATATCAAATTCAGCTTTGAAACTGTTAGGGTGTATATACAGAAATTGTTCTAATTTTTATAATTTAAATGTATCTAAATCCATTTTTCTACTCATATATAACTTAAATACTCAATCTGGTATCCGTTGTATAAAAACCAAATACATGCTGTCAAAAAAATTCTAAAAATTATTTTTAAATTTCTCTTTTTTTTTGATGGCTTAAAATATTAAAGCAGTAAAAAGTAGGCACACTAAAGTCATCGCACAGTACGTTACAAGTTGGTATTAAGCAATAATAAAACAAATAAATATAATTTTACTTTTTGATTTGCATGGCAAAATTCTTTTGGAAATAAAATGTCACAGCTTTACTGATAATTTACGCCCATATGGAATTATTTTATTGTCTAATTTTATATTCAATCACATATGGTCGAAAATATCACCGTTAAGCAAACTTGAAAGGTAAGATTGTCTTACTGAAGTTCTCAGTTGTTGCATGTTTTAAAAAGAGTAGAATTATATTATTAATTAAAAACTCTTTAAATAGTTTAATTGATCAACTATTAGAGAATTAAATTAATCACATAAATATAGTATGTGATTAATGTTTTTTTGCGCAGAACTAATCATTGTTTGTTCTGATAATAAATGAGGTAAGATAGCACTTTCATATGATAAAAGTATAATTAATAATTATTGGTACCTAACGTAAAACTATTGTCATGTTAAATCAGTCGGAAACTGTTCTGGCTAGTGAGAATTAGTTATATGCAAAATAACACATGCAACATCGAAACAGTGTTTTAGTAGACAATCCATATACAAGATGTAGTATTTACTTTTTATGGTACTATATCAAAATATAGATTATGCGATTGAAACAATGTAAAAATCTAAGTTTTAAAAAAATACGAAAAGAAAAATTAGAAATATATTTATATTTTTTTTTTTTTAAATATTCAAAAATTACACCCGACTGATCAAGCTTGAGTGTTACATTCATACAAGTATAGTGGTACAAAACTGTAACCGCTATTTTTTCAACTTGTATTTCTTGGTAAGATTTTACTCAATTTATACACAAATAATCTATTTTCAGTTTTAAGCATATTTTAGTATAAAAAATTATAAATTATACTAAAAAAAATAATAATAACATTGCAGTAGTAAATATATTATGTAGTACATTATATAAACTTAGATATTATATGTGTATCAGATGTTGCCCTGATAATATCATGTTTGTAGTTATTAATCTCTGAGTAGAATCCGCTGTGTGATTGTGTTCTTAGCAAAGTTATCGTGCTGATGACTGAATGTTGTGTCAATGTTTGAACAAAGTACAGTTGAGATATTTAATTAGAATACTATTTGCAATAACATTTTGATTGTCGAATGTTATTGTTGACGTACCAATCTTCCGATTGCTGTCTAATATAAATATGTAGTCAATTATTATTTCAATCTAACAACAAAATAAAACCCGTTAATTTTTATTGGGTTTGTTAACGTCCAAACTACTTACTTCAATTGTTTTTAGATTTAGCGCTTAAAGACATTGTTGGACACCCAGAAGATCTTAGACATGTTGGACAACCATTAAAATTTAAAATACCTTTTATAATTTTTGTTTGTTTGTTACAACAACCTTTATGTTTCATGTGTGAAACATCAAATATATCGACCATAACGTAGATGCTTTCAATTTTTGATGGTTACAAACATTAAGACAGAGTAATCAATAAATTTGAAACAATATAGTATAATTTTTAACAAAAAAAAAACACCTCAAACAGAAAACTAAAAAATTAAACGTAAACACGCATTAACAAATACTAAACTCACTAGTCGCCACTACAATTTTCGAGGGTTTTTCTTAATTTCTTCAAGATATTATTTTCAGATCTCAATTTCCTAATTAATAGCCCCCTTGAGATATCTCCTTTCCACAAAAAAAATATTATCAAAACTGGTTTATAAATAACAAACTTATTTGCCAAAACACACAAAAAATTATCTAAATATATACCTACGGTCGAATTAAAAAACCTCCTCGTTTTTTGAAGTTTTCTTATACTCTTCTTGCGCTTCCATCTTGTGAACAACAAAAGTTCTTCTTTCTACCTTTCACAAGATTTTTCTAAGACCAGTTTGTCTATTGTAGCATTTGCCAATTTCTTAGTGTTGTTGAGCATAGAAGTATTGAACATTATTGAATCAGAATGACCACAACAATTAACGTTTGAAAAAGACAAACTCTTATTTTCTTACAAAACACGTTCTGTTAGAATCTTTTAAATTTCTTTCAGTTATTATCAATTTGAGATTATGCGTGTACGATTTAAAAGTAGCTTTTTTCTACAAATTTTCATATAATCAAGCAAATTCTTGACTTGAAACTTCATATGTCTTACAAATCAAGTTGAACAAACAGCAGTTTTATTAATTTTAATTCAAATAATACATTCAAAAACCCACGCATGTCCAAAACAAAATGTAAGAATTTTTTTATTCTAATTTAAGCAAGCTCAATTTTTTAAACATAAATTTAATTCATTACGGATTGCATACAATTAAGTAGGCAAGTATAGTAAACTCAAGAAAAATGAGGTTTTTTTGACGCGATTATTATTTTTTAATACTGTATAATTACTTATCCAAACAAGCAATAAAGCTTTACTTATACGTAAACAGTATTCGACTGCATGCTGTTACACTGGTCGAGTCGCAACAAACCTGTCAGTAAACAAATTGCAATGAGTAATGTGTCCCAAATTAGATAAACAAACTAGGCTGATGTAAAGTCGTAAAATGCGCCAGCCGTATATGTCTTGCATCGACAATAATCGATATTGTAATTTTCTGTTTAACCAACGTTTTCTCTGCCACCAATGCTGCCACTCTACTTTTGCATTTCTGAAGCTTTGTAAAATTTCCTCTACGTAAACTCTGTTCTCAAAACACTGCTTGAAACGCAGACCTTGCATCGCCAGTAATGTCACAGCATAATAGATGTAAAGAAATAAGTTGCGCTTTAAAATTTATATTCATACATTATACCTATACAAGTATGGCTAACAAGCGTTTTGTAATTTGATTTTTGTAACTATTTTTCTAGATAAGCGACATCTGTTAGAAGCGAATTTATATAAAAAATTTAAGAAACAAGGTTTGTCTTTGTTTTCTTTAATCTTGGATGAATATGAAATATTAATCGATTAATGTTGAAGGTAGAGAATAAAATATCACCGAATAAATAAAGCAGGAGTTTGCCTTGAAATAATTCAAATATTGGAACAAAAACTTGTAATGAACATATTACAGTTCAGTTTTTAGTTCAGCGTTGATTGCACATTTTCGTAACAGAAAATTATTTTCTCATTTGGCCCTTTGGCTGGTCTTCTTTTAACAAACAAACTGAGCGATTCCAGAACCAAATTGGCTTTCTCTTCCATATGTTGTCGTGCCCTGGGTTAGATAAACGAGAACCGTAATAACGTAAAATGGCCCGGAGCCGCCGTGGACGGAATCCATCAGACGAAAGGCGCCCCTCAAACGCGGTCGCTTCTGGTAATGGCGGTTCTCCATCATACTCGTGTGTACAGACACGATATAGAGACCGGAGTTAGACTGGAATTTATATTAAAGAAGGCCCATGTTACAGATGAGCGCGCGTGATTTTCCAAGATTCGAGCTTTTAACTAAATGAATTTGTTTTTATACGATTTTTCATACAGCGGATTAGAAAGAGATATAATTGATTGCTTTCTTGCCAGCACAATACAAAAAAATACATTTATAAATAGAATAGATCGTTAGACATTAATCATTTGTATCTGTCATTTTAACAATTTATTTTTAAAATTTGTAAAATCACTCTATTTACTTTCAATTAAGTAAAAATAAGTGTTTTACGGCTGAATAAACTAGAATATAACAGTTATTTACCTAACGTTTGCGGAGAATTAAATTTTGCGCATGAGCACTTTGTTTGCAGCATGACTTTTTCTCGAAAAAGAGAGGCACATAATTTTTAGTAAACTATAAAATACCTAAATTTTAATATTATATTAGTTTATTTTCTTCACTATGTTCACTAATGGATTGATAACGCTGCCCGCCATGTAAAAACTGGCAACTCAATTTTTAAGAATTTAAATCTAGGTATGTCATTTATAATGTAAATGTGAATTAATAATAATTATTTTGTTTAGAATGGAATCATTATATTTTATATATCTTTATAAATAGAAAGTAGCAAATAAAGCAGTAACAAATTTGCAACCTTCACTAAAAAAAATAAAAAAATAAAGGCATTCGAGTTTACGAATAATAATTTATTTTTTTATTTTAAAGGAGATAAGAGTCAAAAATTTGGTTAGTGCATTTGAGGTTAAAATTATGCTTAAAAATTTTAAAAGTTTAGTACTCAATATGAAACGGTTAGCTTTTTCAAGTAGTTTATAGACCATGGTCAACATTACAGCTGTCCAAGCAAGCTATGGTGCTTATTCGTTCTTGGAACCAATTGTCGTCTTGCTTGGACAGATTTAATGTTGGGTAAGATACCGCACAATAGACTCATAAACTATTAACAACCACTTCAAAAAGTTTTATATAGGGTATAAGGCCAAAAATTTTACTAGTTCTTATGTCACTTGTTATTTGCATTCTGCCAGAGCCAGCACACTGAATCTGCTCTCGGAGTAGATGTGCAGTGTAACTTCACTGTGAAGCTACAGTAAAATTTACACAAATTGCACTTTTTTGTGCTTTCTATAAAAAAAATAATAGCAGCTTTTTTCTCAAATAACTTTGTTAATTATTCAACTTTTTCAATTCATGTGCTTATTTTCACGTTTGACTGGCTGTCGATTGTAGCACTTTGTTAAGCCGCTGGTATGACAATCTGCAAAGCCCATATTAAAGTAAAAACAACAAGGTACAAGCAACGACTTTTCAAGCATCATAAAAATACAGATTTAAACTAGTTTTTCAAAAGTTATTTGAAGGGCAAATATTTTTTACGGCTATAACGGAATGTAGTAGTTTTAAAATAATTTTTAATTTTAAGTTCAATCTTTACACAAAATACTTTTTTAAAATAATTGCTTCTCATGCGTTTTACATGCGTTTTCATCACCTAGCAAGTGACGGAATAAATATTGCACGTCTACATGTAACGTTTCATAAGACATAGTATGTAGATTTGAATATATTTTAAAGCTGTCAATAAAGTGTCTAAATTGTTCTGTGACAAATTTTTTAAGAAAGTATCTGAAATAAATACAAAAATGCAATCAAGCAGATTTGAAATTTGATATTTAGCATTTGTAATGACTGTGAACAAGATATATCGACTGTTACTCTGTTATTAGAATGAAAATTTGATCTGCTCATAGTATTTAAGCTTGCTACGCTCTCATTTGCATCGCTCTACTCCTGTAGAAATTTTATTCTAACCTCGTTGCATATACTATTAAACTATTATTAGCATTTTGAAATTATATTTTTTACAATTATTTTCTTAATTTAAATATAAGCTAAATTTAAACGTATCAAATTACAAGAAATTAATGAAAAAGAAAACCTTTCACGGCCCGAAGTCATTGAAATATTGACATTTCTCGGAAAAGACCATGTTGAAAAGTTTAATAATATTATAAGAATATTTTTGCATCTAGCGTGGTTCACACGTCAAGTTACTGTGCTTGTTCTCACTTTTATTTCCTTATATTTATTAAGCCTTTCGACACGGTCTTTTCCGAAATATGTCAATATTTCAAGAAATTAATGATATTAGACTAACTTAAAGTAGATAAATTGTGACGTCTAATCTGACACACATCTGACTTCTCCGCTGTGCATTTTGACGTTTACATCTTGCAAAATCTAGCACTAAATTGAACACTATTTTACGATTCATCCAGCTGCATTAAATTCTTAAATTTCTTGCAATAAAGCTTCTTTACGGTTAATCGTAAAATACATGCATCTTCTCAGCTTTACTGCTCCGCTGGGGTAGTATGAGCTCAGCTTATAAATGGACGAGTCTTAGAATTTTAAATATTTTTTATTAGCAAAATGCTCAACTTTAATATGAACGTATCGAATCCGTTGTCTTACATATAATAAGTTAGAAAATAACGATTTCAGACGCTTTGACCTAAGGCGTTTCGTGCTTAAATATGTTATAGAGCCAATTGACTTCTGACGTAATATAATAACCTTATACGAAAATGCTGTACATTGTTTCTAAAATTTTGCACAACATAACACTAATTCTAATCATTATTCTTTAAAAATTACTTCTAATTTATAAATTGTCATAAAGTAATTTTTTTCGTAAATATCTTATTGAATTTTTTGACATGATACCTAAACACCAAGATACTGGCCAAACTTATTGTGTCTACTACAAACAAGCATTATCAGTTATTTGGATTTGAAAACATTGACAATATCTAAATCTTTTCTTTTTTACAAAAATAACACTGTTTATTTTTAAAATGTTTTCAAATATTCTAACTATACTTAGTATAACAGTACTAACTTAACTTTGTTCATTTTTTTCTATTAAGATTTAGCAGTGACTATTAGTTACCAGCTTATTATTTCTATTCAAAAATATTAAAAGCATTTTGTTTGTCTAAAAGCAGTATTTTCTATTTAAAAAGATCTTGAAACAACTTGTCTTGGTCATAAAAAAACTTCCAAAGATGTGTTCTTCTTCGCTTCCTTAAATAAAGTTTTAACATAATTTTTTAAATTTTTTATCAGCAATTTCCGTAACTTAACACAGCTGACTTTATGTAGTCACTATTGACAAATGTTTATAACTCTAAAACAAAAAATATCTAAATTTCTACAAATAGATATAATCGCAAACGAACTGTTTTTTGAAACGTGAAATAAATTTTTCCAAAAATCGTCTTGGAAGCAACATTTTCCTGCTTATTTACGCACAGGAAAATTGAGTTTTCCGGACTAGTACTGTAAAAACTTTACAAGACGCAAAATAATAATAATAATAACATTTATTTGCCCAACAGAAAAGTATCCAATTACAGGACAAATTCTACAGTTAAAATATATACAAATTGCTAATAATAAGTTTACATAAGCCTACATGTATACATTACACATTACCGTACATTTTAATCAGTATACCAATTATAACTTTTAAATTTACACATTACATATTCATTGCGTCAAGGTTGGAGTTATTAAACTTATGACAGTGTTTACGTTATTCCAATTGAAGTCTAAAAAGTCACATATCCCACAAATATCGTTTACAATTTTAGACATTCAATTTAGACAAAACGAAAAAGATACTCTAGTAACTATAGTTGCCAACAAAATTGACAAACTTGATTTTTGTAGAATTTGTCAAAAAAAATTCTAAAATTTGTAAATTTCGTTTTTTTTTACTCTTTCCGGAAAAATTTAATACAAAACACGTCGGTAAAATCTCTTACTTGACTCGGAGCTTTAAAATACTCGGCACAAGGTGCCTCGTATTTCAATTTAGCTCCTCTTCAGTAATGTGACATTTTCCTGACTTTTATGTAAATAACTATTTAAATTTTTTTCTTGTAATGTTTAAATTTATTTTTTTTTTAAATGATTTTTATAAATTGTTGAAAAACAGGTTCTAGAAGTAGTAAATGATGCATCATTACAGTCTATTGTGCAAATTGATAAAAATAGACTAATTATTGATAGATTCTAATAAGTTAATGACTTTATTTTGCTTTTTTGCATCTTATAAATTGCCTTATTTTGATCAATAGCGCACAATTTGCCTTGTTAGTAGATAATAAGTCGTATATTATTCTTGTCTGGCATGCGATTTTTCAAATTAGAAGCGGCTCTATTCCATTTCAAATTCGTTATAATTTTTTTTTATTTAAAGCTAAAGCAATATGCCCCTATAAATTATTTAGAATAGAAAAGGAAAGCTGTTATCTCAATTGACTCATATAAAAGTTTATTGTTCTTAAATTTGAAAAACTATCTTTTTAAAAATTGAATTTTGATTTAGAAAAAATTCAAACACATTAATAAAAAAAATATAAGTGCAATTGTTTGAAAGAAAGTCTATAATAAATAGAAATCAATTTTCAACAAAAATACAAAATATTAATAAACATTAAAAAGTTAAAAGAGAGTGAAACAGTTAACGACACCAGATTTTATTACCGAAAAATATTAATAATACAAAACTAGTTTCATGTACTTTTCAATACATTTAATTATTGGTTTGCAGAAAAAAATTTATGCAAATATTTTAATTAAGATGTTCTAACATGTAGGACTGTGAAACAATTATTAGGAAACATACCTTTCGGATCCCTTAGGAATAATGTTAAAACTGAAAGCCTGCTTTTGTACTGACAAGCACAGTCTGAAAAAAAATAATAATACAAAATGTTAAAAACGTCAACAAACAATGGGAAGAGTTTACAAAAGATTTCATTAAGACATTTGAAGAAATCTTTTTATTTAATAATAGACATTAACACAAAGATAAATAATGTATATAACAATGATAAAATAATAAAACATAAAAAATGTTATGTATGTTATTGAATAATTGTGATAATAGGTACGCAAAAGTTTAGAAATTAGCTAAGCAAAAGTATAATTTAGCACTAGTGAATACTAGTAACATTAGAAAGAAAGTACATTTTTCCCAGCAGATTTTGAACGCAGAGCACAAATCCACAAGTGTATGAAAAACTATTAATTAAATTTGTAACAATAAAAGAACTCCGAAAAGTAAAGTAAACGCTTCCGAGAATCCGGTAGATGTGGAAAACACTTTTAATGAGTTTCTAGTGAATTGTTGCAACAACATAATAATTCACAATACAATGCGGCAGATATTTTAAATAAGAAGAGTACAATGTATTTTATTCCCAGCTACATTGATAGGAATCTTTAATATTATAAATGACTCAAAGAACAAACATAGCACAGGTTATAATGGTATTTCTAGCCACATTATCAAATCTTGCGCTTGGGAAATATGTAAACCGTTATCGTATGTAGTCAACAACTCCTTATGCTTCAGTGTTTTTTACGATAAACTCAAAATTGCCTATATTCAAAAAAAGAGATCCAACAAATATGGGTATATACCGTCCCATACGTCTCTTGACTCTTTTTTCAAAAACATTTAAAGTAATTATCACCAAGACAATTCTTCATTTTTTAATAATTTTAATTTGTTCAATGTGCTTAGATCAATGGAAAGTTCACTGATACAGCAATTTTCGATTTTATTAATTTTATAAAGCAAATTGTTGACGCTGTGAAAAACAAAAAATCCGTACTAGAAATTTTTATAAATAGCATTTGACTGCTTATATCACATTTTATTTTCAAAATTAGAAAAATATGATGTAAAGCGATTACATTGAATTAAATTTTACTTCACAGAGTTTAGAAAATTATAATCGAAAAAAAAATCTAAAACAGTCTTCTAAGATGTGCCAATTATTTGCACATCTTAGAGAAGTAAACTAGGTCCTTTATTTTTAATTTTCGATTTTGTTAACCGTTTTGTAACTATTTTAATTTTCTCAAAATATTTATCTAAAATATGATAATCGTGTTATTTAAAAAAAAAGTGTATAAATTGAAAAACTAATATAAAAAAAATTGCATCTTAATATTCATTATCGTTTTCAAAAAATGACGAATTCTACTATAAGAAACTATAGTTTTTGCATTAATCTTTAAGCCATCCTATTAGTTTATATCACTCGTTATCATTTTTAAACTATAAAAGTAAAAAGTTATAACAAAAAAGCGACGTTTTGCTTTAATTTTTGTTTAATTAAGTTTCATTATTTTGTTATATAACGTGCTTTTTGTTAAAGTGATTGCGATTTTATTAGGTTTTAAAGTGCTGTATTTCTTTAACTTTTTCAGATAGATCATATATACAGTGCTTTCAAAAAAACATGAGTCTCAGAATAAATTAGTAAATTCAGGAATAAACTCAAATAAACCAATCTGAAGCTCAAAGAAGATGAGATGCTGAAGAGTACATGAAAGCTGAAGCACTTTCGGGCCACGTCCCTCGAGAGTTCATGTTTGCTTGGAAGCACTGTAGTAAAAATAATCTTTATTCACGTATCAAAAAGCATTCAATAGCCGCGTTTAAGTTATTTTAATTTATCACAATTTCCAATTTTGTTATCAAATTTTATTTCAAGTCTGATTGTTGTGCTTTATTAAAAAAAATTACTGAAAAACTCAGAGAACAAACTATTATAGCTTTTGAGAAATGACTAATTCTACTATTAGAAACTATAATTTGTATTATTCTTTAATTTACTATTGATCCTAAATCAATAATAGTTATCATCCTTAAATTATGAAAGTAAGACACGTTAACAAAAAAACGTCCTTTTATTTTAATTTTGGTTCAAATGAGGCATTATTTTCTGACATAACGTGCTTTTTGTTGAAATTATCTCTATTTTTCGCAATTTGATTAGGTTTAAAATGCTGTAACTCTTTAATTCTTTCAGATAGACTAGTGAAGATAATTTTGGTTCACTTATTGAAAAGCATTTAATTCCAGCTTTTAAGCCATTTTAGAATTGTACATTCGTCAAAACATAGCTTACTCACATAACTATATAAAGCGGCTAAAAAAAATTATAAAATTAAAACGGACAAGTAATATCTCAATTTGTTAAATCAATTAAAATTAATTATGATATTACTAAATTTTGTATATTTTCGAATTTTGTTGCTGTCTTATTCGTGTTCCAAGCGTACATCAAACTTAACGTCATACACAATAAACGTCAACTTTAATAAAGCAATCGAGCTTTTTATAATCATAATTATTATCAGACTAGTTATATTTTTGATAAATTGATGTGTAATGTAATTATTTAAAAAGGTTTTGATTAGATTACAAACTACGGTTTTTTTAATATTGATTTGGGTTTAGGTTAGTAGCGATATCGTGACCACAGCTAGAGAGCACTAAATACAGGGCAGATTTACAAGATACCTACCTACTCGATGTTTTCATTTTAATGCTTTGAAGGTTTTATTTTTGTTTTAGTTCTATCTCGCCAAACGACCAATGTAATGCATCCAAGTTGCTATTAAAGTTACTAGTAGTACGTTAGTGAGTTTAAAAAAAATGAGCTTAATGTGTTCACCGAGAGACATTTACCGTTACAAAACTTTATTTTTACTAAAGTTATTTTAAAACTTTGATTACTAACTTACATTTCAAAGTCTAATCAAATTTGCAACCGCAGATAGAAATGTTCCTGCCAGATGTTATTAAATTCAATGTTTGTCACCTTTCAGATATGTAGTGTGACATCCATCTCATCCATTTTATCCATCCTACTTCCCTTCATCTGATTATAAGAAATAGACAATTTCCTTAACTGCCAGTGCTTTAGCTGCTTTCATGGAGTATTGTTGGAAGTAATAGGATGATATTTTAGTGTTTTGGTATATGTGACAAGAACATTTCATCATCGTAAAAATCCTGATAGATTGTATCAGAAAACTGTTTTTTTTTCTTCTATTTGTGCATGATAAAGATAGTTTTATAAAGTTCTTGTTGAATCATTTTTTAATCTCCATTAAAAGCTAGACTTCATTAGTGTTGGTTGATCGCTTTTAAATTGGTGGCTATATAATAACTTTACCATTACCACAATTTTAAGTACTATTTTCATCATCATGCTTTCTCATAAGTAAACTAAACTTAATTTTTTAAATAGAAAATTAAAGAACTACTTTTATAACGGTTAATATGGCGCACAAATATTGAGAAAAAAAACTAGCCGAAAGCAAGTTTTTTATGAGAGACGTGCGCTAATATCTCTTATGAAACGTATTTTTCAGGCTTTTTTTTAAATTTGCGTTTTCTTTTCTTTAATTGTAAATAAAAAAACTAAACGTTTCAACTCTAAGATGGGTTGTAAACGGTTAGTGACACTAACAAGTCATTTAATTTAAAATTCAAAATAAAAGCTTTTTTTGACATAATTTGTTTCATTTTATGAAACAAATTATGATGAATTAGTTTCGGCTAAGCCTCATCAGATTTCCCTACAAGCAAAAGAACAAATCAGTATAGCCTAAGCAAA
The DNA here is from genome assembly GCA_947359425.1 of Lagria hirta. Lineage (NCBI taxonomy): Eukaryota > Metazoa > Arthropoda > Insecta > Coleoptera > Tenebrionidae > Lagria > Lagria hirta. The sequence continues at coordinate 2,704,656 of OX375802.1, read as the reverse complement.
ACTTGTTTATCCTGTTAATAATAGGATAAATGAGTTTAGCCTAGGTCTAATCAGTTGTTTCTAGCTTGAAATTAGATGCTTTTTAATATAAACTGGTATGTCCTAGCCTAGGCATAGAAATTAGGTAAAATTAGTTTACACTAGGTCGTACCAGTTTATCTTAAAGCATGTAAATTTTAACTAGGATGAGACGATTTGACCTAGGCTAAACTGGTTTATCCTGTTAATCATAGAGTAAACCAGTTTAGCTTAAGCTATATTGACTTGTTCTATCGCGTATAGGAAATCTAACCTAAGGGAAACTGCTTCATTCTGAAATAGGGCTTCGCCGATAACATCACAAGGTAATTTGTTAACAATTTTATTTTTGTAAGTAATTTTTATTAATAAAGATATAATATAAATAAACACTTATTTATATTAAATATTTTGTAAAAAATTTCTATAAAAATTTAAAAAAAAAAAAATTAAATGAAACTTTTTTAATGATGTCAGTTTTTTATAATTATCTTATTGATATAATTTATAATTACGCTGATTAAACATAATACAATCAAGATAATTTAATAATTATAATAAATTATATATTAAGATAATTTTGTTACTGTTTACCTTTAAAGAGATGAATCCATATATTCGCGTAGCTAGAGCAGTTGTTATTTATTCTCTTACCTAAAAACAAATAAATTATCTTAGATCATTTGAACTGCTCACGTACTTTTAAATTATTTTAATTACTTACAAATGAAAAAAAACAAAAAACATTAGTTTTATATTTTTTATTTTTCAGAAAACTTTTTAATTTATTTTTGATTTTGTTAAAAAATGTATTTGCAGATTGAACTGATTAATAACTTGAACAATTTTAATTCTTATTCTGCTGTATATTTGCTTGCAACGGGTTTCCAAAATTGTTTATTACTGAGGTCAGACAATCTAATTTTGCTCATCTATAATAGTTTCTATTGGTTACTGACTGTAGTATAAATTACTAGATGTGGTAAGCTGTTCTCAGTGACGTTCCTTCCCACTAAACAAATTTAAATTTAATATCAGTTTATTGAGATAAACAATTCTTTGATAAAGTTAGTATTAAAGATTTTAGAAATTTTGGTGTTCATTACTCTAGAGCCAAATTTCTCATGTGAATAGTACTAGTAGACATAATAGGCTCAATCAATAAGTTTCTTCCCTGAGGCGATTGTAATTTTGGCACTACATAATGACATATCCAAACCACCAATAGAACATTGCATATACGTAAACAGTATTCGACTGCGTGCTGTCGCATTGGTCTACTGGATCAATACTACTACTAATAGGTTGATTTTGCCTATACAAGCTTAAAATATTTTCATTATTACACAATTATACAAAAATTTTCTGTTCTATCCTCTCTGTTCTTCGTTTGTGTTATATTGTCTTGTTTTTGTTTTACTTTCTCCTATATCTTTTTCATACATTTTATCTCTATTCCATTTTTTTTCAGTATTTTTTTTTCTTTTTGCTCTCTCCTTCTCTCTATCTACTGGGTCAATATTGGTAGTCAAAAATTGAACGAGGTAGTCAGTAAGCTAATTATGATAAGTAATGTAGTCGGTATAAGAGAAAAAAATTAATCGGTTTCATAGCCGAAGAAAACACAAGCCGTATATTTCTTGCATTAACACTAGATTTGATGATTCCAAGCCTTAGTTTCATAAGTCTTTGTTTTGATTTTTATTTAGGCAAAATGCACATTTAGACATAAGTTTATATAGTTAAAATAACAATCAGTAGAGAATGGAATATTAAATATTGTTCTTTGATTAATCATATGGACAATGTAAAGCATTGTTCTGATTTCTTTATAAGTTTGCAGTTACAAAATAAGTCCTTTGTTCTTTTTTCATTTTTCAAAAATGTTACAACTATTGTGCGATTAGTGGCTTCTGCTAGATGTAATTTTAAAAAGTAATTGACAATTTTAATGTAGACTCAACAATAATAATTGTGATAATGTAGACTAAACAATTGTTATTAGTAGTGACACTAATTGAATTGACAGATAATCCTCGGTTTGTAATTTGCGAAGCTTTGACATTTATATCATTGCACTTCGAGCAGACTTTGACTGTCAATACAGTGGCTTAATTATCTTTGCGGAACAAATAAGGCTGTCGGAAACTGAAATTTCACTATTCTAAAAGATATTTTTCCAAAACATTGCAAAGCCGAGAACATGTATTTGTTTTGTGGTTATATGTAGTCGTAGCGCGTTGTGTGTTACTAGATTACAGTGATTACACATACGTTTGCGGTGGTGCTTTGTGCACATAATTTTGTAAGCTAGCTTTTCCAACGGACAAGAAGTTCGTAGCTATTATAATGGCCAATTGGTCACATGACTAATAGTTTCTGTTTACCGCTGTCCGATCCATTAGCCTACCGACAGTGTTCAAATTAGATAATTATAGTATAAAAGCTACAGTAATATGTTGCTTATAATTTGTGTATTTAGGCTTTATAGTTAAGTATATTACGCTTGGTTTTCACAATAAAGTATGAATGTTATAGATAATAATAATATGTTGTCATGTTTATATGGTTGGTTATACCGTACCTACATAAATTATTTAGATCAACTCCTGCTGCGCAATTTAGCTTGATGTCGTTGATAGTATGATTGTCAAACGTCAAAGTTGATTCAATAATACACGACACGCCTGTATCTGCGTATGAAATAATCAAAAAATTAACATAATATGTTCAAAACTTCATAATAGGAGTTGGCACCTTTTCTCTTGAAAGTCGCACTTCATACAGTTAGACCAATCATCTCTTAATATTTGTAGCGTAATGACCAATTAGAAATTGATTTATCGGGCATTTTTCCACATGAAGTATTTTCTAAAAATAATTCAATGCAAGTTAGGTATAATTAATTTCTACCTATAGAAATACTACACACTCAAACACAACTTTAGATGGTTTAATTATGAATAGAGTTGTTAAAAATACAATTTTGGTAAATAACTTTCCCCTAGATTTCTCCTATTCTTGATGTACGTTACTGCTCTTCTGTTTTTTGGTGCAAAATCATTGAATCAGTTTTGCATGATGTTTACTATCAAGTTAATAAACGTATGAATTAATTTATGTGATGCTCGAATAACCGCTGGTTTTAATTAGTAGCGTTCTACCCACATCCTTTTTTGCTAAATGTAAAATGGCAGTCAAACGCAAAGAATGATTTGAAATCTTGTTTGTTTCGGTATTAAGCTATATTTCTTCAACTGCACATTTGACCCATTTTGGCAGCTCATTCACTGGAGGGAGAGTTTTCGTACAACCTTTTAAATTTTTTATTGTTTCAGCTAAAATTTGTGGTGACAAATAATTTGTCTGTCGATACATGCTAAGCAAATTAAAATAAAGAATTGTTCAAAAATGCCGTAACACCGTAATTTCGTACCGGTCGGAACAAGCATCCGGATTTACAATATTTGTTGTAAGAAACTCGCTTTGGCTAATCTTCATTGCACCTCCTTGCAAGATAGAGGCAAAGCTTTGAAAACAAAAGATTGTATTCACAACGCCAAGCGGATTGTCTTGAGTTATAAACTTCTTCTTCAAAGTTGTGTAAACGGCAGACCAACCTTCTTCTTCACGCCAGCAGACTTTATAAGCAGCTATACAACAAAACTTTTTTTGAAGACTCAAAGAAACATCTTCGTTGTAAAAGAACTGTATTTTATGATACTTTTTATTTGTTAGAAAAGAAGGGCTACACTTTCTTTATTCTAGATTTGCCTGAGGCTCTTTTCTTTTGACATGGTGCACAAGTAAATTTTACATCAGTAAAATGTAATACCACAACTATTAAAAATTGTCAAAATGTCAGCTAACCCGCTGTTTTGCTACAAAATGTTCTACAAAACCTTTATAAGTGTTTCTTTATAATCAGTACAACAGTTCTTCATATTGTACGCTTAAGCTGTTGAAATAGACGTAATTTCTTCAATAGATGTGGAACTCCTTTAAGGTGTTTATATCTTCATTCCTTGCAAGAACTATCACTGTTTCTCATAACATACGTTTTTGACTGAATTGTATTCACTGGTGTTGCCATGTTGATTGACTCTTCTATTTCTCTGGTAGATTTCGTCAAGAACCGACGAATTCTCATGGTAATCAAGACTCGGGATGATTTGATTAAATTTGATTTGTTTTTTTTATTTTTAAATTAATTATTAGTTTGATTGTCCGATTTTCTAGTTTAATCTAATTCTTGCAATTTGTATTGCAAAAATTCTTTGCTTTGCATTGTACGCCGTTTATATTTATAATAACATCAGCAGGAAAAAACTCGAACTAAGACATCTTTCAGCAGTTTCTTCTTCGTTCAAAAAATCTAACATAACCGTTCTATTTCTTTGTTTTTTTTTGTGAAAGATTACACAATGATAATTAATAAACTTGTAAAAATAACGTTAGCCGTAGCAGAAAATAAATTGTATGTTTCATAAAACAATTTTCACCTTGAACACAGAATAGCGACAATTTATAACTGTTTGTAGGTATAGATTTGTCTGAGCGAATAAAAGATTACATTTATTTAAAATATTGAAACAGTTGAGAAAAGCACATCACAATTCATCACTAGTTAATTTTTCCAGCCATATTTAAAAAAAAAGTTAATTTTTAATTTTTTCGTGTCCCAAATGTTATTCGGAATAAAATGTCACAGCTTCATTGCAAGAATAGTGTCATCATTTTATTTCATTTTGTATGGTCAAGAATACTACCCTAATTGATAAGTTAAAGATGACCAGGTAAGGTAGTGTTTGTTGGTAGTAAGTACTTTAATATAATTAATCAGTCAAATTCTTTCTCAAATTTTTTTTTATATGCAACAAAGAAAGTTTGCTTTTCACTTTTGTAAGTTGACATATTATTTTCTAAAACCTTTTTTTACATTCTGTATGTTACTGTCATTAACGTTTGAAAGATACTTATTTAACTTGTTTATAAGACGAGATCCAATCCTCAGTAGGTGAACAAATTACACTCGAACCAAACCAGAAAAACAGGTGTTCCAAATTCTGTCTCCAGCTGTGTCGAGTGCCGATTTATATTCTCTCAGCAATCTATAGAAAAGCAGATAAAAAAATAATAACACACAACAGTAAATACCAAGCAAACAAGGTTTCGAATAAATTCTCTTTGTTATAAAAGCTTTTATAAATAATAATTTTACGTTTTTGGATTTTTATACACAGAAATCTAAAGGATTATTTATTTTTGTTTTCTTTTAAAATGTTTTAAAACTATTATTCAGCAATGCTATTGTAACGTCTTTATCAATGATGTTTTAATTATTGTTTCAATACATAGTAGATGTAAGAGCGGGTCTATTGTTCGCGATGTCGATTACTTCCAACGCTAGGATGCAACAATCTACAGAAGCTTTGAATAAAAAGAGACGAAAAAACAAGCCGTTGCAAAGTTATCTTTGTGATGTTCATTTGTAAGACAACGGCCGGGCTCCGTTTTCCTGACCGATATTTCTCTCGAACCGTTTACTATTATCATCACGTAGCTGAGCAGACATTGGTTTTCTGATTACAAAATTCAAGAACAAAATGTAGTTATTTTAAGGCTAAAACAGCCACAACTCTTTTTTACTATATATAAAAAATACTATGTTTTGTAGTTTTTTTGAATCTCAAATAAATCTAATAACCTTGGTGGAATTTTTGTTCAAACAACGTACGTCATTTAAAGTACAGCAACATTAAAATAAAAAGAAAAATGTGAAACTCAATAAAGCTTTTCATTATAATATCGTAATTACCTGCAGAATAATCAAATATTATATACACAATCACCTTATAATTGGAGTTTTATCCACACTTATGAAGCGTATAAAGTATGGCTTTATCCTCTAGTGAAGTAATAAAATTATTTTTTATCCTACACTAACTCAAAATGAAATTTTCTTGTCTCTCGACAGCCGAGAAGGTACATTTCCAGGCTAGCCGCCGAGAAATGATGTACTTTCTCGGCTAGCCGAGAGAAAAAAATCTGATTTTCTCCGCCAGACGTCGCTGTTATAAGAAAAATTAAATCTAAATAAACGGTTGAACAGTCGTCACGCACCAAGGACACTCTAAACGTCCCATTATTCATGAGCGGTGTTGAAATTTTAAATCACATTTATTAAAAAACTACTTTTGTGCAAGATAAATTGTGTAAATCACGACAGTAAAGTAATCCATGAATTTTTGACGTCTGTCAAGGTTTGACATTTTGAATTGGCGATTGGCGGTAATAACCTCAAACCAATTTTAAAATAATGCTCGATTATAAGGTAATTTGGCTCGCCTGTCCATATCTTCCCTCAGCCGGGAAAAATACCACTTTGCCGCCTAGGTTTACAATATACTATTATTCAACTAGAAGAATATAATAAAAAACCTAATCTTATAAATTATTTGTTATTAACATTAACAGTTATATTAATAGACATTTTGCTCATTTTGTTATCACATTTCACTTTGTGTCTTTTAATAAAAGTTTTGTAATCAGCATTGGTTTGAGAACACATAGTGCCTGTCAATGTTTTTGGTTAATCTGCAGAAACAATAGATATCTTATCTTGTAAGGAAGAACTAGTATCAGGAAGACTTTAGATTTTCTTTGCCATATCAATATTATTCGACATAGAATCCTAAATGTTACTTTCCGCTATAGATGTGCTTCTCTACCCACCATGTCGTTAAATTGTTGTAAGGTCAGCACAGTTGTTGAAGTACGTCTAATACAAAGTGTTGATTTCAGCAGGTTGTGAAGTACATTTATGATTAGTGTATCGTAAAAAGAATCTGTCTTGGAATAGGGTCTTCGGACGTGAGGACATGTATTTTTTGCAAATTTCCAAAGTATTGATAGACAATGCTTCTGCTGTAATTGCAAACTTTTGTAAGTGGTATCTAAAATTGAAACAAACAGGTACAAGATTCTACTACATCACTAATTTTCGAATTTGTCAACTGACAGCAGGGAATGACGTCAGACACTCCTATTATTAGTGCAACCTAAAATATTGAAAAGTTTAGTATATAATGTCTTTAAAAGTCTACATGTACTTATTCTAATATTGCAGTTTTCTTTGCTTTGTATCCTCTCGACTGACTCTTCAGATAAGCAGTAAGTTTAGTATATTTATCTAATGTTTATGTTTTTATAGCAGCTTTCTTTCAGGATTGAGTATTTCGACCACATAGATAAAATTGCGTAATTCTTATTCAAACTTAAAAAGTAGACAAAATTTTTTTTTATTGTTAATACCCTCCCGAGTTTCTTTTCATTGATTAAAATCAGAAAATACTTTTTCATAATGTTCTCCGGACGGACGTCGTAGGCAATTGCTAAGTTGCTTTCCTAGCTTTCTTAAGAATTATCTCAGGAACAAAATAACTTTTTTGCATTTTTTACCAACTTTACAAACTTTCACAAATAGATCTAATACACAATAAACAATAAATAGCAACCATTCAACACCTCTCGATATTTTTGAAATCAAATTCATTGATTTTTGAGGAGACAGCAGCTGTCAGAGCAAAATATTAAATAATTTTTTGATAAAAATTTAGTAATTCAGACCCAAAAAGAGTGTGGTTGTGAATAAAACGTTGTATTGCATTAAACCCTCAAGCTTCCTTAAACTGCGTTCTTGGGTTTAAACATTCTTGCGTGGCTAGAATGCTGTCTAAAACAGTTATACTCTTTCGAGCTAAGGTCGGACAAATAAAAATTTTTTTTTTTCAAAATATTAAAACAGTCGAGGTGAACATACAACAATTTAGCACAAGTTTTTAGCAATATTTGGAAAAAATGAAATCTAATTTTTTGTGTGAATAATTCTTTGTCGGCTATTGTGGTTCGTTATTAAAATTTTTAATATGTTAGTTGTTTTAATATACAGTTATTGAGATATTTGTCAGCAAAATAACATTTTTTGAATTTAGAAAAATACGGCAACTACTGAGTTGTATCATTATTAAAACCAATTCTGTTCAATCGAGAAATTAAATTTTAATTGGAAACACTTTTTTAGTTTTCTTCCTGTTCATACCAGATATTGAATTTAGGTAACAGACATGATTGTACTAAATAATATACCTTCCGAGAATCACAAATCTAGTTCTAAATAGAACTTGCCACATAATGTACAATGCAAATTAACTAAATACCAACCTCCAAAGCTTATCAAGATCTTTACCATATGTTTCATAAACAAATTATTAAAGCTTTGGTTACACAATCTACAGAGAATGCATTAGTAACAATTACATTTACATAAATCTAACTCTATCTTGACATTTGTAGAATATCATGCTATGCAATTAAGCTAAAATAGGCACAAAATCCGATTATAATGAAGGATATTATTTGGCATCGTTTAAGCCTCGAAAGGGTAGTAAAATTTTATTGATTAACAAACCAATAATACATGTTTAATGGCTGAGGACGCAAAAACCGAAGGATAATTTTATTGGCAGCTATTTGGTTTATGTGTGCCAGTTTATATGACAGTTTTGAAAAGTTTTACTGATATAATGTCACAAGTTTGGTTTCAAATAAAAAAACTTTGAAAATTACAGCAGATAGTTTGTTGCAAGAAATGACGTTCTTGTGTCTCATTTTTTTAGACTTAGTTGTCTGTTTCAAGACAAATAAAACTAGAAATTTTGAACAGGTAAAGATTTTATTCTATATTGCGGGCTAGTTTTCTTGGCACATTTTAAACTTTCATGAACTGTATACCTAATATAACAAATTAAAAGTTTGAAAAAAATTGACTTCAGTAGAGTTAATTTTTAATTTATTTATTTAATTGATTTTTAAAGTATTTTTTTTTTATTAAATGGATAAATAAACTCAGAATGAATCATAAAATATATATTAAAGTCGATTTTAAAAATTTCTAATTTGGTAAGACAATACCATACCCAAAAACTAAAAGGATAATTTGTTTGAAGACTTTTTTTAGAAACTATATATGTTTTCTTAACCTTGCAAGAATTGAGAAAAAAATGTGTATTTTTTTAAATCTTTTTTAACTGTTAAATGTCAAAAATTATGTTATATTAGATTAATTTATCGTATTATCGTTCATGTCTCTATATTTGCAAATATTTCTATACAATTATATAAAGCACGTATTCATCAAAATCTCATAACACGTTAGTTACACATAATACATTAGTTTCAGCCAGATATGAATTATTGTAAATATTTATTAGAATGATAACATTTATTTTAAGCAATAATTTCGATATTTTCGCAATTAAAAAATGAGATAGATTTTTCCTATTCATCGACTGCTACATTCTCTTTAGCTCTCCCGGATAAGTCAGCACACATTTTCATTTTTTAGCAGCATAAGCACTTGTCATACACACCCTTCCAGTCTAAATTTTTTGCGTAATAAAATTTTTTTTCTAGATTTGTCTCTGAATATCCCTTTGCATATCACTCTCAGACACAATTGCAAAACATATTTTTTAAAAGTTTTTGAATTAGGAACTGCAACAACTACTTTATTCTCTAAAATCTCAACGCTATCGGTAGACAAATTTATGAACATTTGTTTCGCAAGTTTCAGCAAACTCAAAAAACCTACTTTTATCGTTACAAAAACTTGTTCTTTTGTCAGAATTGAAAATTTTTTATGTCGGTATTCAACATTATTCATTTTATAGTTTTTCAATTTTGATTCTTTATGTTAGTTCCAAACAAGCTTGAAACAAAAAATATTTTAGTCATAATGATGAAAAAGAATACTTAATTAAATGGTTTGCCATATACGCCAGCAAAACGGTTTCTCCAGCACCTTAAACCTCTTCTTTGTGTCACATAAAATATAATATTCTTTTTTGAATGATTTTTTCTACTTGTTGAGCAACAAATCTATTTTCACACTTTATGCTAATTTTTAAATACGTGCGGAGACACAAAATCTCTCGTTGACTTTTAACAGAACGACCAAACGTGGCAAAACTTTTTACAATTTTTTTTTAATTTAATGTAAACAAATCAGCGTTTTGGTTTAAAATTGTTTGCTTCAACGATACGATAAATCTGTGAACTCAAACACTTGCGATTAAACCGGTTCAGACGTTTCTACGCAACTCAGTTATCGCCTTGTAAGCTAGCAACATTTTCAATTATTATAAATAATAATAATAACAAGTGCCTTTATTAAAGAAAAATACAACGTAATGTGACGCTAAGTCTAGCATTATCACCGTCTCTAGTTAACAAACCGTGAACAGTGAAATGCGGCAACGCTGCCAGTGGGTCCATTGGCATTCACTAGTTCAAGTTTCAAATGTGTTTGCTCAATTTTTCCCGTGGAAATACTTTTGTTTCAAGTTTAAAATAAGTGAATTTGTTTGTGGTTTATGTGTATTTTGTCTTTCAGTGTTTTTTTTGTTACTTCATTAGTGGGTGTTTAACAAATTGCACTATTTAGTAGAGACAAATTTTTTGAACTTAGATGCGGTTAGTCGCATGATTTTGTGGTAATTTTGTAGAGTGAGCGGGATTACAAAATTTGTGGAGTAATTTAGGTAAGTTAACAATTACTTGATGTGATCTGAAAGTCATACCTATCTACTTCTACTATGGTCTTGGCGGAGCCCACTGCCACAATAGACCTACTAACACTGTTACCAAGTTGATGTTCACCGCTTGTTAAATATAGACATATGTGGCAATAAGCTACTCATCTTAACCTCACAAAGCAAAACAAAAACAAACAAAAAATTATGAAACAAAAATTAAGAATAAGTGAGATACCAAAAAGAATATAATATGTAAAAATTTGAGTAGAACAAAATTATAAAATAAAATACAGTACCACCTATTACTAAAGCAAGACACTTAAACTATAATTAAGTAATAACATTATTGATTGGAATATTTTGTTGATATAATAATAGAAAACAAAGCAAAACTAAAACAGTTGTTCATCTTGATAAAGAATCTAACCTGAGACATTTTTTAAAAGAGCTTACAGGTTTAAACATTATAAAATTAGGAATCGAGTTGTATAATTTAACAGCATTATAGCTAAAAGATTTCATAAACAAGGCTGTGCAAAATCTAGACATAGATAGTTTATCTATATGACACAAGATGAGGTTATGTAGACTGTAAGTTTCTATCAACTTTTCGCTGAGGTAAGGTGGAGATGATGCTAACTAAATAGTAACTAAATTAATAAACCGCATAATATTCTGGTTATATTAATGGCTTTAAAAATAAGAACAAAGTAAATAAAAAATGTTTTATTTCAAATGGTTTTATTCATTAGTCTAATAAATTACAGCAGTGAAGGTGCAGCTGCTTTTATACAGAGTAGCTCATATTTCATATTCATATGTATCCTTAGCTTGGCAAGCAATATAAACAACTGCATAACGAGATGTTTTGCTTTTAACATTGGCAAACAATTCCATTTTGTAAATTGTCTACTGCATCTGCTTTAGCACGTTTAATTCTATTATCTCAATAGCCCGAAGTCATTAACAATTTGGTATTTTAACAAATGCAAGATTCAAGTTTGAGATATACCGCTTTATCTTAATTAATATAGTTCGAAAAAGAAAAATGTTGATTTGTGGATTTTGGAGCAAAAGTAAGTTTTGTGTGGGTAATAAAAGCTGAAGGAGTTTGAGAAGGATTTTCCGCAACCGCTTCTTTGTGGAAAATATGCGAATAACTAGAATATTTCTTAGCACCTCTTTTGACTTACATATTTAATTACATATAGAAAAAAAAATTCTACAGTTAGGTGCCAGATTTTTCCTCACTACCAAATAGGGTGCTTAAAAACAAAAACTTGAAACAATTATTAATTACTCAATAAAATAAGCAATCAATTATGATTATTGATAACGTCTTCAAATGCTGTATAATTTGAGTCAAATTTAATGGTGAAGGTCTCTAATTTTAAACTATTGACAAAAAAGAGAATATATAAATTATTTAGATCAACTCTTGCTGTGTAGTTTAGCTTGAATTTTTATTGAATTTTTATTATACATAAATATTATGATTGCTGACAAATGTCAAACAAAACAAACGCTTGTCTAATAATATCGTACGCTTCTGCAAATGAACTATACAAAAAATTAACAAACAACATATGTTTAAAATTGTATAGCAAGAGTAGATCTGAATCATTGATAAACGCACAGTACATAATTCTGGTGCGTTATGTAGCTTGTGTGATCATTTAACGGAATAAAAAATTTATTAAAATTGACAAATGTGCTCATGGTCTTTTCTCTGTGTGTTTTAACAAAATATTATACCAAAAATTAACATCTTTACAGTCCTACCAAAATATATTGTTAATTTTTTGGTATTCACACCAGTTCGCACTTTTTCTGGATTCAATGGTAATTGTTTTTACTGATATGTAAACTGAAATTTTGATATAGATCAGGTTAAGTCTTAAAACAGGTTAAGGCATCTTAAAGTTGAGAAAACATATTTTAATGCATATGGGTCACTCTAAATAACATGATATTTGTATTTTACAGGCACAAATGAGATAAAAAAATATTGCTGATCGGACAACCAACTTATAATTTAATTTAATTTTTTTTTAATTTAATTTAATTCAATACATCTCACTCAACAGGTATAGAACCCAATTAACGGTGAGTAGAACAAATGTTACAATATAGTGAGTACATGGTAAGTTTTTATAGCTAATAATTAATAATTACTTTAAAATACATATATATGAGCTTAATTTTAACTTAAAACTAAATCTAAGCTTAAAAGAAGAAATTAAGGGTACTAGGGAACTAAAGTGAAATAACTCTGCCAATGAAGTAAACCTGAACTTTAGTAGGCAATGAAAACCTTCTTAATGTGGTACTAGTTTTCTAACATCAGATAACTTATCACGTTAGCTCATTTTGTCTCAAACGCATACTAATGATTTGCATTGTAATCTATCTTCTTTAGTGACTATCAACAAATAAAATAATAAGATCAATTCAAATACATTCAAATTAGATTCGTAGACTTGAAATTTATTCAAATCTGACTTGCTGAAGAGTTTCAATAAGAACAAAACCTGTCCAAGTCTACAAATCAAGTTCGAATAAATTTGTATTAATTTTATTGGCAAAATTATTGTTTATTTTCACGTACAATATGTTCTAAATAGTTGTATACAATTGGAAAAAAGTGTATCTTACATTTATTATATATAAAAATAAAAAGCTTTGAATAACTTTTAAATTTTTTATTAAGTAGAATATTGGCTCAAAGCTTTCAACCGTTTTTAATTACAATTATTTCATAAGCGTGTTTATTATTAAAGATCTGTGCTATCTACATGTTTTTGATGTACATAGTTATGTAAATTTTGTATATAATTATCTATCTGTATAATACAGCACTTTTTTGTGAAGTGCAAGAAAGGTAGATGTTGTCAGTTTTACTCTATTACGAAAGTAATAAGCAATTAGGTAAATAAATACCCAAATTTGTCACTGCAAATTTATTCAAATCTGAATTTGTTGCTGAAAAGTTCCAATAAGAAGGAAAAAATATGTTCAAGTCTCTGAATCTAGTTTGAATGATTTTGCATTGATTTAATTAATTTTTATGTTGGTAGTAACTAAAAAACCAGCAAAAAACAGGCACATTGCAAATTATGCATATGTGCTTGAGACAAAAACCGCTTACGCGATAACTTGGTTGTTCAATTAGCAATATACTTTTTATCTTATTTGTGTTTATCAAAATCGACATTTGTTATTTAGAGTGACCTAATGCAGTACAACATGTAGAAACTTAGTTTATCAACTTTTTATGGAAGGTTAGTTTCTAATAGATGTCGCTAGTTTTATTCATTTAAAAAATGAAAGTTGTTTTTTTACTAATTATTAATTTTGAGTTGTTTATTAATAATTATTGTTTTACAATTTTAAGTTTTGTATTGAGCTTAGTTGTGAATTTATTTTTTAAAGACCTAAAATATGTTCTTAAAATCATCATAATTTTCACAGCAAATTTATTAAACAAAATTTATCAAGCAAAAAAAGCAAGTCAAGAGTAAATGTTCAGTTTTTTGATATTATGATAGCATTATACAAAAAATTTTCAGCCAAAAAATCTAACGTAACAGCTTACGCTATAGACACTACATAAAGGACAACTGACTTGTCCGCCATTTTGGCGTTAATTTCCGTATGTCACTTGTCAAAATATACCACGTCAAACGTAAATTTCCAATTTATTTTTAATGCCTGAAACTGAATGTGCGGCACGAAAATGATCCAATCACTCAACTAAAGACTATAAAATGTACAAGTAAGTAATAAATGTACTAATTATACGAGTAGTACGTACTTCTTATAAAGTAGATTCCTTCATACATATAAACATTTGTTCTCGATGAATGTTGCGGTATTTTAGATCATATGATAAAACATTATACTACAATTAGGGGTTTAGGCTTTAAAAATTTTGAAATCAATGCTCGAGAAAACAGAACACCGTTCTAAGAATCTAAGTCAATAAATATAAAACAATAAATAATTATGAACGTCTACAATTTCTTTACCTAATTCTGATAACAAATGGGACACTTTAAGTCACATTTGTTTAAGTCACTTGACGTTTGGCAACCCAACATTTTTCACAACAGTTATGAGTAGTAGTTGTAAACATTTATAAACAAATATCTGTCAAATCAAATCGGACTTTTTATAACCAACCCCAAGCATTATATGTACTTAAGTTACATTATTTTAAGTCCTTACTATATTCATTATTTGATGTTCTATGCAATATTTATTAATGTTCTTTCTATATGTACTGTAAATCGCACAAAATCCAGGCAGCTAAATACTAGACTTTCAAATCTATCGCAATAGATTTAGCTTTCAAATGACGGATGTATCAGCTACCCTTTATAGAGCAGTTGTAGCTAACGCTTTAGGGTGACCTTAGACCGATTGCTTGGCAGAAAAAATTATGAGGTTAAAAAGACTCAAACAGAGCAATTCGGTGATAAAACTATATATTTTTATTATATGTATATTATATACATATATTATATATACAATACAAATATTTCTAAAAAAATATTGGTTTTACTGTGAATTCTAATAGATAAAATTTGTAGATTGTTATATATGTAGGTCACATGTGCTAATTTGAATACAGACTTAATTTTTGACATTGGAAGCTTTGATAAAACTACTTTTAGATCACTAATTATTGATCAAATTATATTACTATTATTCTATAAGATGTTCTACATCTTGAACCAAAAAAAAAATCACACATAAACAAAAATAAATAAAACTCTCAACAAAAAATGTTTAGCTGGAATAAAATTATGCATCAACGTTTTGCTTAAAATCTGATTAAGCTTGCACCTGTGTGAAGATAGATAAAGTAGGCAACTATTTACTTTATCTAGTGTCAGGTAGTTTTACAACTTGTACGGTATTGAAAAACGCTATGATTCTAAACTATTTGCTTACAAAACTCACTAAGCTGCTTTACATGTTTTGTTTTCTCTAGAACGCGCGATTTGGTATAGTAGGTTTAATTGGTAAGGTTTTTTTCTGAGCCTTTTTCACACTGCTTAATTATCTATCAAAACCAGTGAAACATTTCATATACTGACTAGCCGACAATTAAACGAGTTAGTTAAGAAGTGATAAATGATGTGCTCAATATTAGAAAAACAAATTGGTTATTTTTATACATAGCGTATAATAAATTTGTCACAAATATTTTTGAGCACAAGCTATTTTTTTGTTATTTATTATTATTATTATTATTGTCATTTATTGCAAATTTAAATTACCAATTTTATATTTTGGAAGAAAACTTACTTCCAAAACCGTCAGAAGATCAATAATAAAATAATATTTTATCACAATATTATAAGGTTCTGAACACAACTACTCGGCAACATTTTATGAAGTCTACAAGACTTTAAAATTTAATGAGTCATCAAGCACTCTAGCAGTTAGAAGACTTTTAAAGAAAGCGATCACTTTGTAAAATGCAAAGTAACAGTACCTTGTTAGACCCAAATGTCAAATCATTTTTTCATAAAGTTTTAGCGATTTGGATTGCAAATGTGTGTGTATATGGATACAACGTTGTATTGCACTTGTATTTTAATATCATTTTAACTTCTAGCGCTTAAAAATTCTTTTGTTTATTATAAATAATTTTTTGAGCTAAACACTACACATTAAATTCCCACAAGTGCAACACATATAATTATGGCTCAAAAAATGTTATCAAGCTGAAAACTTTACTATTTGGATAAAGTTTGTGGTTTTACAGCAAGTTCGAGACAAAAACAATATTCTTTTGTGTTTTCTAACCAACTTACCTTCTACGGTTTATTTCTTTAGAGGAGGTTGAAATCGGGTCAACAACAAAATGAAATTTCGAGACTCGTTAATTTATTTTTCTAAAGATTTCAACCAGAAATTGAAAGAATTGCCAGTTCAGCCCAGATTAAATTTCAGACACTACAGTAAATTGTCAAAGAAAAAACAATCTTAAATTTTCGCGTAGCTAAAAAATTATCTAATTTTATTTGTTGTTTAAGCTCGTAAACACCAATGTTAATTTCTTGTTTTGTAACGATTTTAAGCTTTGCTAGAAGAACAGAATAATGGATGCTGTGCTCTGCAAATAAACATTTTTCAATTAACGTGTTAATTTAATTTGTGTTTACAAATTATATTGTTCGCATACCTCTACATTGTTTTTTAATCACATTTTTTATCGTTTTGGTTGTAATCCGATTGCTAAAAATTTACATTGAATAAAATGCCTTACAAGCTATGTTATGTTACAAGTTTTAGAACACTTTCATAAATTTTAATACGCGTTAATTAAGAAAACACATTTTTGAAATAGTATTTTGTTGAATAAAACGTTGTTCAAATGTCAGTGTCAAATTTAACATATTTATACATTTGAAAATAAACTATTTAAAACTGAAGAGCCCTTGTTACACATACATTTTTTCAAGTTGAGTTGATAAAATAATATAAAAAAATAAATAATAATGTGTAATTTAAAAAAAAAACTTATAGCTATAATATTGTGTTTACAATCAAAACAAAAAGTAAGCTTTTTCGTTTGTTTTTGACAACGCAAAAAAAAATCTTTTTCTACAAGACCTAATGTACAGTTGCGGCCCCTACAAATTCAAACTTTTCACACATTCTGACTTTTGACACATTCTGCCAAATTCTAAAATCTGTAATGTGTAAATTTGACTTTTTTATGTATGGCGATGTCAGTGCCAATTTTGTCAAAGTCAGAAGCGTACAGAATTTTTAAAATGTCTCAATTAAATGAACTGCAAAAAGCGATAATTAGAACTAGGCTGGAGGAAGGCATGAGCATTAGGGACATTGCAAATGAAATAAATGTGAACAAAAATACGGTACTTTTGGCAAAACGAAAAATTCAGGAAACTGGAACTATTAAAAGGAAGCGACAACCTATGAATTTTACTAATCTTACCAGATTATTTTCAAATGTTGTTGTTTCAGAACGACAGAGAATATCAACCCCTGATGACGGTATGCGGTTAGTCAATTTTCTAAGGGAGCATCCTTTTAGTACCGCTATAAGAGCAAAAGCGGAAACCAATTTTCCTGATTCTGTAAGAACTAGTCGAAAAATAATAAAAGAAAGTGAACTACGAAATCGAAGTGCGGCCAACAGGTTGTTTTTGTCGGAAGAAAATAAAGAGGAAAGACTGCGTTTGCCGTTCATCATATAAACAATAATGTCAATTTTTGGGAAAATGTAGTCACCACCTACTTGTCACTTTTTATCTTTTGATCAATGATTTATAGAATAATGCCGCAGTGATACTTGAGAAAAACTTGGTAAAACATAAAAACATCAAAATTGTTTTTTATGATGTAAGTGTCAATAGTGAGATTTTATTTTGTTAGTTGAGCATTGCGACTTGAGCAACCCCACAAATATTTGTTTTAAAAAAAAAACTTTTTTTGTAATTTTCAATCAATAAATCTTGTGCTGAACGTTTGATCCACTTATTTTAAAAATATTTTTTTTATGTACATGTACAAATAAAAAAAATTAAACTAATAAGAAGTAATTAAATATGATTTAAAAAATATATAAAAAAGTTACTATTTATAGTATCGCTATCAGATTCGTTCCGAGAATTGTCATCCGAAATATCTTTCGTTACACACTTGTATTGTAATTATCGTTTTCAACATCTTTCTCTTTGTATCTAAAAAATATCTTATTATCTATAAAAGAATAAGATAGTTATCAAAATAAGTGCCACACGGCAAACAAAAAAAGCCTCAAAAAAATATCTATAAATAGGTAGGTACATTAATTTTGTTGACCTTCATCTTGCTTGTGACTCATGGGACAACTTATTTTCTCTCAAACCCTTAAAATACGCATTTGTCTTTCTTTTTTCCGATCTCCTGACTATGAGAGATAATTGAAATATTCGCATGGCTCTAAAAATGCTATATTATCAGTCGAACATATATATAAAAAGGTCTAAATAACACAGTACAGTTGTATTTAAAATTTTTTTCTATTTGTTTTGTAAAATTATCAATTGGAAGCTGCTTTCTAGAGATTTTACTAATTATAAAAACTCCAATTCTATTTATAAACATTTATCTCATAAATAGAGTTATTACCTTAAAGTTCTCCGTAGCACGTACAAAAGCTAAAACAATTCCTTGATCAAAAATTGAAAATGACGGCAATTTTTAAACGTTTATATCATTTTACAATTTTAATGTTCTTATTTTGCAGTTTGTTTTTTCCACATAAATAAAACCATTCTCTATAAACAAACAATATAAACAATTTAAGCCCTTCCTTAATAGCAGCATAAGCTTGGAATTGTGTTGAAATTTTCTGACGCCGTTTCAACTTTAAAACTTTAATTAGCTTTATGTCAATACCTCTACAATTCAATTTGTTACTATAAATAATATTAGAGGCAATATTTTTATCATTTGCCTTTTCTTCATTACATAGGCGAGGATTATTCTGTTTGAAAACTTCAGCTAAGCCTATTTCAAATTTATATAAATACCATTTTTGATTAGTTTAGTACCATATTTTACAAAGATGCGGTCTAACTTTTTTTGTTAATGTTTGCATTTGCTGTAGTCTGTGTTTTCTGTCTTTTTTATTTTCTGTAACTAAAGTTGTTTTTTTTGTTACTGCAACATTACAAGAACTGTTGACGACAGCCGTAACAGCCACAGCAACACTAGCTTCTTTTCCAATTTATTTATCAATTTTTTGAAGTCGCATCAATTCTTTAAAGATAATAGATACTGATTTCTTTTTAAACTTTGCAAATTTTTATAGTGAATTTATTTCAGCAAAAACATAAAGCAAAAATGATGAAGTATTTCTCTTCATTTTTTTCTAAAAATTAGTACATTGCTAGAAGTTTCACCTAAGGTAATACTTATCCCAAAAAAGCAATTTCTATTATATTCCAATACACAAGATACTTTGACTCTCTTGCTGCATTTTAACTAAATATTGCTGCTGTTTTGATGTGTTGTTTGGTGACTGATCTGGCAGTAAATTTCTGTGAGTAAAGTGTGACTTGCTAAAAACAAATTTGGCATTTTGTAGTTAAAAGCTGTCTTTAAATTGTATGTAAAATTGAAGAAACAAGATAACATAGAACTTTTGGCTATATAAAATGCTTTGTCTACCAGTATTCAGTAATTTTTCTTTATGTAGATCTGGCGCTTTTGCTTCTCTCATCACTTCCTTTCTATCTTTCTTCAGTCATTTTTTCTTCACTCAGCAGCATAAGCCCTCACAATAGAGGTCTAAATAGAATAAGTAGATATAGCTTCTAGGGTGACAAAAGAATAAACACTTCGAGTTATTTTCACGTTTGTTCTCACTTTTGTTTTCCTGTACTGATGAACGGCTTCACCGACAGAATGCAAAACGTCGACAAGTTTACCAACTTTGTCGACACAGTCTTTTCCAAAAAATGTCAATTTGTCCAGGTGTCACTTGGGTAAAAATTAAAGAAACATTACACAATTTTTTTTCTGATCGTATTATTTTATGTCTAATAATATTATTTTTTATACATTTATTGCTTTTAATTAGAATTTATATATGTTTCAAACACCTTTATTTTTCATAGAACATATTTTTTTCAAGTAGCCAATAAGTATAATTTCGTTTCATTTAAAAGTTGGTCCTATATAAATATAATCAAAATCTGTTTAGTAGTTTGTGAGTTCCAATAATTAGATAAAACAAAATTATTTGAAACAAAAATTAAATGTTTAAAAAAATATATATTTAATAAGGAGTATTTTGTGATGTACCTTGAATTTTGACACAAATTACTCCTCACAGGTCAGCCTAAGATTATTGTTATGCAAGCATATTAGTAACAGAAATATAATAACACAATATTTGTTGGTGTTTGAATAGAAGTTTAATGCTGCATACAGTCTTATGTATAAATCTGGAGCTGTATTTCTATTGATTGCCAATAATGTCAGTCTTAAACCAAGTGGTATTGCTAATCAGATTACGTTCAATGTATTATTTGAAAGCAAATAATAGCGTTCCTGTTTGTGTTTAATCGTATCAATGAGAAAATGTTGCAAACCATGTATACTGTAAATACTGAGTGTTTTAACAAATCGACAAATGAACTCTAAGAACACTTGTTTTTCTTTAAATTAACTTTTTACAATAACTTGGCTATGTGAGTAGCATAGTCAAACATAAAAGCAACTCGGCATTTTTGAGATAAAAGAATGAGCTTCTCAGTATTACTACGAAATAGCCCAAAATTATTCGAAACTGTTTAACAAAACTATATTAGTTATTATAAATAAATACATTTTATACTTATTTATATTTCAACACGTAGAACGGGCTTATAGTGGTAAAACTGAATATCTAATTGAAATTAATGTTAATTTGTTACATGATTGGTTGAATTTGCAAAACCACCAATCAAACATCTTGATTTTAAATTAAATTAAAATTAACTTAATTTTGTTTCTGTAAACTAATTCTAAAGTTTTTAAAATAATATAAAATTAAATTCAGTCAGTTTAGAAAAAATAATATTGTATAATATAAATTATTATAACGACAATAAGAAATAATAGCCCGCCAAGAATTGAACCTTTGTATTATTTTAGACAAAAAGTTTAAAAGATTTTATAAAAAAGAACAGCTAATAAACAGAATAAAATTCTGTGCATGCTTTCAAAGGTTTGATAGTGGATCTAGTAATTTTCTTCAAAAGCTAAACTCTTACATAAAATTGTGCTAAGAATTGTGTAAAAATGAGAGTTAGAAGATTCGGCTCTTTAAATTAAATGCTTGGTATTTTTACAAAGCTCTCCGGTTCTTTTTAAAATTTCAAGCAACAACCACAACAATTTAGCACTTTAGCTCGTTTCATGCATTCTTCTCTGACCAGACTAGCCATTACTGGCCTCATTTCGGTTCATTCGTTCATCTGCTCGTGTTTTATATCCTGCAAACTCCTCTTGTATTTCCGCAATTGCCAACGTTTCGTTCTAATTCCCAAATCGTCTTATGACTTACATCCTAAAATGTTCCTTATACGAGATTCGCTCTTAAAAAGGCTTGTTTTGAAAAATAAACCTTTTCTGACATTTATTGTAGTGAAGGATATTTTAAGAAGAATGCTTGTTAATTCTCTTGCTATCATTTGTTTCTCCAGGATAAAAAGACAATAAATAAATAGCAAATTACTGTGTTTCTAAGATGTTCAATTCAGTCTTTTTTTAAATCTTTTTTTTTGTTAGCTTTATCAACTTGTAAAATCTTAATTAATTATTGTATATGTATAATACATGATATTAATTTATTATTAGTATTTAACGCAAACATTGCTGCAATTATAGAAAACATAATAAGCTAATTAATAAATATTTAAAAAATTACACTAGATATTCCACGATGCGTCAGCAGAAACGTCACATTCAGAAACAAAAACTAGCTTAAGCGTTATGTCGAAATTAGAAAGCGGCCCCATATTTTTCATAATACAAAAAAAACTTTTTGGATTTGGTACGTTTTAGCACTAATTTTAAATATGGTACGGTTTCGAATAAAACACGCATATAAGTAATGTGTTATTTTATTCGGTTTTTCACCACTGACTTATCATCTTATGTTCAATCTTTTTTATGTGCAGCTTCTTGGACGTTTTAGAAATCATTATTATAATAGATACAGTCTTGTTTTCTTGTACCACTTATGTTTTTTTTAGAAATTGATTTTATACTGCTTTTTTTGTTTTGATAAAACGGTTTGTCTTTATACTGAAATAATCTTCTAATGAAATTGAACCAAATGTTTTACAATTATATTTTTACAAAAACTTTGAGAAACGGCAATTTTATGGTTTTTCAAATTTACACATTTTATTATTATGTGAGCACGATTTTTAAAGATTTTGATCGACATTTGATTGTGTCTCTTCTTTTTCTCAACGCTCTTTTTTTATTTACTTTTATTAGTTTTTCGTTTTCTAAAATGGGTTGTTGTTTGCACTTCTTCAAAAAACTCTTCTCAACATTTATATTTATTTTCATACAACAATTAAAACAAACTTCAAAAGTTATGTTTTGTAATAAATCACGTAATTGAAAGCATGTCTGTGATTGGCTTAATGGTACATTTTGGTTCAAACATTCATTAGATTTGTTGTATGTATAAAACAGGTTTTTCTGTATGTTTGTATCTAATTTAGCACATTCTGCTACAAACTGATAAAAATTTAGGAAAAAATAGGTAAACAAACAAAAAAACTGCATTTTTGAATTTTGTAGAATTAGTACATTTTGAAATAAAGCTTCTAATTTCTAAGTAATTTTTTAATCAAAAACTTAAACACAACAGTGCACAGTGAATGCAAATAGCAGGTTGCGTCGTTATCATCAAATTATTATGTTTTGTCAACTCTTCAGCAGCATCAACAGAATGCTTTTTAGACCAAGACATACATACATACCTACCTATTCTGAACTATTTTATATAACTACCTATTTTTCCTGCTCTACTTTTAGTTGCAAGCTTTGAAAATTGAAAAGGTCTTTCTGCCGTACTCTGTACGGTAAAACAGGATTATTGCTAGATGTTCTTCTTCAATAATAAATTTTTTGCTTTTTTTATTGTGTGATTTTTGAATTTACCCTTGAAATTGAACTAATAATGTTGACTATTACTAAACGCAGATCAAACTAGCCCACACCAAGCTTGAAATATCATAAAAATATATAATAAGAGGCATTACGGCTTAAGAGTCTTGTCACCCTGTTTAAAAAGCTTAAAAAGAGAAAGTTAGTGAGTCAAATATATTCGTCAACTATCTGGAATTACTTTCCCTTAGACATGTTCACTCTACTATTACAATGTAATGTATGAACAGCATAGTACCTATTTTCAAATTAATTATAAGTAATTTGAATAAAGCTTTTTAACCTGCTTAATTAAACAACAAAATGGGTTTACGTTAAGTTTGTCTTTGATATGCATGATACCCAATGAGAAGCAAATCAATGCTAAGCCTTTACCTGAGGTTAGAAATCAGATACTAAAATAAACACAAACGTAAATTACGAAATATTCCTTAGGCACTCTCAGAATTATGTCATTTAAACTGTCTCCCACAATTTGCGTTTTACTCCGGATTCCACTTTTTTTACTGCTTGGTATGCAAAACGTTTGTCAACTTGAAGCTTGTTGATTATGTAAATTAACTCATCTCAAATGATTTTGTATGAAATTTGTGCAATTGCTGCAACTTGAAGAAAAGTGACTTTTACTCAAACTTCACTTTGTTAAAGAAAATACAATTTATAATAAATAGAATAAGAAAACTATTATGCTTGTTACCATCCTCAAAGCCTAAGGGAAATAGAAATTTTCAATTTTCTTTTGTTGATGGTTTGTCAGCAGTAAAAATAAGTATCAAAGATTCACTTTGAAAATTCACAATTATTTTTTATTGTTTGAAAGACTTATTGATTATATTTTACAAAGCTTCTATTATGGATAATAAAGCAAAAATACAAAAAGTTTTATAATAAGTTATTAATCAACATTTTAAATTAAATCGAACACCTGTGGTTTCAAAATATTTATTTACTTTTAACTTGCCATAAGCCTTTAGAACCTTGCTCAACGTATTTCAAAAAAAATGCTAGACCAGCAAACTATTTATAAAACAATGAGTTTGCCTCCTAAAAAAAACGAAATGCCTGTATATGATATTTTCACTAAGATCAATAACAACAGTTGGTAATTTATTCTACTTTAAAATATCTTGACCATTTTAGAAGATGAAAGATTTTATAATCTTACCAAATTCTGTTTACTTACTAATTATGACTTCATAACTAGATTTTTTCAAATAGATGCATTAAGTTTTTGCTTTACTTGGTTATCATTATTGTTGTTATTTTGTGGAAAGTATGCAAAATTGGAAGCTAAATGTAACTTTCTTTTTGAATACGCAAGATTGATGATTTCTAAGCCTTTGAAACCTAAAAAAATTCTTGCAGTTTTAGGTTAATAAGCTATTTCTTGCCATAACTAGACACAAAGCAAAAAATTAAAATTTGTTACTTTAATTTTTATCAAACATTAATAAACGCAAACTATATTATTATAAATTTGAGTGACGTTTGCCATGGATACATCATCAACTAAAAATTAAAACAAATTACCGTTTGTCGAAAATCGACGCTACTAGTTAATTGTCAAAGTAATTTAAGTAAAAAGTACTTCATGGATGAAATTGAAGAAGCTGCAAGTGTTGCTTATGCACTGTTGCTGCCAGAGAAGTCAAAAACAAGGTACAAAAAAACGTTTAATCTGTTTCGAAGGTAACAAGCTTGTAAAAATACTGAGAAGTCGATGTTAGCGTATTTTTAGAAAAGTTTAGAAAATATTTATTTCCAACGGGCTTATGATGTGAATACTTAATGGAGCAGCAAGTATTCTACGATTTCTCTTAAGAATAACGTAGAGGTCTCTAAACATTCACAAAAGAAAGCATTTTTGAAGAATTAAAACAACTTCCAAAAAATGAGAATACTATAGAAGAAATTAAAAATTCTTGACTGAAGCGTTTGACGAAATATATTTTATGCTTATGAAGAAAGTAGTGGCAATCATGAGTATAACTGATGTCTTCCCAGAAATGAGTTATGTAAAATAACTATAAATGACATCAGAGTTAAAGAAAACTTTTTGTTGATTGAAAACTCTGATTCAAAAAATCGTAAATTAAAAATATTTTTTAATTGTGGATAATGAAAACTTTTGATGCTTGGAATCATTTAGAAAATATGTGACTTTGAAGCTACGAAATATGAAAAACAAAAAAATTCTTTCTGAGGTTTTGCCATATAAAGTGCTGAAATCATCCAGTTGGACGAAATATTATGTTTGCTATAATTTCTAGTAAAATGGCAAAATATTCATATTTACTAAATGCTGGAAAATATATTTGGCATTCGATTTGCCAAACTGGTGCCACCCTCCTTGCTAGCAGTAGAGCTAACATTCAGCAACTTTAAAAAGGTCAGGTCAGGTCAGGTGAGGTCTCATGTTGACTTAGATGACTTTCAAATTCATATTAATTTAAACAAAACCAGCGCTTAAAATGCTAGCCATAAATTTTGTTGTCTTATTTTGGCTTTGATTTTGAGATGATTATTTCCTGGTCAAATTCTTTCAAACATTATAAATACTACACATTAGTATTTAATATTACTTACAGTAATATTTAACTTGTAGTACTACTAGTACTGTGAGAGAAATAATACTTTAAATAACAATGAAAACAAACAAGTGTCTAAAAATCTTTGCTTACTGTGTGAAATATTTGTCTCTGAGCGTTGACTTACAAACAAGGTATTGCAAAAAAAATTATTATTAATAAAATCACACTAACAGATCAAATTTACTTTTAAAAACTTGTTACAAATATTTTAAAGAGTACAAATTTACAAAAACATAAAATAATGTGAAGGTGACAAGATTATTACTGATCATAATTGAAAAAAAAATCTACAAGTTTTTGTCTACGCGTGAACAAATAGCTTTGGAGTTCATAGCCAACTTTGATTAAAGTTTTATCAAACCACATTAAATATTCAATCAGTTAGGCTTATAAGATAACAGAAAATACCGATTTTCAATTATTAATAAATGTTATACGGGTCAGCAGTATGAGAGAGGATAATGTCTCTGAGAAGTTTTTAAAAACCACTCCTCATTAATAAGTAAATTCATAAGCTGTCCAATGCTGATTGCGATTTACGAGCTACCCCAAATTAGAACGTACTGGAGTCAACAGACCAAAGTACCAATTGTGGCAAACAATATGTCAAGAAATTGGTACTTCTAATTGCAAGCACGTCTAAGACTTGTCGATAGAAACGCCGTATCTAAAAAAGTTAGAAGTTTAGATCGATTTTGAAAGATCAGACCAATACTAAATAAAATTCAAAAAGCTTGTCATAAAAACAAACAAACGAAGAACGTGTTTATTAACGAACAAATGATACGGTTTCCCGGTTAAGTCAAAATGAGACAACATGTCAAGAATAAGCCAAATGCTCTAAACATCAAACATTTTATAATAGCTACTTCGTCAGATTTTCTTTTTGATGTTCAGTTTTACAATGGGAAAGGAATCCTCAGTAGAATTTGCTCTAACTGCAAAACCAGAAAATCTTGATGCAGGTGATTTGTACTCAATTTGTGTCATACTTGACAACCAGGTGCAACCATTTATACGAACAAGAATTTTACCTCTGTAAACTCAATTGACACAAAAGACAGGACGAAAAACTTATAAACAGATGGTTAGAGAGAATTCAAAAGTAGGTGCGGTGAAGTAGTTTGATACCAGACCCGTTGATTTGCTGTCTTGTAAAAAGTACCTTACATCTTTTTGAGACAACAATTACACATGCAACATCTGAAGTCAACGTTTTCTCCTCTACATTTTCCACCAAACATGCGCATAATTGCGCTATTTAATGTAAGCCTTTTTAAAAAATCTGACATTTGTAACAACCAATTTTTTATATGTTTATTTTAAAACCCATAAACAGACTGAATATTAGATTCAATTAAACCTTATAATTGAAACAATTCTAACAATAACATTGTTTTATTTTACAAATGTTAAGTATTTATATAAGGGAACATTATATAAGTTTACCAAAGCATATTTTACAAATAAATTTATACTTTCGAATTAGTTGTATGTAGATAGAATTTGTTATTCATTATATTTCATAAAATATTGTAACAAGGAATAATAAATTATGGCATGTTTTACCGCTGTGAAGCTTATTTGTAGATAATAAATAGTCTTGGTTTTTCTTACAGGGGGTTTTAACATTTATTTCAGACAAATATTTACCGAGTCTTAATGTGAGCGGTATACATAATTTTCAAACGAAAACGATTCACGTTTAGAATATTCATTTCATCACTTGTTATAGAATGAAAATACATGCAAAACACATAAGAGCCAAGTGTTACGGAATGAATATTCCATCTTAAGAGTGAGAATGTTTACTTTCTATTGTTAAAAATGAATTTAGAATTACTGCATTCAGTAACAGCCGTGGAGAAATAGAGAAATTTATTTATTTGTATGTAGTTTTCTTCAAACTTCTATATTATATATAACGGCAAACACAGCCATAATAATGTTTTTCAATAGTACTTTTCGTTGCCAAAAAATAACAACGCACAATAAAATAAATACAAGCAATAAATACGTCTGTTATTGTACCTAAAAAACTAAATACTTTTCTACTAAATTACATTCAACTTAACAAATTAATTTAAATTTCTCTTTTCGTTTTAACCCCAAGCCCTGAAAATACCGTTTCCGCGGCTCCTTTAATTGAAATTCACGATACGTACAAGAAAATCCATTAGGATTCCTTCGATACAGTCTTTCTATCTAATCGATGACAAAGAAGTTTCAATACGTTGCTTCTAATTGACATAGATATATAAGCCGTAAGTCTTGGTTCGTATTAATTACAGAAAGCATTCAATTAAATTGGCTTAAAGCGACATTGGCTGCTTCTGCTGCTGTTGCGACGCAGCAAAGAATCAGAAATCCGTAGACAATGTAGAATGTGACATCCATCTCAGAAGCAGCAGAGCAGCAGAGGAGGCTAAGCTCTGGATGCCTTCGTAGATTTCTCGAAGAGCCAACATTAATATTAGAAGAGAACAGCGGCAGTAAATATTACACGCAATGCTACTCGCCGTGTTATTCACAACATTCCCTTGCTTAACACGTTTCACGACGGTTAATAATTTAAAACGTACCTTCCTACGTTTACGTTTAAACTTTATGAGAACGGCAAACACGTGCTTTTCCAGCTCTATTTGGACAAATGTAAAAAATTGCGCAAGAATCTTAAAAACATGCTTGCCGTTTAAAACTTTTACAAAATATAAACCGCCATTCATTTGTTGCCTGCCACTGCGGTTCATTGTACAACTGTTATATAAATAAATTACATTTGACATAAAATTCTACATTTACACTTTTACATTTTAATTCTTTAAAAGAGTGCACAGATAATGAGTATTTGTACTTAAGTTTGCTGTTTTGAAAGCAGAACTTCAATTTATGTTTCTCAGTTATTTACGTATCGAGGGTCAAAGTTTTTGGTTTACCCGTACAGACAGCTTGAAACTCAGCGAAAGAAAGTCTTTATTGGTTCAGGGGTCTAGTAACTTCTGGCCTAAGGCACGTACAACTTTTACGCACAACTGCCAACCAAATTTTCAAAATTTCAAAAAAGAATGCCAAACAATATTGTAATAACTCTTTGCAGGTTTTAACTCTACGGGTTTTACTTTAAGCATTTTATTTGATAGGTTTTACTTTATGGGTCTTTACAAGTGTAATATTTCACTTTCAGTCATAGTAATCAAGATGTAAACAATTAGTTGTGTGGAAAGTGTTTTACCCCCAATCAGTATTGTAATTCAATAACAACAAACCTGTAAAAGATAAGGGAATGTGCATCTTCCCTCTCTTGAGCGAAGAAACCTAGCCTACTTGCCTACTTGATTACACTATACGACGTGGTTATGTAGCAAACCGCAAGCAACGATCTATGATTTCATAATTATTCATCAATTGTTTTACTTCAATTTGATACTTTGAAATGTCAGTTTTTTTATGTTTAGTGTGCAATTGAGCATCTAGCATGTGCTGGATTTTTTGATTTAGAAAGACCATAAAAATATGCTTTGTCAAGTTTTCAAAAGCAAGCAACTGTCAATTATGGTCATAAACGTAAACTTCATTATTTTTTAATTTATTTGAACACGTCTACAGTAATAATTATATTGAATTAAAAATGATGTTACATTTCTGCAAATGCAAAAGCAAATAAAGATGACTTTGGTGCAAAATCATTAATTATTCTTAAAGTCTTATAAAAACAGCTTTAGTTGAATAGTATAGTACATGAACGGTTATATCTCTAAACATCTCATAAAACTGTTCTAAATATTGCAATTCTTAACAACAGCGCTGTTTTGTTCTTATTAGAAAATCTATCAGCCCAGGCCATATTGCAATAATTCCACTTTTATAAGCTTAATCTTTGAGAGTCTACTATTTGAGAGTTTTTCATATCGAACATTGTGAGTAAGTTGATTTTTACTTTCTATGCGTTATGGTGTGTATCGTAAATATTAAAGGCATATTTTTACAACAAGTAATCCAAATTATATGTTGGTATAAGTATGCCCTTAATGCTCACACTACACATCTTAATAAATAAAAGGTTAAAACCAACTCACCTACAATGCTAGATGTGAGAAACTTATGTATCATAAAAATCGGGCTCATAAAATCAGAATAATCTGAATAATAGATCTTTTGGACTGATAAATTTGGACTTTTCTAATAAAAACAAAACACCGCTGTCTTCAGAAAATGAAGAATTTATGACACTTCTATGAGATAATATAACCGTTAATGCTTTTCGACGTTTAGCTGTTATTATTGTTTTCAAACCAACAAAATGGTGTGCAGCAAACTTTGGTCAAATGTTTATTTATCTATATCTAAAGACTCCTCCATATAATAATTTATATGCGCCGCTTTTTCTAGTTTTTTGATCAAAACTCTAAATTCTTCATATTTACCTAAACAACAACCTTTTACAAAAAAAAAACAAAATTTGTCATTTTACACAAAAAACATTTTAAGCCATTAACACAATTTTACCACTTGCCAAGAAGATTGTTTATCCAATCTCGAAAGCTCTTTCGACCACCATGTGGCCATCATCAGGAGGCGAAATCTTATCTGATTTATCGTAAAAATTGAGCTCATAAAAATAAGATAATCAATAAAAACAATTTTTGATAAATTTTAGTCAACTGTTTACTTATTTATGATTCGAAAACCAAAAAACTTTTACTTTCATAAACAGAACAATTTTTCAAAAAAAAACAAAATTTTTTTATCACATAATAATAAATAATTTTTTCACAAAAACCTATTAAACTAACTTTTAACAAAGTTCTACTACTTGCCCAAAAGTTTGTTAATTAAATCTCAAAAACTCTTTTAACCACCATGTAGTCATTATCAGAAGATAAATTAAACAAAATTGTTATATGCTTAATTTTACCTGATTGAGGAAATTTTTGTAGGTTTTTTTTAATAATCCGATCAAGAAGCTGAAAAAAAAATCGTTATCTTTGTTAAAAGCGTTTTTCTTGTTTCTATAGATTTCAATAAACTTTGCGGTAAATAAATAACTATAGTTATTCATTTGTTTGACTAATTTTAAGCTGTTAATTTTAATATAATAATTGCTATTGTAAGCGTGCTTGGCTATACTTGACTTGTCTAATCTGCTGTATCTTAAGTGAGCTAAGTGCTTTTTGTATTTGGTTTAAACTAATCTACGCGTCTGTTCAATATAATGTTTGTTACAGTTATTATACTCTATACAATAAATTTCAAACTTTTCTAGAAATAATGTTTTGTCTTTTGGGCTTTCCAACAATTTTTTAAGTTTAATTCTGACTGATAAACTGCTCTAAATCTTCTCAGAAGAGAAACTTAACAGTTTAAACACAATATTAAGTCTGTCGGTTATCTAGGGTTCAAATAAATTTTAATTCTTGTTTATTTTTTTGAACAGATGTGCAATTTACAGTTGTTCCTAATTTTTGTTTATTTATGATTTAATTTACTATTTTTTTATTATATTCATGAACAGTAGCAACTTTTTCAATAAATGTATATTTGTTTTTGAGTTTTTTTAAATTAAAAAAAGTTAAATAACCTATTTTCTAAAAAAATTGCTATTTTATGTTAAAAACAATGATTTAAAATATTAGGTATGTGCCTTAAAATACTTGTTTCTTTTTTGAATATATTAAATTTCAAGTTGCTTGTTGCTTTTTAAATAAGTTTTAAATAGAAACATCTAAAAAAATTTGCACTAAAAATCTCAAAAAATGTACAGATACAGAGAGCACCTAAAATACGGCAGATTGAACAAATCGAGTGTAGTCCTCTTTCCACCTCAGGAGAAACTAAGCAAAAAAAAAATTTTGTTTTATTTATCTTCTGATGATGACCACATGGTGGTTGAAAGAGATTTCAAAATTTAATAAGGAACTTTTTGGCAAGTGATAAAACTGTCTTAATAGTTTATAATGCAAAAGATTCCAGAGCAATCAACTAATATTAAACTTGATTAATATTTCTGATACGGTTTAAAATAAGAGCTATTAAAATAAATATTATTATTAGTTTAGCAAAATTTATTTCAGAAATGTTATATGCGTCTTTTGCACAATGTTATTTTATACAATTTTAAAAATATTAAAATAATAATAAAAAAAAATTACAAAAACTTTACAACAACTAGTTGTTTAATAGCCCGTTTTCTATTGATTCATAAACAATTTAATATTATACAACAATTTTATTTTAAATTAACGTATTTAATATCATATATAAAATTATTTTTTTTAGAATGAAGTGAATTTGGCTTCAATTATAATTCATCTCATTAACCATTTTAAAATTTACAAGATGTCACTTCCTTTTGATAAAGCGCTAGCTAGAAAGAAGCGTCTTTTTTTAATATAGATATTAATTAAAAATATCCTCTGGCAATTTGCATTTATTACGTTTCTTTCAAAGGTTTGCGGCTGTATTCGAGAAGATCAATACAATAAAAATAGATTATCTCAAAGCTTGATGCAACAGTGTGAATGGAAAATTGTGGAGCCTGCTAAATGAAGACGATGCATTATAATATTCCTCTAGGGTAGATATTCTGCAGAATATTAAAATCCGCAATTAGCATTTTAAATATGGCATCAGATTGTCGACTCATTTTCATTCTAAAGCAAAAAATTTTTAGATTAAATTTATGTTTTATTACAAATATGTTAATATCCCATTAAGCCTGCTGCTATAATTTTAAAAAGCTTTTTCTAAAGTCAAGAAAATGCTTCTCAAATTTTCTTTTTAGCAAATAAATTTATAGTATTTATTAAATTTTAAGCTAAGAAGAAAAAAATCAATATTAGTAACCAAGACAAACAAAAATGTTTAAAAAAAAGTGTATTGTTATACAGTAAAGAATCAAAAATTAAAAAATGCTTGATAAAATGACAGATTATATTCTGTTGGCTTAGAAAAATTATTTAAAATTTTTACTATGTTTTCTATAGTTATCTGAATTTAGTGATTAACCATGACACTCATACCAGAGCTGGTTTTTTTAAGAAGTACTAACGTGGAGAAAGCCAAAAACACTTTAAAAAAATTGTTTGCTTCAAGTCTACGAAAAAATTGTGAATGCTTTAGACATTATATGTCTAAATATATGTATAACTACTCCCAAAACTGGTTATTTAGGTCAGGTTAAGAAAATAGTTTGTTCCTCATTTGTAAATATGTATCTATCAAGCAATTCTATTACTGTTGAAAATAAATATTAACAAGTCAACTACTGTTTAATAAAAATTACTGGTTTGAAACAAAGTTTGTAATTTTTTTTTAAGTACTAAAAAGGCATTTTTTCAAAGGCAAATTGCTACTCTGACAGCGCTTCTTGCTTATTGTTTTTCTAACACTGCAAAACCACAGAATTCTGCGAATTATTGAAAAGGAACGCACCAGAAGCCTTAAGAGAAGAAGTACAGTAGTAGAAAATCTATTGGATCAGAATGGTTCGCAAGGATTTAAAAAACAGCTGAAAAAGAGCAAGGTTTAAATAAAGCACGTTGAAGAGCTGTTTAGTGTTTAAAAATGTAACCAAACTTTCAAGCTAACATATGTATAAGTGACTTTAATTGTTATTTATAGATGTTACGATGTATTTTTTACAATACCTGCTTCGTAAGTCAATGTTTCAGAAACAAAGTAAGCAAGAGTTTTTATACACATGATTTTTTCCATGGTTATCTATAGTAATATTTCACTTGCAGTACTACTAGTACTGTAAGTTATATTAAAAACCAACGTTTGGTATTCATGACGTGTGAAATAACTTGACCAGAAAAATCTCATGATTAGGAAAGCCAAAACAAACCAACAAAATAGACGTTTAGCATTTTAAGCGTCATTTTTGTTTAAATTACTACATGAAATTGACAGTCAATCATTGAATTAACTGTCGATACATTGTATGAAGCATCGATGTTAAATGTTTATGACACTCTTTCTTTCTGTGCTCTTGTTCCCTTAATCATGCATAAAGTCGATGTTCAGTCCGAGTTATACGCGGAGGTGGGCTATTGTCATTATTATTTATTTTAAGAAATAAATTGCCTTTTCTTTGTTTAGCGTAAAATATTTTATTAATTACTTTTACTGATTTTGGTACATAGCTGTCCGCTACTGTTGACTTCTATTCTCCAGTCCTTTTAAGTTGTACAACGTCAGCCCCATTGTTAGCTAAAAAGAGAGCACTGGTTTGAAAAAAAATGTCTAGTATATTTTGCGGCATTCGTTAAATTTAAATATTTTGCGACTTTACTAGAAATTTTAGCAAAAATATTTTGTCAAAATAGTTGATTACAGCACTTTCCATTAAAAATTCCACAAAAAATATAAATGCTTAAAGCAAACATTAATTAAAAGTCTTCTTCTCTAATCTAAAAATTTTAAAGCATGCGACGCCTAGTTGTTCTATTCTGTAAGTTATCGTTCAAAATGTCAAATTCATTGAGTAAGGAATTACATAATTTAAAGCATACACACATTGGGGAATTGTAATGGTTATTCTTGATGTAAAATTTGAATTGTACTTAGTAACAACCTACTGTTTTCTCGCCCATGTACTAGTTTTTGTAGAAATGACAAATAGACCAAATTTTTCCTTGTCTGTACTAATGCATTTTGGTCACAGTGCATAAGAGAATATTATCTTATGCCGGTATTTATAGTCGTAGCTCAAGACCAACCTTGAATTCAAGCTTAAGACGCCGTCTCAAGCAAGGATTCCGGCAATGCGCGGGAAAGCAAGCAAGGACTTCGACAATGCTCGGGAAAACATGCGTCTTGCGGAAGTCACCAAAGTAGTCATTTTTGTGATGTTAGGTTTAAAATTTAACATTTTGACGCATGACAGTTATTCTCCGTGTTTATATAAAGTGACAGGTCAAGGAATAACTCGATGCCGCAGGGATTATATCGAAAGTGTTTTGTGTTGTTTTTGCAAAAAAAAAGAATGACGCCGGGTGAGTACATGTCTACTGACAGAATACGTGTATGGTAACTTCATAAAACGTGCATTATAGACGAAAAAGCTGCGTATACACAAAAAGCAAAACCCTTGCTGTAGTCTCGCAAGGACAACTTCAATAATGTAGAAAGTAATACGACGGATGCCGCAATAGTGACCAATCTGGATCATTATTACATTCTCCTCAAAACACGAAAGCTGCAAAAGTGAGATCCAAATAGAAGCTAGCTCACACTGCGCGCTTTTGAGAAGGTAAATGTAAGTGCAACATTAATATAAATCTAACCAGATTTTTATCCACTTTTATTGCAGGAAATGTGATGCAGAAAAGTTATCAGAGTAGTGAGTAGTAGGAGCTATTCAAGAAGTGTGTAAAGATGAAAGTTTTTGGCTGCCGTTTTGTCTACTATGCTTCTGCAAACAATACCTTACACTTATAATGTAAACTAATAAAAATTTTACTTTTTTTGTACTTATGTTTACCAGTAGAAGGTAAATAAAAATACTACCCAATTAATAAATATCTGTGACTTTTATTATTATTCAATGCTTTCATTTTTGCTTCAATGCTTTCATTTTTGCACAAAATGTGAGCCCTTTAATTTTGTGTAAGTAATAAATGTCTTTCCACTAATTTGCAAGCAATCCTACATTCACTACATTGTCTTTTGTGAAGCTGTAGCGACGCTTACATTCAAAGTTAGAAAAAAATTCCAATAGGTTCGCAGCATCCCGCGCATATCTCGCCCAACATGTCAATGTTCGCTGTTATGAAATGCAACACATAATAATACATAATACTCTTCAGTATTTTCCAACGTCAAACGATGCCATAACCGGCGAATGGCGGCTGAGTCGGACTTGAGACAAGTCGAGGCTTTGCTCAAGTCCGACCCCAGTGCGCTTGTTCATCAAGCTAAAATCGCTCTTATTCACACAGTTATTTGATATTTAAATCTTGAGATTTGTCTATGAATACCGTCCGGTCTTGAGCTCGACCTCAGGCTCAAGATATGAATATCAGATTTTACGAGCATTGCCGAAGTTTTTGCTTGAGACGGAATCAGCGATAAGTCTATTTCAAAACGCATGCAAATGCTTTCCCGAGCATTGCCGGAGTCCTTGCTTGAGTCTAAGCTTAAGCTTGATCTTGAGCTACAACCATGAATACCGGCATAAATCTCTTAAAATAAATAATTTTACACTAAACTTACATAGGTTTTTTGGTATAAACTCTAGACTATGCAGCAATATTCAAGTCTACTTCTAGCAAGAGAATAAATTAGTGATTTGGTACAATCAAATTGCATAATTTCAGAGCTGTTTATCTTAATTAACCCCAGGGTCTTTAAGGTAGCATTTGTAATAAATTTAATGTGCGACGTGAACGATAGTGAAGAATTTATAACAACAGCTAGATCCATACGGCATAATTTTACATTTAGCCACATTTAGATTTAGTCAATTTTTTTACACCAAGAAATCAAATTATTTATGTCTTCCTGCAGCTCTCAATAGTTTATTGTGACCTAATAATTTTTACTAATTTGAGATCGTCGACATACAGAAACTTGCAACAATTTAACGACTCAATGCCGTTATTGAAAAATATTATAAAAAGTAATGGGCTAAGGTTTGAGCTCTGCGCTATTCTACTGTTTACTAAAAATGTGTTGAATGCCCAACCACCTTATTCTACAAATTTTTGTCTACCAACAATCATTGCTTTTATTGTGATTAAGAGAGAATCACACAGACCACAAGCTTATTAATAAACAGTGATGAACTCTATCAAAAGTTTTTGCTAGATCGGTATATACAACATCAACTTCCAAGCGCTTGTCTAATGCTGCAGATACCATATGTGTGAACTCACATAAATTTACGGTTGAAGATTTGCCCTTTACAAACCCGTTTTGCTCTTGGGCAAGTTGGACAGATACATGAATATAAATAATGCTGAATAAAATTGATCTTAGCAAAGTTAGACAAGAGTGCCATTGATCTGTAATTTAGTAGGTTGTTTTTGTTTCCGAAAATGCGTGACATTTTTCGTGCGTTAGGATAGTCTGAAAATCTCAAAAATAAATTATAAATATAACAAAGTAGGCTGGCAAAACATCTGATGCAGTCTACAGTTAAGAAACCTCTCTGGACCAGATACCTGCTTCGTTTTGGTTTTTTTTGCCGCTTTGAGTATATCATCCTCACAGACAGAAAATGTTGAAAGCACCATATGACTTTCACTGACACTAGTAGCACCAACTGACAGAAAACTTTTTATTACAAATATCATATAAAATGTTGTCCCTGCATCACATTCACCATCACATAATAAAAATATTTTTTTTTGAAAACACTTGCAAATTGTTCTGCAAAAGTACATTGCGACGATGTTAGAGAAACATCTTTATTGACTATTTCTCCTGGAATGCTGGAAATTTTTCTTTTTTAGATTCAAAAATTTCCAGACCTTTATCGGATTTTTTTTGATAGACATTTCAGATGCAAACTTTGAGTATTCTGGACGTGTTTCTATTTTAATTTTTTGTTTTGTCTTTTTGTACCTATCCAGGTAGTACAACAATTTTGTTTTTCTAAAGCAATTCCACAGCTTTACTTTTATCAATTTAATAATTTGGCTCAAAAACTATACAGGGTATGTAAAGTTTTTTCTAGTTTTATTAAATTTAGGTACATGATCTTCAAATATAATTATCAAAATTTTATACACAGTTGATTGCATTGTCCACGCTATCGCACATGAAAAGCTGACTCCAATCATCTAATGACAGAGCAATGCTTCTATCTTCAAATATTCAGAGATATCGAGGTTATGATTCAGAGAAAAGTACGTTAACAAAACTTATTTCTCAGTATGATTACTAAGTTTTTTGTTTTTACACCACTTTTAAAACATATAATACCTTATTATTTCGTACCCCGTCTTTGACTTTTCCGGCAGCAACAATGCAGAAGCAACATTTGCAGCTTCTTTTATTTTATCCTATAAAGTAGTTTTTACAAAAATTACTTTCACAATGAATTAGCAATGTTGATTTTTAACAAATGTTAATTTCGTTTAATTTTTTGTTGATTCTATAAAACGAGCGCAGTTAAAATTTTTAATTATATGACTTGCGCTTATTATTTTTTGACAACAAATTTTAACATATTTCTTTGTGTGCCTATATTGCAAAAAATAGCTTACTAACTAGAAACTAGAAACTTAGAAGTAGTTTTTTAGCTTGAAATATATCTTCAACAAAAAAGTTACACTTCTGGTTCACGTAATATACTGTTTTTTCGTTTAACAAAAACATAATCATCTCTACAGAAGCAAAAGAACTTGTGCAGAAAACAATTAAAAAATATTTGTAGACGTTTTTGATGACCATTAGTCACTTGCTGAACTTATTACAGTTTTTGGCTATTGTAGGGCAATAAATTACTTTTTTTTGACAATGAACGACGTGGAAGATATTAGAAAATACGGTGTTTTAAAATTGCAAAGCTTACCAAATTTTGTAACGAAGAGTTATGTTAAAACTGATAAAAGATTTAGCTTTTAGCTTTGTATTTTATATAGAATGTATGCAAGTCTATGTTCCCCTATAGCTGACATTTTTATTATTGACATAGAAAATTTCATTCTCTTAATACTGGCCGACATACGATTAGAGCCATACAAAAACAAATTCCAAAATACTTAGAATTAAAAAACCTGAAATTGTATAGAAGTCATTGTTTCTGTCGGACCAAAGCCACTATGGTTTAAAATACGGGTAGCGATATTTTGGCATTATTAGAACGAATAAAAAAATAGAAGTCAACGGCCATTGCCACCACTGATGTAGACAATACAATTATCAACAAATTTTTAAAATAAAAATAAATTGTTTCTGCCAACAATACTCTAAGAAAATGTTTAAAAAGAGTTTTCAGATTGTGCAATACAAAAATATAAAAAATTTGAAAAATGTAGAGTTTATGAAAATTTAATTGCGTTAAGAGTTTTAATGTTTACGACAGTATTGAAAAATAGTTAGTAGTTACCAAATCGTAATCATAATTTATATCTGTTGTTTACCTTTGTTTGAAAGTCTAATATAATAATTCCTATAAATTATAAAAAAAACTTTAATTTAGTAGAAGTTTTTGGTTTATTTTCAAACATAAAACAGATGTAACATAACACGCTAGGAAACTGCTTTCAGTGGTTTAGAAATGTCTGACGGCTCGCCAGTTATCAACATCCAATCGCCAAAACCTAAGCCTGTTTTACCTGGCTTTTAATGTAAAATAATACTGTGCAAAAATTATTTAGATCAAGTTTTGCCATGGAATTTTAAACGTATGATCATTTTTTGATTAGTTCATATGCAAAAACGTATGTTATTATAGACAAGCTTTGACAAATTGTCCGCAATTATATTATCAAAGACGATAAAAATTTGTCAAGCTAAATTTAACAGCAAGACTAGATCTAAATACTCTATAAACGCATGTTACAACTTATTTAGTCCTAAAAATGCTGATACGTTCTTAAAATCCTTGAAGAAAACATAAAGCTGTAAATATTAAAATATAATAAGCTCGTTAAAAATAAAATAACACTATCCAAAAAATAGATAATTTTAAAAATTCAAACAATTTGTAATTTGAAAAAAAAATTTATCTAACATCATAATAATTTATTCGAAAAATATTTCATAATGAAATACATGCATTCACCAATTAATAAAATTGATTGAATTACTTAAATTTTATTTATTAAAAAAAACGCTTTATATAGATATCATTAAGATATCATCAAGTTGAAAATGATGAATTGAACTAGATACATGTATTTTATTACACAGTTTAAACAGTCGGACTGATACAAAATATTTTCATTTAGTATTTTTATTTATAATAATACTGGATTAGTTTGCAACGTAGCCCGCCTTACTTTACGTTTATATTTGTACATCAAAATACAATGTCTACATAAAAACAATATACCTGTAGAATATTTATTCTAAAGCTTAGTAAAACAAAACTAAAAGAGATCTCACT
Source organism: Lagria hirta (assembly GCA_947359425.1). NCBI lineage: Eukaryota > Metazoa > Arthropoda > Insecta > Coleoptera > Tenebrionidae > Lagria > Lagria hirta. The sequence goes on along the minus strand of OX375802.1, from coordinate 2,664,691 downwards.
TCGAGATCTCATCGAAGTGAGATCTCGTGTAGGAAATTTGAGGCAGTCACTTCCCTATTGTCTCAAGAACTAATTATTTTTACATCCAATATCCGAACAGGCAGGCTGATTCCTTCCAATAAAGTGCCAAACTGTGTACTCAACAAATCGATCTCTAAAATACAAATAGAAGCAACAAGAAAATAATAGAAACTATTTTAAATTGATAGGAAAAGGAAATGGTACGTGACATCGGGGAAAATATCAATTCAATTTTATTTTGAATGCTGTATAACTGCCGGGGAAATTAAGGTAAAAATAACCACAACTTCTACGTCAATAATCTATTCTTTCTATTTGCTGACATTTACCAATGTTACTTTTATATAATCGTTCACTTGTAACTTGTAGTCGTGTTTTAAATAAGTCATTTTGAACTATTTGTTCACAAATTAAACGTATTTCAAAATTATTTAAATAACACTCCTTATGAATGACCTGGGTTACGTTCATAAATGTTAGGTGTTCGTGGACCGTATTACACCCAGAGGAAACCGATGTTACGTCAGAGCGCGCTCAGAGCGATATAAAATTTTTGAACGATACAGTGCGTTCAAGAATGTGCATTTTCGTTTGATCAACAATAATTATTATTATAGGTTAGGTATTCGGTATTACCATGGGCATTACAATATCATGAAACAATAATCTTTTTTGTATGAACAGAACAAAGCAGGTTTTGAATATGGCAGAGGTTATGGACATAGCGATACCATGTATAATGGCGACACAATTATTATTTGATATTCCAATATGAAGTTCTGTCTTCTAGAGGGAAACAAAAAAACAGAGCTATTAAAAGAAGAATTCTTTTTCATCCACTTTACACTTACCTGTATTTTGTAATATTGCGACGTTTTTTTGTTCGTCGACTCCGATAATTTCCATTTTCACTTCTTATTTTAGTAACTAGATATAAAGAATTATATCACTTATTTGAAAACTCTTCTCGATTTTACACTTCTGCGCATGCGGAGCGTTTCTCGCCGGCCACTGGAAAACGGCGTTTTTGGTGCGCTCATGGTGTTTGCACAGTGCTATTTTTGAACGCTTACTCTGGTGAACTATGACGTCATTAGATGGTTTATGAACGACTTTGTGCGACATTTCACAGATACGGCGCGCTCGAGCGATATTTATGAACGCACTCCTGCTCTAGTTTCAACAGTACTCATGTGAAATTTTTCTCAAGATTTAGAATTATTGTTGATGCAAGAAATATACGGCCTGTGTGTTTTCCAGATAAGAACCGGCCAATTCGTTTTTTTCATATCGAACACATTACTCATCCCAATTTGTTTACTAACTCGATTAGTTGTCGGTCACCATTATTGACCCAGCAAATCAGAGAGTAGAATTCTGGTCAGATATAGTTTATTAACATTATCATTGTTTATTTGGATAGGTAATTGAGCGCTGCTAAAAAAACAATAATCTTTGGAAAATTATCTACTAATTACGCCTACTATATTTTTGACCGTCTTGTGAAAACCTAAGCATTAATAACAGCAAAAAAAAATATTCTTGTGTTTAGTCTATTTTTTCAAAACGTTTCTTAATTTGTTAATCTGAAAAGCTATAAACTTTGGCTACAAATAAACATTATCGGCATTGTATAAATATGTATGTGTTAAAGAAAAAAACCCTCAGGTTAATTTTGCGGCTGTAGTGATTCCGACGAATTACCAGGGATTAACAAAAGTTTATTCCCAAGATGCATACCAAACTTTCTGCCCGACGACAAAAGTGATACATGGAAATGATGATAAAAGAAAAAGATTTCTGGGTATGGCACGATCTCAGTATTGGAAGCTGGCGAATTGAAAAAAACGATGTATTAAAAAGAAAATTGATTGACCTTAAGATGTTTAGCTGGTTCACTTTCCTGAAGTATATAATGCTTACATTATACATTAGTCGTAGATAAAATCCGTAAAGCCTCGTCACTCTGGTCGTACTATTTGAAAATCACATCAAATGCTCTTATTTAGCACAATGTAGACATCAGCAAATTTTGCAAAGTGATAGCTTTTCTAAACAAAAATTTGGAAGGCTATAGATCAAAAAAATCAGAAATGCTCACCAGGGAGAAAGTGATGCTATTCTTAAAGGAAGCTGGAAATGAAATATCCTTGATAGTCAAAGTAAACTATGTTCTAGAAAATTTACAATGCATAAATAAAATTAACAGATTAGAATTATAATGGAGGTAGAGCTATCAGGTGTCAAACGTTTCTAAATTTACTAGCAAGTTATATTGGAGATAAAAATAGACAATATTAAAATACAACGTGGAATAAAACAGGGTTGCATATTCTTGTCTTTACGTTTCAACTTATACTCTGATCAAATATTCAAGGAAGCATTAGAAGAAATATGACACTTTGGCATCAAAATAAATAGAAAGCCAATAGCAACAATCAGATATGCTTATATAATACAGTAATTTTAGTACAAAATCGAGAGACTGCAGTTGCTTATAATCGAACAGACACAAGGTCTAACAATCAACAAAGAAAAGACCAAATCTATAATATTCAGAAGACAACCCTACAATGGCACTGCCCTAGAATTTAATAGAAGCCAAATTGAACGTATCTTTAAGTTCAAATACTTTGGTAGGATTATTACAGAGGATCTAAATCCAGACGGCGAGATAAAATACCGATTAGAGATTGTTCCAGAAACTTTTAATAATATGAGATCCCTTTTTTGTCATGACAACATAGATCTGAAGTTAAGAAAACGTGGTTAAATGCTATATATGGTTGGTATTGCTGGAGTAGAGACGTAGACTCTGAAGGTCAGGACGATGAACTAACTAGAAGCATTTGAAATGTGGCTTTACAGAAGAATGCTTCGTATTTAGTTCGTATTTAGTGGACACAACTTGTTACAAACGAGAATGTACGAAGAGTAAACATAGACAAGCAACTCTTGCGACCGTAAAATGCCATCATATCTTAGATATATTTTGAGGAGTGCTGTTCTGCTACAGCTCATACTGAAAGGTACGATTGGGGAGCGCCGTGGAGTTAGAAGAAAGCAACAGTCGTGGCTCAGAAACAGTTGGGATTAGACCGGCCTAAGAGACGCTAGTGAACTTTTTCGCTTGAGTAAGGACCGCACAGCTTTTGCCATAGTGATTGCCAACGTCAGGAAGACGGGACAAGACATATAAAAGAAAAAGAAAAATATTTAAGATGAGGGAACATTTTTAACTGTTAACGTAAAAAATACGTAAACAAAGATTGATCGGACTTTTTATATTATAAATCCTACTGATAAATCATCGATAAATTTTCTTAGATTTAACCAAAAAACTGCAAGTTTTTATCCACCGCATACAAACCGTAAAATTTTTTTTGTATTTTACAAAAATAAATGCTTAACGTAGCCAGTAGGAAAAAATACGTTATAATCTTCCTGATGCTACATTATTTTTAATAGATACAAGACACTGTATGAAAAGAACCTCGGCAACTTTGTTATCAGGCAGCGGTACAGATTTAACGACTGTCAAACGTCTTGGAGGTTGGAAGTCTAGTAGTGTTGTTGAAGGCTACATAGAATCTTCAGTTAAACGTAACCTTTTAACATTGCAAGACAGATTATATGGGACAGTGGAAATGAGGTTTCGACTATCAAACACGTACCTTGCACTAGCAACTTCATCGTGGGGAATGTCAATAATAGTTCAGTCAATAAATAAAAAACTGTTTCATTTCTTGATAATAAAATCATTTTAATTACTTGGTTACTAATTGTAAAAGTTTTTCGATTGGCGAAAATGGGTATCGTCTTTAAAACACCATTCTATGCGTCTATAATAACTTTGATTCATTGTTATTTTAAAATTGCTGATGAAAGCTTAATTTAAGAACAAAACTTTTAAATAAAAAAATAAGTAATTATTTTGACACTATTTCCAAAAATGTTCACAGTTAGTTTTGTTCAAATCTTAAAAACTTATAATTGAGTTATAACAAAACGTCTTGCTTCAATAATAAATAATAATATTATTTAAAAAAAAGGAAGAGTTTTGCAATGCTTCGTAATAAATTTTAAGAAACTTTTAAACACTAAAGGAAGTATATAGCAAATTGAGAAGTAGTATGCCGGACTTTTTAATAATAATCTACATATTTCCTTTATCACCATGTAGGATAATAATAATTCCACCCAAACTCAATTTTTCCTGTTTAGTTACATCAGACAAGCTGTTATTTATGCAAACGGCTTAGCCACACTCTACAAATATTTTAATTAAAACTTTAGTTTAACAAAACGTCAACTGTTCAAGTAAGCGTGAATGCAGCACATTAATTTTAAAACTAATTGAAAATTGAAGTTTTGGAGAGCCATTTCAGTTATTAGGATTATATTAAAACGCTATGTCTACCTTTTCCTCATTAGCAGAAGCGCCTCGTCGCTCGTTTCGATTATGAGTTCTGAAGCACATTACCAACACATGTCTTCTACATCTGCTAAAATTCTTTACTTCAGTCTCTAAAATGCTCAGCTGAATATGATTCCAAAAAAAGCTCTTTAAGCAAATGCAATTAGCGACTAATTAAGGTAAATTTGTAGAGTCAACAATAATTAGGAAAAGCACCACCGCAAATGTCTAATAAATTTCAGTTCTAAGTTCTAGTTTGCAATTAGGCTGCTTTGATTATGGTCAAATTTAATTATAAAACTTTCAAACTAGGTTCAATGAGTTTTAGTTTCCCAAGAGTTTTCTTTTGCGGTTAAAAACTCAAAAAACAGAAAATTTAAATTTGTATTCCATCATGTATTTTCTTATTCATTAAAACGTTGGTTTTTTAAAACTTTGTCATTTTTTTGTTCATTCACGTTAAGATTAAGAACAAATTTATCTAAATAATCTAAAATTTTTGTTTATTTCTTTTTTTTTGTGATCGATTATTAAGAACCACTTTAACGCTTGATATTGACTAAAAAGTCAATCGTTAATGTACCTCATTAATGAACAATTTAAAAAAAAGTAAGACAGTTTGAGTTGGAAAAATTTCATAAAAAATCGACACGTAAGCCGTTAGGTTAAACTGCAATCATAAAAAAGCTTTTTTCCATTATATTGCTTCAGCATGTTGTATCCGGAAAATAACATATTAGTTCTATTGATTTTCTAGTAACATATGATATTGAAGCACATAACTCAAACATGTTTACATAAAAAAACAAAATCTATAAAAGCAGCCTATTTTTCACTCAAATCAACTCAAAAATGCTCCGTCAAATTGTTCAAAAGATAAATAATAGCTTACAATCCATTGATTTTAAATTTTGTGAAAGCGAATACGGCAATAGTCCTTATACACATATACACTGTGATTGGCGTTTTAATAAATAAATTAAAAGTCCGCAAAAGCACGTCATCCTTTTTTGCGATTCATAGAACAACTGAATTTTTTTGCGGAATGTCTATCAATTATTGGAAGCTCACATGTAAACCAATTCTAATTTCTTGAAAAAAATTGTTTTGAACATTACAACTTAATTCTTGTGATCTAATACAAAAAATACAATAAAAGCTATCATTTGTGTCTGATTCTGTTTACACTTCAATATCAAAACTATAAATCAAGTTTTTTTATTATACATACAGAATTAAAAAATAGGAAAGAAAATATGGAAAACTTATCGCATTTTTGTAGTCCATCGTAATACAGTTTCTTGAATATCAATTAAATGACTACGCTAAAATTGAAGACATTTTAGAGAAAAATAAAAGAAATTGTAAATAAAGTTTTATTATGGTAGCTATAAAATGTGTTACATTCTATATGTAAGAAGTTTGTCATTTTAAGCAGCATTTGTTGTGTTTGATTAATTTGCGATTAACAACAAGAGCACTTATTAGACAAAAGCACAAAAGGTGCGACATCTGTTGCTGCAAACATAAATTAATATCTCAAGGATCACATATAAATTGTCATTTAACTCTGTTGTGTTGTTTTGGTAAATGCGTCTTTAAAAGTATTGGACTGGTGTTAATTAATTTTTCCGGTTTCTTAGACGATCAGTAAATAAAAATTTTATTGTTTGGTGCCCTAGTGCAATTATTACGAGAGTAAAAGTGTTAGAATTCACCAGTTTCCTCCTGACAAAAAATTATTAAAAAAGTTGGCAACTTGTTTTAAAAAAAAAGCCTATTAATAGTCTGTGCAGCAAACATTTCTCACCATTAGATTTTTTGTCTCTTAAATACATACTTGCATCAAAACACCACACAATATAATGTGTTTCGCTCTCATATATTTTTTCTCATTCTCTAAAGATTTTTTCCTTACAAGTTAAAATATCTGGGAAAAACAATTAAATTCGTTGCATTATAACTTAGTAATTCAAAAAACACATTTACAAAACAACAAAACTGACATCAATGACAGCACAACGGCAGAATTGACAGTGATAAGCTAGCCAGAAACAGCTGAGTAATGTATTCTCTAGCATTTTAACGTTTGAAAAAGCACTATCTGTTGCATTTGGTGTTGTCAAATTATCATTTGAAAATATTTACAATAATGTAAGAAAATGTATTAATTTGGAAGGTATGATTAAAATATTACACTCATGTTGTAATTGTAAATAATCAAAATCATTTTATATTCATTAATTAATTATTATCACAAAAATAACAATGAAGCGCTGTATGTGCTCTTTGTAATTATTTCAGTCAACATTTCTTTGAGACATGCTCAAAGTTAAATGATTTATGAGAAATGTTATTTCTCGCTTCATAAACTGAGTGACAAAAACTAACTAGATTAATATTAATTTTTGTCACTTAGTTACTAGGGTATTTAGACATGTTAGTGTTATAGGTAACCAGTGAAAATTTCTTTTGATTTTAAGCTATACTTATACATAATTATTTTTTATGCAATTAGAGCTACAGTGCTTCCATGCAAACAAAAGCCCTGGAAAATATGCGAATTAAAGTAGCTTAGACAAGAGTAAATTCAAAGTAACCAATCAGAAGCTCAAAATACATGTGTGTACATGAAAGCTACAGTGCCCTGACGTCACAATTTTCCAGAGCTTTTGTTTGCTTGAGAGGACTGTATCTACACAATTTTTTAAATTGTCAAATCTTAATAACCGGATACAATTCATAGTATTAAAGACTTAATTTTAATAAAATAATGTTGTTTCAAAATAAAGAAATAATCTAAATAAATTCTAATCGCTTCTAATAGAAGTTTGAATTTTAACATTTGACACAAACTTCATGTTAAATTTGTTACTTAAATTTTGTAACATTATTTATTATTTTACATAATTTATTTACTCAAAAGTTAAGTTTAGTGTTTACTTTAAGGACGGAAATTTGAATTGTTTTGATGTTTCTTATTCAATTTACACAATAAGTAGTTTATCTACAGACTTTGATCATGTTTTTTTACTGTTTTTGTTTTGTCTATATTTTGTTTTTTATAGAAGTCTTTCTGATACTGCTTTGTTTTTATAGAAGATTTTAATTTTGTTGAGCGTTGCTAGCTTTGACAACAACATTATCACTTTTTTAAACACATCTATTTGAATATAGTCTTCAGCATTAAATGCACATGTAAATTAAAAAATATATCGTGCGTTTATTAACTATTTAGATCATCTGCTGCTGCGCAATTTAACTTGATACATTTTTATTGTCGTATAATCGCGCTGTCAATCGTAAAAACTCATTCAATAATACACGACACGCCTGTATATGCGTATGCACTAATAAAAAAATTATATTTATGTTCAAAGTTCTACAGCAAAATTTTATTTAAATAATTTATGAACGGCCCTTATATAGCCTAACCAGTTTATGAATATGACAGTTTGTTCATAAAACTTGTTTGTGCTAAGTCAAGCAGTGTTAAAGGTTTATAAATAATTCATTTATAAGCTCAATTCAAATTTATTTTTTTCACTAAAAACTCTTTTTAATAAAATCAAAAAATTTTGTTTATATGTAAAAACCAGTTATTTGTAATCGTTTTAACAAAGTTATAAATAAAATAAAAGCGTTTTTGCTCACAACTGCTTCTAATAATAGCAATTTAGCAAGTAGCTGTTTAAAAATTTTACAATTAAAAAGTCAAGTTTAAAACACTGTTTATATTTGTAGCAAGAAATATAAAACAAGTTGAGGTTATGAGTTTTACTAATGTTTTCATGAATGTTAAAAACATATAAATTATCTTTGTTTAAACAATTTCAAAAATTCTGTAGGTTTTCAAGTAAACTCATGCCTCAAGAATGAAATTAAGCAAATTTACAATACGTCTTAAAATAAACTGTGAAAATATAGATGAACGCGAGTTAGTTCTTAATGTTTGAGTTTATTGTGTAATGTAGGTTTAGTTGTCAATGCACAAAAAATCTCGTACATTATACCACAACCGTCTCTACTTAAGCAGCCGTGAACAGCAAAATGTGGCAACGCTGCCAGTTTCAATTGTGTTTATTCAATTTTGCCGGTCTTAATACTTTAGTTTCAAACTTCAAATAAGTGAAACTGTTTGTGGTTTATGAGTATTTTGTCTTTTACTGTTTTTCCAAATTTTTGTAATTAAATATTTTGATGAAAACTTTAATAATATTCAAACTAAAAATCTACATTTTTTTTCTTTTTTAATCGGTTTTAAGAAACTGTTAAAAAAGTTTTACATTTTTTTTAGTTTTTTTTTTGTTTTTTAAACATATTAAATAATTCTTTTTTGAAAAAAACTACCAATAATACTTAATAATAAAAAAAAACTTGTTACTGTATTTTTTTCTATATTCTTAAAGATTAGTTATAACCAAAAGCATTGTTTATAAAAAATCTTTGTATTTGAGCGCTTTTTTTAATGTAAGCACAAAGTAGTCAAATTGAAAGTGGTTTAAATCTAAACTTTCAACCACTTCCAGTTGTTGACGGGTGACACCTTTGACACTGACAACATCACTGACAGATGCCAATTAAAAAGTTAGTTGCTGTGACATAACGTACAATTTTTTTATGAGTCAAAAATTAGTCAAACAAGCGTATCCGGTTACATTGTTCCAACTAGGCAAATAAAAAAGTCTTTGAAAAGCGTTGCCAACTCAAAAAGTGATTGTTGATCCCGCTGTACTTGTTGGTTAACTCTTAAATATCTATGTATCGAATGACAATAAATAGATCAAGCAAAAAATACAGTGGCAAAACTGAGTAAGTTGATAGTTTAATCAGTTGTCAATCGTCTTTATTTATGTCACAAAGTAAAGCAACGGAAAGTAAAGACATTTGTTTTGAATTTTTGTGTCATGTGTCACATTGTGTGTGTCATGATACGATGTTAACAACTAAAGAATTCAAATATCTTACCATCGTAGGTAAACAATTTTTAATGAAAAGACACCCAGGATAAACGTTTAAACCATCGCTGCTTAATAACTAAACCTTGCGTGCTAACATGTCAAATATAATTTGATTTTTTCTCAAAAATCTTAAGATTTCGACTAGCTAATTATCGTTTTAATGTTGTTACAATATTGTTCTTGTTTTGCAATCTTTAATTTGACACAAAAATGTCGTATTTTGTTGAAATATGTTTTTAAATTGTATTTAAATAGGAGTTAAATAATGTTTGCGTAAAGCTTCAGGTGAGAAATATTTTATAATTTAGGAAAATTTGATTACAATTTTTAAATCTCTCTCAAAGTTATGATTTTAACAGTTGATGTCCTTATGCATTGTAAAAACTAAGTGAATGTTTACTACAAAAATGATTTTTAATTTTCAAAACCTCTTAGCAGCACGAAACCTTTGGAACATAAAATTGTCACGTTTCAAGACAAATAAAAACTAAAAGAAAAAGTTGCCGTTCGATTCTACTACTTTCAGAAAAATTACGTTTCACCGGAGAGTAGCATATAATCAAACTGAAAATCTATTTTATTATTTTATGGCTTTCCTTCGAGATATGTCTGGATCACACTAACATGAAAGTTTCCACGTCAGTGATATCGATATTGAACATGGGTGCCAGTGTTTCAAATTACTATAACCTAACTCATGGAAGCACATAAATCCAATATGTAGGCAATACTACTAAGTAATTTTATTTTTCATAGCTTTTAAAACATGTTTTTGTACTTCAAATAACATAAGCAGAAACACTTCTTGTTTTGTTTTGTTTGAACTTGACAAGGCTTTCACCTACTGTAATAATATTGCTCTAGACAAATCTGGAAGAGTAGAAATAAAAATTATCCAATCGAAATCCATAGCGCAATATCAGTCGTAAGCTTGTTACTCTTGTCAATTTCACATAATGACAAACTTGACTGAAAAACCTATATCTTGTTTCTTTGTTGCTAGAGCTGACAAAAGTTGCTGTATATTAACAGAAAAAGCAAAATGCTTTTTGTATTCTACAGTACACAAAAAGCAAAAAATATTTAATTGCAGACACGAACTGCACATTAAGAATTAGAACTGTTTGGCAAACTCATGGACTGAAAACAACTACTTTTTAAGCATCTACTTTTACCGGATATTAAATTGTATTAATTCTATTAGTTCCAACTTTAAACAAAAAATTTTACTTTTAGACTATTTATGTTTAAGTAAATAGTAGAAAGAGTGTCAATATTTTTTTCTGTTAGTTAAAAAAAATTGTAATTTAAATCATCTGTTGATTGTTAACCAGCTGTTTAGTTTTGTATTGACTACTCTGTTATAGTTGATAAGCCTTTAACACTCTTTGAGAGAAATAATAATACCTATATAAAAAAAAAATATATTTATAAAACTTGATTTGACGCACACGTTTCTATAGAACACAAGCGCCAATACCGAACATAATTTGCTTAATTTTTAGCAGAATTTAGGTACTCTACTCGTAATTCGAAAACTAGCTGAGGCAACGACTAAAAATGTATTACTTGATAAATCCAAAATAGCCTGACAATTATAAATGTAGAAAGATGTTTTTATGTATTAAAAAATATTGCAGCTTTGCTTAAAGCAATTTTCCTTCTAGTTTGACTTATTAAAATTTTTAAAATACGCTTGGTTTAAATAAAAATTTTTTTTTATTAGAACAATAATAATCCGTAAATATAAAATAAAAAATTAATTATAATAACATTGACATTTGACGTAATTATGACAGTTATTCTATATCAATCTTTAAAAATTATAAACATCTATTAGAGAACGAATGCTTTGATAGATATCTAAAACTTCAATTATTTTAAAAACATTGTCTAAGTTATCCTAAAAATGTATTTTAAAGTCAAATTTAGTTGAGCTTTTAGATCATCTGTAAATTATTTAATTTTGCATTGCTTATGGCGTTTAATAAAACTTTTTGGAAATATTTTGTCTACATCTTATAAGCTTTGTCTACACATCTTTTTTTTACACATTTTTATTTTTTCTTAAAATAATTATTAAATCTCTTGGTTTTTCTTAAAAATACATTACATTATTTTGTTGGTTTTTTAGAAAAATTATTAAAGTTAATACAAGTGTGCAGTGCTTGTATCTATTTCATAAATTTTTTACCCCACAAAATACTTTTATTGCCTTTATTTAACACTCTCCTCGTTTTTGTTTTTTTTTTATGGTTTTAACTACTAAATTTAATTTTTTTACAAAATCTTCTTTTTCAATTTTTTATTTGCACTACCAATCTGCTGGCATTTACAAACGATTAAAATTTTGCTTGCTTTTCGCTTATATCGATCTTGAGCTTTTCTAACAATTTTATCTTTCTATACAATTTATATCAAGGTTTAGTGAACACTCGTGTCAGTCACTCCTTGGTTAGTCTGAAACCATTCTTGTTGTTTTTAGCTGACCTTGTCTTGTTTTTTGATTTTCTATATTTATTATATTTTTTTCCCTTTCGTTATAGAAGATATATATAATCAAAAACCGTTTAAAATCAACGAAGACTGCACACATTCTTACAAATTATCTCACACATTTTCTTTATTTGTTCTTATATTTGTTTTTGCTAACTGGTCTTATAATTATAAATTTTATTAATGCTTTTTGTTCTTTTTCTAAATCTTAATTAAATATATAATCATCGTAGTTATTTTGTCTATTTTTTATTCTATTTTTTTCTCATTACTGCAACATATTATATGTTGCAATATATTATATTATATATTATATGTTGCTATCTTAAGTAGCGTTTCTCAATATAAAAGTTTGATTATATTTCTGTCGCAAAAACTATTTTTAATACAGCCGCTGACAAAAGTGATACATATCGCACATACAACCCGTGCTCAAAAGTGCCTAATATGAATAGCCATGCACTATATTTATATCGTAATAGTTTTCATTCTATGGTGTTAGCAGCTCATAGCGGAGACCATAAACAAAAATTTCAAAAAATTTTTAAAGTATCGTTATCACCTTTGATTAGAAAGGTAGCTTTGTACCACCGCTCGCTCGAGCGAGTGTTCAAATTTGTGATTTCTCTCGTACTAGGCAGGATTACTATCGCAACGGTCATCAGTCATCAGTAGAGTAAAACATGGTAAAACTAACCTAGCTCACAAAAGTCTAAACTTGCTCACGTTCCCTATCAATGGGAGAACAATCAGACGCTTTCCGAATTCGGCTTTGCAATGTAATTAGATAATAAAAAAGAATAAGAGTAAATATACATAGCAGTGGCCGAAAATAAAAATTAAAGAAAAAAGCGCTCTTTTTCACATAAAAAACACTTTTAATTCTAAATTATTTGGTCAAATATTCCTTAATCTTTTATCAGTTATTAATAGACAACTTTTTTCAATATAAATTGACAAATGATAGTCAGAACAATTGAAAGGAGCTTTTCACACCACCACCCAATGCTCAACAATCGTTAATTAATACCATCAGGCCGCCCCCTCCTGACGTTTGCGTTTAACCACTTTCAGGTCCAGCTCGACCGCGACTAATTTCTCATCCAGAAATGCCTTTTTTCTGTTAAGCTGTCACTTTTTTCGGCTAAAAATGACCATGTCTGTCTAGGTCAAGACATCATTTTTTTTCCGAACAATAGAAATTACGAATATGCTTGAATGGTCAAATATGTCAGCACAGCAAACATTTTATCTCTCCAAAACAAAAAATATACAAACAAAAAAGTAATTAAAGCTGCTCGGCGCATCGTTTTCAGAATAATTGTGTTAAAATCATACATTTCTTTGTTCAACAAACAATAGTTAACATTTTTTTGAAGTAATAATAAATATGTTTTTTTTCTTTCATAAAAGAGAATTAAAAAAATAATTCTAGCAATACATGATGAAGAAAATTGAACTAATATTGAGTTAATTGAATTAACAATTATTAGATTTCCATTTTCAATTGATGATTCACTTACATTGAAAATAAAAAAACAAAGTTACGCTTAATATTTTAGCAAAACCAACATCTACAACAACACATTTTATGCCGAAAAGCAAAATATATGTATTAATTTATCAAAAAACAGTTCTTGATTCTAATAGTTGCTACAGTAGGTACCCAACTAAAAAGTTTTTATTTTCAACCAATTTGTACAACACAGTTTATCTTTGCAGTTTGTGTGTATTTTTATCTCTACTCTTAGAAGTTACAATGTAAAAGTTTTGTTAGAGCCAATTTAATCCGTGTCGTATGAATAAATTTCAAATAATACCAAACTCCCAAACAGGTGAATCCCTTTTGTGTCTGGATTATGTCTATCTATGTTCTACATGTTAAAGATTGAAAGCTTTGCTTCAAAGGGTTGAAGGTAAGAATTATTATTGATAATATAAAATTTATTTGTTATTGATAATATAAAAAGCAAACATTTTTTACAAAATTAATTGAAAGTATCTTGATTTATCCTAGATAAAAAAAGTTATTTATGACTTATAAACAATTATTTTTAGATGGTTTTATAAAATAAGAAAGCTGTACAATGTTGTGCTACCTTATATGTTTTTTCATATAACGGAAGCATTAGATAAAATGTTAATTCAAGTTAACACGTTTTTGAAAATCTTATTAATGTGCTAAGGTGATAATAAATGAAGATTTGGTAACTAGAGCGACAGCTATTAGAACCTACCTTATTTGAAAGAGTTGAGAAGCCAGGTTTTTGCTTCTTTTAGTGCAAATAAGTCACTCTAAATGAGAGATGTTAGTTTTGGCAAATACAAATTGAGATGAAAAGTATACCGCTGATTGAACAACCAAGTTATTGCACTAAAACGTTTTGACTTCAAATCTGAATTTGTTGCGACTTGCTGGAGCGTTCCAATAAGAACAAAACAAATTCAAGTTTGAATAAACTTGCATTAATCATTTTAAGTAGAAATTTGTTCATTTATAAATTAAGGCAATTTTCTACCAAATTTTGCAAAATATAGACAAGAAAGACTCCAATTTGCAACATTTTTGAGTCTCTTTTTTAAGCAAAATCAATCTAATCAAATAAAACATATTAGAATTTTATTCAAAAAAGCAAAACAATTTTTCGCGTCAATATGATGGGGTTTGCTGTTTTGTCATTTGTGTTTCAAATAATTCCATATTTATTTATAGTAAAATGTCAAGTATTAATTATATCTATTTATATAAAAGAAAGTCTGTTAGTTACTCCACTTATAACTCAAGAACGGCTTTACCGATATGGTTGAAAATTGGTGAGGTGGTAGCTTAGAGCCAGGAGACGGACATAGGATACTTTTTATTCCAGAAAACACCCTCTAAAAGAGGAGTGAAAGTCAAATGTGAAATGCGATGTTGGAAACGTTCGGTGAGGCTCAACAAATTACCGAGAAATTTGACGCAACCACGAAGAAGCGTTTACATTAAAATTTATTTGACGTGGCTCAAGAAATTTTCCCAAACTTGGGTTTTTATATCAATTATAGTTTAGAGCCAGGAGAAGGACATAGGATACTTTTCATCCCGTTCGACAGCATTCCCGTGTGACTTGACATGAAACGTCAGTCACTATAAAACGTGGAATAACAAAACGCAAATGACAGCTATGTAATTGACGTATAATGACAGATATGTAATGACGTATGGATGACAATTTGATATTTGTAAGAAATCAATAATAAAACTATTTCTATTAAATAAATAATTAACAATTATAATGTAATGATAGTGCCGTTGCCCATTCGTAAAAAGTGAAGTGAACTGTAAAACTCGGTATGGTTGAAAATTTTAGTTTTTAGGTGAAGTGAAGTTTAATTAATAATGCCGCGACCAAGACGATCGAATCTTTCCCGACAAAGCCGTGATGCAAGAAGAATACGAAATACTGCAAATGAAAGGACTGAAGAAGAACAAGAAACTGCACGTGAACAGCGCCGCGATAGTATGGCTCGACTTCGTGCTTCTCAATCACGAGAGCAAAGTGAAGCAGCCCGTGAAACAGCTCGGTTGGCAATGCAGAATCGTCGAGCGAACAACAGAGGTCAACAAATAGATAATTTGAGACGCAGAACAAGATATTTATCAAGTGCTGATTTGAATCGAGCAGCAAGTTTATTAATATTAATAAATATTTAAAGATATTAATAAAATTTTTAATTAAATATTAATAATTATTTTAATATTTAATTATTAAATATTTAATAATTTTTAATTATTAATTAGAAAAAATTAGTAAAACTAAATAATTAAAAACAGCTACTTTTTATTAACAAAGGGATGAAAAGGGGAGGGATAGAGACAAAAAATGACATGTATCAATATATAATTTTCAAAGATTTTGGTTTGCTTATTTTAAAAATAATATCTATGTTTAGGCGGAACAAAGTTCGCCGGGCCAGCTAGTTAGAACTATTTGTGAGATCACATCAGGGGATTCGTTTTTAAACCGCTGTTTTTTTTTATGTTTTGTTGAAAAAAGCAAATAGAAATATGTAGAACGCTTCATCACAATCCGTCAAAAAACATTTATACGAAGATTTCAAAAACTTCAAAATTTTTGGGGGTCCGGAGTGTTTCAACTTTATATGCTACATTCTCATCTGGACAAATTTAAAGCTAACATGGGTGCCTACTCCGTTGCACCATAAAACGTTTTCACCAAGAACTGTGAACGGCAATACTACAGCCAGTATAACGAGAATATGATGAGATACATTTGCGAGAACTCACCCGAATATAAAAGAAATACAAAAAAATTTCCACTTTAAGACATTAATTCATGTTATTTTAATATATATGTTATTGTTTATCACAAATCTTGAATAACAAAAATTTTTATATCTAGCAAAAACTTTCCTGATTATAATTTAGTGTAAAATTAAAAAAAAAATGAAATTTCAGCCAAAAAAATTAAAAACTGCTCTAATATCTACAAAAGCTAACCTCAATCTAAACAAAATATATTTTTGCTATTTTTGGCGTAAAAGAAATTAAAATTTAACATCAGAAGTTAAAAATTGGGTTGACCGGTATTATTAGGCATGACTAAGAACGGTATTCTCGACCAAACGGAATGAAATGAAATGACAAATTCATATTAATAATATGTATAAGCTTATTCCGTATAGTTTGTCAGTGAAGTTGTGACATTTAGTTTCAAATAACATTTGAAACACAAATAATTTTTTTTTAATGATTGTTTGAAACACTAACTTTCAATGAATAATTGTGTGCTTACCTAAACGGTTTCAATATTTGGAAAAACATATCTTTTAATATTTATTTTTATTTGTTTAGATTATTTGTAAATCTGACATAATTAACATAACCTAGAAATCATTATAAACATCACTACCGTACACACAAAGTAAAAATGGTTGTATGCAATTACTTGGTTTTCTAGTATTATATAATTTTTACAAATTATTTTAAGACTTTGACCGCATTACGTTGTTTTGCTTCAGAAAATTGCCAAATGGATTTTCTTAAACAAGTTTTGTGCTTAGAATTGAGGGTTCCTAATTAATTGGTAGAGGTAAGCAAAAACTAATATGAGTGTTTAAATGTAGCAAAATTAAAAATTAAGTATGAGACATGTAATCAGCAGCAATAACAAATTATTAAAAATTAAAACAAAACAAAATAATGATAATTGGCCAATTGAACATTTAACGAGTATAACATCTATACATATATATAAAAGAAAGTCGTGTTTGTTACAACAATTATAACTCGAGAACGGCTGGACCAATTGCCATGGTTTTTGATTTGTTGGATTTGTTTCCGTCCCGAATAGCAGAATACATCTTAAAAACAATGAAAACTCGATATGTGTAATGAATACTTAATCATTTCAATAGATGCTGATTTGTTTATTACATGTCAAACATTTGTTGTCCAATCCTGTCAAATAGTGTGACAACTATTTTTTTTTTTGGAGCTTATGGCCTGGTTGCTGAGACCTTTAAGCCACAACTTTATTTTTTTTTGAAGACATCATGTGTGCGTTCAGAAATTTATTTTTTGTAAAATGTCTACAAAGTTCAGGTACTGTTATATTTGTTTTTAATTTCCGAAAATAATACCTAAGATTTATTCTACAGCAAAAACATAAAATCATCGGAAAGGAACGGAATTTAGAGAATAAAAAATCAGTTGGTAAAGGTTATGAGATTAAGGAAAAAAAATCTACAGGTTAAAAAAAGTGTAAAAGTCTTTTTATAGGTTGTCTATGATTTTTCTTGATAAGCTATTCATACGTAGTGGTTATATACTCTTTGAGCTATTGTCTATGTCTCGAAAGTTCAGGCACTGTTATTATATTCAGTGGTTTTATGCGAGTGCACATTTTAATAACAATGCCGCGTCCTAGAAGATCTAATCTTTCCCAGCAAAGCCGTAATGCAATTAGGCAACAGAATATCGCGAGTCAATTATCTGCGAGAAATTGCACGCGTCGATACTTGAAGGAAAATTTAAAGATGAGGAAGCTTTTATTCCAAGGATTCCGATGATCCCAACGAATATGCCCTTTGAGTTTAAACGAATTCAATTCCCGATTCGTCTTGCCTTCGCCATGACGATCAACACATCACAGAGCCAATCCTTGACTATTTGTGGCCTCAATCTAGAAAATGCATGTTTTTCTCATGGTCAATTGTACTTGGCATGCTCACGTGTCGGCAAACCATCTGCTTTATTGTTCTTGCGCCTGACCAAAAAACAAAGAATGTCGTTTACCACAAAGTGCTTGAATGAAAATCCTATTAATGAATTAATCCGAGTTTTATTTTTTTTCCCAATCTGCACAACATAGTTTTCAATCATTTTTTTCTGACATGAGTTTGAAGTACTTAATTATTATTTTTTTTTTTTTAAATTTATTCTCTTCTGTATGTATGTTTTCATCATCATTCATCATAATAAAATACTTTTTTGTTTCTATCTATATAAATATTATTTTGTATGATACAAAATAATGTTTTACGTTCATCAAAGCCTAAATTAGTTCAGCTAAAAAGTAACACGACATTTATTGACTGTTAGGCGGTACGAAGTTCGCCGGGTCAGCTAGTTTAGCATAAATCTGTGCTGGTCGTCCTTCGTCATTACCAGTACGGTAGATGATAACAAAGTGGATGGAATCAATACATAACATCTACAGCTATTTCAAACTCATATTTTCGAGTAAAGGCTTAATTATTTCACTTCTTCAAAAGTTTACAAAAATTTGACACAACATTCGAAAATTGCTTGATTATTTAGAACTTTGGAAAACTCTTTTTACTGTTGGCTGGGTAACTGTTATGAGTAGATTAAAACCTATATCTATTTGACAACTCCTATAAGCAAAAAAACAAGCAAGAATGATAAAGTATTTTAAAACTATGTCATTGTCTTTTTTTGTTTATCTAGCTTAAGTATTGACTATGTGTATACGCTTTAATAAGTGTCTAAAGCACAAATAAATAATTGATTGATTGCATAATACAATTTTTACCTTGTACGTACGGTAGCGACAATTTATAACAATTTGTAGATTATGTTAGATTCACAGATAGCCCGAACAAATAAAAAAATATATTTTTTCAAAATAATAAAACAAACGAAGTAGGCACACAACAATTCATCAAAAGTTCATCTAATTACAAACAAAACGTTTTGTTCTTAAAACAAAACGTTTAACTATAATAATCTATACATTTGTGACCCACCTTCCATTGTATGATTATGAATGCAAAATGTAAATTTTTCCCACTAAATTATTTCCAACTCTCCGCTCAAATAGCTGTAGGGAAAGCTGCTTGTCGTTTATAAAATCTTAAATTACTTGGAGTGATGAATCGAAGAAGAAAATTTGGGTTTCTATAACCCTTGACGCTTTACCCACGTACCGAAAATGGACTTTTTAATAAACCTAAAATGAAGGTGAAACTCTACAGTCACTTGAGTATGCCTAATTAATACAAGTTTTGGGTGGATTCTTGCCACAGAGTTAATTAACAATTTTTATAGGCATGTTATTTTATTATAAATATTTTCAAGACAGACGCTGGTTCGGTATCAGATATCTTTCCAGAAAATTCTATTTGAACTATAAAGTGCCAGGTCAGTAAAATTTTCCAGCTTCTCAATGCTCCTTAAATATAACAAAACGAAAAACAAGAAAAGTTTTCCAGCTATCAAATAGCCTTGAAGGCAATTTATAAAGGCAAAAGAGCCGAGACGCTCAAGAATTTCCGCTAAAAGACAGTATGTAAGAACTATTGTTGGATAATCCTGTGGTTTCAAGCTACAAAGAATAGGAATTCATCAAGCTCTGTAATTGCATTTTCTGTCTTATTAATTCTTTGTGTGAAGTCTGGCATTTTATTTTATTTGAGTTACGAGTCAAGAAAAACAGAAATTGAAATAGAGCGATAAATTTATATTATGAATAAGATCTAAAAATCCCATTAAAAAAATTAAAACTAAAATTTATAAAAATAACAAAGAAAATATGGCTCGTAAATCATTTATTGGTTGATGTAAGAGTTATGAATCGACATAAGACAAAAAGCATAATATTTTAATTATTTAAGAATTATTAAAACAATTATTTAAAATGAAAGTCACATAATCATAATGCCAAAATCAAAATGAATCAAAAACAAGTTTTAAAGTTATTAAAAATCATAGTCACATTATAGACATCAACAAGAGCAAAAAAAATTAAATAATTATTTAAAATTACAGAAAAAAGAAGCTCTATAAAGCCTAAACGCCAAGCCAAAGAAAAAAGCAAAATAATTGAGTTTTGCGTATTTTGTGTAACAGA
Source organism: Lagria hirta (assembly GCA_947359425.1). NCBI lineage: Eukaryota > Metazoa > Arthropoda > Insecta > Coleoptera > Tenebrionidae > Lagria > Lagria hirta. The sequence continues at coordinate 2,644,421 of OX375802.1, read as the reverse complement.
AGTTTAGCAGTTTAGTCGCTTGAGCTTTTTTTGAAACTTACGCAACTTACTATATATTGTTCTCATTGCCAACTTTTTGTAGCATGGCATTCCCGCCGCTTAAGCTCAGATTGTTGGTTCAAACATGATTGGTTAGTTTAAACATTTGACAAATTCTATTGACTATTTTTTTTAAATGACTAAATTTCTGGCTATAACCGATCTAGATTTTTATAATAACTTTATTGCTTGCTATTTCTAGGTTAAAATCTATGATATACATATCCAATTCTATTTACATTGACACTTTTTTTTGACATCCTTTTTATCCATTCAATTCTCTTTCCGTCTTTATTCATTATTAATCTTCTAACTATCGTTCTGTCTCTTTCAGCTCTTTAAAATTGTTCAAATGTTTTAATGGCTCTCTCCTTCTCAGTCATCTTACACAATCGTTCTTCTTCTTTCAACCAACATTTATTTCCATTCGCTTCACTTCTACATCGGAAACTTGCAATAATATTTTTTTTTTGTTTTTTTTTTTCTCAAATATTTCAGTACTTGTTTAGTCTACCCGAGCTAAACTTCTATTCTAAGCTATAAAAATCTTCAGAAAAAGATCAATTTTTTCCAAACTAAAACTGATAGCAAATACCACTGTAGCAAACTGTGCCAAACTCTTACTTTTAGTCGTGGAAGTCTTTGAAAAGATGTCAAAAACCGACTTTTTCTAAACCTCAAGTGATGGTTCTACTACTCCAGTTTCTATTCTCAAAGCTCTTAAAGAAATGTTTATTTTCTTCAAACCAAAGCTAATCATCTAACTAATTGTTGATTAAACTATAAATTATTTAACTTTGTTTTCAAATAAATTGTTGCAAGGATTACTTCAATAATATTTTTGAACTAACTTTTTTGCTGCTGTAAGGGTGACAAGAGTGGAATTTTCTACCCAAAGCACCTTTACTTTTTTGTCTTTTATGTATTGCTTGAAACTATTTTTTTCTATCACTTCTAAAACTGACCTTTAAAAGCTTACTATCAATGCGACAATTCAGCAGTTCAGACGTTTTTTTCTGGTAACCATTTTATAACATTGCAACCACGTAAACAATGTCGAAATAAAATAATTACGTGGCTTAATTTTACTTTTCGCTATGGTCACCTGATTATAATTGTAATTTGAAACTGTCAATTGGCAATTAGATGACGTCGCATCTATCATCACCCCAGAGAGTAACAATTTTGTCATTTATTTTGGACCATTTCATCTTTGGATTTAAACTTTCTGTAAAGAGTAGTAAACATATATTTAAAGACTTAGGGTAGATTTATAGTAACCAAGTAAATATTTAATTGTAATTTTGTTATGTGATTGGTTGAATTTGCGAGAACATCTAATGTAACATCTTAGTTTTTATTTTAATTTCCATTAATCTAATTTTATTGTAATTTATTTTTTGTAATTTCACACTAAAAATTTTTGCATATAGTTCTAAGATTGCTGTGTTCATTTGCTTGTCATACAAATGCTGTTTCTAAATAAAAATTTCAATATAAAGCTTTTTATAAAACGGATATTTCTCATTTTCAGTAAATTTCTAGCTGCATACGTTGCTTTAGTGTGAAAGTACATATTAAACTTTTTTTTTAACTGCAAACCCTGACCAAATCTGCGTAAAAACTATATAACAAAGAAACGAAAAAAAAATAGCTTATTATTATGAAACCACAAAACAAGATTAAATATTACTAGAATTCAAAAATTGTATTATAATAAATTATTTTAGTGACTATTTTAGAAAATGAGCTATTTTAGTTGTACCAACTTCAGAAATTATATTATGATAAAGTACTTCAGTGCCGAGTCTTGAGTTTTAACCGGGTGATTTTTAATAATTATTACTATTTTAAGAGATTGCCAATAGCAAAGCTAGTTATGCAACTTACTAACAAGTGGCATTACAATAAACTCTTAGTAAATGTCAAAAAGTAACAATAGAAGTCAAAACACACGCCAAAGATTTCATTTAAAGATGACTGATATTAAAACAATCTTTGAAAAGCATTACCGACCTTATAAATAGAAGGAACAATTATTAAAATTCCCCCGGTAATTTACACTGCTATCAAATATTGATTACAGTTAGGTAATAATGTAAATGTGTAACACTATTACGTTTTCAGTATAACATCTTGTTTTAGCAATCAACCTTTGCTCCAATTTTAATATTTACATTAACACAAATACATATTTAACGATCCTTCAGTTTTGAGCATAATTGAACACATCCACCCCTTTGTATGTGTTTCTAATGAATCAACCCTGATTTAATATCTCGCGGGTTTAATTTTTCTGGTTTCTAAGAACGTGATGTAGATTTCTTAAATCATAGTATAGTTTTGTCAGAAAAAAAACTTTTCTTGATTTAATGACCCTGATTTAATATCCCGCGGGTTTAATTTTTCTGGTTTCTAAGAACGTGATGTAGATTTCTTAAATCATAGTATAGTTTTGTCAGAAAAAAAACTTTTCTTACTGTAAATTATTTCACTAACGTAGTACTTGTCTCATCTAAAAGAAAATATACATAGTTCATTATTTGTTGCTTATCCCGAGACATTTTTACTCAATAAACGTTTTTGCTGTTAGATTTAAGAATTACACATTAAACTATTGTAAAACGTTTGAGAATCCAACTGTAAATTTTATTGCACTAATCCATCATTAAATTTGAAACATAAAACTACAGTTATAAATTACAGAAGACCCTCTTACTATTCAGAGTAGTACTTAACCACCTGGTTGGTTCTATTCATAAACCCAAGGTACAAGACAGTTTGGATTATAAATTTTTTACATCTTTTTGCCTGTCCCTATCATTATAAGCAATAAAATTTACTGGCAGATGTTCCTACTATACAAACAAACTACTATTGCCTTGAAAGACAATATTTAGATTTTAATTTTACTGTACACTTTGCTTAATGGGGATGAAGAAACTGCACAAGATATTGCACTTTGAGCTTTTTGATCTATATTGTGCTTCCTACATTTACTAATATACAAACACCTATAGCCAGACGAAAGCCATCTTCTTTGATGAAAAAACTCTTGCCTGGGTGAAACTGGAACCTAGGCCCTCGGGTTCTTACCTACTACACTCTGCTCACTTCGTACGTTCTGTTATCAACTGCTTATTAAGAAATTTAGTTTTTTTTTTCATACATTTTGTAAGTTTTTATTTCTTTAAAATAGCTTTATTACTTTTAGTGAAATGGGAAATACATGCATATTTTCTAATCTTTAAAATTTTTTATAATTAAAGATTCAAGAGCAATAGAAAATAACAAAATTATATTTAAATCAAAAACAAATCAAAAATAAAATTTTATTTTAATTAGCTTGATTTTCTTCACTTTTTCAAAATTACACACATTTTAGAAATTTAGAACATTTGTAGCATTTAGAGCATTTGTAGCAACAGCTTTATCTTATGATGGCAAGCAGTGCTCTGTAGTGAATATCTAAAACAACATTTACTGCTGTTAGATACCGAGATATGATTTTACCGCCATTCTTTGCACAGCTTCATGACGATAAAATTATAAACGAGTACTTTCAGCAAAACGATGCCACTCCACATACCACTTACAAGACTTTGAATATGATACGAGAATTTTATGATAGCCGAGTTATCAGCCAAAATACAAACCTAACCTACCTTCAAGCTCCTGCAACCTCATTCCATGTGACTTCTTTTTGTGACCTTATATAAAAAACTTGATTTTACAGCAACGCTGAAATAACCTCAATGAATTGGGTCAAGCAGAAGCTGCCAAAATTTATAAAATTAATAATAATCCTTAATTGTTTGCAAATGTCATTAACGCAATTGTTCAAAGAGTTCGCAAATGCCTTAAAGTCAATAGACGACATTTTAATTAACTGGGATAAATCTTATTTTCTCATTAAAGTAATTTTTTTGTTTGTTACAACACAACATTTGCTTTCAAGGGTTTTTTATTTCATTTTTTTACCGTGTTCAACTATCAATTCATTAAATTTAAAGTAAGGTTAGATTAGATTCAGATGTCAAATTACTAACTGTCACTTTGATTCAATGCTGAAAGTACGTTCACAGTTCAAAGTTAAACCTTTATGGCAAGCTTCGACGCATTGACGCAAAATTAATATACGTTCAGAATTCCATAGCAAAAGATGATTTCAATAAATTATGAAAACACAGTATATTTACCTAATATGTCAAACCACTACTATTAATTAATTAAGATTTATTAGTTTTGAAAAACAGTTTGCTCATTTTTATATCACTATTTCGGTGACGCAATGATCTATTACCATTTTAATTTTTGAAAAAAAAAAATCATACCTAATTATGGAAAATGTTTTGGTTAACATTTCAATTTTGGAAAAAAAAATTCGAATTCAAATCTATACTATATTCACGTTAAAGATGAAGCTGGAATAAACAAACAACAATGCATGATCACCTCGTGTTTGGTATCCCATGGTAGGGTGGTATAGAAATTATTGGATGGAAGGACCAGATAAAGGCGTAGCTGGAGTTACGAGACAGGGCCTGAGTAAGTACTTTTAAATTATCGTTCGGTTTTGTTGTGAGAAACGTTATCAGATGACGCATAACATGAAAAGCATGCACTCCTTGAAGACAGCCCTGTAAGAACCGACACGCCTGTTATGGTCGCAGATCACGTAAACCGCACGTGATAGTGTTTATTCCAGCTTCATCTTTAACGTGAATATAGAATAGTACTCGTTTTTTACTAGGCTCTTCCGTTTTGGTAAAAATAGGTTTTCTGATTGCGTTAACTAAATAGTAAAATAAAAATGCGTAGACGGTTTTTATAAACTAATTTAAAAAATATATTAAGAAAATTGGTTAGCAAGACAACAATATGTGTAAAAATTATTTATTTAGCAATTTATCACGGTTTTCAATTAAACAGTGTTTTAGCCTTTATGTTATTGCTTTACATCATTAAATAACGCTATTGAAACTATTTTTCCAATAATGTTTTAAATATACTTTGTGCTGTATAGTAGGTACTGTATAAATAATAAATTTAAAATTCTTTTGATTAAAAGCGCAAGCTAATAATGTTGATGAAAAACAAATAAATTTTCAAAAGTGGAGTGACTAATGGATGGGTTATTGATTGAATGACATTATTAAGTACAAACATAAATTTTATCATAAAACGCTATAAAAAATATATATTTTTTTTGAATTAAATAAATTGTGATAGCTTTTTTAATCTATTTTTCCCTCTCGGAAAGGCAGCAGTAAAGTGACGGTCTTTTCCCCACCGGAATACAAAACCAAATAGTTACTGATGTAGTAATTGATCAAACCATTAATGTCTCTGAAGCATTTTTCGTTGGCTTTTTCTGTACCTAAAGCTATTAGCTCATCCTGTCGACGTCTAATGTTTAAATGGAAGGTTTTGTAGTCTTGAACGAGCGACATCGTTCCAAGATTGGAGTTTTTAGATGGCCGAATTATAAATGTTCCATTCTGTTTATTCTTCAATAATTTTTCAGCAGCTTCTCGACTCACGTCTTTGTAAAATTCCTCGTCAAGTGATTGCATTACTAAATCTGAAAAATAAATTAATAATCTTGACATAAGAACAGAATACGCACTTAGCGCGGTAATATTTTATTTAATAAATTTATTAAAGTAGAGTTCCTTTATTCTTTTATACTCTTACATGTATAGTAGGCTCAACCAATAAGTTTCTTCTCTGAAACAGTTCTTTTTTTTTAATTACCTATCTAAGCAGGCAATATAATCTTCCATTTAAATGAACAGTATTCAACTGCGTGCTGTTGCACTAGTTCACTAAGTCAATATTGACGACCATCAATTGAACAAGTTAGTCAGTAAGCAAAGTGTGATAATTCATCTAGTCGATATAATAAAAACTAATTGACGGGTTTTATAGCCGGACATTTCTTTATACCTCAATTACCTTAATCCACTTCCATTTCCCCAACTAAAAAAAATGTTTACAGATGTTTCCCGACAAGCTCTATCTGTATTAGAAAGTACTTATATCATATCTATCAGACCTAGATAACAAATTGCAGCCAATTTTATCAATATTTCTAGTTGATCTTAAATATTTATAATTTTATACGTTGACCCTACAAAATAAGCGCATGTTTTTTTTTATTTTGATAAAAGAAACAAGAAAAAAATCATGTTATATCGATTTCTAAGCAGTTGCGTACCCCATATAAATAAAATAAATAAATAAATATAGCTATAAAAATAATTTAACTTTAAAGTTTTTAAAACTTCAAAGTTATACATTAAGTTGTTTAACAATACTATCTATTTGTAGCGTAAAGTTGAAATAAAAGCGGCGTTAATAAGGTTCTCTCAATAATATATCAACAGTGATTATTAATATTGCTTTAGGTAGAGATAATTTTTTATATAAGATAAATATTGACAGAATTTCTCATCATCTGAATCTAAAAAAAGTGTTAGAAAAAGATTTTATTAAAGGTTTAGATGATTTCTATTTGAAACAAAAACATTTAAACTCAAATCTTTTTTCAATCTTAATAATAGTTTTAGATATTTTAGTGTAAATATTTATCTGATAAAACCAAGTCCAATTGCCAAAATAGATTGAATGCAAAAATTAATTTAAAGAAAATTATTAATATTTGAAAAGAACACGTTTAAAATATCTAAACAAATATATTTATAGTATTTCAAATCACTATATTAAAAAAATAGTTTAAAAAAACTTTATTTGGCGCAAAAGTCCTAGTGTAGAAATCCAGCCACAAGCGAGTTTCCCATATTTGCCAATACCCATTAGCAAACGTGTTCTTTAGGCTAATTTCTCAAATTTACATTTTTTTTTCTTCAATTTATTGCTATTTTTTATTGGTATTAATTTATTGGTAACGGTTGGTTGCCGTTGGGTAATAGAGCAACAAGCTATTTGCTTTAAAAATTAATTAATTTTTATTTTTTAATTTAGCGGAGTTAGCAAATAAAGTTTTGTAGTTATGCCTTAAGACGGTCTTGCCTTCTAATTTAAACCATTGAATCACTTTTCAAAATATTCACGGATTAAAATATTGATGTATTTTCTTTGAAAGATATGACAACTATAACTCGTAACTAAAAAAATTTAAAATTATAAATGACATTGACATTTGACGTAATTATTTTTTGACAGTTATGTACATCAACCTTAAAAAACACTCCGTTAATAAGCTTATTAAAATCTCAATATTAAAAAAACCAATTTAATTATTAAAAATAAAATTGTTGGAAAGACACATTACAGTAAAAGCTGGACATTTATTACAAACGATTAAAGACTGTAAAAAACATTTTTAAACAAATTTTCAAATAACTAATTAAATAAAAATAAATAACTAAATACCTTGACAGGTGTAATTTTTAGAAAAAGTACCTGTTTTATAGATAAAGAATTGAAAATGCATGTCTCAGTAAACCTTAAAATATAACTCTTTGGTAGTTTATCAATAAACTTAAACATTCTGAGAACTTCTGTATAGTAAATGTTCTTTTGATTCATATAATGGAAATTGAGCCAAGTTAGCTAAAATGAAATATATTTATTTGTGAAAAATAATAGATAATATTATTTTTCACAAATATATTATAATGCTAATTGAGAAAGAAAATTGAAAAAAAAATTGTTTTTGCGGCGCAATAATAAGAAATTTCTAATCATTACCATATTTATATATATTATTACAAATTTAATTTTAATAATAAATTAATTAACATAATAAATTATCATTTTAATTATTTTATTATAATAGTAAGAATAATTAAGTAATAAGTAAAAATATGATTTAATTAAGCAAGCTTAATAAAAAAACGTAACTACACTGCTTTTATCGATTATAAAAAAACTTATGATTCCGTTCCTTCATTCCGTTAATTAAGTTTTTTTAGTTGTGCAAGATATATTAAATTTAATTCAATTATTAAAATATATAATGCATTTTTGCCAAACTTCACAACATTTTTCAATTGGAAACGAATTAATAAAAACTGCATTATAGTCAATCAAACGCAAAATATTTAAAAAAAAATATTAAGTTCTTTATGATTTGGTTTAGCAATTAATACATTATCAAATTTTCTTAATAATTAAGGTTGTAAATTATTTCTCTTGCAAAAATAGAGGAGGTAGTAATTTAGCTTAATTCTATAAGAAACAAACTTATTTCTATGTTTAGTTTAAAACACAGTTTTGGGTTTTTGTTCGGAATTTAATTCTTGAATTGATTTTTAATCTATTGAAAAATAAAAGCTTGTTTTTCAACAATTTTAACATTATTACACAAATAATATTGTCATTATCATTACTTTTCCAATACCGTAATGTTTATTAAATCCAGCAAAATTGCTGTGCTTTTGAGACAGGAAAGGTTGAGCATAGTTTATTATTAATAGCGTAAAATACACGTAAAAGATCTTGCGTTCGCATCACACACAAGAAATTTCACAACTTCACAGCTTCATAATTATTAAGAACGTTACATAATAATGACAAATTAAATTTTTTTGTGTTTAAACAAAAGTATATTCTTGTTGTTATCAAATAACAACAATAAAATTTTACTTGATTGGTTAGATAGCAGGTTTTATTAATTCTCACACGTGAACGTTTTGTACATATTGAAGACAAAGTGACATTTGTCAAAAAAATTCACTTTTACGTTGTCAAACGCAAGCGCAAGCGCAAACGCTTACTTTACCAAATTGCAAAAAAAAATTGTTTTATTTAAATTTTGAAAATGATTATAATAAGATTAAAAATACATTAATTAAATCAGTTTTTGATTTGTTACTATTGCTATAATTTTGTTTATTCTTAAAGTGACTATTATTATTTGGCTTTAACTCACTTTTTCATTTCATTGGATTATTTCAAAGCAATTTTATCTTTTATAACATAAACAGTTCATAGTTATGTCGGTTAATAATAATGTTTTGATGTTTGTATACAACAATTTAAACTTTTTTGTAAAGTTTGTGTATTTTTTTTGATTTAATAGACAATCTAATCTTATTAAAATAAAATGGTTAGATTTTCATATATTTATAGTTTATGTTAAATATAAAAAGCGTTATGCTAATGTAAATACGTAAAATTTTCTCAAATAACCTCATTAGTAATACTTTTCAGCGATTTTAATCTTACCCTGAGTGGAACGGCTTTTATTACAGCAGCACAACGAGCACATATTGTAAGAAAAATCTCGTATTTTACTAAAAAGCCTAATGGTCAGATTGCTGAAAACTCCGTACAAAACTTTGAAACACCACCAGCACATTGGTTTGTTGTGAACGTTCATTGTTCATTTTCTGAAACGAATAAAGTTCTAAATGCGCTTGCCGCACTCAGCCATATGGGAAACTTTTTTCTTTTCCTCTTTTGTTAAAAAAATGTTTAAACACTCACGGTATCGTAACATTTGTTGTGGGATTTGACATCTGATACTCTTTGAGGGAATTATGATGAAGAAGACTTTTGTACAGTTGTTTTAGATTTAATTAAACTCTCTTAACAATTGCATAATTTGATTAAACAAATCGCATATTAGTCAAGAAACTCAAATAACTAAGTATAGCAAAACTTTATAAAACATTTCAACATTAAAATTTAAACTTTTTGATTATGTTATTTTTAATTTATTTTATACAAAGTGTACAAAATTATAATAGATCATAATTAATCAATAGTAAGAATAAAAAGTTTTAAGACTAAAAACCATCACGATATAAAAACCAACTTGTCTCTAGAGTAATCAATTATACTAATATTAATTAAATTCAATTTAATAATTTAGCTCTATTTTGTATTAAAGCACTTCATTTAGTTTAAAAAAAAAACATAAATATTAGAATTATAAGTCGGTAATCGGTTTAATACGCATTCTGCATTTGTTTAAAATTTAATAAAAAACGTCTATAGAACTGCTTGATGAGCGAGTTATTCTTATTTTACATGTTTTGCCTGCCAGTGCATTATGTAAAATGTAACTAAGTAAAGCTAATTGTTCAATTTTTTTTGTTTTCTAATTATTAACTCTATAAAGAATTTATAAACGCTGCTTTCAACAAACTCTTTGTCCACGTTCCACACACTATTTACAACTTCGCATAACAACAGCGTGAAAATGTCATGTCATGAATTTACAAAATAAAGCTCTAATTGTTTGAGCAAACATTATTATCAGCCTGAAAAAAAAACCCATAAGAAACACATAACGTAGACTAACAAAAAAACATATCATGCAATGGATTGGAGAAAAACATGTTCGATAATTTGGAAACTATAAAAATGAATTTGCTAAAATTAATATCCAATAATTAATTATTTTTAATTTTTCTCACACAAACTTGACTTAAAAAAACTGAAAATTAATAATTATTAGTGTTTTATGCTTAAACATCAATGATACATGTGAAAAGCAGAAAAATATCGTCTGATGATTAAAATTAACACAAGTTTAGATAGTACAGGGTTTGTCATCACTTATGGTCAGACTTATAATAAGTCGGTTTTTTTCAAAAATTTGACTTAGATTTAGCACACATACATATAGACTTTAGGCGCACATAGTTACTTAATCAATTTTTAATTAGATATGAAATAAACTGAAAAAAATTATTTAAATTTTTAAATAAAGTTTTTCTAAAAATAATGTTATTTTAACACAAAAGTTGAATTTTATAATTACTAGAACATATTGGTCATTATAAAGCTTCAATTAATGCACTTCGTATTAAAAAATTAGCAAAAATTTCATTTCAAAAACGTTTTTCTAAACGTTTCTCATAACTTACAGATTCTGGTGATTAGAAGTGCTGTTCACCAAAATTTTATAGTAATTATTTCTTAAAATTTATGGTAGGGGTATCTAATCCCTTGACGGCTTAAGTACTATTTCTACAATTCTTTTAAATGCCCATTGTGTCATTGTTGAAATCTTTTACATGGAATTTTTGGTAAGTTCTAGGTGGTATGGATAATATATGTACCTGTATATATCTTGAATATTTTGCGAAGGGATGTTTGGCTAAATCCAGTATGCTGTGTTACTTCTTTTACACTCACATGAGAATTATTATCGACAATATTCAACACCACCATTGTGGTCAAAGAATTAAAAACCCTTACCATAAATATTTAAGAATAATTATAATAATCTTCTTGTGGACATCACTTCTAATCATCAAAGACGGTAAATCAAAATGAACGTCTAGAAAAAATTTCAAAATAAAACTTCTGTTTCTAATTTTTCAATACTAAAAGTATTAATCATGCTCTTGTGCTTTAAGAGCAACTAAGTCACTCAATAAAATTTAAATCATTTTTGATTTAAATTTTTAGATCAAAAGATTTTTATATTTTACTTACTTCTGATTATTATCCAACAAATATAAATAAAAATATTAATTACACACAAGCAGCAAAGTTGCTAAACTGAAAAGTGTAGATGCCAAAACATAAATGCGATTTAATTTCAATTTTTGTGATATTGATAAAACAAAATTAGCACAAAATGTTTATATGAAACTTACTGTTTTTAGAGATAATGAAATTAAAAAGTAAATTTTGTAGCTTCCAAAAATGCTAAAAGTGTTACAAGCGTAAAATGATGTTAGATCTAATTCTTTCAAATAAACAAATATCAAAATGCAAGTGAAAGCTAGTATTGTAGAAGCTGCGTAAAAAAGTGCTGTTTGTTTTTTGGTAACGCCCCCTAAAAAGTAGCAAAATTTTATCCAGCAAGAATCTATCTATTTACATCAAAAATTGCCTTGGTTGTTTATACGTCATCTAAAAAAAAACAGAATATGTCAAAGTTGATAAAAACGAACTGTTCTGACTAATTTTCTCTATCTCGGAGGAAAGTTACCAACACTAAATTTATTGCCGAAATCATCTAAGAAAACATATATTTACGCTTATATATTTTTTCAGAACAGAAGAAAGGCAATACTCTTTTGCGAAAACGTTTAATGGCTTTGGTTGCTTAACAAAAAACTTCGAAAGCTCAGGTCTGATACTGAAAAGATAGCTTGCATTCTACTATCCAACCTTAATAAAAATGATTATGATGAAATGAAAATGATGAAATTATTGATTGATTCTTTGAATTTATTTCAAATTCTATGTTTAAAACAATTTAATATTTTATTTGATATACAAATGCATACGTTTTGTATAAATAATAAAGCGGAAGTTTTGTACGAAGCAATTAGTAACAAGATTTAGAGAGTTGACACCAACGACATTGACAATTCTAAAGCAATCATTTTCTGAAAAATTTTAGAAGATTTGTATATACAAACAATGTACAATTATGGTAGAAGCATCAGTTTGAACCAAAATTTCTAACAAATTTAACCTGCAAGGAAAGATAATATGGAGTAAAGAGTTTAGCACGCAAATCCCTATGTTTTGCGCTAAACAAAACGCGTTGAAGATAGCAAGCTTTTCCTGGTGAATGAAATATACTTACCTTACAGATCTCAGAAAGCTGACACATAAACCCTTATACTAAAAAATAAAACAATTTTATCTCTTGCATCAAGGTTTTGGCAGTCTTAACAATAAAACAGTTGATTGATTGAATGTTTAATTGATAAATATCAATTAAACATTCTTTCAAATTTGCACTAAACTTGAATTTAACGCCAATTGAACAGTTTTAAACAAATAAGACACCTCTTATAAAACATTTACTATGTTTAATTACTTTTATTGATTGTCATTGAACTTATATAATACTTCTTCTTAACAGTTCATTTCCATGTTGTATTTTCTTAAAAAAATATTAATACACTTTGTATTTTGTATTTTTTGCTCTGGTTTCTTGGCCAGTACAATGTCTTCCATAGATAGCACAGTAAAAGCTGCTGTGGCTGCAATCTTTTATCAACTTGAATAAAAACCCGTCTATCGTAATGTCACCTTTCTGTCCAATCCTTTTTAAGATCAGACTAAGATATATTGACTGTTCCATTTGAATTTTTTAAGAGAATTGTAAAACTTTGTGAACAGAGTCATCTACCTACTTTAAAAAACCACACGTATTTGTTAAGCTTCAAAAAGCTTTGACTAGCAAGATATTAAAAAAACTAAATTGTTTAGATTATAGCTAAATTTATTTATTATTAAAAAAAATAGTATATTGATGGCAAAGTGCTATTTATCCAGACCGACACAAGATAAAGGCGAGCCGAAAACAAGACCTCAAGGCCTGGAAAACTCCTTTGCGAAAGTGTTATGCACATTATTTTTTATATCCTATACAATATTACCTTATAATCGAGTATTATCTTGAAATTGTTTAGAAGTTATTTATTACCGCCAATTGAAAATCTTAAACTTTGACAGATGACAAAAATGCCAATTAAGAATCTCAAACCTCGACAAATGACAAAAATTCATTAATTACTTTACTGTCGTAATTTACACAATTTATTTCGCACAGTGGATTCAAAAAATTTGTAGAAAAAAATGTTTAAGTAAAAGCAGACAAAGAAACAGAGGAACACACAGGTATGGACCTAAACAACTTGCAAACAAGCTTTAGGTATATATTCTACATATAAATTTTATAACACTAAACAACAATTTATTGGTTAAAAATATTAATATTAAACACTGGATTGTTTGAGGTACAATTAGGAAAAGTTTTTATCCTACACTTAAAAACGTTAGAACTTGAAAAGTAGTTTTTTAAAATAAGATGGACGTTCATAAACAGTAAATGTGATTTAAAATTTTAACAACGCTCATGAATAATAGGACGTTTAGACTGTCCTTGGCGCGTGACGACTGTTCAACCGTCTATATAGATTTCATTTTTCTTTCAACAGCGACGCCTGGCGGAGAAAATCAAATTTTTTTTCTCGGCTAGCCGAGAAAGTACACCATTTCTCGGCTAGCCTGGAAATAATGTACTTTCTCGGCTGTCGAGAGACGAGAAAGTTTCATTTTGAGTTGGTGTAGGATAAAAATAAGTTTGTGCAAGATAAATTGTGTAAATCACGACAGTAAAGTAATCCATAAATTTTTGACATCTGTCAAGGATTGACATTTTGAATTGGCGATTGGCCGTAATAACCTCAAACCAATTTTAAGATAATGCTCGATTATAAGGTAATTTGTGTAGGGTGAAAAATAATGTGTAAACCACGGCCGCAAAGTGATGTTCCAGACCTTAAGAAGTGGCCAGGCTCGCCTGTCCATATCGCCTGGAAAAATACCACTTTGCCGCATAGGTTTACAATATACTATTGTCTTATAGCACCGACGTCAAGAATCAGATTTTTTTTCTTGGTTAGTCCTAAAATGGTCTACTTTCCCGGTTGTCGCGACATAATAAAATATCATTTTAAGCTAGTGTAGGATATAAATATCTTTTTTAAGAAATTAGAAATGAAAACATTTGATTTAATTTTTGTTTCGGATCATAATTGCTAAGCTATTGCACAAAATTATATTTTTTATAAATAGAAACTATTAATAAATTTGGTTTTCTTCTTAAATTAAAAAAAGAATTCTCAACAATTTCAATGCAATACTTAGTGTTAAAGTAAAAATTGTTTGTGTAAACGTAAAAAATAAAAATTAATTTTTTTCTCAATATTGGTTTAACCTAGTTTGCGGCAAAAAAAATAGCAGAAATAAGTAAGTATTTCATGATTGAGATTATAATTGTGTTGTATATTAAAATAGTAATTAAAATTGTTGTCTAAAAAAAAGTTAATTAATTGAATGTGTAAAGACCATTCATTTATATTTTAAACATTTTCTAGCATAATTTTTTTCAATTTTGTCAAAATGGGTATTTGGAAACACAAATTGCGTTCTTATAAATTAAAAATTATAGAGAATCTGCACTCTGACGATTAGGTACAAATGATAGAGCGACAAACCAAACAAGAGCTCGTAAAATTTTTACAAGCCTAATACCCTATGTAAATTTTTTTCTGGCTGTCATGTTCAACATTACAGCGTCTAATTATTGCCTCCTTGTTTATACTGCTGTAATCTTCAGTGAAGTACCGACGAATACAGTTATAAACCAATATCAACTACTTTAAAAAGTTAACAGATTTATATAAAGGACTAAGTTCGCAAAAACTTTACTAGCATTTATTGATTATGTAGCACTATATTAATTTGGTTTGTGCCAATGTGTAAAATTAATCTAAAACTTGAAACACTACACTTTTTGTATATGTACAAATTATTTTGAGACAGTTTCTAACGTTTTTTGTTATAAACAAAAAATAATATGTTGACTAAAGCACCCTTATGGTAAAAAAAGTCATAGAGAAACTAACTGTTAGGTTTAGTTTATACTCAATTTTAAACTAAAATTTTGATAACACACAAATTGGCAATTTTTTCTAAAATGTACTTCAAAAAAAAGCTATTTGGCATTATTATTTTTAGGATAATAATCCTATTACTTAAAAATAAACTAATTTAAACTAAACACAAAATTTTTAGTGTTTACAAATTTTGTATTGAGACATCTTTTATATCACAATTTTTAAACCAATCAAACGACTCTATTAAATTAACTTTATCCAATCAAAAACCAGTTTAGTAAAAATTTTTAAAAAATTTGAATTTTTGGCAACTTTTTTATAAGCCGAAGCAATAAGTGGGATCAAGGTAGCTGCAAAAACTAACTCAAATTTAATAAAAATTTATTTTAATTTTGTTTATGACTATAAATAAATAACGATAAACATCAAAAACTATGAGAATAATTGAACACGAAATTATCATATACTGGCAGTAGGGTTTAATGTGAACGTATCCTACATACTGGTTGAGAGGATACCATATATGCAAATACTTTTTGGTCCCTTATTTGAAAAGAGCTTGGGCCTTCAGATGTATCTTCATCCCATATTCCAACAAAGTTTGACTGTTTTTTGTCATTCAGAAAAGACTCATTTCTTGTTTGTTTGAGTGTATATCTTTAATGTTAAAAGCATGGGAGTATTTTTCTTCACTGTCATGACCTTAACAACGCTATTTCATGATCTCTTCCATTTTTTTCTTCATGTTTCTTGTGCAGCCTTTTACTATTAATGTCAGTTCTTCTTTTGGAATCGCTACGAACAAGGTATAATTTTGCTGTTATGGTTAATTTAGTAAAAATATTTTTCCAATCCAGTTACGAAAAGCGATCATTGTGATATGATATTTTACCTGTCAAACGTACTTTTTTCATAGCAACTTATAAAATGTGACATTATTTTATAACTAGTGAAACCGAAAACATTGATAAATGATTAATATAATCAAATTTATTTATTACATAATACGTTAATTGTCCAATTGTCAAATTTGTTGTTGTGAATTCCTGTCATCTTCTCTGTCTTTGATGTTTCATCTTTATCATTATCGAAATGTACAGAAGAACCTTCTGTACATTTCTTCTCTCATTTTTAGTGTTGGAAGCTTTGTAAAGTGCAAATCTGACGGCAAAATATTTTTTATGATTAACAAAACAGCCAAAAGTATTCCCATAGCAACTTCCCGATAGTAAAATGCTCACAAAAATTATTAAAATCGCAAATTTAAAAATAATTCTAATAAACTACTTGTAGTAACTGAATTGGAAAAAAATGTTGTATAAAATACATTACAAACTGGCTGATTTTCAGCACACGATGTTGATTGACACTCGTGGACCTAGCATCAGGTCTAATGCAAAAAAACGCATTTGGCAACTCCTTGCAAAAACTATTTTTAAACATTGTGAATTTGTTTTATTGGTTGAAAATAAATTATCTAAATTTGCATAGACAGAAACAAAAACAAATTTAGACTCCCAATTAATAAAATGCATGCCAAAAATAGTACAAGTTGTGTTTGTTAAACTATTGGTAACAGATGATTAGTCTGCTTCAAAGAACAACGTTTCTAAAAAAAATTTTTGATTATTACATATCATTGTATAATGTGCTAAGAGCAAGACATTACCAGATGCATCAACTCAAATATTTGCAAAACATTTGAAAGATGTAATAGAATTGAAATCCGAGAAATATATATTAGATATTATCATATTTCTAATCACTATGTGATTTTGATCTTGTCCTAGCAAAAAAAACTTTTAATTCGAAATGATTATTATGTCATTTAATTTGATTACACCGTAAATATTCACCAGTCATTAGAAATATTACTAACTATTGTGTTGAATTATTAACGCTTCACTGAAAAGAGTTTGTAGTTTGTACAACAACTTTATTTCATTACGTTTCTATTAAGTATTTTCTGGTGTTTAGATTTATTTTGTGTACAAAATTTACATTTCGCATTTATAATGACACAATAGGAGCTGTGTCAGAAATGTACAAGCTTGTGCGGTTTAATAAAGAAACGGGTTGTTTCAAAAACAACAGCAAGTTGTCTCTCGAGAAAAAAACGACATTTTAAATTTTTTCATATTGAAACTTCTTACGTCAAGAAAAGTTGACTATAATTTGCTAAACAAGCTGCAAAAGTTTGGACAGTTCCCTAAAGTAACATTACATTTTGTAACTTACCTAGAACGGTAATTTTTACGGTTGTCGATGCAGAGTAGAGAGAAAACCTAGTTCATAAAAGACACCACACACAAACAGGGTTTTATGACTGTGGCACTATCAAATATTTAAACACCATTCGCGCGTTAATTAACTACACCGAAAACACACATTCACTGCAGTTCAACCTAACCTCAATTAAGGCACACCAAATAATGTGCCTATTTGTCGAGGAAAAATCTGATATTGATTAAAAGCAGGTCAAATTGCTACTTATATTGCAATTAAGTCTGAAAACATGTCTTAATAACAGCGATAGCTATAAGCGACAACAACTGATTATTGTACATAATGAAACATAGCTAGCTACACAATGTAACAACTAGTTGGCACGTTCCGGTTCGATCGTATACGATCGCATGAAATGCATGCCCGTGTATGAAATGCTTTAAGTTGACTCTACGTTCTCGGAGTCGATTCCGGAGTTAACTGCGGCTCCGGGTTGTCGAAAGCTTGGTGGAACCGCCCGCTTGCGCAGCACCATCGATTTTGCTGGACCAAACCTAGCCTACTAGATGTATTATACATGACCCACTCGAAGCTCGAAAACTGAGAAGTTGTCATCTCGACGAGAAAAAATTGTATAGCATCTTCTCAAGATATTTACCATAAGATTCGTCGCTGTATAATTAAAACATTTTTGTAATGAGTTTTTACCTTATTAAGCTCTCTGAGTTAATCATATAAGACATGTTGTGTGTGGAAGTCTTACTGTAAAAACTAGTTGCTTGTAATTATAAAGTTGAGTCCAAAACCATTATTTTAGGCTTAAGATTTTTATTTACTAAATAATTCTTTTGCATTAAAGTAAACATATTTTTTTCTATAGTAGGTAAAGTAACATTTTAACTGCAAAAGTAGATCAAATGTACAATTAACATTATTGGAAATATCTATTTTTGGAACACCAAAAGTTGTACTTGTTTGCTTTGACAATTGTACAGAGGTACTGGATTGATTTCCTGCTCTACTAAGTATACGCTTAGATACAGCAATCTTACTGCCTTCCGACTCTTTAATGTACGTTTCTGCAATAAATAACAATTTTAACCCACCTAAGCGTTTTACTGTTACCACATCGGCACCAGAGGTTGCCAACATGGTAGCTGCAGAACGTGTACATTTCTTAATTTGGGAGCATTAGAAAACCAGCAATCTTCTTGGGATCATATGTGGTGTTAATCCTCACTGGTTAGGAGTACACTTTTTCTGTCGATAGTTGATAAAAAGCTTATTTTAAAGTATGCTTTTGGGGCACAAGACGATGTACTTTCTCACAATTTTTAAGAAATTTATTCACATTTTTTGTCAGTAATGCACACTAAAAATACCAACAACCTGCAATTTCAAACACGACTAATAATAACTCTTGTTATAAAAGTTTGACTTTTATAAACAAATAAACGTCATCCGGAGCTTGCGTCAGAAATTTAATAATATCATCTGGCTCTAAAATTTTAAACTTTTAACATTGAAATTCTCCACTCAGGTGTCTCAGTAAAATAATTAATTAAAGAAGAAAGGCTCTCACAAAGCCTCTTCTTTTGAAAGCAAGGCACTTGAAACATCGGTTTTAAAACCTAAAGTATAGCTTCGATATGTGGATGACACGTTTATTATTTGGTCTCACGGTAAAGACAGTTTGCCAGCTTTTTTAAATCATCTAAATGGTTTAAATAAAGATATTTAATTTACAATAGAAATTGAAAACCAATGTTCTCTTCTATTTTGGATGTCTTGGTAACACGTTTTCCTTACGGGTCTTTGGGTAATGGTACGGTACAATATATCGAAAGCCTACTCATACAGATCGCTATCTTTTAGCGACATCATAATTTGTGAAATATGTATAGAATTTATAATATCTATTACATTTGAAAGCATAACTTACATTAAAAATTTTTAATTTTAGAACAATATGACCATCACGACTTTTCAGAAAAATATGTGAAAGCATTTTTTCACACACAAATGACATTCTTGATGCTTTTCCACGTTTTAAAGGAAATGGTATTTCTTCTCATACATCATCTTAGATTTTTCGGGCAATAATGTTCTTTCTGCTTTCAACACTACACGTTCTACATCTGATGGCAGTTTTTTTTTATTTAATTTAGATCTATACATTATGTATGCGCTTCGCACACAAGACGCAAAAACCAGAATAAAAAATTTGATAACAGGGTAGTCTATAGCGTCGGAAAAAAAGTTGTTTTTCTTCTAAAAATTTTATTTTTTTTTAAATGAAAAAGATCTGTTATGGAGAAAAGTTTGGGTTATACTCAACGATAAAATTTTATTATCTTCTCGAGCGTAATTAGCGTCTCGACGCTAAAAAACGCTGTCAAAATAACGTACAATTGTATCGTCTTGTATAATAAATAACTCATCCTCAAAAGAAATTATGTATCAAAATATAGTTTTTCGGCTACAACATGAAGCTTGCATTAGTGAAAATAATTAACAAAAACACAAAAATGTTAACACGTATCCAGTTTGAATCCAGTTTGTTCTGACTAAGTAATTGTGTTATCAATCACATTGTTAAGAAAAATAAAATTTAGATTTAAAACTGATCAAAATGTTCTATGCCTATGTATTAGAAAATCTATTTATTGAGTAAAATCTTCAAAGCAGCCTGATAACCTTAGACTTTATAATTAGTGTAGCGCTAAAGCTTTTAAAAAAATGTCTGAAAATGTAATGTTGGCTTATTTTAAGACACAATTGAAAAATTTCTGAACTGATAGTTTTCAAGCAGACAAAACTCTTGTTGTAAAACGACTAACGTCCCTGTAATACAAGCTTCAAGAGCACACTTTTTCAGTAAAGAATTATTATCTTCTATCAGTTGTAATCTCACGAGCAGGACTATATGAAATTTTTATGTAAATTTACTAATAAATAATAGATTTTCTTCTGTAATCTAATATTGATAAACGTAAGCTGGTTTTTTTGCTTTTATGAATTTTTTCAGAATGACTGACAAATTAATGCCTAGGCTATGGAAAATTAGGTTTATATTGGCGGTCATGAGTAATATCTTGCGAGTGGCTTCTTCCTGTTAAAGGTTTACTTATTCCTCGGTGATACCAAAAGCTATAACTGAGTAGAAACGCTCATAAACTAAATTGCTTTTTTTATTAAGCACTACTGCTAGATAATTAAATAAATTTAAGTTTAGTGTTACAGCTTTACAATATTAAAGCTCTCTTCCTCAAAACACTATACTGCCGCTATAGCGGCTAATTAAAATGTGAATTCTATGTTCTACTGTAATGTCAATTATTCTAAAACGATCAATTAAATACTTTTAAGTTCAGTAAACAATTAACTGTTACTTCAACAACCGTTTTATGTGATGTAAATGCCAATTTTTTTGTTTTCAAGTTTTCTATAGTCTACAATAGTCTATTTTTCAGCACCAAGACGAGTCTCGTGAGGTAAAAAGAGACCCTATGCATGAAAACTGAGACAGCAAAAATAAATAAAGCGTTTTTTTGAATCGATGTAAATATTTTACATACATATATCTTTCAATTTAGAGATTATATAAAATTTTAATAAGTCTAAAAATACCTACGATATAAGTGTGTTACTTTGAACGGTTAAATGTAAGAAATGTTTGGCTTTTATTGAAGCAAAATCAGTTACATAATTAAGAAAGTATTAAAATTAAAACTAGCATTATTAAAATATCTTCTTATTCAAAGTGAGATGAAATAACTAATCAATTGAGAGAATTTGAGCTAAAACAATGAAAAAAATTATAATTTGTTATTTGATCTAACGTTAAATAAGAAGATTCCGATTCTGTGTTTTAACTTATAGTTCAATAATGGTAGCTGTCAATTAAAATATTTAACTGAGATAAACCCTTTATTTTGTTATATCTTTCTTTTTCAAACAAATTGGATACTGCAAACTGCACTTATACAATTTTTATTTCACAGCGTAGCGTCGAAAAACTGTAACGATTTGTTTTGACTAAAACATTGCAATTATCTTCAAAAAGCCATCTTCCGACTTAAAAATAATATCCTAAAAAAATATTAAGCCAGATATTTGAAGAAGTTTATTTAAAACGCTTATGTTGCAGAATGCATCGAATGCGAATACGGAGATTGCTTTTCCAGACGCTGAACTTAATGACTGAAAAACTGAAAGGCAGATAAGTAATGGTATAAGAACAATTTTAGCATTTTTGTGTAGAGGTAAGAAACTACAATATGTATAAAATGTTTGCTTATAATTACAATATTAAAATATCAAAATCGTTAGTTGTTAGTATTTAATCTTTAAATGTGCTCATGTAAGGTTTAATAATCTGTGTAATAAAATTAATCTAATTGTTTAGAATTGACTCAAAAATCACTGCTTTAGTGTTGAAATTTTTAAAGCTCTAAAGATTAGAGCTTTCAGTTAGTTTATTAATAATTTCAAAAAAAAATTAAGCAATTGACAACAAGACAATTTAAGATTTTTTTATTGAGCTTATTTGGCATGAGCTATTTAGTTCATAGAAAATATAATTGCTAAAAATTTTATTTTTAAACTTATTTTAGCAGCTTTAGCAATTAAAATTTTTTTGGGTGTACTGCGAATGCGAGTATTGTTCATAATTGATTCTTATCCTTTTATGATTTCTAAAATCAGTAACTCTTGAGAAAAAAAAAATCCTTTCTTCCTATCGTTTTTCCTAAGGGTTATTAATGTTAGAAATACGAGTGGTATATACCAAAACTATATTCGCTCAATTGCCAAGTCAATGAAAGAAACACAGTGATAATTGTTTTTACAGCCAAGATATAAAATACAATTAAATACGATACTTATATACATAATATCTTTATATACATAAAAAAGTTGTGTTAGTTACACTATTTATAACTTAATAACAGTTGAGCCGGTTTGGCTGCAAATTGGTAAAGGGACGCTTGGAACCAGGAGACGGACTTTTTATCTCAATTCCGTGGGACGTGACATGAAACGTGGTATACAAATAACGTGAATAACTAAACGCAACTGACATGGAATAATACGATCAAATCTTTCCCGACAAAGCCTCAATGCAAGTAGAATTTGAAATATTGCAAATTAAAGAACAATTAAGAAATACTAACTAAAAATAAAAAATATGCAAAATTATAAAATATTTAAAACAAAGTCGGATTTGTTCGAACACTTCTAACTCGAGGACCGATTTTCCTAATTTTTGGCTCATGGTATTTGCCACATATTAAAAAATTGACGACAAAAAAGCAGGAAAAAAAACATTTTTTCATACGGCTTTTGTAAATGTCAAACATTTTATGTTCTCGTTAATATAGTAAACTCTCCCCTTAAATTAAAAAACCTATTCAAATATAGGTTTTGAATCGACAAAATATATCAAAAATATCTGGTAATAATAGCGTATTTTAGGTTTTTAAATGTTGTAGAAAAATAACACCAATGGAACAGAAATGACATATATATTGGTCTATCTGAATTATTCTAAATTATTCGGCCAATCCAGTCAGAGTCAGTAAATTATATAAATATTTACGGCGAAAGTGTAATTTATTCTGCCACGACATGCAGGACAGGATCTCAGTAATTGATTTTAATGTGTGAGTATTATTATTATATATTCATTGTATTATTTTTATAAAATTAAACTAAGTTTTGCTAATCAGCAACACGGCTTTAGATAACCTTACTATTTCAACTGCTTAATTGCAATGATTTCAAGTCAGTATCTTTTTGACTATCATAAATATTTATTTCTTTCTTATAGTAAAATTATTTCGATCTGAAATTAATTGTTCTACCTCATCAACGTAACATGCATTTGTAAAAATTGTTGTTTTTTAAAATAATAGTATATTGTTATACGAGTTGCACAAGACATATTTTTGTGGCACGCATGAGTTTAAAGCACAAGTTGCGCAGCAACGAGGGCTTCAAATGAATAAGTGAATTTTGATGTTTTCAAGATGATTACGTCTTGAAAACAACAAAGATCTTGTTCCTAATACCAAAAATAGATATTTATGCATTAAGGGAGATATGAATGTTTTTTCTCCGAGGTTGACGTGTTACAGACCAAGGGCCGGAGGCCCGCGGTCTGTAAGTCTACCGAGGGTGAAAAACAGAATATCTCCCGTAGTGCATTAAATATTTTATTTTTTAGCAACATTATATTCTTTATTTTCAACATAAAACGTAAAAAAAACATTCAAAATTTGAAAAAAATGTGGATATCAAAGGTGGTTTGACTGTGCCGTTGCTACGATAGTTGCTACAGTAACATAAATTTGTTTTTCAATCAACAAAAAAAAAATGTCTGGAAGCAGCAACGTTATTCCTCACACTGTGATTATAAAAGCGGAAAAAGCCAGTGAGTTATTGGTTCCGAAGAAGTCTGAACATTTGTACATCAAAGAATATGACCGATTTCATGTATGGATGGTGAAAAATGGGGTTACGGATATAAATGGAACTGTAATGTTAGTCGAAGTTCTGCAACATTGGCGGCAGATGGTGGATTAAATATGACAAAGTTGAAGCGACTAGGAGGATGGAAAAGTTCTACTGTTGCTTCAAATTACTTGGCGGATAGTATGGAATCAAAAAATAATATATCCCGTGTGATTGCTGGGGTGGAAAATATTGAAAAACCAAGATCGTTGGCTGCTGAAAAAGCTACAAACTCATTCAAAAGCAACCAGTTTAGTGGAAAGTTTGAAAATTGTACCTTCTATTTGACTCGTGAACAGGCGCAGGAAATTGAGGAAGAAAAAAGTATCAAAAATCCCTAGGGAGTTATGACTATCTTTTCATGTATTGTATCTATGTTGAAAATAAAGAATATGATGTTACTAAAAAATAAAATATTTTATTTTTTCTTATTTGGTGCAATAACCAAAATTTTTTTTAAATTTTAAAAGTAGATATTGTAGTCGTCCAAAATCTAATAACATGACATCATTTTGTGATTCAATTACTCGTTTTCTGTATATTTTAAGACAGTTCTCGTGCCATATCTTTTACTTTATCCCACTTCTATTTTTTGCTCTTCTTAAGTTTATAATATATTATAATAGCTTTGGTTTTGGTAAATTTAAGTACAATTGTGCTATCGAGAGCGTTAGAAATTGTTTGACAAATAGTTTTACAAATGTTTTGATTTTCAAAAATTTGTATTTGGGTTCTAACCAAATTATAGAGCTACCGTTTGTATCAGATTTTAGCCAGCACAACAGGGATATGAAGCAAACAGGTTGATAGCAAGAGGAAAAACCCTTTTAATTTTCTAAGCAACTTTAAGCGTACATTTTCAGGCTTGTGAAATTTGTGTCAAAATCTTTGAGCCATAAGTACACACTATCTTAAATTCTTACGGTTTCAAGTTTTAAGCAGTTCACGTAACTCCAGTTTATATTTTTTATTCAATTGTGTTTAATTCAGTTTTTTATTATAATCTTTTATTGTTACCTACTAGTCTAGATTTTTTTTTGTAAATTTATTTTTTTTTTATTTTTTTTTTAATTTATAAGCATTCGTAAACCAATTTTAAATTTAAAAACAAGGTAAGCTTCATTACTTCTCAATCTATATAATATCACGATACAACGATTTTTTTTTCTCGCTTATGTAGATTGAATTTTTTAATCGAAGGATTAATTCAAAATAAATATTTTTATATTTTCCAATTATTTTGTACTTAAAAGTTACGATTAGCCAGCTGAGTTCTCAAGTGAAAATCAATAACATGCATGTTCTTTTTTGAAAATATAGATGAAATTTTCTGCAGAATGGGCTATAAAATCTTGGATGAGAGCATATTTCCTATGTTTGACCATTGACTTGTATTTCTAACACTACATCTTTTTTATCATCTTCAGAAGCGTTCGGATCCTTGATAACCTATACAAGTAAAACGTGCCACACTAAAATAGCTTTGTTGCGTCTACCATCTTCCTATTCAGACGCTTTTTCGATAAATAAAATGCTGACGTTTTCAAAATTCAGTCAATTCAGACAGGTCAAACATACATTTTTTCAGAGTAGTTAAATTGATGATATACAACTGACTTCTCAATATTTCTTAATTATTTTATTTAATTTGCTTTAATTATATCCAACCGATTATCCAATTAATTTTCAGTACTTCTGAAAGTAGATCGAAGAAATACATAATATAAAACAAGTTTGATAATTTTTTATTTTAGAATTTTTGTGTGTTAGCAATAATTTCTAGCGTCTTCACCATTTTTTTTTTCATTTTTATCAACAATCAAATTTTCTTATAAATATTAAACTTTCTATTGATCTCCTACTTTTTTTCATAATATTTTCAGTAATTTGTTAGTTTAAGACAATAGAAACACACTTTAATAAACAATTTACAGATAAAATATATACAAAATCTATAATTTCTTTTAAATGTTTAAGGGGGCATCCATTAATTACGTGAGCTCTTTTTCGATAAGTTTAGACTCCTCCTCTCCCCCTCCCCTTAGGTGAGATTTAGTAAGATTTGCCTCGACCCCCCCCCCTCCCCTTACGTGAGACTGACGAGAAAAATACTTTAAACATATTAATTTATATTTATTATTTGGAAAAAAAATAAATTATGATTCGTTTCGTAACTTCTCAATTTCATGATTAATGTAATCATTTAAAACTTTTTTATCATTAAACTTTAATTTTGCTTCGTTCCACAAATGATTCACTTCTTGCTGGTACGTTTTTTTCGCCTTGTCGGCATGCCGTTTAACGTAGGCATCATAAAAATTCTAATATAAACTCATATTTATATTAAAGACAAAAAAAAATAACTAAAACATTAATTCCCACGGTAACGATATCACGAGTATCTGACTGACGAGTAACGAGTTTGAACGCCTTAATTGTATCTAAGTTTTCTTTCTACAGTAGGAAATTCTGCGCATCGACTTGTAATATGAGTAGCGCTCGGCACTTGTCGTAACTCGCAGAAGTCGTGCGTAGGGAATAATCGATATATTGCCTATACTATTGTCTTTTCTTCTAAATACCCAAACCATTTTTTGTTTATTTATTATATACTCTTGAACTAAATGATATTGCCATGAAATTCATTTTAACAGGCAATATGAACAATCGAAATAATTTTTTTTTAATATCTTTAATATTTCATATTTTTCGGGGTTGACATGAGATATTTGTTTACCCCCCCCCCCTTGGGTAAAATGAGATTTGGTGAGATTTTATTGGACCCCTCCCCCCTTACTTTGAGCTCACGTAATTAATGGATGCCCCCTAACATTCTATTCATATTCTCTACTTTTTGTGTAACTTGTGAGTTTAGTCCTACAAAAACACACTTAACTGAACAATTCACACAAAAAAATCGTCTCAACTATTTTTATTTTTTTTTAAACTATAGTTTTATATAAATATGTTTAACTTTCTATTAACTTGTAAGAAGAGTAACTTTGTTAGACCTAACTAAATAACTTACAAAAAAAAAGATAATTGGCGCTTTCATTATTCATGTTTATTTAAAACCATATTTTTTATAAAAGTTAAACTTTCTATTGATCTGTAAGATTCTTTTTGTAATAGCTTGAGTAGCTTGTGAGTTTATGCCAACAAAAACACATCTGAATGACCATTTTACAAAAAAATATATGTTTGGTACTTCTATCATTGTTTAAAAATTTTATTACATTTTATTTATTACACCTAATTAAACAATTTAAAAAGTTATGCTTAGCGCTTTTATCATTTTTTAACATAAAACTATGTTTCTTATAAATCTCAAACTTTTTATAGATTTCTCAGACTCCTTTTGTAATAATTTGAGTAACTTGTGAATTTATAATACAATAGAAACACACCTGATTAAACAAAAAACTATAATTTCTTATAAATGTTAATGTTTCTATTGACTTTAAAGAAATTTTGTTTACTAACTTGGATGACTTGTGAATTTATTACAATAAAAACAAACTCAATTAATCAATGTACTCAAAAATTTGCATCTCTTGCCTCAATACATACTTCTGGCACCTCTTCCATTTTTAACAATGCTATAAAAATTATAATTTTTTATAAATTAAAATTTTTTATTGATCTTTTAGACTTTTTTATAATAATTTGAGTAACTTGTGAATTTAAAACAATAGAAACAAACACACTTGATTAAGCAATTTACAAAAAAAATCGTTTCTGCGCTTCCACCATTTTTTAACACTTATATCAAAAACATAATTTTGCATAAATGTTTACTTTCCTTTTAATCTTCTAGACTCTTTTTCTGATAGCCTTGAGTAACTTGTGATCTAATACAATAGATACACAGCTAATCAAACAATTTACAAATAAAATAGATCTATCGCCCAATATCTATGTGTAGCATTTTTATTAAAAACCGTGAAATCTTATTAAAGGTTATACAATATGTAAAGCTGCTTTTCGGGTGCTCACAGATTACAGCCTTCCAATTCAATAAAACTCATGTTAACTTCTTTCAAAAAACAATATATAATGCTGCGATAAAGTCTGCTAAAATTAAAGCAAACGACTCTTATAACTCAAAAAAAATGTGGCAGTTTGTTAACAAACGCAAAAATAGTAAACAATTAAAATGCTTCTCAATTACGCCTAACAATTTTAATACTCATTTCAGTACTGTAGCAACATATAATATTCTGCGAGCTCTTCCTGCTAACAATCTTGATCCGATTTCATTAATGTCTCACCCCAAAACTACAGCCTCCATCAACAGAAAAAACGCTAGTTATTTCAATTTCCTAGAAGTATTCTTCAACGAAGTTAGAAATGTATTTAAAAGTCTAAAAAGCTCTAATAGTAGCAATCCTTATAACTTTAAATTAAACTCATTATGAATTTATTAATTATTCTTTTAACCAAACTATTGCATCAGAGAACATATATTTCCAGTCTGTTTAAAAATTGCATCTGTAATATCAGTTTTTAAAAAAGGAGATATAAATAGTCCTGACAATTACCAATCCATCTCGCTGTTACCTATCAGTGAATATTTGAAAAAATACTACTCAACCAAATTTTTCACCATCTCACTGCCTCCAATCTATTAAATCCGCAAAACTTTGGTTTCAGAAAAAAATATTCACTGAAAGAATGGCAACATTATTATGTTGTACACTCGCCAGCAAATTATAATTTACTAGGGCATTTTATAAGCAACTGTTTTTACTAAAAATACCACTTGCATGGCACAACTGTGTTTGGTTGATTGCAAATTTAAATTTTTTTCAGCTTTTGACAGCTGTCAATTATCGGATTAAGCAATAAAATCTTCATCCTACCCTTCTCTCATTATCATAAAGATTTGGTCATTTTACCTGCTTCTATGAGAAGTAGCTAAAGATTCAAAAATACATTTCTGCATTTCTAAACTGCTGTTTATAAATGCTGTTTCAATTTAGGTATAATAAACAGTATTATACAAACACTACAATTATTATTTTCAAGCAATTTTGTTTAATTCAAACCAATTTAACAATTAAATTAGAAACAAAAATTACAAAGTGTGTTCAAAGCTAAATAGAATACATATATATAAGTTTGTTTTTTAAAGAATCAAGCTAAGTCACTATCTCCCCACTCATTTCCGTTCATATATTATCTGAATTATAAAAAATAATTATAATTTTTTTAATAATATGTTTTAATAAGTTTTAATAATTTTTTTATTTTTTTTTACTTAAAATTTGTTAACTTTGTTAAAATAGAATAACGTTAACAAATGCCAATATTTAATGCTCTATTTACTTGAAAATTAATAACTAGAAGTTTTGAATGAGTAAATCGACTTTAATGCCTTCTTGTCCAATTAAACGCTGATGCCTTCCATGGGGTCTTATCAGGATCTGACTAGTAGTTTTAAAAGATGTTTTTATTAATGCTTTTTTTGACCTATATTTTTGACATTTACAATTAAATATAAAAATTTGTGAAAAATAAAAAAAGTTGCTTTTAATATATTTAAATAGTATTTTTATTTATTTAATTAATTTAAACAAATTAAACAAAAACCAATTTGAATTAATTAAACAAAGAAAATAATAATAAATTATATTGAAGTCGTATTTGCCCAAATTCTTAATTTGTTTAATTATTTATGACTTTTAATCCCGATTTTGTTTATAATGTTTTGAACATTCTTACAAATTTTGAGCTAAAAAAAATTTTTAAATAAAAAACTTATTAAAAATTATTATTAAAAAATTAAAAACTGTATTTGAAATTCTCGCAAAAACCCAGAAAACACTATTATTATGTGCATATCATATTGTTAAAATATTTCTAGCAAATTTATTATTTAAGATTTTTTGGGGTAAAGTTGTCAATTGGCTCGGGTCCATGTTACTCGTACAGATAAATAACTAAATATTAAATATAAGTTAATTAACTGACAAAATTGCACTTGAATTTCAGTTCATTCGTAATAGTAAAATATATAGTCTAGACTATTCTTATCGAGATTCCAGGGAAAACGTAGGAGATGAGAAAAACCTGCAAATAAACCTGGTCTTTCAGAGAAGCATGCTCAAAGGAGATTAGATTTTTGCGCTAATAATATAGAAAAAAATTGGGAATAACGTTATTTTCTCTGATGAAAAGACGTTTTCTTCATCAATGGGTGCTCCAAAAGTTTTGTGGCGGTTGGATAATACCAGATATAGTAGATAACACGTTGTAGAATCAGGGAAAAGTAGCGGTCGCATCACCACTATTTTGGGGGTGGATGACATCACATGGTCCTGGACAAATCAGTCAAGTTTCTCCCCCTCGTTTTACGACAGAAGCTTTTGTTAATTTACTGGAAACCCAATTTTTTCCAGAAGTTATTAACCGTTTTCCTTGGGTCGGCCGCGAGCCAATTGTTTTTCTGCAAGATAACTCGCCTATTCATTCGGCAAGAGTGGTTCGGCAATGGTTTGAAAACCGTCCAGAATTTGTAGTTCGTCCATAGCCAGCCAAATCCCCTTATTTAAACTCTATAGAAAATCTATAAGGTTTAATGACAAAAGATTGGGAAGACATTGGATTTCATGGAGTTCGTGAAAGAAAGTTCATCAATTAACCACTCATGTAAGAGAACTTTGGAGGCATGTTACACCAAATATTTGTCAACGTTTGGTTGGAAGTATGCCGCGTAGGTTAACTGAGTGTCGAGAAAATGATGGTTACTACATCAAGTATTAAAAATTGGGTTTATAAGTAAATAATTTTATACTTGGCTGATTTTTTGGTCATATATTATTGTATATTTTATTCATAAATGCTAGAAATACAAAGAACAAATTTTTTCTTGCTCCTCCCGCCGAAAGTACGGTCTTCCGGGCCGCAGTTCACTCCAGAAAGAAGGACTTTTGTGGACGGCTCGAGGTACGAGGCGTTCTCACTAGAGTGCGCTGTTTCGTATGCGCAACGATAAGAAATTTCGATACAGAGGCTAAAATAATTGTTCGAAGTGAAGCTACTCCAAAAAAATCTGGTGATCGTTATCTTTTGGTTTATAATACTTATAAAAAGTGGCGAGAGAATAATAAAAGTTCATTGTCCTCCTCAGAAGAAAACAATTTAATTGTTTGATAAGAAAAAATGTACTATTGAATTCATTTTATATGAATTATGATTATTTTTTCAATTATAATATTTAAAGTTAAATAATACAATAAAGTTTGCATGTATTTGTTAGTTTTTGAAAATTTGTAATTGTCAATGCCATTTTATCAATTTTTCATTTTAGTTATTAATATATTTTTTTTTGAATGCCCGCCCCGACCAGCAAAAAAAGTCGGGCGGGCCCGCCCCCTCTACCCCACCTCGGCTTCGCCTCGGAACGTGCTACTACTTTAATATAAATTATTTTAATTAACTTTCGGCGTAGGATCAAGAAAAATAGTATACAACCCACGACCATAAAGTTGGATAACCTGGCAGATGTGATAGAAGAGCCTCGGCTTCGCCTCGGCACTTCTATCACATCGGCCAGGAAATCCAACTTTCTGGCCTAGGGTCGTAATATACTATTTCTATATAATCACAGCCTACTTCTCGCTAATTTTATTACTATTTATTGATAAAATATGTAAAAATATTATTTTTTTAAATTTTTTAAAATTTTTTGGTAATCTAAAGACGCATCTCTTGCACCTGCTAAACGATCCATTCTAAGTTATAGTCTCAAACATTTTCTAACTTACTTCTATTTAACACAAACATATTATTAAATCTTTGCACAGTTTCAACAAAATAAAAAATATTTATATTTATTTAAATATAAAATTAAAAGTAACAGTAAATCGTATTCTGAAGTTATCAGAATTAAAATTATAACAACTTAACCAAAATAATTATTTAAAAAAAAATTATTAATTAAACCTATCCTTGATTGATTCGTACAATTTCGTACGTTTCTTCTGAAATGTCCATAAGAAAAGTCTGGACTATATCCGTCAGCACACCTGAGCAAGGGATCTTCTACTATTACGATGAACTGAGAAATTGAATTTAATTGCAATTTTTTCGACTAAGTAACTTTTATTTAATATTTAGATAGTTATCTGTACGAGTAACATAGATCCGTACAAATTAACAACATTAGCCCAAAAAATTCTTCAATAATAAATTTGCTAGAAAAATTCTAACAATATGACATGCACATAATAATGGTGCTTTCAGTATTTCCGCGAAGATTTTTAATATAATTTTTAAATTTTTGCTAATAATTGTTAATAATTTCTCAATTTTTATAATTTTTTTTTAGCTCAAAAGATTGTTCAAAACACTATCGTAAACGAGATTGGGGTCAAAATGATTAATTATTATTAAATTGTATTATATGATTCAAATTGCTTTTTGTTAAATTTGATTAAATTAATTAAATAAATAAACTGCTATTTAAATATCTTAAAAGCAATTTTTTTTGTTTCTCACATATTTTTATAATTAATTGTAAAGGTCAAAAATATATGACAAAAAAAGCATTAATAAGAATATCTGAAAAACTACTATTCAGATTCTGATCAAGTTGATATGGGACTACATCAGCTTTTAATTGAAAAAAAACCATTAAAATTGATTTTCCCAGTCAAAAATTCTATGTTACTATTATACAAATTACATAAATTTTCATATACATAATTTTCAGCTAAATTTGTTGAAAACTAAAGGAGGAAAGTTTACAAAACGTTTTGGATGATGCAAAACAAGCCTTAAAACCTGAGTTCAATGTTTAAATTCCTAACAATTAAAATAAAAGATTTATGACCCTATAGTCCCTATAAACCTTTAGAGTTATAAGTCATTATCGTTGAGAAGTCATCTCAAAGTTCAATGCAACCAGCCAAACCCAACTGTGCCATGCAAGTGGTATTTTCAGTAAAAACAGTTGCTTATAAAATGCTCTAGTGAACTATAATTTTAGATTTAAGCAAAGCGTTTGATTGTGTCTTACGCACCATATTGATACGTAAATTGTTTTACTATAATTTTTTTCCAGAAAGCGTAAAAATGATTTGTTGATATGTAAGTAGCCGTACTCAAAGAGTATATGTTAACGGCAGATTCTCTAACAATTCTGTTATTACTAAAGGGTTTTCTCAAGAATCCATATTGAAACCGATGTTATTTCTCTTATATGTTAATGACCTGTCATTGAACGCATCTACAGATAGTATTGTTTTGTATGCTGATTACACTGCTCTAAGAGAACGAGGCAAATCTTACAAAATATTAAAACTAATTCTCTTACTATCTTTGACGTAATCCGGAATTGGTTTACCTCTAATAAAATAACTCTCAACCAACAAAAAACTAAAACAATATTGTTTAGCTTAAAAAGAAACAGAATAGTAGAGTTTCAAAATACAGTCACCTACTTAGGCATTTGTATTGACCAACAGTTAACATGGATTGACCATGGCAATCGTGTAGCTAACAGACTCTGTAAAAACATATATATGCTACGTAGTTTAACAGACAAATTATTCTATAAATTCTTAATAATTGTATATTATGCAATAATCCATTCTTATCTACAATATGTAATAGTCATATGGAAGTACTCATTATCTATGACTAGTTTTTTTAGATTACAGAGACGTGCTGTACGCTTACTTGCAGGGATAGGTTACGAGCAGCACTGTAAAATGTATTTTATTTAATTTAAATTATTATTTTTTTATTGTTTATATATCTACAACTGCCTAGCTCTTTTGATTAAAAATATAAACGATTATCTTAGCTGAATAGTTTTTATTTATACAACACACGCACTACCAATTTATCGTAACGACACCTAAGACTCTGTAAATTGAGTGACGCCAGAAATTAATATTCTATAAAATTTATAAATGTCTTACCTGTAAATATAAAATTATTAGAACCTAAAATTTT
Organism: Lagria hirta; assembly: GCA_947359425.1. Classification (NCBI taxonomy): domain Eukaryota; kingdom Metazoa; phylum Arthropoda; class Insecta; order Coleoptera; family Tenebrionidae; genus Lagria; species Lagria hirta. Next base: position 2,610,327 of record OX375802.1, on the reverse strand, counting down.
TTTGTCCATTCCATGATTCGTAGATATCTTATAAAAAAAGCATTATACTCTTTAGAAGAATTTTGTTCTAATGATTTCAGTGATTTAATGTCAACTACTGAAATCTATTTTTAATAATTATAATCAATTTTACTTTAATTTTATCTTTTTTTTTGCTAATTATTGTCTTCGCTGTTTACATAATATAGCTTAATCTTGGATATGTGTTAATATTTACTATTCTGACACCAAATATATTATCATATTTGGTTGTCTATTTAACAAGCAACAACCTTAATGTTAATGACTTTACTCTATAGTATTTACTTTTTTATTAAGTTAATTTTTTAAATTGCATATTTGTAACATTTTATAATTTTTTTTCTTGCGTTCAACGATTAAAAAATGAATGATTTTTTTTATGTTAAAAATGCACTAATTCTTATGTTAATATTTTTTGTCAATACACAAGCACAAATTGTTAACAATATAAATTTTTTGACTATTTGTATAACTTTCTGATTTTTATCTTTCCAACGTGAACATGCTGTACATGAAGCTATGTATCTGTTTTCTGTGGTATTTTTTTCTGTCATTTGTCATTGTCAACGTGCAATAATGACAGTAAAATGTCATCTGTCATAAACTGTGGTTAAATTAAAGTTATTATATTACATATTCTCTGATCATACATATTGCGGTTATAAGTTACAGTTTTGAGTTTATTAAGAAATTCTTGTAAATATGTAATTTCTTCAATGTGTGACGATTGGTATTTAGAGATAAGCGACGACTCTACTTATAGACATTAGTGCTCAAATTTAAAAAGTATTAATTGAAAGCTCATCTAGTTTTATTGCCATGGTAAGTATTTTGAGGTTATGTTGAGTTGGCTTCTCTTTACAGTAAACATTTCGGTAACCAACATTTTAATTAATTATAGGATCCGAATGTACCACCACCCAGTTTTCCGCCTCCAGGTATCGGAACACCGCCTCTTTTACCACCTGTTCAAATAGCTCCTATGGGAGGATTCCAGCCTATGATTCCACCATTCAGCGTGCCTCCACCAGGCTTTGGCGGTTTTGCACCACCGCCAAATACCGCGGAACAGTGGACAGAGCATAAAGCGCCGGATGGAAGGACCTACTATTATAATACGATAACCAAGCAAAGCTCTTGGCAAAAGCCGGATCAATTGAAATCGGCATCAGAGGTGACTACATCATTATGTGGTGCTTATATTATAAATTGTGCATTTTTTTTAATTGTAGCTGCTTTTATCTCAATGTCCCTGGAAAGAGTATGCGGCCGATAACGGCAAGATCTATTATCACAATGTTAATACGAAAGAATCGAGGTGGGTTATACCACCTGAATTGGACGATATTAAAAAGAAAATTTTAGCAGAAGAGTGAGTTTGTTATCTTATTATTTTCTGTTGCTGGTTGTGGAAGTTTAGGCATATCTCTTGCTCGCTAAGCATTTATTTTCAAATCTAAGCTTAATTTTTATTTAGGTTTTTCCAATAATTTAAGAGAATATTGCAAGATGTTTAATGATTAAAAAAACAGGTTTTTGCATCTATCTATAAGCATTTGTTTAGCGCTTTGGTTTTAATTGCTACTTTTTAAGCATTTTTACCATCTATTGTTATTACTGCTTACTCTTATTTTATCGATCACAACGTCTTATAGCTGAATAGTGTGTATGTTTAGGGGAATAATAGTCTTATTCAAACGTCATTTGCGTTGTTTAAAGTGACCTCAAGGAGAGCCTATAATTGGAAAAATAGTATCTCGTCAAATTGTGAAATGGAAAGATATACCATACAGCCTTACAATATAATTATGATTAACAAAAATGTCAAATACCGTGCTTATCCTTAATGCTGAGGTGAAAGCAGTGGTAGTACCGAATCACTTTTAATGATTGAAAATTATTTTTTTACGTTGGTGAGATTTTTTAATTATTTAGTTGGCAACATCGTTACCATGGCACACGAAATGCCACACAAAAATTAGAAACAAATGTCGAAAAGGTCTTAACTTTCCGTTGTTACACTGTGTAACATAACCAAAATAAAGACGATTGACAACTGACAAGTTGCACTACCAATTTATTTAGTTTTGCCACTATATTTTTTTGATTCATTCATTTCTAGTCACTCTTACTACACTCTATTCTCTCGGCAGAGGCGGATGCGCGCGCATTGTAAAAAACCTTACATACAATATAGCAACTTTGTTAAATATCTCGCAGGATTTTTGGTGTATTTTCAGAAGTCTGCTGCCAAGTTAACAGTGTCAGTGGCAATAAATTGTTTATATTTACACAACCTTATAAAAGCACCAGAATCTCTGAAAAGTCATAATAGTGGAGGAAAATGTGACATCAGTTGCCATGAAAATCAATCTTTGCGCTCCAAACGAAACAGGATTTGCGTGCCGTTGATGACAAATTCTATTTGACACGCAAAAGTGAGGTTTGAATAAATTGACAAGTCTTGCTTACACCGCTGTTTCATAGAATTGTGATGTGTAAACGGAACATTGCTTTAACCAATAGAAGGGGAGTGTTTTAAATGCGATTTCGAAAATCCAGGACTCGTTTTACCAATAGCTGAAGCGTTTAGTATAGCAAGGAATTGTTATCTTGATCAATAGAAACATTGACAAATTTCATAGAATTGTGTTATATATCGATACAATGTATTTGCATGCTGTCAATGGCACTTACGAATTTATAAAAAACTAGTCAAACACAATTTTGTTGGAGTAAATCGGGCTACATTAAAATGACGGTCATTATGAGAGTTTTATGCAAATACATAATAAGTACATCAATGACCGCAAACACGAAGTATAGATACAAGGAGTCCGAACGGTATAGGATTTTTCACATTATTTATGTACACAAATAATCGACCCAGATCATATCTTTTTTGCCACAGGCTGCGCGAGTGTTCAGGAGGTACCGATACTATTATTATTATTATACGTAAATACGGACTGGCTAACCTGGCTCGTCAATGTAAAAAAATAAATTAAATTAAATATAAAATATTAATTTATTTTATTAGAATCATTTTTGTAAAAAAATGGGAAAGTGCGTAACCTCAAAATAATATTTAAAATTTTTTGTTAATAAATAATTGATCATTACATTAGTGTCGTTTTTAAATAATAATATTTAAAAAATGTTATATTTTTATTTTTTTTGTGTAGTATAGAAGTAATTATTTTAGTTTAATATTTTTTTCTAAAAGGATATTGAAATGCTCAGACACAATGTTTGAAATATTAGATTATGTTTCTAAAAGGAATATCTCTATTTTTGTTGGCTGTGATGAGCATAAGAAAGAATTAACAAAAAAAATAATTAATAATTTTTTAATAATGCGGGGGCATTTTCTAGTCAAGTGTTTTAATAAAAGTGCTACGGAGAGAAAAGTTAAATCTAAAAAATCTCGAAAGATTTCTAAATTACATTAACTCGCGCTTACTATTAATAAAAAAAATTATTCACTCTAATTATATAAATAATATAAATAAAAAATACAAAGAAATATTCTGAATATACGTTTAACTTAAATAATTGAATTTTTAAATATTAAACTCGTTTTGTTTGTAACTTATACCATTTTAATAAAAAATATGTTTGATAATAACTTGTTAATTAATTTTTTTCATAAAGTACATTTATCGTAATATTGAAATTTTTTAAAATATTTTAACTAGTAAATTTTTAAGTCACTGTGTAATTACTTACTTTATTTATTTAAAAACTTTTTTTTCAGCATTCATCTACTTTTTTTCATTGAATAAAATGGTATGATCTCTACTAATTTTTAAATTATTATCCATTAATACCACATGTTTTTAGCTTTGCAGATTGCCTTTGATTTAATTCCCCGTTTCTCAAAATATTTTTTTCCAGAGCTGTCAATAGCAGCAAAACTTCCCGCGTAAGGATTTAAACGAGTACTTTTTGAAAAGTGGCGCGCTCTACCGGCGAAAATTCTGTCCCCTAAATTGAGACCATTCGTTCAACATTACGTTCGGACTCCTTGTATCTATACTTCGTGACCGCAAACTAAATTAGGTTATCTACTTGACATGGTGGACATTAGACACCAGTTAAACACTACAATATTTTTGAAATGTTGATTGATGTAACTTTTGAGTTTTTGCTACACTAGTTTTTTGAGAATGCGATACATTTAGTAACTTTTAATTTGTGTCAAAGTTATTTGATTGAGTTTGAGTTATGATATTATCTACGAAATTGGCACTTGTGTAAATTAAATCTTTTTCAATGTATGATAATCAGTCTATGCTCTCTATTCAGCATGTTTATAAAGTAAATAATTACTTCGTAAGAATACGTTACTTTTGTCATGTAATTTACAACAAATCTAAACGACTTTAGATATAAACATCTAATACTTAGAAAGATCTATTGGAAGCTTTTTACTATAGCCAGTTGTAAAAACAAGTTTCTAAATTAATCAGACTAAAAGGGAAATTGTTGGTCGAACAACCAAGTTATCACATTAGCGTCAAACATCGTATACATACACATGTTTGCGCAATGTTTTAGTTTTTATTAATGTACCTATATGTATAGAGCAGCTTTTGATTGGTGGATCACGTTTGTCAATGTTTTTCCAAAGTTGACTTCAGTTTAAACCGTATATATGTCAATGAAAGCCAGATTGATGTTTTTAGTTTTGCCAAGATTTGACTCTTTGAGCCCACACCTTTGGCCAACTCATCCACCGAGGCCTCTAGTTTTGCCAAAGTATACATAACATTACTATAGCTTGATTTTGGATTAATTTTGTAGCAATTAAGGTTCGTTTGCTTTACTTTATACATATAGGTACACTAATCTCTGTCTAACAATTTAAACAACATTGCATGACTTAAAGTTCTATCAAATCGAAGTCAGCTAAGGATTAGTTATTAATTATTTATTTATTGTTGAAAATACATTATCTATTTAGTTTACACCTATTTTGGTTTTTTTATGCGATTTGTTACACTCTCGCGTTGCAATGTCGTACATCACTCCAAAGATCTTTAAGAAATTTTTTTTTCAGGACTAAAGTACCTTCAGCTACTGCAACACCAAATGCAGATATATCAAGTCCAGCGCAACCTCCTTCTCAAGTTAGTCAAGTTACTTCTAATTCCAATTCACCTAGCATAACAGCAGGTTAGTGAATTTTAAATAATTAAACTGTACTTTTTCTAATACAATGTATAAATTTACAGCGGCTAGTCCTGGTGGGAAAAGCGCTCTAGAATCAGCAATGGCGGCCACGTTGGCTGCTATAAGTCTTCCGAATTCTGCGGCGGCTAAACCAGGTAAATAATAAAAGCAAACTTTATTTGGACATATTGTTACTTGTCAAGGTTACAAATATTTGTTTTGTGGTTTTTATTTAACACTACGTGCGACACTTACTCGAAGCTACTCTACATCAAAAATTTGAGAAACAAATTGTTGATTTGTCACCTAAATTTGTCACGACAAATTTATTCAAATCTGAATCTGTTGAGACTTGCTGAAGAGTTCCAATAAGAACGTAACATGTCTAAGTTTACGGATCTAGTTGGAATGAGTTTGCATTGTTCTTATTATTTAACACTACTCTCAAAAGATGATTTTAAAAAGTTAATTTTTTTTAACGTGTTTGATTATTTTAAATTAAGTTAAATTATTTTAATAATAATTTTTTTTTTAAATTTATAATTTTTTTGTTTTGCGAAGGTGTCATTTGAATTTGTAAAGTGGCAGTTTGCGTAAAAATTGTAACACGTTTGAAAAGTCATTCTTGGCAATGTTATGTTTAAAGCAAATTACTAACTCATGGAATTTTTTATTTTGTTGTGAGAACATAAATCAACAGGTAGTGGTCATTTAAAAAATAAATTTTATTTATCGGGTACTTTGTCTTCCAATTTTGGACTAATCAATTTTATTTACTTGTAATTGTTAGTCATGCTTTTGTTAATGTAAAAAAACGACACTTATTTTGATAAAATTCTAAAATAATTTGATTCTACTTTTTTAAGAGGAGGATGCCAAACCAGCAATTCCTATAGAACCTCCAAAAGAACCTCCAAAGCCAGCACCTGAACCGTTAAAAGTATTTAAAGATAAGAAAGAGGCAATGGAAGCGTTCAAAGAGCTGCTAAAAAGTAAAAATGTGCCATCAAATGCTTCGTGGGAACAGTGCGTTAAGATTATTGCAAGCGATCCTCGGTATGAAACATTTAAAAAATTGAATGAGAAAAAACAAGTTTTTAATGCATACAAAACGCAAAAACAAAAGGATGAAAAGGAGGAGAATAGGCTAAAGGCGAAACGATCAAAAGAACAATTAGAAGAGTTTCTGCTTAACTGTGATAAAATTTCATCAACGACGAAATATTATAAGTGCGATGAGTTATTCGTTCATAGTGAAGTAATGCGCTTATAATGAGGTAGTGCTAGATACTATAATTATTTTTGCAGATTTGGACTAATGTGAATGACTCTGACCGAAGAGATATTTATGAAGATGTAATGTTTACATTGGCAAAGAGGGAAAAAGAGGAGGGAAAAGTCTTGAAGAAAAGAAATATGAAGAAATTAGCTGAAGTATTAGATAGCATGACAAAAATTAATTATGATACGACTTGGAGTGAAGCGCAGGTTTTGCTTTTAGCAAATACTGCTTTCAAGAATGATGTGAATCTTCTTGCAATGGATAAAGAAGATGCTTTAATTGTTTTTGAAGATCATATTCGTACATTAGAAAAAGAACAAATTGAAGGGAAAGAGAGAGAAAAAAAACGTATGAAACGGCAATGTAGAAAAAACCGTGACCAGTTTTTAGCCTTATTGGATCACTTGCATGATGAGGGCAAATTGACATCTATGTCGCTTTGGGTAGAGCTGTATCCCATTATTTCCGCGGATATACGATTTTCTGCAATGTTAGGTAAGATTTTTTATTTTGAAATCATAATCCTCTTTACTGATGCTTAATTGGGGGCGTAATTTTAATTTTATAGCTCTAGGGCGTATAAAGTTGCCAAGATGGCAACTTCAAATAAATAATAAAAACATTTTCAAAGTTACAATTTTAATAAAAAAATTAAACTTTTACGTTTTTCCAAAATTGAATAAGTATGCAATTGCTTGGATTTGAAATAGTAAGGTCCCTTGAACCAAAACCAAACAGGTCTTCTATTTGTTTGAGGTATGTTTATTGATCCTTCATTTGAACAATTCTCAACGTATGACTCGGGTATCTTATTCGACCGCCATCCACCCAATTGCTTCAAGCTACTTGTATTACCGCCGTTCTCGGCCGATATCTTTTCTAGCAAGCAAAATCTAATAAAACGTTGTATGTACGACGGACATAATCAAGATTATGGACCACGAGAAATTATCTTGTGCCATAATCTAATAGATTAAGCCTTTAATAAATAAATAAAAATCTTTTTTTCTGCTAAAGCAACACTAGCAATGTGTAGTGAAATGTGAAAAAAACACGCCGGTTCAAATTAAGATGAAATGTAATAGATTTTGGGCGGTTTACAAAAATAAAATTTAATTATAATTATGTTAATCGCAATTAATTTTAAAATATGGTTTATCGATTTGTTATTCTCCCAAATAACTCAAATGCGAGATGATCAATTTCAGATTATGATTGAATTTAGTAAGCGTGGACTTGGTGATCAAGCAGTATTTTTTTGAAGCAAAGTTTTATAAATTCTTCTATTGTTGATGCAAGGAATATACGACTCGTGTATTCGCCGTATTGCTCATCTAACTTTGTTTACTGACTAACTCGTTCAATTGTCGGCTATCAATATTGACCGCGTGGTCAGTGCGTAGCACGTAGCATTGTATATACGGTTTACGTATAGACAATGTTTCGTTGCTTCTTTGGACAGGACATTAAGCGGTGCTAAAAAAATTATGGGCTGAGTCTAATATACATAGCTTATGAAGCCTACTTTCACAAGACATCGATTTAAGATTCTATTTTTTGGTTTTTGGATTCATCTTATTCTGTTGATGGGCACTATGTTTTCTATGATTTATTGAAATCTTTGTGTATTTTGTTAGACAAATAATTTTTTATGATATTTTCATACTCTATTATATTTTTAAAGGTCAGCACGGTTCAACTCCTCTAGATCTTTTTAAATTTTACGTTGAAGATTTGAAAGCAAGATTTCATGATGAGAAAAAAATTATCAAAGAAATTTTACGCGAAAAAGAGTTTGAAGTTAAAGTTGATACATCTTTTGATCAATTTGCAACCGTGATATGTGAAGATAAACGGAGTGCCACTTTAGATGCTGGAAATGTCAAACTAACTTACAATTCTTTGCTGGAAAAGGTATTTGTTTTTTTCTGATTTTACTTTTTTTGCACTATTTTTTTTTAGGCTGAAACAAGAGAAAAAGAGCGACTGAAAGAGGAATCAAAAAGACTTAAAAAATTGGAAATTGGTTTCAAGAGTTTATTGAGAGAAATGAACATAGATTTCGAATTAAGTTGGGATGAAGTTAAGATGAAAATTGAACATGAAGAAGAATATATAGCGTTTAATTCAGATAGTGAGCGAATAAAAATTTATAAGGTAGGTGGTGTTAAGATTTTATTGAATTAGAGTTTTGTGGCTAACGATGATTAGATTTTTACATCACATACTAAAATACATTAGGAGATTATTGAATAATTAGAAACTTTTAACTCAAAAATTTATATGAATTTAATCATAATTAAGGTAGAGGTTTGATTGTATTTTTACAGTCGTAAAATAAGCAAAACGTCTAGACCAAAAATGTCTTTCCCTAATGAAAATTTTAGGAAAAGTTTTCTTCTACAGTGCTCCCAAGCAAATATGAACCCTGGAGGGGTGTGACCTGAGGGCACACCTAATTTACTTTTATTTGCTAATTTAGTTCGCACATTTACCGGGGCATATGTTTGCTTGGAAGCACTGTATGCATCCTATCCACGAACACACTATATAAGCATAGTACTTCTATTAATTTTATGTAAAATCAAACAAAATGTTTATTAATCAAAAATTAATAATTTGTCACAAAACAGATCACATTTTATATAGACAAAATTATAAGTAGGAAACATCTACACTATGTAACACTTTAATTGAAATTTTTTAGTACTTCCAGTATTTTGCAATAATTTGTTTTTCTAATAATGGCAATATAGTAGATTTAATGCGTAATTAATTAATTTCAAATTATATTAATTTTTATTTGTGATATTCGTAAATATATATCTATTTTCTATGAAATAGTCGCTTATGTAAATAGTGCGGGAAGATGTAATAAAATTTCTTAATTTTTTAAGGATTTTCTTGCCGTTAAAGTTTAAAATGGCGGTTAATCTGTTATTTATAATTTTGGTTTTTAGGCTTCATCAGCAATTAAATTTACCGTTTTGGTATTATTAACTAATTTTTTTTACTTTAGTAAATTGATATTTTTTTTTGCATAAACTCACTTGTTTCATTATGTGTCTTGGTACTTTAAGTAGCAACGCAGGGCCGCCAGCTACTCGGGAATTATGTATTGAGATTTTTTTTGGATTGTGTTGCGTTTCAGCTGGCGCTGTGTTTGTTGACACGTTATATCTAACGCATTGTTGTACGGGTGGTTTTGCTTGGAGATCTAAGTCATTTTTTTTGTGTGTTGAATTTATTTTTATTATTTAAACTTTAATTATAATTATTATTTTTTGAATTTAATTCTATAGTAGGCTAGCTTCATTCTAAAATTTAGCATAGCAATTAAGTAGACTAATATTTTCTTCATTTTGTAACTTTTGCGTTTACTATGGCAATTTCTTTGAAATTGGAGATTAATCGATTGTCAGCCGAACGCTAGTTAGCAGCTTGCAGTACTAGGGGAGAAGTCCTAACTCCTAACGTCGCAGACGTCTTTATTACAAACACGATGGAACAAATGTTCAATATTATAATTCTTGAGCAATTATGATATACAAGGTGAACCATTAATAGCGACACAATTAAAGTGTCACACAGCTGTCTACATTACATATTCAAATAAAATGAATCAAAAAATATTGTATTATATTTGTTTTTCTAACTAGACAAGCGAAATTTTTGTTTTTCTTAAAAGAGTTTTGTAAAAATAAAGGTATAAAATGTGATGTTACGGTTGTTAATTTTAGAATTTTTTTATAAACAATGTGTGCAGCTGTCTCTTTGTTACTCAATGCGAACAAATCTGGTTTAAAAGTGAAAACACTCAACTCTGAGGTCTAATAAGAGCCCGCAACGTTGAATTTCTGAAATAATTTTTTATGCAATTTTATTATACGATAACAAATGCTCGTTAACCTGTCAAAAAGCATTATCTGTTAACCCGTTCACCCACCATTAGGTAAATACAAAAACTTTGTATTAATACTTATTTATTGAGTTGGTCGGTTGGATTACAATTGTCACATTTAGTGAATGTCTTAATAGATTTAACAAGCGAAATAAATCTTATTTGTTGTCTTAGATATAAAATTTATTAACAGTTGGTTGTTCAAAGTTTTTCTGTCAAAGAATTCTGACGTGTACGTTAGCCTGATCTCTCTTGTCTGCAGTAGGTGTGATAAATTGAGTTGTACAAGCTAATTTGATTGCAGTAGGTCTGGTTGTTATCAATTTTACACGTTTTACTAAATATTTCAAAAGATATATCAAGTATTAAAGCTTGCGCAAAATTTAGGTTTTGTGAGTGTCTCGAGTGAACTGACTTGAAACTTTTTTTCTGCAATTAGGATTATCAGCATGAAATGGAGGAATCTTGCTCTCACCATCATTCTCGATCGAAAAAGTCAAAGAAAAAGAAAAGTAAGAAATACAAATCTTCTAGCAGTGATTCAGAACCAGAGAAAGTGAAGAAATCGTCGAGGCGTCGCTCGAGGAGTAGTAACACCCCAAATTCGGAAGACAGCGAAGAGGAATACCGAAAAAAGAAATCAAAAAAGAAGCATAAACGAAAGAGTCCTTCTGTGAGTTATTACTGACGTTTGTATCTTTGGTATATTTTTTGGGTACTTTTATTTAATCTGAAATTACCCTTTAAATCAAAAACTCTGATTTGGGTGACCTACATTTTTTTGTTTCTAATTAATTATTTTAGTGTTGATCTGTAATCAATTTAGTATTGAAAATAGATTTTTTGTTTTTTAATCGGACGCGCTTAGCTATTAATGGCATGTATATAAGTTATTTATTAAATTAAAGAATTGACTGACTGAAGTATATTTATTTTTTACTTTCGTACAGAGAACACCGCCCGAAGACAAACACATAAATCGTAGGCCATCTGACGGTGATGCAATTGGCAGGAATGGTGAACTGAGTGAGTCTGAATTAGAAAAACAGAGGGCACTTTTACTAGCTCAGTTGAAAGAACCTGAAAGTGATTAATTTTAGTCGACAGTGACATAACGTTAAGTGAATTTAGATTTATGATTTATAAAAATACACTATATTTACTTTTAATATAACTGTCTTTGTGTTATTTTTGTGTTTTTCTTTTTGGGTTGAAAAGGAGAGGGGCTTTAGAATAATAAAATTATGACTTGTGTAGATAGCGATAATTTCCCTTAAAATGGATTGTTACACCGTTTCTTCTTCAATTGTGTAAAAGTAAATGTATATTTCGAAAACCAAATTATTAAATGGCACTTGAAATAAATGTATTTTTATTGCATGGATCTCGTGATTTGTTATTGATCTAGTGTAGTTTTGTGCACGCTTTTGATATCTTCCACTTCATATCACTAAGATAGAACGGAGTGGAAGCTACTAGACATCTACAACTTGAAAATCACTTTTTTATAGCTTTTTTACACTTTATCAAGCGTACTATAGTAAGTTTTTAATTAAGGACAAAGCGGGATGACAGGAATGAGTTTTTACTTGTGAAAGAATTAAGCTAGACTCTTGGAAAAAACCACTATTTTAGTATATCATGTATTTTAATAAATACATTCAATTTTCTTAAAATACTTACGACGAAATAGACAAAATCATGTTAGAAAAATGCCTTTTTTTTTTTCAAATGAATAAAAACAAATTTTATTAAAATGGCACTTAAACTAAATACGTATTTGATAAATTATAACTAGTGTTGTTAGATAAAACTTAACATGAATATTACATAATTATTATAAATACTGTAACAAAAAAGATTTGACTAATATGTACAGATTACAGAATAAATATTTGGTAATATTAAGGCCTAATCCGTTTTCAATACAAAAACGATTCAGTCCGTCAGAGAAATGTGATGTAATGATACAACTGTACTGATATTATAATTATTTTTCCCACCTAAACCGGTTACATTAATTAAATTCTAATACAATTGAGCAAATTTGTGAACAAATTATCATTTCATGCACATACTTTTACTAGTATAAAGGTTAAACGACTATGGACAATTGTGTTTACCTATATTAAAAACAATAACTGTACATTTTTCATTTGCACATTTTCCTATCAATAGTATTGTCTCTTTTGCCAGTTTTTTTTCGATGCCACAGTGAGTGAGTGGGAAAACACATAGGTACCTGCAAAAAAATATATATTTATTTCAGAAACCGATTTACGCTTACATTTTTGCAGAACCAAGTATAATTTAACTAAACTTTTAGTGCGATTACAACTTTGCCTCCGTAAATACTTTACAACAGGCTAACCCCCAATTTGCATAAAACTGGTAGCCAACAGCGACGTCTGTGGTTCTAGTCAGCATGGATCGTAATTAAAATTTTAGCCGGACTAAATTTCACCGTCAAGTTGGAAAAGCTGTGGTCGTTACGTTAAGAGGAACGTTTTTACCGCTTGAAAATGGTACCAGAAAATGTTAGTAACAGTGATTCTGATATCGATGGAGATGATTAGACAGTGGCGGCTGGTCAGGTAAGGCTGTGGTCTCACCCACTTTAAGTCGCTAAACAAATAAATAATATCAAAAAATAAAATAGAAATTTATTCGGACAGAAGAACTTAATTTTAGTCTTTAAATGATAAACCAGCGCATATCAAATATAATATTTTTAACTACATTTGGAGTGATAAGAAGTAGGTAGATTCAGTTAGCCAACAAATTTAAAGATTTTGCGCATGCGCACTTATGGGCAGACTTAATTTCTACGACAAGTGAGTCTATTTTCTCGTAGGTTCACTTGGAGTTCGGAACATTTTGAGTATCTTCGTTTTAAGGAATCTGTTATCTCAGTCGTATCCACGCTGCTTGGTGACGTGCGATTGCGTTTTTGCTTTTTCCGTGTTACCTGTATTTTTATTGGCTTATTTACCTTATTGCTTAGCTTATTACCTGGGTGTTGGATTAGTGAAAATCTTGTTTTTTTGTACATGTCACAAGTCATTGAATCCCCAATTAAGTCTTGTACGGCATGGGCCGTCACACCAAAAGAAAGATAAAATGCTTATCTATACAAAAAATTTTAATTTAAGAAGAGTAAAAAAGTAGCTAGTGAAACACAGCCTCATCTCTGTAGGGAGTCACGAGCCGCCACTGTGATTAGATGGAAATTACTAATGTTACCATACCCACCTACATATTTTTTAAATTATCCAATAATAAAATTTGGGTCTATAGAAGAATTGTAATCTTTAGTAACATGCAGGCGAAGAAACTAGAAGCAACCTGAATACAGTCCTGGCGCAGTATCTTCAAGATTCTGCACAGGCAAGAAACCCTGAGGTGAACCCTCAGAAAAATTAATGAAGGTTAAGTAAATAAAACCATATTCGCACAAAATGTTTAGCCAAACTATATAAACGCCCTATACAGTGTGGAAAAGCCAAATATAATAAATTCATTGTGTCTCTTACTGTATATATTTATGAAAAAACCCGAAACATGTCAAGTTTCAATTATAAATTGGCATTCTGCAACGTAAAAATGTAATCCCTACCTTCAATCCTCTTTGTAAAAAACGTGTAATCCCCAAATTTTTAATTGCGAAGTATGGGCTTGTGAAAGATTGTTCCAAAGTTTTCTTCATACTCTATTCTAAAGTGTTCTCCGGTTTCCAGTGTATTGAAGAAATAAACAAAAAAAAACGAATGATTACCCGATACGAATGCGATAAAAAACTTCTACAACGTATCTCCCGTTTACGTCTTGACAATAACAAAGTAAGCCAAAACCTTATCAGCTTACTTTTTAGGTAGCATACATCAAACAGTTCCCGTGTCAACCTTAGTTTATTCAAAACACTTTACCAAGTTGTTGTCCTTAGTCAGTGTTATAATTTTCGTTTGGATTTTGTTAGCATCAATTCAGATTAACAAAAATGCATAAAATAACAGTTCTACATGATTGGTTGCGGCAATAATACCCACGGAAAGTAGTTCGCCTATTTCATGAGAGATTTGTGAGTTTGAAACGATTTATCTCAAGCCCATACTTCTCATTTAAAAGTTTGGGAGTTGCACCTGTTATTCGAAAGGGGTTGAAGTTTGTTTCGACTTTTCTCATAAAAATATGTACAATAAGAGACATAATAATGAATTTATTCCATGTAGATTTTACACTTTGATATACTGTTGATGCAAGGAATATACGAGACGCGTGTATTCTCTGGCTATAGAACCACCCAATTTGTTCAATTGTCGGTCACCAATATTGACCAACAGCAAGCAGTCGAATACTGTTCATGTATATGCAATGTTCCACTGCTTGTTTGGATAGGTATTTAAGCGGTGCTAAAGAAACGATCTCCTCAGGGAAGAAACTTACCGATTGAGCGTACTATACAGTTTTTCTTACATTTACTTTAAAATGATTATTATAAGAAGGATTGCAATAATAATTATAAACTCTTAAGGAAAAGTTTACAGTGTTAGCTTAAAAGTTCCAAAAAATATTAATAAGTTTTCAAGTTAAAGACGAAGTAGATAAACAATATTACGTGCTCCACTTTGTCTAACCAGCCAATCAACGCCCTTTCTGCTAAGTAATGTGATAGTTTAACAAATAGGAATTTCAATAATCCCTAATCACGTGATTGACATGTTGTTTTCTTGTTTACATCCTCTTCGCCTTTAACTTGAAAATACTATAGATACGTAAATATACTTGTGTTATAACTTTTAATTTTCCATTGTCTGACGACAGCTATTTAACATTATTTCTTAATATTTTTTATTATAAACATTATCAAGAGCCTGTGTTATCCTCATCGGATCGTTTAAACATGGAAAGTTGAAAAAAAAGTCTCAGAATGAAAAGTTGTACTAAAAGTTAACTAAATCGCTCCACAAAAAAACTGACCAATTGAATAAACTAAATCTAAGATTATTTGTAAATTGAATGCAATGCTTTGGAGTTTGGAGTACATTTACCTGATGTACTGGAGCCCGAGTTTCACATAAAAAACCGATATAGCCGGTTTTGCTAAAGATTTGAAAAAAATATTTTGCGATTATTGATAATAATTTTGCTTATTATTCATGCGTTGCTATAAAAAACTAGGTAATATATCAAAAAGTAGGTAATATATCTTGTCTTTAACTAAAAAAAAATAATTATAAACTGATCTTTTTGATGACACCAGCAGGGCACAATTTTTTAAAACAAGGCTTACGTAATGGATTGCGAGAAAATAATTTTAAAGTGTTTCGAAAAAATGTATTTTACTTTTCGAAAGTTAAATGTGACAGGAGGAAACCATATTTTCTGTTTATCTTTTTGACAATATAATTGAAATTTGGCTAACAATAATAAGCTATAGCCGCATTTAGTTTAAGTATAATTTTTAAACGCAGACCATACTTAATGTTTTCTAAAATTCTAGATACGAAAATTGCTCATAATTATACTTATTTGGTATTGCTGCAAATTGACCGTTCGTTAGCATACTTTTAACGGTGCATTCGGTTGTAACTCGATAATTACTTCCAAAAACTATGCGGTTTTTATTAAACAACGAATTGAACATCAATTTATATTCTGCAATACTAGAACAGCTTCAAAATGAGCTAAGTTACCTATCTGCGATGCCCACGTCCATTTATTTGTGGGGCGGCTATTATTACGGGACCTGGGGGACCTCCACGTGCTTCGTACATAGTGCGTGGTACTTCGGAACGTTCAAGTTCATCGCCTGACAAGTCGAGGTCTTGAACCATTTGCATGATTTCCCTTTCTTTTTTTATGTCTTCACGGTCTTCAACCTATAAAATAATAATTGTTGAAAGTTTTATTATTATCTTATTAGATGCGCATTGTTAATACTAATTATTTAACAAAAGGTGCGATTTTTGGTGCGATGGATTTGGAAAGGTGAAAATAAAAGAGTATAAAATGAAATTGAAATGCTTATTTTCAAGCTATAATGATTTTTTTTTAACTTCTCAATATATAAATTATTTTTAGTGAGCAAAGCAAACACAAACAGTATAGTGCGACAAACCAAATAACCGTTAGTAAATTCTTTACAAGCTGAATACTCTATATAAAAGTGTTAACTTTTCAAGTAGTTTACGTCGGTCATGTACACATCACACATTACACAATTTATTTTATTTTGTATTCAATTATAAATATTCCTTTACTTATTTTATTTAACTTTATGAATTAGGTAAATGATTTAATATATATAATAACAATTTATTTATTTTATCTTTTTTATTAATAATTTTAATTAATTATATATCACAGCTGTCCGAGTCAGCCATGATACTCATTCGTCCGTGAGACCGCACTGAAATATACCGGCATAAACCACTATCAACTACTTCAAAAAAAGTTACCAATTTTAAATAAGCTCGCAAAAAATCGTCTTATTTGAGTTGTCGCACTCAAAATTATTTTGTACAAGTAATATGCATAAAAGAACAGACTTAAATATGGCTTAATGAAAAACTAAAATATTACTAATTTTTTCCTAAAAATAATGACAGTTCAATTAATTACTTTTATTTTTAATAAATACAAAAATGTATTTCTAATTGCGGCAACTCAATTGTTTTAATCAGTGGTTTGCGTAATAGACAACATCATGTTCAATGTTGTCTCAGACGGTATTACTGTATAGATACCCAATCTTGGTGTGCCAAGCGAGATGACGTGACGCCGAACTGAGTGTGAAAAAACTTGCGCAGTCACATACCATTGCATAGCGTGGCGAAGCTTCACCAAGAAATGCGCTGGATATATCTGCGGCTATAGATGTTTTACATCAAAACGTTTTGGTTTATAGATTGAGTACAATTCTATTCCAATTTTCAGTTGAAAAAAAACACATTTTGTATTGTAAATTTACGACTATTATGTCTGTGACGAGCAATACCTAGCCAGCAGCCTGTGGTCTGTGGCAATCGTTTAATTCACTGACTCTGATCAGTCAGCAAGAAAATCCCATTTATATTTATTATTAATTTTATGTCTACGTATCGTCGATGCACTGGACTTTACTACAACCCAGTTCGTTTATCTTATTTCGACCACATTATTCATCACAATTTGTTAACTGACTAACTCGTTACAACTCATCGGCCTCCGATATTGAACAGTCCACCAGTGCAACAGCACGCAGTCAAATACTGTTTACGTATGTATATGTAACGTTCCATGCTTGTTTGGACAGGTAATTAAGCGGTACTAAAGAAAACACAACTCTTTCAGAGAAGTCTCATTTTAGTTGAGATTACTACACCGTTATTTTTATTGCAATCGCAAAGTCTGAGTTATATTGACGTTTTTGACAATGGCCTCTACCATTAAAGCATTAAAAATTAAAATTAAACACTTTGTTCCAATCACCGAATATCAGTAGGCGTCTTTGGTTTGAAATTTTTGAAGCGAAACAACCTTCTTTGGGGACTTTTGCGATGGGGAAAAGTCTCTGAATTTGCGTCACTTGGGATTTTCATAAGCATTGGTGGTTTAGTGGTTGAATGCTGGGCAATTGACCCAGAGGAGCCAATTGACCCAGATGGCCTGGGCTCGATTTCTGGTCAAAGCATCTTTTTCTTATTATAATGTAATCAATATATTAAACTGTTGAGATTTCGCACACATACATTAGGTAATCAATTTTAAATTATAAATAACATATTCTTACTAGGCTGAAAAAACAACGTTTTAATATTAAAGTTGTTTTTTCAACACACAAGTTAAATTTTATAATAACAAGAACATATGTGTCATTAAAACTCTAATTAATGCATTTATTATTGAGAAATTAACAATAGAAGTTTTATTTTGCGAACGTTTCTCCGGACGTTCTTAATGATTTTAAGAATGTCTTAATGATTTTTCTGAAGGTTTATGGTGGTTATGTCTTAAAATTTATGGTATGGGTTTCTAATTCCTTAGCAGCCGAAGTACTTTTTACAATGCTTTCAGAAGCTCATTGATAAAAATTAACTCTGTTGTTAAAATGGATGTTTTGCTAATTCCAGGTTGCTGTGTTATTTCTTTCATACTTACTTGGGGATAATTATTGGCAATATTCAACAGCACCGCTTGATTTTGTTCCTGCGTAACAGTTTTATTTACCACATACCTTTTATTAGCGTACCTGTGACTTTAAGCGAAATCTTTTAAACGGTTTATGCCTCGGAAGATTTTTTTTTGGAAAAAAAAAATTTTTTTTTGTGTAAAGTTACTCGGCTTAAACAGCGTTGCAGCGAGTTTTACTGTAGATCAAAATCATGTCTACCTTTACTTTGCTCGAATACGTGTAAGGCATTTTATAATTTTAAACAAAACTATAACACTGATGTAAACTGCCACAACTGCAACTGAGAAACGTTTACAAAGTGAAACTTCTATTGCATTAATTAGAATTTTAATGTCACATATTATTATGTTCTTGTTATTGTAATATTCAACTTTTGTGTTAAAAAAACATTATTATAATTTATTATTTTCGGCAAACTTTTATTTTAAAAAAATTGTTTTTTTTTCACTTTATTAAAAACATAATATTTTAAAATTAAAAATTTCCAGAAAAACGCGTATCTCAAGCAAATTCTCTATAAGGACGTACTTCAACTTAAAAATCATATCAACTTTTTTTTTATGACATAGTAATCAAGTAAAAAATTAAAACAATTGTTATTATTATAGTTATTAAGGGTAATATTGTTATTATTTTGGAACTTATTGGTTATTTTTAAGAATAATCAGATTTTAGAGGGTGAATGCCATAATTATTTTAAGCATTAATATCTAATAGCAGCATTTTTTCATACAGAAAAGCTTGTTTGCACTTTTACCGTGTCTCGCTTCGTTTTTGCTCTGTCGTTGCTAAAAAATCGAATATGTTGTGACAATTTTACCCTATTGAAGAGGGCTTTTGCCAGGATAATTTTCTATGATTTTGAGCCATTGCTTCCTAAGAGAGTATAATATACACTATTTAAAATATAAAAGCTCTTCTGTGGACAAATCCGTCATAAATAAAAAATGAATCAGTCGACCCCCAAGCTGTACAGATACTGGAATTCCTGTTTGATTTAATCAGATAATGAATACACACATTCCAAATAAAATAAATTTAATATGAGTAAAATAAAATGTTAATTAAATGAATAATGTGAATTAATAATATAAATTAATAATTAATACATTCTCATTAATAAAACTTTATATAAATCAGTATTTTTTTTTAATAATAGAAATAACGATAAGCAATCATACTGTTTCTTTGAATAACATTCTACGATTCTGTATAAGACCGTACTTCATGTCACTTTTGGATTTATGACCTGCTGGTTTTTAGTCGATTATTCCGGTAAGTTCTTATTGTGCATACTAATAAAATAACTTGTATAGAATATACACCTTCATAAACGCAAAATTACATTGGATAACTAACTATAGATGCTATTTTCTCAATATTCGTGTTTTTGTTGATATTTTTTTACTGATTGAAAAATAGTATTACATAAGTTTGTTGCGCATTTTTAGACGGAGTAAATTGAGAAAGCTAACAATACGTTCAAATACTTTATTGGCTCAAAAAAATTGGATATATTTTTTCAAAAACGTAATTATATACCAGACCATTACAGTTATCGTACCGTCATCTCAAATTTCAGCTCGAAACTTCTCACCTATAACAACCGGAATGAATAAAAAATTTCATTGTTTATGAAACAAATTAAAAATTTATAAACAATTTCGCCACTCAATAAGTACAATAAAAGACTAATTTGCAATTTCTTGTATAAAACTAATTTTAACGATGGTAGAAAATGTATTCATTTAGAATTTATAGATTTTCTACAAGCATTTAAGCTTTAAGGTATAAATCTTTGACGTTTATTGTCGCCTAACGGAATATTTATTGTTTGTGCATAATATTGTAACGGGTTCATAGTACATGTTAATTAAAAGATGGAAATAGCGCTATTTACAGACCACAGAATGAAATCGGTCATTATATGAAGGTTTCTTCACAAATTGGAAGAAAATTGAGATTACAACAATAGGTAATAAAATTTGTTTGAGAGTAGTTTAAATTAAACGTATATGTAAATTTATATTTTATTAGCATTAAATTTTTAATTAGTTTAAAGTTAGCATGAACGAACATCTTAAACCACAAATATTAAATAGAAGCTAAAAAAATTCAACTTGCTACAAAATTACCTACAAGTCTACAGTTTTAACAAATTAGAGAGAAAAAGATTTTTATTTGTAACAGCACTAAAACATTGCTTAATAAACTATTTTCAAAATAACGCTTGTTTTCTGTGTGATGCGAGGCAAAATGTATTACTCTTTGTTTCTCTCTCTCTCTCTCTCTCTCTCTCTCTCTCCCTCTCTCTCTATTTGTTATTAAATGTTATTAACTATTTTTGTTCAACCTTATGAACAATAAACTGTTATCTAATCTAATCTCTCTCTCTCTCTCTTTCTTTCCACTAACGCACCTACTTATCATTTTGCGTTCTTAACACGCAAATGGCTTTTTTTTTAATTGTTTAATTTTACTTTTTATTTGTTTATAGTTTTTAGTCTTTAATGGCTGAATGATTTATCTGTAATTGTGAGAAATATTATAGTGACTTGATGTTAACACAAGTAACAATTTTAAACATCAGTTTTCTGAAAACTTTTGATTCATTATCTATGTTAGAAATTATTTGCTAAGAAATAAGTAACTCTTCAACTGAGTCTGTGGAGATTTGTGATATAATTTCTCTAGATTTTAATTTTTTTGAAGAACTTGAATTTGACACAGACCATGCAAGTGTATATAGGAGCAACAAAAAAATGTAATAATAGTTTTTTTTAATTTTGAGTCTTTAATAAGCTTATTAATGTTTTCAATTTAGAGTTTTTTATGGATATTTATTAAGACTCGTTTTCTAATATTAAGTTTTAGAGGTTGCCTGCGTCAATGTCATATATTTTTTACATACGGATTATTATTAGTGTTATATCTTTGAAAGAAAATTCGTCTTTATTTTAAACCGAAATTGTTTTGAAAAGTGGTTAGTGGTTTAAATTAGAAACAAAGTGGCTTCAAGCAGAGCAGCACAAATTGGTTTGCTACGGAAACCTTACATTCAAGATTGTTATCAGGTAATAAATTCGGCTAGTTTTCGAAGTTTGGGTAAATCATATAAATTCTATTCTTTTTGTAATATATGTTTTTTTGTTAAAAATTAAACAAATTATGTCAAGCAGAGCTTTATGTTAATTTTACATCAAATGGCTTGCTGCTGTTGCTAATTGTTAGCAACAAAATTTCTTAGAGCTTAAAAAATTATTTTTTTATATAAAATTAAAGAAAAAAGACTCAAATTTGAAAAAAAGAGTATATAACACGTTTTATAAGGGATATTGGGGTCCGTCTGTGCTATCTACCTTGAGACTTGTGCGCCAAATCAACGCTTATAAAACTATTATACTATTTTATATTATAATTATGGAAGTCTAGAAACACATTTTTCTTCATGTTTACTTTTACTTTGAAAGTAATTAACTATATTTGTTAAAGTGAAGATTTTTCTTAGCCGCGTTTTTTTTGTTTAATATTGAAAGAAACGGTCAACACAGTTTTGCAACCACTTGCCAAATAGTGAAAATAAGATTTCCCAGTGTAGTATGAAACTAGAAGTGTAGAATATTAACCAAATGTCTGTCTTTATAACTCAACAATGGTTTTTCAACTTTTAAAAACATTGTTTTTGCACTAAGATTAAAGATACCGCCAAAAATTACAAATTTTGGTATTCCAAAAATAGGTGTTTCTGGTAATGTTTATTGCACAATTGAAGTTTTCGGTAATCCTATAGGTTTATATGTTGCAATTTGTACTGTGTGTTCATAAATTATTTAAATCTACTCCTGCTGGGTAATTTAGCATGACAGATTTTTATGATTGCCAACAAATGTCAAAGCTCGTCTTTAATATCGTACGTTTCTCCGTATGAACTAATCAAAAATTAAACATACGTTCGAAATCCCATGCGAGAGTTAGTAGATCTAAATAATTTATCAACATATTTATTTGCATAAAAATTTTAAACTTTTGCTGATAAAATTTTATTTAGTTTTCTCTTTGCGATTGATATGCTACTTTATGTACTCAAAAGAGTCCATAGAGAAGTAGTTGTGTTATAGTACTATAGTACTATGTGCTATAGTAAAAAGTAATAGTGTAGTATGTGATATAAAAAAAACTGTATTTATTTTAATTTAGTTTACTATGTATTAAATATATATATAATATATATATATCTAATTTTCTAATGAATAAAAATTATAATTATTTTTGTAATTGAGGTAAAAGTTTCTAGCTTTAAGAGAAGCTATATGCGTTCAATGATTGCAAATTCTCATCATCATACACTCGCAATTAGATTAAGTGATTTAATTAGCTGCTTTCCTAGTCAGACTACGTGAGTTGATCAGGCAAATCGTGCGAAAATATTATGAAATTAAGTGAAATTCGTCGCTAGAAAAGTCTCACAGTGTGCAAAAGACTTTCACTCGTATCTTGAAACGTCATTAAAAGGTACATATTTTCGATATTGAGCCACTGCGGTTAATTAATTATTCGTTAAGTGTAAGAAATGTTATGAAATGGAATAATTAATTATCTTATACATCAGTTATTCAGACGTATTTAGTGTAAGACGAATCTTTTTCTCACGTTTGTTTTTTGTTTTAAATTTTTAACAAATCTCTAGTGTCTTGATTTTAAGTAACAAAAAAAATTCTAGTATCTCATTAAAACAGAGCAAAATTTATTGATATAAAATTTTGATACACGTTTATCGCCTTAAACAAGAAAATATAAGGTGTGATAAGGAACCTGCGAATTTATAACCGATTTTTCCTCATAAACGGGACTAACTTCTTTGTGTGTGAACCGATTTAAATATGTAATTGATTTTTTGCTTAAAATGGAATATGTATTTCCAGAGTAGGATTATTAAAATTTGCTGATGGTCAGGCAAGAATCTTTGGAGTGATAAGGACAATTGCATCTTTATTATTTATTAAGTAACATTAAAAAAAAATTGAATCTTATAAAAACAGAGCAATATTTGATGATAAAAATTTTGAAACACGTCTATAGCACGTTTATTGTTTTAAACAAGAAAATAGAAGAGGATGTAATGGGGAACAACCGCCAAGAGCAAAATTGTGGTCGGTTTTTCTTTATAAACGGGACTAACTTCTTTGTTTGTGAACAGATTTAAATAATTGATTTTTTGCTCAAAATAGGGTATTTCTGAAATGGTATAATTGAAATTTGCTGATCGTCAGTTTTTTAAGTGATAGCCTCTGTTAAGGGTTTAAATAAGCAAATATTATATTGTAAATTTTTGGTTAAACCAAAAATTATAATAAAATTTAAAAAATAAGGTTGTTTCTGGTTTTTATCATATATTTTTTTGGAATTGCATGTCTTCTTGCCAAATTTTAAGGCATACGGTTTGGCTTAACAGGATTATCACAAAATCT
Source organism: Lagria hirta (assembly GCA_947359425.1). NCBI lineage: Eukaryota > Metazoa > Arthropoda > Insecta > Coleoptera > Tenebrionidae > Lagria > Lagria hirta. Next base: position 2,586,307 of record OX375802.1, on the reverse strand, counting down.
TTGCATAACTATTAACTTATTTCAGATTAATAAATAAAAGGATTTGTATTAGAAAAGGTGTGAATAATACAGCAAAAACAATGTTAAATGTACTTACATCACCGTTGGGTATGGGTGTCGCAAATTTCAAATTTGCTAAGGATCCATAACTCCTACTTCTATGTTCTTGCCTAATCGAATAGGAAAAGGCTCTTTCATTCAAATGTCCTTTTTTTCTGTAAATTCCGGTGTTGAATGGGCTTTCGTCTCCTCCACCATTAGCTCCTGGCGCTTGTGGTGGCATCAACAAATTAGGATCATCTAATCCGTTAACACTTTGCGCTAATTTCTTATTTAATTTCCCTTTTTCTCGCCTTTTTTGTCTTCCTTGTGACTCCATTGTTGCATAATGTTGCATTAAATAAGCCTCATGAGGAAAATTGACTGGTTGATAGCTAGCTACAGGGGATAGCGCCCTATTACTTGGCATATAAATAGGTTCTTCGGACGCGTGTTTTGGCTTTTTTTTATTTTTTGGCATTGTTGCAGGAATCATAACAGGTGTTACTGGTACTAAGGGAGGGGGAATTGGCCGCGCAGGAATTAACATTTTTCCTCGAGGTCGATGCGAAAATGTGTTACCATGTTGTTTAAAAAACTTAGGATTGGGGAGAGTTTGAGGATGAGCCATGATGTAGATTGGCTGAGGGGGTAGTTGCGAACGAGGCTTCATCATTGTACCTGAAACGCTGTTTGCCTTTTCAGCTCCGTTCATTATAGGATGATATAAGTCTTCTCGGGAAGCGCTTAGTTGCTTTTTAGATTTTTTCTTTTTTTCTTTGACTGGTGGCGGTGGAACCGCTACTGGTTGTGCGACTTGACGAGGACGGGATGGCCGACTTATGGTAGAAGACGAATACACGTCATAGATGGTATCCAAGTTATCCTGGGAACCGGCCCAAACTTTATGGTTTTCATCACCGTTGTAGATGCTCATATCATCTTTTGGATTCCCAATAGTATTGATTGTCATTGTTGAACCTGAGGTCGAACGAGTCATTTTCCATTCTTCCATCTAAATGTAAAGACAAATTATTAACATTTCCAAATTATGGAATATATATATATATATAACTTGTCGAATGAGTTAAATTTTTGTAAAATTCCTACTAATTCCAAAATTCAAACAATTTTTATACTTCGAATTGAATGAATCTTTTTCCAATTGGAGCTTAAAACAGAAATAAGTTGATTCAATCATTTTTAAATTTAAAAGTTTTCACACACGTCCTGGAAGTCTCGAATGAGTGCTAATGAGCACGTAACATGTCTGAGTCTACAAATGTTTTTTGTAGACTCGTTTTGTTCTGTAATTGGCTTAATTACTGTACAATACTAATGATGGCCTAATTAGTTAAAATAAACGTCATAAGATTCTCGATAATAAAGTCATCATTTGCTTATGATAATTTTTTTATTTGGTCAGCATGTAGTTTTATGACTTTCTAGATTTTTAAAAATATTTTGTAATTTATATTAAACAGTGCTAATGATATCTTTGGTGGTCTTGTGTACATTTAAAAGTACCTACTTACCACCCAATAAATTGAATCTCTAATAATAATACAAATATGGTATAACTATTTTTTTATAGTATGGCTTAATATAAATTAATGTTAAGCAAGTATCCATTTTGAATGTTAATAGTGTCAATTTTAGACAAAGTCAGAGTTGTAGTAGAAAACGTTCTGTCATATTATACATATTAATGTTGTGATGTTTAGTATAAATTATACCTAAATTGGATAGGAATAGAGATTGAATATCATAAAGAAGTATACTAGAAACGTTTGAGATATACCCAGCAGTAAATTGTATTGCTTACAGGGCAACTGTGGTACAGCCCTATGGTACAAAGTTTTGCGTGGAATAGAACCAACTAGGTAGATGAGTGGTACCCTAAATAGAGAACAACCTCTAATAAGTGTTTTTTAGTTTATGACTGTGGTTTCGGGTGTCAAATGTCTGATGGATGAGTGCATACTTTTTTCCAGCGTATTTCAAAAACGTACTAGTTTCCCGTTTTTGAAATTCGCAAGAAAACATTACGGAAAATAATATATGCACAAATGGTATTCGGGTGGAGAATCACAGACGGCTTCCGAAGGCTTTAGAAAAAGTGAAACATAAAATTTGTCACCATGTAGTTTTATGACTTTCCAGATTTTTAACAATATTTTGTAATTCATATTAAATAGTGTTAATGATATCTTTGATGGTCTTGTGTACATTTAAAAGTACTTACCACCCAATAAATTGAATCTCTAATGATAATACAAATATAGTATAACTATTTTTTTAACATTATTGTCTATTACTCATTCTTTTATTACTCAAAAATATTTCTTACCTTATCTTTATTGGAAATTCGATCGGAAGCGAGTGTTCCATATATACTTCCTGCTGTGTCGACTTGCTTGGCATACGAAGAATCCGCATAGGCATGAAAGCAGCATCGAACGAGGGCATTGGCGGCAACTTCTCTCTTACAAATAAAAGCATGGCATTCGAGAACTTTAATGCCTGACGTTCTTCTTAATATGGCGGCAAATAATGGTGGATGTGTAGGATTTGGTGCACGAGCGAATGGCGAGTCGAGGGGAAGAAAACGCGGACTGGGACTATGTAATGTATTTTTTTCAGGGACTAGAACGTATCTGAAATAAAAAAAAAAAGTTAGATCTGATTGTTCTAATGACATGCATTTAATTCTGGGTTACGTAGAAAGAACGGTATAATACATTTAAAAGTTTACTTCCTAATTTCAAATCAAGGTCTAGGTCCAAATTCAAAACAATTAAACTGTAACGTGAGGAAATTAAACACTGTCACTATTATTAACATTCAATAGAAACTATAAATAATTTACAATTATGCTGTCGAGATTAGTCCTGAGAGTCTTTCAAATAGCTTTTTTCCATATTTCCACACTCTATTATTTCCAAACTAACTCAAATCTTTCTATTAATTAATGTTCTCACAGTTTCTGTCTAAGGTGATTATGTTATTTATTATATGCCACCAATTTTAATTCACTTTTAAATGTTTACAATGATGTGGCAAATAGTTTTTGAGATTATTATTTTTTTAATTTGAACTTTTATTTTCAAACATCTGATAAATTTAGATGAACTCTATAATATTACCGATTCAATTTGTTAGAATTTGAGTCTTAATTAGATAATAAGTTTATTAATGTTTTCAATTTGGAGTCTTTCATAGATCTCTGTAAAAGCACTCGTTCTCTTATAATTGTTTTTAAATTTTTAAAGGTTGGTATACATAACTGTCAAAAAATAATTACGTCAATGCCTTATTTTTCTCACTTACAGATTATTTGTTATATTTTTGAAAGAAAATACATCATTTTTAGGCATATTGTTTTCCACTAAGATCTAAATTAAACACTAGAAACGTTTAAATTTTAGGAATCACACATGTTTTTTTGAAGTTACTTATGTTTTTTGTTTTGAGGACTAGGTAAACCTGGCTAAATAAATAAGTGCATATTTATTTGGTTTAAACTCCGGCAAAAAAGAAAAGAGTTTATAGTGTGTATGTGTTTATGTCTGTTGCCTTGTAGCTACCAAACAGTTCAACCAATTTTAATCTATTATTTTTTATTTAAAAATTGAGGTAATCGACAATGTTAACTATAACTCAAAAAAATACATTTTTTTAACTTGTTATTCTCATTATTTAAATTTAACATTTAAAAGTTGATACAGATTTTTTTAAATTTCTTAAACAAAAAAATACATTTTTTAACTTGTTATTCTCATTATTTAAATTTAACATTTAAAAGTTGCTACAGATTTTTTTAAATTTCTTAAACTATATCTCTCATGCGCTTAACGTCAATAACTTGATCTAAAAATAGTTTGAACAAAACTAATAATTGACTATTGTTGTGTTTAAAGTTTATAAAAAGTTTATAAAAAACTATTTATTAAAACGTTTATTTTTGTAAACAAAATAAATTTAAAAAGATTAGATTTATACAATTACAATACAAAAGTGAAAAAGGTTCATTTAACTTCTTTTTGTTTTTCGTGTTTCAATTACATTTTTTAGTATGTCAAATTTAATAAGAAAAAAATCAGTTTGTTGATATTTATGTTCTGAAGTAGCTTAAAAAAATATAAAGTAGATGTGTAGTTGTTTTGGAAACTAAAAATTGTGAACAATTTTTAAACATTGAAATTTTGATTTAGAGCTTTTCAGGATCTTTATCATATTTTTTTGTAGAAAAAAAATAAGAAGAAAAACCGTTTAGAAAAAAATTAATTTTTGACGATTTTAGAAACTTTTAAAAATTTGGAATGACCCTTAAAAATCCTGCAGTTTGACGGAAATTCTCAAAGCATTGTATACGATTTTAAAACAGCTTACATATTTTAATACAATACTCATGAGCATTTTTTTTTGTTTTTGGGCCATCATAAATACACGGAAAGAATATCACAATATGTATAAGAAAAAAATTGCAAATCACATTTTATTTGATCGGTCTACCTTGTTTAAAATCTGCCAAAAGAGTTATTGCGTTCTTTGAATAAAAAAAAATCGCCCATATTAGTTTGATTTTTTCAGATTACTGAAATTATTTTGACCTTATTTTTTTAATTGATTGCAAAAAGAAAAATTAATTGCCTTATAATATGTTAAACTCGATGTAAAAAAAAACCGTAAATTCTTTACTTTAGCAATAACCTTAGTATTAATATGTTGGTAAATTATGCATAGTTCGCATTCTTATAATCAGCAATTTATTTGTTTGGTTTTAATAATTTTGTGTTTGTTTATTTATTCTTACACCAAGGTGAATTGACTGAATCGATTACTTTGCACAACTGTTGTGTTGTCATAAAATTAATTATAGATGTTGAAATAAGATTTTTTTGGGTAATCCACCATTGTGTACAACGCAATGGCTGCTTTCGTGAAGTCGGTTGCATTAATTGAAAACGCGCCAAAAATTAATTACTTTGTCTATAACTACCTAATGTTTGTATTCCAATTAATTACTTTGTAGCAAAAATTATAAAAATAAGACTAAAGTAGTCAAATTTTGCATCATGTCATCCGTTAACATAGCATAAATAAAAAGAGCTTGTAAATTATTTCTTGGGTTTATTGTCAATAAGAAAAAAAAATTAAACATACTACAAACAGGCCGTGTAAGATTAAATCGTTGGAATCTTAAGGAATATTTCACTACAATAGTGCTTTTTTACTACTCAAAAAATAAAAAAAAAATGGAAACAAACTTTTTTCATTTAGAAATTTGAATGTAGGAAGCTTTGCCGTTTGCTAGATGAGTGAAAACATTTAACTGAAAAAATTATGAAAAGAATAACATTAACGTGAAAATCTGTTCTAAATAAAATTTTATTTGTTAAAAATTATGTCGATATTTAATTTCTATACTTTTGGTTATTGCTTTCAAGCGTTCAAAATTATGAAATGGAAAATGTTACAAAACTATGTCAATTTTAACATATGACCGCTACATTTTATTATTTTTCAATTTGTTGAATGATCGTGGGTGTTTAAGCCGAAGTTATTAATTTCCTTATTTTCAATAACTAGATTTAAATAATTCCAAATTATTTCAAATAAATGAATTTAAATAATTCATTTTAAGTAATTTCAATTTTTTTCCCTGCCAGGCTTACTAAGTTTAGACATCGCTTTTAAGAAGGAATATAAAGTTCTTTTCCTTGTTAAGGAAAAACACTTTCTGCTTAACATTACTGGTAAATTACACATTATTGTGTAGTTTAACTACACAATAGTTAAACATGTAGTTAAACATTACTGATTGTTATCTCAAAATTTGAAGTTTGAACTTGATGATTTTTGATAATCACCACCTAACAATGATTTTTTTCCTACGAAATTTTTGGAAAAGAAAACTAACCGTGCCAAATCGTTAACTTTTATTAAAGTTACCGCTTTCTAAAAAAGTGCAATAAAAATTAAAAAAAAATAATTAATTATTAATTAGGAAAATTGGTACAATAAGTTAAATTAATTATTATATTTTGTCTTGAGGTTGAGAAGCATATTAATTCAAAAAATATTACATATTATATATGATTTAATTTTAATTTGACATAGTCAAAATAACATTAGTGTGGCATATACTAGCCCTAGTGAAATAACGTTATATGACCATACTTAAAATTCTGACCTTTATCATTAAAAAGTAGCAAAAATAAACTCTGGAATAAAGTTGAATTGACTGGATTTTTTCATTAGACTTTTCCATATTCATTTAACACCACATTCAAAAATTTGGCACTGTTTCATAAAAATTAAATATAGTTTTAAAGCTGAATAATGTATAAAACGGCTTTGGTCTAAATTTGACAAAAAAAAAACGCCTTAAAAACGTTCTGTCATATTAGACATATTAGTGTTGTGATGTTTAGTATAAATTATACCTAAATTGGATTGGAATAGAGATCGAATATCATAAAGAAGTATACTAGGAACGTTTGAGATATACCCAGCAGTAAATTGTATTGCTTACAGGGCAACCATGGTACAGCTCAAAGTTTTGCGTGGAATAGATCCACCTAGGTAGCTGAGTAGTACCCTAAATAGAGAACAACCTCTAACAAGTGTTTTTTTAGTTTATGATTGTGGTTTCTGGTGTAAAATGTCTAAAATCTGAATGCTAAATAATAGATAAAATGACAATAAACAAGCCAAAAAAAACTGTAACAAAATCTTAAGAATGTCTACAATATGTTCTAAATAAAACTTTATATCGATAATTTACTAATCGATTGAAGATAAATATTTGCTGAAACGCGTGTCGTAGAACTCATTTGCTATTGTGAGCAGTGTCAAGCAAATTATTCTGAAAGTTTTGCTTCATTTAGTTCTAATGTCCGATGTTGACCTTAAAACTATTTTTAAACATTTTTAAAAAGATTTCATCAACTTCTGTCAAATGCAAAAAATAAGATTTTTCCGACAATACCGATACATTTACAACAAATTTAACCGTGTGATTTTACGATAAATTATACCTGTTTAGAGCTTTTACAAAGTACCTTATAGATGTTATGTACGGAATGGAGGCCAAGATAATTACAAGAACAATAGAACTATAAGAATTTATTTTTATAAAATAATATACTTTGTACTTTTGTACCAAAACCAAATTAGTCTAGCCTTCATCCTGTTCAAGTGCTAAACTGTCAACAAAGAATAAGAAAAATTTCTCACATATCTGCCATGCTCCAGTGCAAATTCCTTGAAAATGCTTCATCAAATTTGTTATTTCCTTTGGGAAAAATCAGACTGCATGCATTCGCTATTGTAAAGTAAAAATTCTGTTGGAATGCCGTCTACAAATCGACCGAGTTCCATGGCATCACCTCTAGCTATATCAACGAGGATTCGTCGTTGAATTACATAATCAGGAAACAGGTTATAATAACTATTAACTACTTTTGCAGCTTATTTATTGAGAAATATTTAATCGTATGGTGTTTTCATAAAACTAAAATGGTTATGTATAAGCCGCACCTTTTTAACTCCATTCTCAACACTTGTCTTGTTTATATAAGAAATTCGAGTCTGCAGAAACAGCGACGATACCAGATAACTGTTAATGCTAAATTCTTTTGCAATGTCTGTTAAAAAATGGATAATACTGCCAAGCCGTAATAAATAAAAAAGGAACTATTTTATAGTGCGAAAAGTTTTTAGCAGAACATACCTAGGTACTACTTTTATAGACAGCTCAAGAAAATCACCCTGATTAGGCAACAGACCGCATGTGAACTATATTTAGGACTTTTGGACTAAATAACGATTTAAATATCTGCTATTGTAATTTAATCAATTAGGTATAAACTTATTCGTAAAGTCAGTATTGTTCACCAGAAAATCCTTTTCTAAAATGTGTCACATTTCCATTACAAACTTTAAATAGTAGCATAAATGGTATAACGTTATATGGTCCTTCCTCTATTGCAAAAGTTAATAATCTAATATTGGGACTATCTAAAATACTATAAATCTCCATCCTTCACCCTTCATACAAACGGCACAGGTTGAGAGATTAGATGTATTGCTCAAAATAAGAGATTATTAAAGCAGAATTTTGAGTACGGCTGTATAACGTTATTTCACTGGGACTAGTATAAAATAGTGGACTACCTAATGATGACGCATGACGTAAATTCTTCCAAATACAAAAGTTAGGTTATGTCATGGAAACATTAGGATTGTTAATAATGAAATGTTTATGTCAAGGCAGTCTACTTCACCAAAAACAAGTACTAAAGCCTAAACGTTAGTTTTCAATGCAACTGACGCCGCTCAGTGCATGTATTTAAAAACATCAGCTTCTACTTTGTGGGCTGTGACGTCAGACTTCAGTTCAATAATTTATGGTCCAATTAGTGGCAGAAAGCTTGGGGTTGGACAGTTTTAAAATATAGCACCATAAACTATAATATATTTTGCATTAAATTTAAAAGTAAAATAAAGCTGGTCTTAAGTATCTATAATAATTTTGCAGAATTATAATACATATGTACTTGAATTTTACTATTACATACGTGCCTGTACCTATAGAATATAGATACATATTAAAATACACATTTATACTTAAATATTTTAATTTATTACAATGTGAAATTGTTACAATACTAGAACACTTTCAACATTGACATGAGTTTTTTTTTTTTATTTTAAAGCCAACATCCTAAGCCTAAAGAGGAAACATGGCCGGATTCATTTTTCGTAATTCATTACAAAAAATATTATTATTTATTCCAGTCTTGGAGAATGTTTTACGTATTTTTTACTTTATTTAAAGCACTTTTTTATCTTATTTGAAATAAAGAATTTTATTACCCACACGTTTATGTCATAGAGAAAGCTCCATATAATTCCACGTAATTAAAATGTGATATTTAAAGAGCTGTATTGTTTATCGTACACCAATTTAGAATAGATTTTCATAAAAAAATTTCTATGTTTCAATACAGACAGTTAAGGAAAAGTGTATTTTTTCTCCCGTGACTTCTACAATGTTTTTAAATTGATTTTTTTCATAAAAATCCAGTGAAAACTTACATACTTTTATAAAAGAGAACTGTTTTTATTCTAGACTAGCTGGCCCGGCGAACTTCGTTCCGCCTTAGTTTTGTTATTTTATTTTTGATTTTTATTAAGGTCTTAAGGCCCCGTAGGGCCGATCTTAAGGCCCCCTTAGAGGGCCGGGTTTAAGATCGAGTTATCGGCCCCCTGCGGGGGCCGTTTTCAGAACTTTTTTCTTTACCCCCTTTCCCCCCTCTTTCCTCTTCTTTCCCCTCCCTTTTTTCTCTCCCCCCCTCCCCCTCCTTTTTTTCATTTTTTCTTTTTTTTTTCGGTCGTTTTTCTTCATTTCCTTTCTTTTTTATTATTTTTTTCTTCTTTTTCTTTTTCTTTTTTTTTGTTTTTTTGTTTTTTTTTTTACTGCTTTTTTCTTCTTTTTTTTCGATTTTTTTCAATTATCTTGTTTTTTTCTTCTTTTTTTCTAAATTCTCTTTTTTTACCGCTTTTTTCTCTCTATTTTTATACTTTTTTTCTTCTTTTTTCCTACGTTTTTCTTTATTTTTCTTTATTTTCCTTCTTTTTTCTTCTTGTTTTCTATTTTCTTCTTTTTTTTTCTATTTTTTGCTTTTTTCTTCTTTTTTCCTGCTATTTTCTTCTTTTTCTCTATTTTCTTCATTTTTTATATTTTCTTCTTCCTTTTCTTCTTTTTTTCCTATTTTCTTCTTTTTTACTGTTTTTTTCTTCTTTTTCTCCATTTTTCTTCTTTTTCCGTTCCGCCTTAGTTTTGTTATTTTATTTTTTATTTTTATTAAGGTCTTAAGGCCCCGTAGAGTCGATCTTAAGGCCCCCGTAGGGGGCCGGGTTTAAGATCGAGTTATCGGCCCTTAAAAAATGTCTTTGTTATAAAAAATCCTTAATCTCTTTGTTAATAAAAAGTATTCTATTCTTTTCATTCAAATCCAGTCATCATAATTTTCCATACCAACTTAATCGGTCATGCACACACACGATTCAATTCCATCCGCCTTTCGTCGCTTCAAATGAAATTGTACTGCACCGTTGAGTCGGTGGGGGAGTGGATCGATTTATTTGGAACGGTAATTTGCCGAGCCTCACCGAACGTTTCCGACATCGCAACGTTCGGTGAGGCTTTTCGTTCCAAGAAAAGGGCTATTTTTAAAGTTTTTCCAGCAATAATTCTAATTTTTCTCGCCGTAAAAACCATCCTTGAACTTCAACGAACATTTTAAAAAAAGATTTGGCCAAATTGGTCCAGGCGCTGTTGAGTTATGCGCTTACCAACACAATTTGCAATTCATTTTTATATTATAGATAATAATCAAATAATGCCATAAACCAAAGGAAAGAATAATTTTATCTATATCACATTACATTTATTTATCAAAATATTTTATTAATGATTTAATTATGTGTTGTGCACTGCTACTAAAACCGTTTTGTTCGCTATAGATTTGGCCCCAGCAAACTGTAATGCGATTATCCCATAATATATTTTTTTACAGTTTCCTCAACATAGCCTAAAATTTTGATCAATGCCGGTCAATTGAACAATTGGCAACGCGGCGAAGTGCAACCAACATTTAAAATTAAAACGTGACGAGAGAAACGTATTGTTTATGTGATTTTGTATAATTTTGCTCTTTGGTTAAACAGGTAGTCTACTATATTTGAGGTCGCTTCAAGCTTAACATAAACATAAAAAATTGTTTAGATCAAGTCTTGCTAGGAAGTTTTGAACATATATGTTCACTTTTTGATTACTTCATACGCAGATACAGACGTGTCCTGTACTATTGGATGAGCTTTGACATTTGACAGCTCATACTATCGTGATTATAGTATCAACGACAATAAAAATGTACCAAGCTAAATTATTGTGTAGCATGAATTGATCTAAATAATTTATAATCGCATACAATAGAGATCGTGCAAAAATAGTATCACCTATGTCAAAAAATTCTGTCTTTGGAGGTAAAACGAATAAAGTATCCTACATATCTTTATCTGTCACCGTGTTTACGTTGGTAGAATTTATTGTTCAACTCTCAATGAATGTATACTTCTCAAAAAACATGTTAAAGAAAATTTGTACAAACGTCAAAGTCTAAATAATCGGTTTAATACCTACTTTTATTTTTTTTTAATTTGACTAAAAGCTTAGGTATATCATAATTTCTTTGTCATTGTTTATACTGGAACACATTTTTCAACTTCTTTTTTTATTTTCAAAAGTTAGTTAATTTGTATGCAAATACAAATTTTTGAATTTTGTAGAAAGTCTTGTTTTTACAAGAGTTCTGAACTTCTTTTGTAATTTTTACGTTTATTTGATTTTTTAACACTTAGTGGTTGAGCTTTTTAAATGTTAAATTTTAGTTTTTGCTTTATGTTAATTAATTTTAAGCAGCGTGACACATTTACTTTTGCAAAATAGAAAATTAACCAATCTTTTAAACAACTAAATCTATACAATTTTCGTCGTGTTTATTTAAACAAATATGCTCTATACTTTGCCATTGTTTTTACAAAAAAACTAGATACGAGATTGTTTTTCAACTTTCTCCGGCTATTTTGTTTGCAATGCGCTGTTTTGAAAATGATGTAAAGTTTTGAAAAAAAAGTAAATATCTCTAAAATGTAACACTTAAAATTTCATAAATATTGTTGAAAAATTCATCGAAAAACATTAAAAAATGAAATTTTTAACTGGTAGTAGTTCATATCCAACTATTATTATGAATATAATTGAATTATGATTTTAAAATTAAAAAGCGGTCATAAAAAAACATATGTTAACAGAATTTTTGAATTCGTGCCGAATTGCGTAGGCTTTGTGAGCAGAGCCTTTTCGGCTCGCAAAATCGACATTTTTTTTTGGAAATATCTCTTGCCGCATTGGTCACGTACCTAAATAACTATTTTAGTTTTAACTTACCGAATTGCTGCGCAATAGTGCAAACTTTCTATGGGAAAAAATCGTGTGATCTTTTTATGATTTTCATCCACATTTTCTAAAAGAATTCCATTAGACCAGACACTTAACCAACTATCAATGCCTCTAGCTCCGGTTGCTCCTTGATCTGGATATAATTCTTGCAGAGGCTCTTGAATGCCCTGCAAACCATCTTTGGTCTGTTGTGGCACTGAACTTCCCAGATAGAGCACTCGGCACCGGCAAATTGGCGTCGACTCCGCCATGTCGGAGGAACCCTAGAATTAAGTTTTTTTAATTAAATTTAAAAACAATTGTTATCATTCTATAGGAACACTTTTTGTGCGCAGTAAGCTGTTAATTTTATTTTGTTTGTTTTTTGAGATATAATTAGTTTATGTTTTACGAATATGCCACACAAGACTTCTTGCAGCATAATGAGACATGTTTACTGTAAAAATCTTTAGTTTTTTTATTTTTGTTTCTAATTATTAAATACAATAGATAGCCTCTAGTTAAGGATAAGATTAACAGCGATATCGCACTGTGACGTTTTTGATCTACAATTTTGGTTCGGACATTTACAAGCACCCATTACCAGACGAAAGCCTACTTCAGCCACCTGACCAACGAGCGACCCTAGCCGCTAGTTGGAGTAATGTTGGTTTTATTAATTGTGATTTTTTAATTTAGAGCAAGTGGTCTGGTTTTTAATGAGAAGTTTTCCTACGACTTCTAAGACTAAAATAATCTGAAAATAATTTAAGATTCTAGTTAATATTAGGAGTATTTGTCACAGCATTCAACATAGTCTAGTGTCTAGGCGGGGAAAAACTAAAAAAATACATAGAGTTTTTAGAAGATTTGATAAAAATGGATTATTTTATTTGATGTAAGAATCTTGGATCAATTTTCCGGTAAAAAATTGCATAGATAGTAATAATATGGAGTTCTAATGACACTAAATAAATAACTTTTCTGTCTGTTATGAGTTATGATCCTATACTAATGTATTTATCTAATTAATTTTGAGTCAGCGCTAAATAAACAAACAAGAACCTTCTAGGCACTTGTTTACTGACTTAGAAATATAATTGAAAAAATACTAAATTTGTTACTATAAAAAACCCTAACTTAGAAGATAGAAGATGAAGTGAGACATTGATATAGACTTGTTTTAGGCGCCGATTCAATCATTTAGATATGGTTTACATTGGTGTAAAACTTGGACTAATTTATTTTTTACTTTTGGTTTTTTTGTCTATTTCTTTGTGGGATGTTTAATTTTTCATATAGAACACACTTATATACAGGACTTAAACATGTCATTGTGTGATATTTAAATTATATCATGCGACCAACAATTTTAACAGTGTAAACATTGGGAAAGATTAATTGTAGTTTTGTCAAATAAGCATTTATGTGTCATTTATTTTGTAGAAGTACATAATCTTTCATATTGTTTAGTTAAAATTTATTCTTGTCTTATTCTTTTTGTCTATATTTATCAAGTACATATTTGTTACTGTTTAGTTTTAATATTTTGTGCTATCATTGTATAAATTTCTTTGGCTTCTGTAAATTTGATGTTTGTTTTTGCTAGGTTATCTGCTCCTCCGCTTCCTTGTATGACTGTGTACGGTGGAGTATAAATGTAGCATTCTGCTTTTCTTTAGTTTTATTTATTTGTTTTGTATTTATTGAATGAAAGATTTTTTGAGTTTGATCTTCGTAGTTTTTTAAGAACGTTTAAGGCATTACTGCATATAGCCAATTTGTTTTATATATCGTTCAACATCTTCATATTAGAATTTTTCTAATGAGAGCTACTTATGATTACTGGATTAACTCTAAAAACTTCCGTCTATTCTTAATGCTATGTTTTATCTTGTTGTTACATATATTTGAACTAGTTTTTGCACTAGTTTTGATAAAACTAGTGCTTTGTATAAATGATGAAAAGTAAATCTGTCAGCTTACCATTTAGTGTGCACTAATACTTTTACCTAATTAATTGTCGGTACTCGTCTGTTTTTTTAATTTCTCTCAAGGGTTGTTTTAGTTTCTGTCAAGAGTTATTCTCAAATATGTGACACTGTCGGTTCATTTGAGGAGTTTTATATTTAGTCTTAACAAGTTGACTCCAGTAATTGAATCTTACAGGTTTTTATGTCTTAGGCATATTTTACAAAACTGCAATATTCTCAATGTTTTGGTAGATAATTCTAAATCAGTCTTATATTAATTATTAACCACTAAAATTACTTTTTTTTAATAAATAAACATAAAAACAGTAACAATTTGTGCGGCTTGGCAAACAGGACCTACTTTAAAGTACACTTTTGTTTTCAGATTTAGGTAAAGTCAAAAATTGACAAACCGTGTCGAATGCATAATTCAGTGAGGTGCTGTATCTGTTCAGCTGAATTGTCATAAATCTCTGTGATATAATAACAATTCAGCAGTGCATATAAACGGATGCAATAGCAAACAATAAAACATTTTGTATCGCTCTACTAACTCTTGATAACATTCGTCTCTATGAAACGGGTAACTTTCGATTGTCACTTATTGCGTATTTTCAACTTGCATCAGAGATGCTATCATTCTTCCATCTTCCAATATTAGCATCGTGACTTAATAGCTTTGAAATGCTGCTTGCCTCATCTTCCTTATTATAAACTGCCAATAACATTTAGAAAAAACCGGCATGCATGTCATCGTAAAATTACCATTATTATCCCGATTTTGTTTTTTAATGAATCTTGCAAAACCAGTCTGCAATTTTTCTTTTATTACCCTGTTTGAGAATTTTGGTTTTTGAGTCCAAAAAGCTCTCTATTGTAAACATTTTTCTACATTGCCATTTTATCCATCCGGATCATTGAATCAGAAACTGTACTTAGTCTTTGTTGACAGCTATTTTAATCTATCATTTATTAAGTTTTCATGATTTTAAAGTTATAAATCTTTGCTGATTTTGATAATTTCTTTCAGATTAGAAATGTCTTATAAAGCCTTGGCAGGCATTTAATTCTGAAATAAAAAAGTTTCATGATAGTTTACACACATTTTATCCTAATGCCTCACAATAAAAGGTAACTAACTTTGTTTAATTTTAAAGTGATTTGCGATTCTGACTTATACAAGTTTGCTGTCAGTTAAGTTTTCAGGTGTGAAGACTATTTTTCAGCACAAAAGCTGAAAAAGATCCGAACGAACACCTGAAGCTGAACAGCAAACGTGCTTCGCGCGATCGTTGCCCTACCTTTGCGTATAGCAAGAAGAAAGTTTTGCGTATTTAGTTATATTTTTTTTCAACTTTGAAATTTTTGATTGTGAACAGATATGGCTGTTGAAACCACCCCAATTTGCTTCGGTCACAAAACTTTTTTTCTTAGAATTATAATATACCTGACACCCTTATATCAAACCTATCATAGACACGAGAGACTTTTAACATTATTTCAAGTAGCTTATTCTATTGAGCCGCAATGGTTAAGATACCAACTGGAAGTGCTTTCAAAGCCCCCAAGCGGAAGTTTTTTCTAAAAAAAAATTTTTTTGTTTGGTCATGGGTATCTGTAGACTGTAGAGAGCACAATGGATCAACAGGTTGTAGTGCAATGCAATATCCCTGTTGTAATCTCAACATCTCAACTTACTCAATTTGTATTTGCTGCAATATTTCTGTTTTTTTGGTAATTTACTGTTAACGGTTATAAACCAAATTATGCAAAATACATTGATAGCAACCGGAAGCTAAAACTTTGAGCTTAAAACTCTTCAGCTACGCTGTCTGACTCTAATCAGAACAAAAATGTGGAATTCGAATCACCAAACAGGCTTTGTAGGTTATTGAGATAGACATAGAAATTACCGTGCAATTTACTCTGCAAATATTGATCCTGGCGTAAAAATGATAATGACCAAACTTGTAGGAAATTGAATTTCCTACAACTTTTGCTAAAATGAATCCATTTTAGGTCTAAAGTTGTAAATTAACGAGTTATTTCGGAAAAACAACAAAATTGATCTTTAAACCAAGATGGCGGCGGGATTCTTTCAAAAATCTAGATTGAAACTTCTAACAATCTTCGCCCTACCCCTCACACCAACGTATAAAAAAAATAACTGCGGACCTTAATTTTTTCTACTATAATGCCTATCTCGACTGGACTATTGTTTAATATATTATTACAAACATATTATTAAAACACTTTTTGGCAAAACCGTTATCAGTAATCACCTCAGCAGGTAAAGAATAAATAAGCATTCAATAAAACACGCCATTACCCTCGTTTATAAATAATAATTAAGTAAATAAACAAAATTAATACACGATATGTCAAAAGTTTTAAATAATTATTGTAGCACACGAAGTAATATTAACCTCATTTTTAATTGTTGCTCATTTGCTACGTTTTATCGTTTAATTAAAGAAGATCAGCATTTTTTTTACAATTGAAATGAAATAGAAAAGATGTTTTATGGAATTTTTTAATGAGTGGTTTATAGTTGATATATTTCATGTGAAACCTACAAAAAACATAAGATAGTAACTCAGGAAATAGTGAAATTAAAACAAATTTATGGAAAACTTTAGATTAAAAAATATTAAACTTAGATATGCTCACTAGATCTTATCACTGCAGCTTAAGAATTAGTATTCAGAAACTCAGGCTCACTGAAGGATGTTAAAGATCTCAAAGCATGTCTAAGCTTACAAATCTTTGTTCTAACTATCTTTGCTTTAACTTTTTTTCTTCCTGATTTGTTTTGGTTATAGTCGGTTGTATGTCGTTGGCAATTCTATACAATAATAACAAATAAGTGAACATATAAGAACGGTGTATTCAAATCATATTTTGGCGAAGCTTCTAATAGATGCCCGGTCCAAAATAAAATTTTAATAATAATTGTTATTAGCTTTTATAATAGCTATAATTCGATTTGAAATGTTTTAAATTCTGCATAGGCCCGCCAGGTAAGCGGAATAAGAGCAATTAAAGAAATGCTCAATGCGCACATTTTTGTTTAAAACAATAGGGTAAGCATTTTGTTTGTGAATTTGCAACTGTAATTTATGGCTGAAAGACCTAAAGTTGTCACGGTTTTTTTCGTTAAATTTTAGTGATGTTTTTAATTTAGTGTTCCTTACAATTTATGTATAACAACGTCTCATGAGCAATTGTAAATATAATGTACATGTAATTCTGAAGTTTGTGGATATAAATAAAATATCTATTTTCAACACTTTAGATGATTAGATGAAGAAGAAAGGCTTTTAAAAGTACGTAACAACCTTCCAAGAAAATGGAGCTTGGTTTTCCAAATGTGTATTCGTAGTTTTTTTTAAAGCGTCTTTCAGTGTGAAATAAAGTACGGTCCTGTAGTGCACGCGCCAAAGGGCTTGCAAAGTGTTTAATTGCAAACTGTTTTAGAATGTGGTATAAATTGAGAAATTCTAATTGCTGGCTAAAGTCTCAATCGCCAAATATCGATAGCCGGATTATAAAACACTCTGTTACATTACTCAGTTTTTACACAATAAACCTTATCATATAAACACTATTTGAAATTTCCAACTATATCTAATACCACTGAAGCCTGTTTCTAATCTATACTAGTCCCAGTAAAATAACGTTATATCACCGTACTTAAAATTCTGCTTTTATAATTCCCCATTACTGAGCAATACTATTACTCGAATCTCTTAAGGCTCCTGTGCAGTGAAAAGAATTTTCAGATTTGGATTGGTCCCGCAACCCAACTTACACAGTTTTATGACATGGCCAGTGACTGACACGTAATAAACCAATAACTACATAATCATAATATAGTTGAGTCGAACTTGTTGATTTACAACACTACCTGATGTTTGAAATTTAAGATAACTTCTCCGAGATGTTTTGGTAGAATCGTTTAGATAATTTAGACAAGTATAATTCGGTAAAAATAGAAAAAAATTATTTATTGTAAATTGTGCTCATTATATTTTTTTGAAAATATATAAGACTATGATGATAATTATTATTTACAATAAACATTGATTAGATTCTGTTGAAATCTACATATAAACTAGAACTTTATAAATTACATCTACTTATACAGAGTGGTTTTTAAAAAAACTAAGCTAAAAAAATGCCAGGCTCTGCAGTATTTTTATTTACACCTCGATTTTAAAAATTTACAACAAAATATTTAAAAAAAATTATAGATTGTCATGTCTTTGCCATGAAAACTAATATCGTTCAAAATAAATATATATATATATAATATAATACCATCTAAATAATGTTGTCAGCCGTAGATATCCCTAATAGGCAAATTGCGCTTTAATCTAGAATCTAACAGTTCAGGTAAGAATGATAACATATAAAAATTTTGCAGCTTGTCAAACATAAAATTTTTCCAAAAATTTCTATCGCGAGAAATTATTTCGCAGTGATAATCTTTCTGGGTGTATATAAGAAAATAACAAAATTCTCTATTAGTAACTTCTAGCTGTCCCTGAATTTGGAACATATAATTATCTTTTGGCTTTAACTTAATTTTATTGTTATCGTCTATTATGCAATACGAAATTTTTTTTGATATAATTGCTTCGCGCACTGTCATATCTTTAGAAGCATACGGACATTTAATTTCTAATATAGCATCTTCATCAACAAGACCATCTGGTGAAGCACCTAAAAATTTATAGTCCGGATGAATAAAAATACCACCTTTTACTCCGTAGTTTTCGCTTCATGCGGTATGAAAACTTTGTGCTTCGACGCCTTCCTCCAGACGGTAACGATCTTTTTCCATGAACTCCCATTTTCACAAATAACAAAAAGCACTTTTTCACACACCAGCAAAAACTTATTTAAAAAATTTAAATTTATTTATTATTTAACATCAATTATAATATAATTATAATTGAACTATTTTATCTTATATTGAAAAACGAATAAAATGAGCTACTCGTTGTCTATGTGCCTCTCACCTTGTTAAGATTCAACTAAATTCAAAATTCACTCAGGTAAACAGGGTGTGTAGTGAGGGTGTCATTTAATCTCCTACCACCATAAATTAAAAATTAGCTACCGGCACTTCAAGCAGAGAGCTGTCGTAAATCTTTTCACGTTTAGACGAATTTTTGTGTCTAGCGAACAAAATGAATATTTTGTTTTCTTGATTAAATCAAAAAATAAGACAAAATAAAAAAAAATAAAAAGACAGCGAGATAGATATTTATATCATTGCTTAGATGCAACAAAAATAAATATGCTACAGTAAATGCTTTCGAAGAAAAGTTGAGTCAAAAGTTTTGACATATTAATTATTTCCCTTACATCTAGCAATTTTTTTAAAAATTTGATAGCAAGGCGCGGTAGATTATTGTATTTTAGATAAGATGAAAATGCGGAATTTTCTTCAAATTTAAACTAAACCGAAATAACTTGCATCAAAAATCAGTCATTTTCATGTCCCAGCGCATAGGAGTGCTGAAGAGCCTTAACTCGTGCTGTTTGTTTGAAAGGTGAACGCTGGAGATTTATAGTGTTTTGGGTAGTTCCACTTTTAGACTATTAACTTTTGCAACAAAGAAAGGACCATAACGTAATAGCCCATTTGGGATACTTTAACTCTTTAAAAACAGACAAGAAAAAATGCAGAGGTATATAATATTGTTTTATAGTCTTTGTGTATTGTATAAAAGTTAACACTTTTGACAATTTGGAAACTCAAGTGGTCATTCTCTAACACCATATGTCAAAGTTTTACAATTAACGCTGTTAATTAGGTTTTTTTTTAATCATAATGACAGAATTCTTAAAGTCGCAAAATTGTAAGCATATATTTTAAACAAATTTTTGTAACTTATTTATACTATATTAATTAATTTTAATAAGAATTTTGTAGACTGGGTTTTTCCAAATCCGGGTGAATCAAGGTTTTTCTTGAACGGGCTTTTAGACTAAGGTTTTCATAAAACTTGATAATTCAGGAGATAAATCAAACTTTTTATACCTGCAGCCGGTAGTAGCAACTGTAAGCAGTCTATTAATTTATGACATAATGACGCTGTTGCCACTTAACTTCAATTTAGCTCTGAGTCAAAATTTAAATAGACAGACCTTAAACCTTTTTGAATGATACTAAATATTACAACACAGAAAAAGTGTCATTTGTAATTAAAAAAGGGTTTCAAAATGAGTGTTATTTTTTAACGTCTGTGAATTTTCCGGTGCAGTGCAAAACAGAGAAATTTGTCAGAAAATAATCCGTTTTAAACAACTTAAGCTTTACAATAGCAATAGATTGTGTCAAACACAAACAAAATTAAAATTCTAAGAACTTCAAAAATTTATAAACAAATAGGTGCCAACAGTAACAGTTATACAAATTATAAAAATGAAATGCTAATATACTCGTATAGTAAAAACGTTTCAGATATACCCGGCAGTAAATTTTATTACTCCAATTAATTAGAAAGTTTGACACCCGAAATCACTGTCATAAGTTAAAATAAGAGTTTTTTATTCACTTTGGGTTGTAAATTTTTCTTACCTTTGTTGCCCTGTACCTTGAATTATGAACAATAAAATTTACTGTCGGGTATATCTCAAACGTTTAAAAATGATCGCAAAAATTTAGTATGTATAGTCTGTTTTTTATTTTAAACAACTGTCAGTGTCAAAAATGTGGGAAATTATGTTGGAATCCTGCTTTATAACCGTAGAAATGGTGCTCTTGACATTTGCTTTTAAACGTCGTTGCCAACATTAAAACTGTTTGACAATTGTTTATAAAAATGAAAAGACATGTTTTTTGTTCAGATAAACTTGAATTCTTTTTTACCAGAATTTGGATGCTTGATAAATTGACAGCAAAAACCACTTAGGCTAAAGAAAAAAGAAACAGGACTTGTTTTTTCATCTGGTGGCTTATAGAGTCAATCTCACACAAGTCAACACGATTTTTGAAATTGAGATTTAAAAATTAAATATTTTTGAGTCTTTTATGTTATCAATAAAAGAAAAAATGTTTTTCTTGATTAAACTACAAAGAAACCAAATCATAATTTAAAAAATGAAATTTTATCTTAGAAGGAAAACTTTACGCAAAATTCTAAGAAATAAATCAATAAATGGTTAAAAAAACGTCTCACTGAGATTTTTTAAAATTATTTATTTGTTATCATACAAACAAGCAATAATCAGGTTTGAGAAAGTTTCTGGTAAAAATTTACACATATTTTCCTAAGCAAAACGCATTCATTGCACCTTATCTATGAATAAAATTATTATTAAATCAAATTATCGAAGGTAACACCACGAGTGCTTATAAATTACCGATAATTTTCATAAAAACTTTTCATACATTTTAGGAATTCAAAAAACGAGTGGAATTTGACAGGCTTAACTGAAAATTATTTAGTTAATTTTTAAGTAAAAGAATTTTATGCGAGACATATTTAAAAAGAATATTTCTTGAATGAAAATATAAAATATTTGATCTCAATATTTTGTTTATTTGAGTTGGAACAATGCTTGAGTGAAAAAACATTCATTATACCTAATTTAAAAAAATATTAGTCTTGCGATTGATCGAAAACATTAAAAATCTTAAAACTGTGTTCAAAAACATTAAATCTAGAAAATGCTTGTAAAAACTGCAATATATAAAGTTTTTCAACAATTAATCTTATAAGGAGATATTTTACTGAAAATATTAGTCTTTGGACCAGTCTGTAACCTTTTTTATGAGCCTTTTGGTGGTTTTTCTATTTTTCTTTAGTTTTTAGAAATAAAAACAATAGACGTTCGTATACATTAAAATAATTAAATAATACACATTTTCCAAAATTAGTCAACTGTATGTCATATTCCTCTGTAAAAACAAGTGATTGATTAAACAAAATCTATAAATGTCAAGTCTATCCAAATAATTTTGCCACTGTAAGTGTAAAAATAGCCATGTTTTTCTATAGCACATGGCAAAAATATCTTCTAACGTAGTCATTTTCTACACAAATTGAATCCTTAACGTTCTACGTCTATTGGATTGTAATTGGTTTTTCATTTTCGGTTCATTCACATGTATTGTCTTGATGCTCTAAGTATAAATTGATTGACGAATAGAAATTTGAAATGACGTCACACGGACAGAATTCTTAAGCAATTTAGGTAAGCGACAAGAATTGATGGCAGACTATAGAAACTGACCTAATCAGCATTAATAACCGATGACGTAGAGCAAATAAAAACAAATTGTGTGAATTATGTATGGAAAACAAGGCAAGATTATTTTATATATTCAAATATATAATTCTGTGAAAAAAGAAGTACCTAAGTACTTACGTTGGGACCGATCATTCAAATCACTGCAATCCACACCTAAATTCCATTGCACATTGTACACAACACCATTAAAAGTATCAAACCACTCATTAATAAATCAGCCACTTGTCACAATTAAGCCACCTGTTGGTACACTTTCCAAAAATTTTCTTTGCACAAATCCTATTTATTTAGGTAAAAGAAAATAAATATTTGCCGTTGTGTCAAATGAGTGATTTCAACGAGCGCACAGACCGTTCCACGTAGTCGGACACAAGCTTTGCAGGTAGGACAGGTAGGTTGCTTGGAGAATGTGAGTGATGGAGAGGGGGGCTATGTTGTGGAGGACAAGGTGACTAGAAGAAAGGTCTGCGATTTCTTGGAACGCGCACAACTCGAACGTTCAACTTTAATAACGGCCTCTCCTCTAGTTTTCGATCTTTTATTAATGATTTTTGAAAAATGCGGTAAAACAAGAAATTTTACATTTACCAGTGCCATTTTTAAACATTATATAAAAAAAACATTTAAAAAATATTGTAAATTAAGCACAAATATACCGCTCTAATTTTCTAGTTTCCTGCTTCAGTCTTTTATGGACGGTTATATAAGAAAGTAACACTAGGAAAAATTTATGTCAAAATTAGTAGCTGATAAAAGTAAGCTACTAAAAATAAATAACAATAGCAAAATAAATACTTTAATCCAGAAATTACATCACTTTAAAATTGTGCATGCTATGATGGTTTATGTCTACCAGAAAAGAAATATAGGGAAAAGTTGCCTAAAATTGCCTAAATCGTACCTCATGATAAATCGCACCACTTTTGTTTTAGAATAGAAACTATTAGAAGCTAGCGGCATCTGATTATTAAATCTTAAACTGCATTCTATAAAATCTGTAAAATTATTAAATTGTTTCTTCGGGCGTCTGATTTAATTAAATGTCTGGCAGGCATTTTTATAGTCTTTTGCTAATTTAGCTCTGAATAATGATTAGAATTATTTAGCAGTTTGCCATGTTTTATATCATAAGATTAAAAAAGAGTTATCTTCAAGGAGTGCATGCTCTTCATGTTATGCTTCATCTGATAACGTTTCTCACAACTAAACCGAACTATAACTTAAAAGTACTTAATCAGGCTCTGTCTTGTCACTCAAGCTACGCCTTTATCTAGTCCTTGCATCCAATACTATCTATACCACCCCACCTTGGGATACCAAACACGAGGTGATCATGCAGTGTTGTTTGTTTATTTCAGCTTCGTCTTTAACGTGAATCTATTATAGTAAAATTTTGACAGGTTTAATACCCTATATAAAAATGTGTACTTTTTCAAGTAGTTTATGGCGATCTTGTTTGACATTACAGCTGTCCTAGCAAGCTATAGAACTCATTCGTTGGTGCGACCAATTGTTGCTTTGTTTGGACAGTTTTAATGTTTGGTGACGTACCAAACAATACAATTATTATAAACCACTTTCAACTACTACAAAATGTTAACAGTTTTATACAAAGGGTTGAGCTTGTAAAAGATTTGTCAATTTTTGTTTGATTTGCGTTATATACCTATAACTTGAAAAAAACAAACGCTAATATTGTAAATAGATTGCTCAAGACATTCAACATGTTTTGAAATAATGTAGGGACGACTAATCGTAAAACCAAATTTAATACATTATCAAATAAGTTCGTAAAAATTGTAATAAAAAAATTGGGTAAGAAATGGTAGAAATTCAGCATCGTCAAAAAAGGTAACAAACGTACAAACTTATGCAAATCTGAAAAGTGTTTTTTGGGTTAGCAACTGCCGATATTAAAACACCAGCATTCGATATAGTAGAAATGGTTTTATGGGCATTATGGCTAAGTAGGCTGAATTCTACTGATTCTAAAAAGCTACCCAAACTATTGTTTGTCCAAAAAAAGAAAAATTTAGTGTTTCTGGCTAGCAACAAACGTGAAGTAGCATCAACACAAGCATTATAAATTTGACGATAATTTTTAAACGTACTATTTTTTTTGACAATTTTTTTTCTGCATAAAAGTGTTATAGAAATATGAGATCAAATCGGCGAAAAAAACTCTTAAAATAAATATAGGCAAGTGACATTTTTTGGAAACTAATGTTAGTTTATTACAATGAAACTTTATCTGCCATTATTGGAGAAATTATTAAGTTATAAAGTTTATTATAACTACACTAAGTAGAGTTATGATGTTTTAATTGTTTTTCCTGTTAATCTGAGGAAAAATAACGTTGTGTTAAAATTCGTTTTTTGAAAACCACATTCTGTTTGCAGCGACTGATTTAATGTATTTTTAAACATTATTAAAAACTTTACTACCAGTGTTTGGTATGATTCCAAACAGAAAAGTTTTTTTTACGACTATCCTGGATACATCTTAAAAAATAACATGTGTAGTGTAAGACTCTTTTATTCTAATCTTACGTTTTGCCAAATTTTAACAATTAACTTGAATTAAATAACAGTTAACTTTTTCTCCATAATAAATTTGTCAGGATGTCTATGTTCTACGATTATTAGCTTTAATTATTCACTCGAAAACAGTGTACAGAATAGCAACAGCCAGCTACATTATCATCAACAATCTACTTCAACTCACCCCTCTATATTCATTGTTAGAGAAACGCTTGAGCAGTCAGACGGATCGATTGGGCGACACATGAAACATATTTACACATAATGTACCTGTCAATAATACCTGTAAAGTAACTCACCGGGGGCTTTTGTCCCCCTCGCAGGATTCTCTTCCTCTCGAACTGATTGTGGAAGACATCACAAGACTCATTGGAATTGGACAACCACTCTATGGACTCGATTGACTCATTCTTCACCCCTTTTCTTTAACATCGTGTTCTCAATGATGTCTTCATTGTTTCGGTACCTCATTATTCCTCCGAACTCAGGGAGACAACACTGAATTTACATTGATCCACCGAATTCAGGGAGACAGCACTGAATTTACATTAATCCACCGAATTCAGGGAGACAGCACTGAATTCACATTATTCCTCCAAATTCAGGGAGACAGCACTGAATTTACATTAATCCACCGAATTCAGGGAGACAGCACTGAATTCACATTATTCCTCCAAATTCAGGGAGACAGCACTGAATTTACATTAATCCACCGAATTCAGGGAGACAGCACTGAATTCACATTATTCCACCGAATTCAGGGAGACAGCACTGAATTTACATTAATCCACCGAATTCAGGAAGACAGCACTGAATTCACATTATTACCACAAAACAACATATGATCAAAAGATCAACACGTTAACTATCTTTCTCTTTCAATAAACAATTAACAGTTTAAATACTCATAATACTGCCCGTCCGACCGCTCTGACCTTTCTTTAATCTACCTTCTCAGCTGACTGCCTGCCCTCTACCTCCACCTTTCCAGGGATGCCAAGCCGATGTTCTCCCTCTTTTACTTAAGATGCCATATGGCCCTCATCGAGATGATTTAATTATACAAGCGATTTAGCGCCTTATTGGCTTATTTTTACTTTAGAAAATAACTATAAATTATTATAAAATCAAAAACTCTCACAGTAGATATAAAAAATAAATTAAAACTATAATTATTTTGCTTTATTGATAACTGGAAAATAGTCACAGTAATTAATACTAATGTTGTGCTTGAGACTTGATTTGAATTTTAGAGAATGGTGAAAAATTGATAAAAATAATGACGAATTTGGTCAGTTCTAAGTTGTACACAACATTACAATTTTTTTGTATTGTTTCTTTTTTACAAAAACTTAAAATTATTGTTTTATGTTGACAGCGATGACATAAATTATTAAGTATATATAATTTTAAAGTGTTTGTTGCTTTTCAAAATATATTAAATTCTAAATCGCCTAATGCTTGGGACGTTTAAAAATGTTTTGAGCGCTTAAAAATGATTTGTTTTATATTTTTCTTCTAAAAGTTAATTTTAATTATAAAAAAAAAATAAAGTCTTTAAAAATATTATCAATATACCTACCTGGTACATTGATAATATTATATCTAAAATATTTTGTTTTCTAGGAACATATTTAAAGCCGTTGCATTATTTTGACAATGATGCATACATAACTTGGCGTGAAAAGGCATTATACATTAACCAATACTGCTTCCTTAAATGAGTTTGGACATAAAATTTAACTAAAAGCATTGACTAAATATACCAGGTTTACTTAGTCTATTTAGACTTAGTCTTATAGACTTAGTCTATGCTAAAAGTCATTTTAAATAAAAATGACTTGCTTGCTCAGTTTGGTTAAATTCATGCAATTTTTTAACAATTTATCTACGAAACACTTTATATTATTATAATTTTTTTAAATTTTGTTGCTTGCTTTTCTTATTATGAACAATAAAATTTCAATCGTTTTTATTTTAATTATGGTACTATCTTTGCATTTGTTTAAAGTGCTTATAACTTTATGTTTGGTTTTTCGAAATAAATATCAAATCGAGATCAAATAAAATCTTTTTGATGGTTACACTGTATTTTTTAAAGAAGTTGGAGCTGAGATAATTCAAATCAAAAATAATCTAATTTAGTGAATTGTAATTGTAATATTGAAATTTTTTGTATTATTGTCTATTTTAATAAACTGGTTATTTTTTAATGTATAAAAATTGATCTATATTTAAATTTTCAAAATTCTCCAGCAGAATGGGAGTGCAGCAAATACAAGCTGCACTCCCATCCAGTTTTGATAAGAATATACCTAACCACTATTTCTGATGTAAATATAAATTATTGCCACCATAAAAACAAAATTAATAATAAAGTTGTTAATAATTATTTTGTAAAATTGCATTAGGTTTTGTAGAATCTTGGCAAATTAAAAAAAAATAAAGAGATCAACAATTTGAAAAAAACAGCATAACACTATTCAATAGTTCTCAGACTGGTTGACAGAGTGTCAGTTATTGTAAAAAATATAAAAATTAAATCTGATAATAGTAAAAGTAAATTTTTATATGAAATAGATGTTTTGTGTTGATTTGCAACCAAAAATTGAGGTAGTAAATAGTAGGTTAATAAAAACCAAAACTAAATGCTTTTTTTTATTTCAGTTTTATACTACCGCAGAAAAACATGTTGGCATGGAAAAAAAACTTGAAGGTTTTTTGTGTTACAGTACGTGTTTACTGTCTGTTACGGATTGCTTGTTTTTGTTACGTAAGACTGGTTTTAATAATTTATTTTTCTCTTAATTGTTATAAATTATACAAAGCGAAATAATCAAAACAATTGAAAAGTAACAATAGGCATTTTAAATACTTTCCAACATCAAAAATCTTTTTAACCACGTACTCATTTCAAAATGCGTTATATCTATAATAATTTGAACGGTTTTCTATAAAATGCATAAGGCATTTTTGCCATTCTTATTTGCATTCATAATGATCATAAAATTTTCAAAAACAATTATTGTGTAAGAAAATAATGAGTAGAAAAATTTCTGGAAAGCAACTAATTTTTATTAAAATCGGTTTTTACTAAAAATGGTTTATAGTATTAAAACAAGTGTTGAGCGCAAAAATAACATACTATTAATTTAGTTTAGCGTTTAAATTTGGTATAAAAATTTTATATACCTCATCGAAATAAATATTTTTTGGCTAAAACTCTTAAAAGGCCTCTTTTGTTGTTAATACATTGAGAGGCCGACAACAATAGAACACCCAGCTAAATGAAAGGCGTTTAGTATGTTAAGTATTCGAGGAATTTGTTTTCTACAGTAAAATATGAGACACTTCTCAGAAGAAGGGACAGATCATGTTTTATTTTTATCTAAGGTATTTACGTCAACTCTTTTTTGCTTTGTTTTTTAAGCTTTTACATCAATAGGTGAATAAAAATAAGAAAAAAAGGTAAGAATTTGTTCTTGCATTCCTAATGTAAACCGAGTTTTCAATTAAAAGTCTTGAAACTGGGTGCAGCCTCCAATTCCATATTATAATGTAATGAAGAATATTTTCTTGTGATATTGCAGTAAAGCATAGTTTTAGAAGATGCATCTTTTCCAGGTGGGTCACTAGACACGTTAATGTAACCTCGAAATTTGGCACACATTTACAAAATTACACAAGCGTTCGATTTTTCTTATTTGGTTAAGCCGATGACCGAGATTTTCACTTGTAAATTCCACCTGTGACCAAGCGACAGCTTCTCTGTTTCTATTATTTTTATTTTGTATAGATTATCATTTCAAAATATATCTAATAAATAGTGTTCTATGGCTTTCTACTTATTTAAAAACTAATATTTACAACTGTCCTTTCTATTTAAAATTAGAAAAAAACCACTGATACTATTCCAAAATGTCCAAGCGAATCAATTCGAGTTAGTAAGGCAGCTGCTAATAATTCAGGGTTGCTAAGTTTTACAATCAGGCTTGTAAAAAATGTTTATTTTCCACCATCAAAGAGAAAAGAAGTGAACTTTAAACGGCGAGACAGACTATTTTTAAGTTGAGTTGAAAACATTCTTAATTAAATCTTCATTTAAACAAAAAAATGTTATCTTAGCCATGTGGTAGCTACGATTTCATAGACAGACATACAAGGCAAACTTTTTTTTTGACTCAGAAAGTTTTAACTTTGATCTTTATATATATATATATATATATATTTTAATTTATTTTGACCTATTAATTTAATAAACTGAAGCTAGTAGATAAAGTATGATTGAAGTAAGAAAAAAAATGTTAAGTGGCTGATTAAGAAAAATTAAACAAAACTTTTTTAAAACTAGTATTTGGTTTATTAAACAAAATTAATTACATTATAAATGACTTACATAATATAAAACAAACAAAATTAAATTAAACAAACATCAATGAACAATCATTAATAAACGTCAAACCAGCTAGATGACAACTTTTCTGTCAACAACCGCTTTTATCAACTCATCATTTTGACAATACCTTTAAAAGCACCAGCTTTGATCAATACAATCATGATGATTTTTCCTAATTGTCAGCATGACGCATTCATAACATATGTTGTTACTTTAAAACGTTTTGGAGTACTATTTTAGTTATATTTTAAACACAATCTATAATCTTACATTCATTTTGCGTTTTATAGTCTAATAGTTAATTAAATAAGTTTATCTAACACCTCTTTGTTATGATGTTATAAAACTGATGTTTTTGATTGAATTATGAGGTCTCTAAAACGCATCAATAATAAAACTGTTTTTATATAATTCAACAATTTACAGAAAATAGAACAATTTATTGCACATCAATAAATCCAATACATAAAATTACAATTATAAGAAACAGGACTCAGATGATATCATTTGTTGAGATTTACGCTAACAATTATATTAAAAGATAAACAAAAAGAATAACAAAATTGACCTATCTTTAACATTAAATATTTTTTATTGAGTGCTTCTGCTAGAAAAACTGCTCTCTTTCAAAAACTTTTGATTTCCCGCATTTGTAGTTTTTCAGTTCGTTTTTCAAAAAAGCGATTAGTCATATTGTGAAATATCTATATTTTTGTCAAGTTTTAATGTAGATCTTAACATGCTGTATTTCGTCTACATTGAAGACCCCGAAAATCTTTTTTTGGCGTTTAAGAAGTAGACTAACAGCACGTCTTTGCTTACTCCACAAACAACGTTTTCCTATTACCAGTTATTGAACTCACTTATTTTTTTGTGAAAGTCCCTGGACTTTTTGGGTAGCAAACTCGTTGTAACTTCTTTAAGAAATTTTGCATTTTTTTAAAGAAGAGAACTAGTTCTTTTTATTTCCAACAGCCGAAACAGTTTGTTTGCAGAATTGTTCTCAAACAATAATTTATTAGTATTGATTTTTATTTCAAACCAATTGCTTAAATTGGTTAAAATTTATGAATTATTACAAACAAGTTATTTGTGTCATAATCTTAGCTCGGTTGGCAGCTCCGGTGGTCAAAGATAGTTTGTTAAAGCTAAGTCATATGATCGAAGTGGGTTTGAATCTTACCTACTGCAGTATGTGTTGTAATTTATATACTTTGCGTATTAAAAAAAAACCAAAACAATTATTTATGAAGTTTTTCAAAAAAATTGTTTTTGTCCAGTTACCTTGCTTTGCAATTCTTCTAAAATTATTTATAACAAAGACATGAAATTTATCAATTTTACATCAATTTATCAATTAAATTTATCAATTGCATTACGAATTTTTAGAGTTATTGTGTAATGTACTAATGTAGTTACGATTACTACATTAATTGTTATTGTCATAAGAAAATATGCAAAAAATTGTTTTTTAATTATTGTTTAATTAAATATTGTTTTTCAAATAAACTGAAAAAAATAAAATTTCCTTAACACATTCTAGAAAAATTATGTTATAACTAAAACAAGAATATAAGAAAAGTAATTGTGCATGTTAATTAATTTTTATTACTTAATACTTTTGCAAACAATAACTTCTTATAACAACTTACAAAATAAGGTAAAGTTGTTTAAATATTATACAAGCCTTGTTTGAATACGGCCTAAACCAATTTTTATCCGAACTCCCTCTTTGGCTAAAAACAAATAAAATTTATTTGACAGTTGACTCAATTTGATTTAAAAGAGACACGAAGATTTCATGACCACTTGTTTCAAAAAATGGAAAAATGGCAAGGAAAAGTTGCTATTGTGACTGGTGCGAGTGTTGGTATTGGACCAGCAATTATAAAATCATTAGTGGAAAAAGGTGTAAAAGTATGTTGTATACTATAAAATATATAATATAAAATAATTTGGCATTTTATTGATCAAACAGAATTTTTGTAGGTTGCTGGATTTGCTCGCCTTACTCACCGAATTCAGGAACTAGCGAATGCATTATCTAATTATCCCGGACAATTAATTGCTGTTAAATGTGATGTAGGCAAAGAAGAAGACATTTTAAAATCATTCAGATATGCAACAGAAAAGATTGGGCCGGTGCACATTTTAATTAATAATGCTGGTGTAAACCGAACTTCATCACTGACTGGTAAAATTCCATAAATAATTGTCTTTTTTTTATTTACATTTATAGATGGCTCTACAAAAGATTGGCGTAGAGTATTTAATATAAACGTTATAAGTGTTTGTATTTGTACAAGAGAAGCTATAAAAATTATGAAAAGGTACAGCGTTGCTGGGCATATTATTCACATCAATTCGGTCGCAGGACATAAAGTTCCGGATCTACCTGGATTAGCACTTAGTATTTATCCAGCGTCAAAATTTGCCATCACAGCATTAGCAGAGACGCTTAAACAAGAACTACGATGCATGGGCAGCAAAATCAAAGTAACTGTAAGAAATAGTAATAAGTAATAACTAATCTAATAGTTTAAAAAGCGGATCTTGATTTCCTATGTTCATTTTCAGTGTTGAAATGTTGAAAAAAATTATGTAATATTGAAATTTTATAATATCAATAAAATTTAAAGTTAAAGATAAAAAAACCAAAGATATCAAAATTAAAGATAGACTAACTTCATAAGAAATTGATTGGGCGATGTATTGTTGAAGCAAGACATTTACAAATCGCTTATTCTCCGGCTGAAGAAACGGTCAATTCGTTTTTTTTATATCGACCACATTTTGTGGTCAATATAAAACATTAAATGGCACAAAATAATTTTATATTACGGTAAACGGAAAAATATTTTTTGCTTTTATCGGTTAAAGATCGGTAGTTTCCGATTGTTCCCAATATATCAAAAAAGATTTTTTTACACTTTGTGTGTTTTTTACTTTGCAGCCGAAACTAGAAGACTTTTTTTACAACAATGTTCTTTTCTTTAAATAAAACCATAACAACCACGCAATGAAATCATTTGAAATTTAAAAACTCAGGTAATTGGCGGAGGCTACGCTACTAACCGAAAAATAAGTAATCTAAACCATTTCATATTATAAAATTAAAGTTATTTGTTGCAAAAAGAGTTGTATCTAACTTTTTCGGAAATTTTTTATCTCATTTGGACTAATGCAGAACTCATTTCAGTCGTGCTGCATACAAAGTGCTCATGTGGAAAATTTCACTTTCCGAATTCGGTAGATAAATAACTATTAACTGACTCATACATTGACATTTGGTTCTAATATGATTCTTAAATGCTGGCATTATTGATCTTTTTGAATAAATCGCTGTTTTAGCTAATCACACTATATGATTATTTAGTAAAAATTATAGTATCAAAGCTATATGTGATTATATAACGCAATTGTTGTTATACATTTAATTAAACTATCAAAATCTAACAGATTGTTTAGTTATTTCTACTCCTTAATCCAAACTTGATTTTACATTTTTTTAGAGCATTAGCCCTGGACTAGTTCGTCCGGACGTTCAAGACAAATTT
This sequence comes from Lagria hirta, assembly GCA_947359425.1. Taxonomy (NCBI): domain Eukaryota; kingdom Metazoa; phylum Arthropoda; class Insecta; order Coleoptera; family Tenebrionidae; genus Lagria; species Lagria hirta. The sequence goes on along the minus strand of OX375802.1, from coordinate 2,553,520 downwards.
TCGGAAGATGATGCTAAGTCTTCATATGGAGAGATACCATACCTACGTCCTGAAGATATAGCAGAAGCTATCATATATGTTTTGTCTACAGGACCTAACGTTCAGGTAACCCTGTGGAAATAGTTGAATATCTAAGATTTATTAATAATTTTTCGTTTTAGATTCAAGAACTCACAATAAATCCCCTAGGTGGGTTTTATTAAATATTTATTTTGCAAATTTACATTAAATAGTTTTTAGACATGTTCCTTAACATGTCGCAGCATCACATCATGAACCTAAAATATTTATTTGTATTATTTTTGAAATCAATTGTTTGTTTATTACTTGAACATGTTGAGGTGTAGACAAAACGTAGATAACAGCATCAGCAACATCTTCACTGTCCAATTTTGGTATGGCGTTGTAAAATTTCATCCAATCTTCATTCCTTTCAAAATTAGAAGCTATTCCAAATTCTGTGTCTGTAGCTCCAGGACTGACACTCTAGAAAAATAAGCAACAAATAAAAAATACTTACATAAAAAATTATATGATTACAGTAATTTTGATATTGCTATCAATAGCTGCAAATTCTTGTCTCAAGGTCTCCGTTAATGCAGAAACCGCAAATTTAGAAGCTGGATAAATATTGACTTGGGGTATATGGGCCACATAGTGCCCTAAAATGCTATTGACATGCACTATGTGCCCATCAATTTTATTTGCAAGCATCTGATCAACAGCCTCTCTAGTGGCAATTGATAGTCCAAGAACATTTGTGTCGACAATTTTTCTCCACATTTCTGAGTTGCCTCCAATTAGTGTTGTTGGCTGTGATATTCCTGCGTTATTTATTAAAATAGAGACTGGTCCTACATTTTCTTGAGTCCATTTAAAAGCGTCGATTATGCTGCTTTCTACAGTGATGTCAGCCCTAACCGCATATAACTTTCCCTTCGCAGTTGCAAGCTTTTTAGAAAGGTCTTCAATTTTTTCTTTGCGGCGAGCTAAGCCTACTACCTAAAAATGCACAAAGTTACAATCTTTTTCCTTACATTGATCAATTTTATTTAATACCAAGCTAAACTATTTAAAAAAAATTATTGTTATTACTCAACAGAACAAAGTGGTTTATACTTGTCCTGGCCTGACCTAACTCATAAAATAAAACAAATATATTTAATTGTTAAGGTTTCTCTGCAATATCAAAGAAATTCCAAGAATTTAACTACTGACCAACCACTTCTGTGTATTTATTTACTTTTTGTTTACAATATTGTAGGTAAAAACATGTAATAAAATTCAATGCCAATTCATTCAAACTATCTATGTAAATTTGGACATGTTTTGTTCTTATTGGAACTCCTCAGCAAGTCGCAACAGATTCAGATTTGAATTAATTTGCAGTGACAAATTTGGGTTTAAATTTACCCAAGTGCTTGTTACTTTCGTAATGCCCGAGAAACAAAACTTCTTTGTTTTAATGCATATAGGTATAGGTCACTTTAAATGATCGATATTAATGTTAATTTGAGATAAAATGTGTATTGCTGATTATAATAACCAATTTATTGAAAAACATGTAAAATAAAAGTATTACAATTTAAGTTTTATAAAATTTTATGTATAATTTTAAGTAAATAGGCAACCACATTGCGTAGTTACAATTTTTTAATTTGCTATTATTATCAGTTTTGTAAATATACAGGGTAAGCTAGTTTTTGTGTAGGATTTGTCTTTTAAACCATTTGTCAACGGACTAATAACGGAGAACACAAATTTTGAAGGTTATGTAGAAATGCTCAATTATTCATTTATTATAAAAAAAGTGTGAGTTTACACTTTTTTTTTTAAATTTTATTATATTGTTTGTCGTATTAATTGCTATACAACTGTATTTATAGTTTTGAGTTTGCGTAGACAACAAAATACTTAGGATTTGTACATTTTTAAAATTTTATGTTTATAAAAAATGTTTTAGGTCTTTTCTAAAAATGTGTGTTTCAAGCAAAAAAAAAGTTTTTTTAAAAATATCAAGCTAGATTACTACATATTTCTCTAGGCATCTGAAGTCACATTGTTTGAATTGATTTAAAATCAAGTATTATTGTTCAACGTGTTTTGCGAAATCAAATCTAAAAACTAAATTGGTATGAACTATTTTTGCTACAGCGTTATGTTTTTTACTATAATCTCTATTAACTAAAACTAAACAAGAAGATGAAATGTGTTTAATTGTTTCTAACAAATCACAACACACGCTCTAAATGTCATTGGTCAATTGTTTTTTAATTATATATTTACAATAATTTGTATATTTATTATTATTTTTACTAACACTATTGCTTATTGTTTTTACTGATTTTATAACTGAATTTAACATTTCTTTTTGGTCTGGTGCTATTCGGCTAATTTTTATGGTTTAAGATTTTCATTTTTCGTTAGATCGTTTTTAACCCAGAGAAAAGTTTTAATTTAACTGAATACTTTTTATGTGTGTCATGCCAAAACTTTTTTCTAAGTGAACCGTTTTTGATAATTATTTTTATTGGAGTTGTGGATTTTCTATGTGGTTCTATATAAATTTTGATCAAATTCTAAATCGTATGTTTTGAGTTATTTTTAATAATACGTTTATTAACATCGATTTTTAACTGATTTTAAAAACTAGTCACTAAATAAAAAAGTTTAGAACGGAATTCAATCTAATTAATTTATTTATTTAACATATTAAGCAAAAAACAGTTTGTTTGAACCAATTAATAATTGGTTATATTAAAGTCAATTTTATTTAAACTAATTTTTATTTGTATTACTCCCTAGGTGATTCGTGCCGCTTATTCTTGTTTTGTACAAATAATTGACCGTTACTTTGACCTGATGTGTTCCAAATTTTTGTTTCTCTGATTGGCAACTTGGTTTTTAATCAAACTAATGCACTTACAACAAAGCAATTTTATTGTTGATAATATCTTAATTCATCTATTGTTCTACGAATAATTTTTTATCATTTGACCGATAACAGTATTCGCAATATTTTTTTTTCAAAGCACTAAATAAATGCCATTTTTTATTTTTTTTATAAAAATTAAAATCGTCGTCATAACTTTACCTTAAGACCTTCTTTAACGAGAGCTTCAGCAATAGCAGCACCGCATCCTGCACTGGCTCCTGTTACCACAGCCACTTTATCAGACCAACGCTCCATAGATAGCACCATTTTGTTTAGAAGATTTTGAGTAACTGGAATGTTTATGCTTGCTTGCGCGTCTTATAAATGCTTTCAAGATATACCGTACGTATTTTTTATTGCTTTAATAATGCAATAAAAATAAAATAGATACTCATTTGTACAATAATTCAGACCAATTTCATAAGAGATGTTACTAGTTTGACTGAGATTATTATCTGTCAACAATTTGAAAAACTGTAACAGTGTTTTTATTTACCCTTGGCGATTAAGATTTCTTATACATTTTTTTCATTTTCGCTCTCATAAGATTTAATTCAAAATATTAGAAATTATGTCTTGCAAGTATGTTTAAATCGTTTTAAACATTTAAGTGTTCTAATTTTATGTTTGTTTTCAATAGTGTTAAGTGTTTTTTTTTCAATGTTTAAGTGAGGTTATAATGGTATCACTGTCTATAAAACATTTTGTACTTTTTGTGTAAATGCAAATTTGTTTTTTTTACAATTGATACAAGAAACAAGCATTTGCGTTTACATCTGACAACGCAAAAGTCAACTTTTCTGACAAATGTCCCTCCCCTTGTCGCTTAGCACAACAAAACGTACAAAATGTTAGCTATCCAATCAGATAAATAAACTTCTGTTTAAATGATTTTCAATTCTCTATATAAAATGTTTGTAAAGATGTAATGTTTTTAATTATTGCACAAACTGTGCAATTGTAAAAAAAATCTTGAATATGATGCAAACGTAAAACTTATTGCCTATTTCAAGAGATTGTCGCTCTCTTTTGTCGCGGCAATACTCTCGGTGGAAAAATGTCGTTTAACGACCATGGACAAAAAAGTAGCTGGCAATTTTCTATAACAACCGTTTTAATCTTAAACATTTTACTAATCAAACCTCTTACAGTAGGCTAACCTAAATTTCAATTCTAAGCAATGAAAACCTTTGGAAATATGTCAGATACTTCATTTTCCAAATTTCTTAGCAATTAACATCTTCTTCTACACACAAACTCACTATCTCTTTACAAATGAAGCTTTTGTAGACTGTGGAATAAAAATTGATTTAAAAGTACTTAGATTCGCTCTTGGCTTGCTCGGTGCTTTGAGAGCCTAGCCGAATGAGTAGCTTGGGCTTAAGCTCTACCCAGCCGGAAATCTTTTTTTTAAAAGAAGGTTGTTTTTGTCTGGTCGTGGGTGTTTGTAAATGTAGAAAGCACAATAGACCAAAAAGGTCGCATTGCAATATCTTTGTTAATCTTAACCTAAACATTTTTAGCATTGCTAAACCAGGCTAAATCACAATTTGTCACATACTTGCCTCTGATTAATTGTTGATTAAATCAATAATAATCAAACTTTACTTTAAACTAAATTGTGGTCAGAATTACTTCATTACAAACTTTTTAGATGCTGCAAAAAAAAACAGAAAAGTGCAACATGGTTCACACAGCAAAAATGTTTCTTTGTTAAATTTATGTGTGCTTGATAAACTATTTTATTTTTTTATGACCCGTTGTTGACTTTGTTGCACTCTGGCAGAAGGAAAGAATGTCGTTGTAAGTTGTAATGTAAGTGTCGTTGCTTTTCTAAGATTTGCAGTAGTTTTATTTAAAACTTTACAGTAGTAGTAAAATATTTTATATTGGATTATATTAGGTTTATAGTAGGTGAATTAAAGGTTCAAATAAAAAAGTCAAATTTTTACGTGATTGGTTGAATTTCCGAGAACTACTTGATGTTGTTTTTTCAAACATTAAACCCTTTATCAAAATTGCTGTTTTTTCTGTTAGTCAATTATTAATATAATAACGTAAGACTAGTGGAATCAATATAATATTTAGAAAGCTTTTTGTTCAGATTCTGATGAATACGCAATCAAAACGCATTTGACAGATTAATAAACGTTGCGGTGCTCTTAGCAAAAAGTAGTAATTAGCAAAAATATCGTTTTCTTTATAAAATTTATACAGAATTTAGAAGCGATAAAATAATTTTCAAAATGTTTGACATTACGAGTAACACTAATATGGATCTATAATTGTTAAAGTTGTTAAAATGACCTTTTCAAATTGCGGAATAACAATTACGTTATTTAAGCAACCTGTTTTTTATGAAAACATATATATTGCCACGAATGAAAAAATTGATTAATTTGCCTAGGGGAGATATTGTTAGGTCTATTTCAATTTTTATGAGTGAGGTTAAGAATTCATATATGTATGTATTTCGAGCTACTAGACTTGAGACTTAAAAGAACATTCCTCACTGCTAAACATGATTTTCTGTAAAACGAAAACTGTTGGTAGCATTGATCTGTCGATTGAACACATTGATATCCTTATAGTTACGTTAATTTAGGAATCACGTCTGAATTTAAAAAAAAACTCATTACAATCAGTTGAAGAAAAATTCTGCTCAAGGTTATTGTTTTTTTAAAAAATGATTGTGAAAATGGAATTTAGCATTTCTAAGGGCTTTTCAGTAGGAACTTTTGTACTGATTGCGAATGAAAAGAACATTTTTGTGATTCTATATATATTTGTAAAATTTTTACACGGCTTCTCATCAGCGTTAGTTTATTGCTAAACTAATAAATATCATTGTTACCAATTTTGCTGAAAATTCTACTGGATTTCTCTGGAAAACCACCTGTACATTTTTCAGAACTTTATCAAAAGATTTTCTAACTCTACCGTCAACTAAGACGGAACGCTTAACTGAAAAGTCACAAAAGTGTTTTGGGCTTAGCGTGCGTTTGGCAGAGGACGTAATTTTATATTTTAGATATGAAGGGGGGTTAGTATAAAATTCAATTTAAATTTGTGGGGTTGCAACTCTTGTTTTATGGCCGACATCTTGAAAAAAAAAGTGATTTTTATGGTTTATCTGCCCAACTATAAGTTTTACAAAAAATTATTTTTTATTTTTTGCTGCAAAAAAAATTATCTACAACTTTTGAGTAACTTTTAGTCGTAGAATCATAAATAAAAGGTTATAAGCCAAAAACTATAAAAAATTGAGAAAAAAAGTCCATTTGTTGTTAAAACCGACTTCAAAAAAAAGGAGAAGGTTATTAATTCGACTGTATTTTTTTATGTGTGTTACCTTATAACTTTTTTTCTGAGAGAACAGATTTTGATGATTCCTTTTTTATTTGACATATATTTTTGACACTTACAATAATTTATCATAAAAATTTGTGAAAAATTAAAAAAATATCGTTTCTTCGTTTGTCTTATTTAAACGGCGTTGTCTCATATTAGCAGCCCGTTTAGTAATTCTACTCATATTGAAACAAATAATAATGATCAAAACCACAAAAAATCAAGAAATAAAAAAAAATTTAACCAAAAAACATTCAACTTCAAGAAATTAAAAAAAAAGAATAAAATAATTACATACAATACAATAATATAATGTACAATAATTGTTATTTTGGAGTCGGTGTCAGTCAAGGTAGGATGAGCGCCCGTGTCTGCTCTCCTGTGCATCTAGTTAGCTTAAACATTGTGTATGCTAACATTAAGATTAGTATACCATAATATATACAATCTTACACAAACCTATCTTGACTAACCGGTTTCAAAGTAACAACAATTGTACATTATAGCATCTAAATAATTTGATTGTTTTTTAAGCATACAACTCTGCGCAATTATTTTATACTTTTTAGTGGTTTTTTTCATTTTTTGAAGTTGGTTTTTAAAAAAATTTTTTTTTAATTATTTAACAAAAAAATATTAATATCAGATTATTTGTATAGATAGTGTAAAACTTTTTTATTTATGATTCTACCACTAAAAATTACTCAAAAAAGTCGTTGATAATTTTATTTGGAACAAAGATTGTAACCCCACAAACTCCTACACTAACTCCCCCTTCATATCTGAAAAATAAATCTGCCATTTCTGACAAACGCAATCCTAAATATGAACTACAAAGTTAGAGATACAATTTATGTAAAACTCAATCAAAGTATTAATTTTACTCCATTAGGATCAGACAAATGGCTCTGAAAGATAAACTTCTACAGTTGATTAGATTTATCAAAATCGAACTTAAAATATAAATGATTTGATCAATTCTTGCTGTGCAATTTAGCTTGATACATTTTTTTGTCGTTGAGTCCCTATAAACGTCCTATTATACGCACCACGGTATTTCATTTTCTATTGAGGATAAAAAATTTAATATAATTTATTAAAACCAAAAAACTCAAATACATAAGTAATATATAAGTACCTACATTATTTTGCTTAATTTAATACATTCCTCCAAGTGGACAAACTGTTAATTCGTGTACCTGGAATATTTTATTTTTAATTCAATGTAACTTTCATCTCTGTAAGATACCTGCACATGTGGAGCGGTAGACAATATATAAATGACAGCTTCAGCAATGTCATCAGGTCGAAGAGCAGGCATAAGATCTAAAGCTTCTTTAGTACCATCATCCGGAAATCCATCTTGAAATTCTGTGCGAACTAAACCTGGACTGATGCTCTACAAAAAGATGTTTATATAAAAAAAAAACATGAAACTATAATAATTATTCAATAAATCTTTTTTATATAAAATTTCTGAGCTTACGCACTTGAATTTAATGATCATGCAAACAATCGTACAGCATACAGCTACATTATTGTCAAATTTTCGGTCCTCTGAACACGTAAATTTACATGATATCGTAAAACTGAACAATACTGAACAACAATGGCATTTTCATTAAATTAAAAAAAATTAATCAAAGATAAAAAAGTTGTAGTTTTTTGACATACAACAGCAAGACAAATTTTATGTCAAATTTATTACACGTGTTTAACGTAATACTGCCGAAACTGTGCACAGCGGAAATTTACGCATACAAACAATAATGTTGACAAGTTTAACTCAAATTTGTTTTGTTTCAAAAGCAACTTTGATTTATAAATTGCGAGTGTCAGGTTCAAATCCGGCCTAGGAAAATTTGTACACCTAATTGAAAATATTTAGTTGTTTACACAATAAAATTTTAAAAATCGATTGTTTGTAGCAAAACACTAGAATATTATAGCTAAATCAAGATGGGATCAGATCGCAATGATTAATCACTGCCGTGATTAATGGGTATTATTAAGGTCAAGAGACGTATAATGGGTTCATTATACAATAGTAGTGAATATACTATTTTTATTCAACATTTCAAATTAATTTCTGTACGTATAAAGTTTATTTTTATTCGAGAACAGAAAAAGTTCTTAAATATTTGTACTTCAATGTTGGTTAATTATTTAAATTTATTCATTTTTTATTTTTAGAATATTTTACTGCAAAAAATGCCACTGTTAAAAAAGTTGAATTTTTGGAAATTTATTTGACGTCTTTTAATATATAACATTCTAACTTAGTTTATGAGGAGTGGCTTCAATTTTGTTAGACCGCAAGATATTGAAATATCAACACATTTAGTTTTAAACCGTTTTGAATCATAAAAAGATCTATATAAAATTGATTAAAATAATTTGTACAATTATGTTTTATAGATTTCACTTCTGAGAGTTTTTTATTAGCTGAATAAATATAATTTCTTATAAAGTTTGACACATAACAGCGTGAAAACCGTTTTGGATCAAATCGTCATTGTCTGCATCGGTTTCATAAATTACCAAACATTTGACTCATTTATAAGCAAATTTAATAAAAAATAATCTTCTTCTTATAGTGCCTATCCGGTCCGGATGTTGGCGATCATTCTGGCTGATTGTTTTCAGCCATGAATGATTGTACTAGGGAAATTTTTAATTGGAGTTGTTTTCCGTTGCATTCTCCAAAAAATAATCATTTTTTATAAATTTGAGTCTCTAATAGGCTGATGAATGTTCTTAATTTGGAGTCTTTTATAGATATCTATTATAGAACTCGTGCTCTTATAGCTGTTCTTAATTTTTAGAGATTGGTGTTAATATACATAGCTGTAAAAAAATAATTACGTCAATGTCAGAAACGGATTATTAGTGTTATATGTTAGAAAAAAAATCGTGTTCATTTTAAACAAAAATTGTTTTGAAAAGTGGATTGTTTCAAATTAGAGACAAAGCTACTTTAGGCCGAACTGCAAAAATTGGTCTTCTACATCAGAGACCTCGTTACATTCAGAATTGTTAGGTTAGGTTGTAAAAAATTTTAAGTAGTTGTCTCGGCTAGTTCTAGAATTTTGGGTAAAGCACAGAATTTTTCTTGTAATTTTAATTTATTGTTAAAAGTGGAATAAATTGTGTCAAACAACAGCTTTTCAATTGAATTTTAAATCAAACGACTTGTTGCTGTTACCAACCTTTAGCAACAACGCTCTCAGAGCTTAAAAAAATGATTTCTTTTATCGAAAATTAAAAAATACAAACGAAAATTTTCCTTGCGGCTCGATTTTTATGGGGTTTGTGTGCCAGACCAACCCTTATAAAACTAAAACTAGTTTTATAGTATACTATTATTTGTCTAGCGATTTTTGATTGAAAGTTTTGTATTACTTTTATTCAACCAATTTATTTTTATTCAAAAAGAAGGATGATTTTCTTCTTCTTGATAATAAAGTTCATATAAAGCTAACTATTTAAAATTATGAAATTACTAATTTGTGTGAAACAACACGAATGTATTCGAGGATTTGTTGTGTGTGCTAAAGGTTTTTACCGTTATTTTTATAGAAGTTTTCAAAATCTGCAACTCTTGTCGCAAAGTTTCTGTCAAAGCTGTTACTGCAAATTTCGATGCGGGATATACATTCAAATTTGGCATATTCGGAACATAATGTCCTGCTACAGAATTCAAATGAATAATATGCCCTGCAATGGTATTATCTTTCATAATTTTCACGGCTTCTCTCGTACAAATGCATAGAGCCATGACGTTGACATCAAAAACTCTCCGCCACTCTTCGGTAGATCCTTCTATAATTATTTAAAAAAAAAATTGAAAAGACTAATTGTTGTACGATGGTTTCAAGGCTTTATAATTTATTTACCTGTTAAATTGGTTGGTCTTGTCAATCCCGCATTGTTTATTAAAATATGTACTGGACCAACATTATCCGTTATCCATTTGAAAGATTTTAGTATAGCTTCTTCATTAGTAATATCACATTTTAATGGGAATAATTGACCTGGGGCTTCTGATAAAGAATTTGCCAGGTCTTGGATGCGTTCAATTCTTCTAGCTAATCCTGCAACCTAATCAACACACAAAATTGTATTTATATAAATTTCACTAAAATAATAAAACAAGTTTGATAATTACATAATTCAATTTATTACTTGCAAAATTATTAATGACTTATTAGTATAAGAACTAAAATTAGAAAAAATTGATAAAAAAATATGTTTATTCTAATTTCTATGTTGCTAGGATATTATTGAACTAGCACAGAACTCTATATAGACGCAAAAATCATTATTTTATAATTGATTTGAATAAAGTTTTTAATTAACAACTTACTTTTAATCCTCTTAAAACCAGAGCTTTGGTGATAGCGGCTCCCATTCCAGCACTAGCTCCTGTAACAATAGCCACTTTACCTACCCAACGTTCCATTTTTCAGAGATGCTTTTCGTAAGATAATCGAATAAATACTAAAGCATTCTCTTAGAAAAGTCTCACTATGTAAGCATCATTCAAAATTGAAGGCAATTAATTATGTAATAGAAGAACAAATTCAAAGACGTAATTCCGCCACTTTTGCAGTTTAATGAATTGAATCAAAAAGTAGATATATGTAGTTGTTTTGCAAACAAAATTGGAAAAAATAATAATTATAGCTCTACATAGTAAAATGTGTGTGTAAAGGAATGTTTTTATTAAAATCATGTATTTTTTTATATAAATAACAACAGAAATCGATTACAACGCAATAAGAATAAAAATAAATCAACTACAGTATATGAATAAATAATAATATTAATAAATTTATTAATATATATTGCCAGTAGGCTTTGTACAGGTCACAATTATACCTTAAAACAAAGGACAGTATTAAAAAAAGATAATTATATAATACAATTATTATAACTTATCTGCTAACAATATTGAAAGCACAATTAAAAAACTTAAAATTATTTTAGTTTTGCAACAGGTCTACGTTTATTTTTCTTAGCTACTACTTAGCTGTAGTGTTTCACATTTGCTTAATCACACTCTCCTTGTTGTAGTCTGATGAGCCATTTTCTTTATTGTTTGATATTATTTGCTCAACACTTGAAGACAACATTTAAGGTCGATCTAAGATAGTGCTTTCAGAACCTCGCTGTATGAATTGCGTGAATTCGAGTTTTTTTCTGGGTGTTTGTAAATGTAGGTCGCAGAGCATATTCCTTTTAATCTTGACCTTAACCTTTTAAGACAACATTTCTTATTACAAAAAACTTTCTTAACAGAAATATACTACTAGCAATCTGTTTTGCGCGTGCTTATTTTATAATACATAGACAATTATAGAATGCAAGTTGGATTATTTATAACAACACAATTAAAGTGTTACAAGTTTTTTAAATAAGTTTTCAATTACAATTCGTGATACAATAAATGCAAGTTTTTTTTGCGGTGGTTTTGCTACAGTTTTCTTTTCAACCTCCTTGGCTTATTTATCTGCACGTGCAAGAAATCCACAAAAATAACAAACGATATTTAATGTACCTGTCATATTTTTAAAAATTTTAATTTTATGGTAACTCAGCACGTAATAATTAATTAGTGGTGCAATGGTCTTACAACAATAGAATTAAGAGTTTACAAATATCAATACTTTGGTATTCATAATTGGTCATTTTTTTAAAATTTTATTTTTCTTTGTTTTGCTAAGCCGTTAATTATGTAGCTATTAATAGTTCACTTTGTATATTACAATAGTCTGTGAATTATCATATGAGCACGCGCACATAACTTGCGACACCGCAAAAGATATGCAAAATTTTTTTTTTACTAACGTAAGCGTTGAGAAAACCTGTTCAAGCCACGAAGTGCTTTTTATTTCTTTTTCTTCTAGAACAGTGTTTTTGCTTGAAGTATTAAGAAAAAAGTCATAACTTTATAGCATGTTGAACTTCTTTTATTGACCGGTAAGAAAGGCTAGTTTTATTTTCAAAACATTGTTAATACTGAATCTACAGGTTTTTTTTATTGGAGACCATGGTTTCACAAGTCACTAAACCAACAATAGACGAACGTATAGACTTGCTATTTGTAAAACTAAGACACATTCTAAGAAACGGTTTTATTTTTCCAAGATGGCAATCTCATAGAACTAGAAAATGGCCTAACGATTTCGATAATTGAATTGTACCGAGTTGTGGCTTATTTAATTTTTGATTGGTTACACCTATAAGTTATTATCTAGTTTTCCAAGTTGTAGAGAGAATAAATTTCTACCCCTACGCTCACCACAAGCTAAGCCGGAACGGGAGAATTATTTTGCCATTGCCAAAACGAGTGCTGTTGGTGTCACCGGGTCCTCGTAACTTCATATTTTCAAGTTTATTGCTTTTTCTTGACTTATTTTATCTTATCATTTAGTTGAGAGGGTTAATAATGTGTACTGTTACACCTGTAGCTAAGAGAATAATATTAATATAATGTGCTCTGCTCAAGAAGATTAAAAAAAAAACATAATACTATAATACACAAACTTTATGAATTAGTGGTTGATGTACAAAAAAGTTCTTATTAAAATGATTAATTTTTTATTTTGCTGAACTTGCTACAAAGCACCAAAGCGCAAACTGTCTTCACATTGAGTTTTCTATCCAATGAGTCGAAACCATTTCTAAAACGCCCGGCTAAAGGCTATTGATTAAAGACAAACACAAAATGTCTACACCGGCAAAGTCAAAAACATTTTTTAAAAAAATATTGAATTATTATGTTTTCTGACTACAGAAAATGATTAAAACATAAAAAATTTAATCAGTTTTTAGACATAATCTGTAAAACTTCACATGTGTTTGCAAAGTTTTTTCTTAAAAATCTTTAATTAAAACAATTACAAAAATTAACAATTTTTTTGCTACATTTTAGATAAGTCAAGATAGTTTCAAATAATAATTTTACATTAAAAATAAAGTCAGTTTTTTTATATGTATAGTTTGTTTCACGTCTATTTATTCAAATGCAATTTTTTTTTAATACAGAAATAAAAACGCCTATAAGCTAAAGCTTGTTTTTAAAACAAAAAAAAAGTAAAACATACTACCTAAAATAGTTTTTTTTATTATTTAAGAATTAGTTATATAGACAACTAAAATTTCAAAGCTTTAATTTAGAGTTATCAAAAATTAGAAAAGATAACTACTTTTAGCTGGAAACAATAGGAGACCAATTTTAATTTTACAACTAAATGTCTAAACTTAACAATAAACAAGTTTACTCCAGTACACAGTAAATCTTGGAATTTGTTGGTGTCAAAAGTTGTATTTCATTCACCATTTATACTTTTGTTTCTGTTAACATTTGATATTATACAAACAGAAAATTAGACTCGAGAGTAATAAACATCACTTCCAACTTTTCCAACCTGTGACAAAATTACTAAAAACGTAGTCACAGTACCAGCAATCTAAAACAGCATATTTATATTAAAAAGTCTAATTTGCATCTACAAAATAATCTGACAATAAATTTTCTGAAATTAACAAGCAGTTAGAGTTTTTATGAAGTGAGATACAAAACTAAAAATGAAACCACAGAAAAATCGCAATACAATCTAGAAAAACAATTGAAATTCTATTGTTTGTTAATTTTGTTACAACGTCTTTCAGGTAGTCATAAAATTTAAACACTGTAATTATTAACTTAAATTGCGCTTTTGGTAAAAAGTTTTTTTTTAAATAATGTTTAAACATAAAATGATGCAAATAATATAAAAACTTATAAATATTAATAAAGCTAGTACATAATTAGATTGAATATACTGTATAAGACAAAGTACAAAAACTTGAATTTTATGAGTTTGAATCATCATCCCTGGATCTAAAAGCTACAAATTTTCATAAATTGTTGTTAGCGTACGAACAAAATAAACATTGTTGGATAGTCTTGCTCTTAAAATACTTTATTAATATTACGTATCACTTCTAGACTTTGACAGCATGCTGTTTTTATGCTTCAAGGAGTTGTTAAATCGAAACAGGTCTAAATTTATACATAATAAGCTTTCAGCCAACAGTGAAGATGAGCTACCAAAGTTTGTAATGCAAATCTCTAGAGAGGCACTGTTTGTTTTTATAACGGTATTAATTGGAAATAAAAAAGTTTGTACAGAGACATTTTTGACCAGTTTCTTCTTTGTCCAAAAGATCCAACATAACAAGCTTTTTTATACACAGTAATGTATTTAATAAACGCGTTAGCAGTTGCAAGAAATAATTTGTAAATTTTAGAAATCAATTTTTACCTTGCACGTTACAGGTCCATAGATGGCCCAAAGGAATAAAAAAAATATATTTTTTAAAACACTGAAACAGCAAAGATAAGCACACAACAATTCATCAAAATTTTTATTTTTGTTTATTTGGAATAAAATGTCACAATTTCATTGCTATTCTAAATTATTTTATTTCATTTCGTATGGTCGAGATTACCATCATTAGTAAAGTTTGAAATTTACATTCATTTTAGTAATGCAATATAAAATAATCATAAGCACTATTACTATCAAATTGTTTCTGCTATTAGAACAGTTTTATAAATAATTTTTAATATATAGCGTGTTTCAGATTTGGATTGGGTTTGTATTTTAATCAAAATTATCTAATTTGTTTTGTGTAAAAATCTATAATTTGCTAAAATTTGCACGTTGAGTTAATAAAAATAAGAAAACCAGATAATTTTGTAGACAAAATATCTTTAAAAAATACTTACTGATATCAGCAGAGATCTATTAATTTTCATTAAAGAAAAAGAAGAAAATCTAATTTTTCGATTAGAAAACTGCAAAGCAAAAAGTTTCAGCTACAATTAAACATTAATCAGATTTTCAGTACAGCATTATATTCAATAAAAATACTTGTTCTCGGGCGTCATTTTGCATTGGACTTGAGAGTAATTTAAATACTAAATCAACAGTACTTTGGCGCTAAAAAACATACACAAAAAACAATGACGTTTCTTTTTAACAGTATTTAATAATTTAACAGCTTGATTAAATTAAAGCTTTAGTGATGTTGTAGCAAGAAAATTTAATTTTTTTAATATTTTTAATTCTTCGTATTTAATCAAACTTTAAAAAAAAATTGTTCTAAAAATACCAAGTAGTTATCTAATTACCTGTTCTAGGCAATATTGGCAGGTTTCAATTATCACCATCAACCGACCTATGTGTAAGCAAGTCCATAAAATTTGCAAAAAACTAAATACAAAATCGCCACGATTGGCCACTTCAATCAGCAGAAAATAAGGCGTTACGACAAGGTGTAGAAGACAGCTCAAAATAATAAGCTAGAATTTTAAAAGACAATGTTAATGTGGCTTGATGTGGGTGGTACTCAAAGTATATTATTATACTAAGGGTATAATTTGAAGACAAAAATTTGCTTTAATTTGTGATAGGATTGTCATTATGCTAATAAACATAGTTGTCTTTGAAAACAATTGAAGTCGCAGTTTATAAACAATAGGCCACTCGGTGACCAAGTGGCTTTCAGAGCCTGGCCGAATGAGTGGCGTGAGTTCGAGTTTCACTCAGGCGGTAGTAGTTTTCTAAAAAGAAGATTGCTTCCGTTTGGCTATCGGTGTTTGTAAATTCAGAGAGCACAATAGATAAAAAAATATTATTTCTGTTAATCTTAAACTTAACTTATTTTAAACAGTAGTTTGCTATTGTGAAAATGCTTTTAATTTGTATAATTTCATAAATGTATTTGGATACCTAATTTTATAAAAATCGTTGATTGATGTAAAATTGGGCAATAATGTAAAATTATGCATTAATAAAGTACATTAACAATCGATTTGTTAGTCAAAATCAAACGTCAAAGTACCTCTTAATAATTGGTCAACAAAAGAAAAGTCTTGAAAATCTTTTATTATTATCTTACCAAAACATGTACGCCACAAAAATCATTAGCTGCATCAATTCCATCGCAAATTGTATCGTAGACTGACATAAACGTAGTAATGCGTTCATACGTTAGAGTACTTTTAATCATTCCAAGCTGTTGATTGGTTTTTTTATCTCCCAAATAGACCATTAAAGAGAAGTTTAGACTTTCTATTCGCCTTCTGATCAACCTGACACAAATCCAGTAAGGTATTTCTTGAACGAAAATAACAAAATACGTAACAAAAACAAACAAATATCTTTGTAAAAAGACCCAAGCTATTTCAAGTTTAACGGCAATTGTATTCCACAAAAAAAATTCGTAAGCGAAAACTAAAACTACCCAACATTTTGCAAACACTATGCATTTTATAATAGATTTTTTTTCTGTCTCAATTTTTTTTTGTTGTAAAACTGTGTCTACTTTATTTATGGAATTGAGAAAGTTCCAAAAGTGTTTTAATCTAAACGGAGTTGCAATGATTCCAATAAAGACGGTAAAAACTATTTCTCCAAGATCTAGCATTGTGACGTATTTAACTGTAGAGTTTTTCATTCTTAAAGAGTCTTCCGCGTTTAAATCTTTAAATAATCCATATCCTGAAATAAGCACTACAACAAATTAAGCAAAACGTATTAATTAGATTATTAATATGGATATGGTTTCTCAATCGTTTAAGCTAACTTGGTTTAAAAATAATTTAAGTGTTTTATGAAATGGGGAGTTAGAAATACTCGATTGCGTCAGATTGAGATGAAAGGGGCTGTAACATGCTGAAAATGTGCATTTTAGTCATCTGACCATTTGACCGCTACATAAGATAATAAAAATATTTCGAATTTGCAATAACAAAACGTGACTGTTTTGTAACATTGTTTTGCAACTTATCCATCATTGTTTGTCAATTTCTTTACTATTAAAGTGTTTTATTATTAGCTATTTTGCATTAAACTAATTTACTTTTTTTTAATTAATATAACATCTCAAATTATGTGAAAATTGTAACCAAAAATAACCTTGTTAGAGAAGAAGAGAGTACACATTGGACCCGTTGTATAAGTAAATCTGTTGATTTAATATAAAAATGATAAAACCTTTAATTTGTTTCTATTAAATAGTCTATTTGTAAGTAACTTTAAAGATTTGAAATTCTTAAAATTTGACTTATGGCTAAAGGAACACTGTACAATTTTTGATTTTGTCGTGTTTCAGGCAATAGGTTTTATATATTTGAGAATTTTTTATCGTCTTAGAGTATAATAACTTGAATAACGCTAATTTAATTATATTTTCTTGTATTTTCAATGTTTTGTCTAGGCAATGCTGAACACAAAAATATGACAATATTGACTGTTTTGTCAAACATTGTAAAAGCAAGATTTATGACATAATCTTTTAGAATTTCTCTCAAGTGTTATTTTTTAATCAATGTTTCATTGCTTTGTATTGGAAAAAATATGTCAAAATAAAATTTGTAAATGTTTATCAACAATAAATTGTGTTTACAATGTGATAATTACAAAATAACGAGTATTTTTTCAAATTTAGCGTCAGAGTTGGTCATGCCAACTATGATATATGAGTTTGTGTGAACGGACCATAATTTTTAAAACAATTGCTCAAAATAGTTACTAAATTTCTTATTTTTTTTATTTTTGAATTCAAAATGATTTTTTCACTAGAACAGAAAATGTTTGTGGTGTAATATTATTTTTGTAACGACTACCAAATTGATGGTGAATGGTAGGTAATACTCAACTCAATCTTGTTTTCAAAAACTCTGCAAGATACTGAAAGGAGATTTTACAGCCATTTTTGACACAGCTTCATGACGATAAAATTGTAGACAGATAGTTTCAGCAAGACGGGTTACTCCACATACCATTTACGAGGTCTTGAATATAATGTAAGAATAATTTTTTGATCGTCGTATTGTTAGCCGAAATATAGCTATATCTTTGCCTTCAAAATTCTGCGACCTTATTTCATATAACTTTTTTTGTAGCCCTATTTAAAAAGCTTGATTTTCCTGACGCAACCTCGACAAGTTGCGTCAGGCAATATTTGCCAAAATTGATGAAATTGATAATAATCCTCAAATGTTGGCAAATGTCAGTAATGCAATTGTTTAAAGAGTCCGCAAATGCCTTAAAGTCGATAGAAGACATTTTGATTAATTGTTATAAGCCTTATTTTCTCATTAAAGTTTATTTTTTCGTTTATTATTTTTTTGTTTGTTATAACACTACAAAAGCTCTCAAGTGCTTTTAATTTAATCTCATCAAAGTGTTGAGCTATAGATTTATTACATTATAAGTGAGATTAGATTAGGTTCAGATGTCAAATTAATAACTGCCACTTTGATGCTATGGTAAAGGTACGTTCATAATCTAAAGTTAAACATTTATGGCAATTGCCGACGTCAAAATATGAAAAAACTCTTGTTATTATTGCAAACAAATTATTTTATTAGGTGTGAATTTTTTATATGTTGAAAAATTTATTTTTATTCTACACCAACTCAAAATAAAATTTTCTCATCTCGCGACAGCTGTGAAAGTACATCATTTCCAGGCTAGCCGAGAAAAGATGTACTTTCTCGGCTAGCCGAGAAAACAAAATCTGATTTTCTCCGTCAGGAATTGCTGTTATAAGAAAAATTACTCTAAACTCTAAACGTCTCACTATTTATAAAGGATGTTGAAATTTTAAATAACATTTACTGTTTATGAACATCAATCTTATTTTAAAAAACTACTTTTGTGCAAGATAAATTATGTAAATCACGACAGTAAAGTAATCCATAAATTTTTGACATTTGTCAAAGTTTGACATGTTGAATTGGCGATTGGCGGTAATAACCTCAAATCAATTTTAAGATAATGCTCGATTATAAGGTAATTTGTGTAGGATAAAAAATAATGTGTAAACCACGGCCGCAAAGTGATTTTCCAGGCCTTGAGAAGTGGCCAGGCTCGCCTTCCTTTGGCTCGCCTGTCCATATCTCCTCTTGGCCTGGAAAAATACCACTTTGCCGCCTAGGTTTACAATATACTATTTTAAATGTTCAAATATTGTAAAATAAAAAAAAGTTCAATCAAACAGAATTAAAAACAATTTATGGATAATTATTGTTAACAATATGAATACTACCTATTCAGCTGAGAAACCATAATCTCATAAGGAATTGTAAATTTACTTAGAAAAAAAGCTAAAATATAGCTGTAAGTGATGCTGATAGAAGATCCTGTAATCAAATACCCAGAAGATAGATTGTAAGATGAAACTGGCATAAAGCCAAAAATCCTAGTATACATAAAAACTGGGTGCAACACTTCATACAAACCATCATTAATAATCACACCAGATTTTTTAGATTTATTAATTAATACCATTCTGTCTCTATACTCTCATTGATCAACTTCAACTATACTTAAAGTAAAAACTGAATTTGAATATCTCAATCAAAAACTATTTATTATTGTAATTTTCTTATTTAATATAACGATTAGATCAAGTTGTTGGTAAAAGTACATACGAAAAATAAACTAAATGTCACCAGCGTTATGAATTGCTTGTTTGCTTGCTATAGCTCGGTATCGATAAAACAGTTTAATCTGTTTGTTCTTCGAACCAAACAAAACATGATACATTTGTGTCAGAATTAATAATAAATTATTTTAAAAAATTTTTAATTGAAAATTGTGTCGCCTAATTACATAATAATTGACATATTAAAAATTTATATTTAAAACATGTCAATATGGTTTAAAATTCAAACTTTCATATTTGTTAAAATCAAGCTTACACAAACATACTAAAAAAAAACTAATTAATCCAAGAATTTAAATTTTTCAACTCAAACGCTTCAAGCGTACTAATGTCTGTTAGGCAATATTATTTTTTAACCAGCTGTGAGCTGTTAGTTAAACAAAAACGTGTTTTTGACAAGTGAATAATTGGAAAACGTGTTACTTGTTTTATTACTTTATTTTAGTTTAATTGCTAAACTTAGGCGATTGGTACTGTTGATGCAAGGCATATACGGTTTGTGTATCCTCTGGCTATAGAACCGACCAATTTGTTTTTTTTATATCAACCATATTACTTATTACAATTTTTTGACTGACTAACTCCTTTATTTGGTGTGATCCACAGATTAAAAATTGTTCAGTTTATCGGTTTTTTTTAAAATCAACAAAAATTATTTTTAATTTTTATTTGATATATACAAATTAAATTAAGTTTAAACTGTATAAGTATCTACTTTTTTTCCAAGAATTAAAAAATATATAAAATTATTATGTATTAAATAAAGTAAAACCTGCCTAAGATAAATATTTTATTTTGTAATAGAATAAATAAACAATAGTTCAATACTTACTTATTGGTTAAAATTTATAAAAACGCACAAAATTTAAGAATATCACACAATTCACTCACATTTTTATAAGTATATGACTAAAGCCGTACTCTACACGGATATCGGACACCGATATTAACCCAGTTATCAATGCAACAGTAAGCAATCGAATACTGTTAATGTATTTGCAATGTTTTATTGCTTGTTTAAATAAGTAATTAAGCCGAAATTTGTAATGCAAATGACTTAAAAGGCAAAACATTGTTTGGACTGTTTATATTTATAACTAAACTCGAGTGACTTTCAATCTGGTATGTTGGTCCCCAAACTTTATTATCCATTCATGGTAATCTAGTGTTTCTAGTCCTGAAGATGCTAAAATAAAGTATTAGCGAAACTGGTCGACTGAAGCAGTTGTTGTTTTATATTTTTATATTTTTCTCTGTAATTGGATAAACACAATTTTAATCAAAAACAAGAGAATTATCAGCTACACTTTGTATTATATTTATAACGGCACTAGCAAGCAATAAAAAAGCTCGTTCTGGGACATTTTTTTGCAGCTTTTTCTTTCAGCTTTAAATATATTTTTCTAAAACATAGAAACAATCTGGGTAAGCACACAACAATTCAACACAAGTTAGTGTTTTTAGCAATATATAAAAACAAAACTAAAATTTAATTTTTTTATTGGTGTGAAAAATGACGAGAATGTCATTTGAAATAAAATATCATAATACGAAATAATTTCATCATTTAATTCTATTCTCATGCTCGAAAATACTAAAACGACATAAAATATGTGCTTAATTTACCAAACTAAAACACTAATAAAAACAGTCGTATTTGCAAAAAGTTTATGATCTACAAAAAAATAGTTTTAAGCTTTAGATCTAAATGATTTTAAATTTTGTTTGCTCATTTGGCTTAAATTAAATAATTAGGTGCAATGAAGCATCTAAGGGACAATGTTCACTAAACTTCGCTAAACATAGGCGAAAACAAATTTTTAACAATTAATCTTGGAAAAATCTTTGTCATCAAAAGTTGACATTTACGTTGGCTTTTCAGATGACATTGAGTTTTTTTGTCCCTTAGCTGCAAAGTATTTTTATGTTCTAATACGTCAAAGTTTTTTTTTGTTCTACAACAGAAAACAAGTGGAAGTTTTAATTTTTATCACTTTGCGTACAAAATATGTCAATATTTTTTTTAAACTACACTCATTTTTAAATTTTTTGTATGCATTTCTATATTGTCTGGAAAATTTTTTTGGATTTAAGTGTGCACCTTGTGCTGGTTCTGGAGAACGCTCTTTTGCTTTTCAAGCTTATTTTAAAAAATTATACTTTCTGAAAACTGGAATTAAAATGATTATTAATAGAGCTTATTTTTATTGATTATTCCATCGCTACCATTCGCAACTAAGCCGTCAAGTTTAAAAAAATTTTAAATATAAAAAAATATCACTAAATTGTTTGGTTGTATTGCAGTTTTTGAGTATCCTTTGCGTTTTGGAACTAATATTTTGCATTAGTAACCATCGACAAAATAACTGTTTATCTTGAACCAAAACTGACATTTTACGTTCCAGATCTAAAAATAAATATTTGTCTTCAAACGTGGCGTGAGACTTCAAAGATTTAAGAATTTTTTTGCCAATTTGGGTTACGCGTTACAAATGAGTTAGAAGTTATAAGTTAACTTGGCTAGAAAACTTTGATTTAAAAAAAAAATAGATTAGAAAAAAATGTATGTAATCAATAAAAAAATATGATAGAATCTTACAAAACAACAATTTGAACAATTGCTTATTATCAGTACGCTCTAATAATAATGGTAACTTGATTTTCATTTTCTACTTGACATTGTTTTAACAATATTTTACAATTATTCATACAATTATTCATGAATTACAATTGACAAATTGTTTTTTTGGCTGATATTTAATTGCGACATCTATATTAGAAGCTGCTTTGCAACAAACATTATTTGGAAAAAAAACTTGGTCTTCTTTTAGTTCCAATAAGAACAAAACATCTCAAAGTTTACAGATGTGATTTAAATAAATTTGCATTAGTTTTCTTTAATATTTTATAAACAAATCTAATTTATTAAGTTTTTTAAGGATTACGGGATACAAAAAGTAAAGAACTTAAATGGGCAGACAGACATAAAAAGCTACAAAAATAATAGTATAGTGTTAAATGTCGCGCACGTTTTAAAACCCATAACTTAAAAAACACTTAGAACTTGAGACATATTGAAAAAACAATCTTAGAATAAAATCAACCATTAAATTTCTTGCGAAGACAGTAATCATAATTATTGTCAACAATTAGGAGTCTGTAGAAAAAAAAACAGTTTTTTAGTATTCCACTAGAACTTTATTGTATAAACTTGTAAATCTTGTTTACTGGGCAACATTTTACCAATTTTTTTTTTAATTAGTTTTTATTAGTTAGTTTTTATTTAGTATTTGTACAATTCTTTATCTAATAATGCTGTGTTATTTTTTATTATTTATACATCAAAATTTATATTGGACGGTAAAATCTAGAACAACTTGATTTAATTATGTCAATAACATAAACTAAAATACTATTATAATTTGTTTTTGACTGAGACCTTTATCATTTGTATATATTATTTACTTTATAAAAATCCTTCAGCACGGTATATAGTTAAGCACTTAAAAATCCTATTAGACGACATAAATCAATAATAAATAATAATAATGTCATACTTCTGCTAAATGTGTTTACTGGCACGAACGGGCTCTGAATATTCAATAATTTGTAACTGGTCCGTTTTTAGAAAACAATTCATTTATTGCTTTGCTTTTACAGTTATACACCGGTTGATACAATGAAGTCAAATGTTTTAATTTCACCAGATACTTTCAAAACACTAAAATTATTGTTATTTTTTTCACGAATTTTTGGAGCAATTCCAATTGCTATAACTAAAAGAAGTGACGATTGTTATATCTTACACAAATCTGTCAAATTATGCGTTTATGCTTATGTTTTATTGACCGTGCTAGGTAAAACACCTAATTTAATAAAAAAATTGCTTGAAATTTCGTTTTAGGCAGTCTTTGCATTTTTGGGTTTTATGAAGATCTTTTTGGTGTCATTTCAATCAAGCTTCATCAGCCTGTTATAAAATATATAATATTAGTAGATATGTGTGAGCTTGTATTATCTGCATTTGCGAATGCTATTGCCGCACCTTTTAACTTAAAACACTTTTGGAACTTATTAGATCTAATAGAAAAAATTGATAAAATTGATTTGAAACGTCAAATACAAAAACAAGAGAGAAGAGCAGATGCTTTTATCGTATTTTCTCTCATTATCGTCAGTAGTATTATTGCTTTTGATCTTATATTGTGGAGCATATTAGCATTAAATTTCAATGTCTTAAGTAGCTTTTATCTAAGATATATTTGGCTTTATTTGATATTTATTATTACATTTATTCAACAAGCTCCAATTTGTGTTTTTAGCAAAATACTTCAACATCAAATTAAACATTTGAACTCAACACTGCAAACAATTCTAGATTATACTTTAGACACCAATCAGCAAATGGCTACCGTAACGTTTTTAGCTAATCAAAATACGGACTCAAACAAAAGTAACTTGTTCCGCATTTAAATGCCCGATTGCAAAAACTTTGCTAGATGCTGATAGCAAAACTGAGCAACCGTTGCGAAATAGCGTTTTTGGTAGTTAATTGAAGCCTTGACGTATTTTAATAGTGACAAAATTTTACCATTAAAAATGCACGTTTTGTTTAGCAGATTGCTGGCAATAGTTATTTATGTATTAGAAAATAAAGCGCCAGGTTAATCCCACAACTGAAGTGATAATAGAGCGGCCGAAGACAGCAAGGCATCTCTGCTTTAAAGCTTTACTTTATTCCCGGTTGGAAAGAGATTTATTTTTTGCAAGCGGGCATATCAAATTCTGTCAAAAAAGTGTCAAAAAGGTTCTATCATTATTATTTTCTAGGCTCACACTATAATTCCCTTGGTGATTGTATGAAGGTCATTGATTATGTTGAAGAAGCTGTCAGCGCTCTTAATAGTTTTACTGGACTCAACAACTTAGTAAGAAAAACAATGTTGTGCTATAGATATTTAGTTTTTGTCTTTTTTACCAAATTTATGCCAATAGTTCTCTAGAAATAATTTACATTAATAGCAAGATAAACAAACATAATAATTATATTAATCTTGCTGCTTAAATTTAATGATCAATTTAGTAATGTATCATTTAATTCTTTTTTTTTGTCATCGGCTTGAGACATAATTATTGTTACCTACCTTTGCTGTTTGTGTAAGCCAGAAACATGCAAGCACGGTTTTTTAACATAAAACCGCAAGCCATTCAATCTTTGAATATGCCAAAACGTTTTCTTTTTTTTTCGATTTTTGTTACGTTTCTTCAAGTAAAGTTTGGAGTAACGCTGCAACCGTATATTAGGGTAATATTCTTGACCATAGGTGATGAAATGAGATGATGAATGAATTCTGTATGAGCAGAGCTCATTGACATTTTATTTTTAAATGTCCTATCTTAAATGTCATATTGGAATGCAATTAAAAAGAAAAATTATATTTATTTAGCACTTAAAATTAATACCTATAATAAAGATAATTGAAAATTTTCAAATTTTCCAATTCGTTGTTATAATCGATGGTCTAATAATTGGTCTAATCAATTTTTTTGGAAAGAAAAACATTGTTTTAATTGTTTATTTTTATAATGGGATTAACACGAGGTAAAGAAGCTGGTACTGGAAGATCTTTGAGTACAAGCTTCTTTTTCTTTGTCTAAAAGATCTAACATAACCAGTTTTTCTATATATTTTTTTGCTTAAACAGCAATTTAAATATATATAAATTGTAAGTTTTATAAAACTTTATTTAACTTGGTAAGCTATACAAGTTACGACGTTACCGCAAAGTATACTTTGAGGTCACGTCAGAACCATATAGGACGCGGAAACGCAAAACGAAGAACAGAAAATATATTTTTTTAAATATTGAAGCAGTAAAACACCATAATTCATCACACAATACATCACAAGTTGCTATTTAGAAATTTTAAAACAAATAAATATAATTTTATTTTTTGATTTGTATCGCAAAATGTCATTCAAAATGGAATGTCAATAAGCCACGCTTATTCGAAATAACGTCATCACCTATGGTCGAGAGTACTACCTTTAGTTGGCTTATATATAATATACGACTGCTTAGAACTGCTGTAAAAAACCAGCACGTATAATTTTGCTCAGATTATTTTAAATAACAGCTCGTATTTTAAGTGATATGGTAAATTTGGTAACTCAAACCAATCATGTTTAATGAATTGTTTTTTTTTAATTAGTGAAAAGTATGTCGACTGTTTTCTTTATTGGCTATTCTGGTTGTATGTATTTATTTGCTTCTAACGTTTTCAGTATTTATTTTATTAGCTTAAAAACATATGTTTTCATTGTAGTTGACGTTATCAAGCTTGCTGTTACATTTAGTCATAAATCCATACTATTTGTTAGTGGAAATTTGTAATAATGGAAACATTGCATATATTCTGCTACAAACTGCATGGTTTACTTTATGTATTGGAAGACTGATGGTAATTGTTGAAGCATGTCAAAAATGTTTAGATGAGGTAAGACTGCTTTAATCTTTGTATAGCAAAATTAAAACTTTTGTTGAATTAATATTAAAATAAATTATTATTATTTACATTATTTTACCTAATTTAATTAAAATGAGCTCAAATCTTGAAAACAAAGAGAAAAAAAAATGTTTTGCTTTTTTAATGCATACAATATATATATATATTGCTTACAATATATTTAATGCATACAATAATATATGCATGCTTTACATATATCAAATATATATATCAAAATTAATTTGAGACTAATTTAGAGTAGCTAAGGCATTTTGCGCACTAGTGCGACTGGTACATACTTAGTAATGTATAGTGCAATAAACCAAACAACAACTAGTAAATTTTTTACGAGCTCAATATACTCTATATAAACTTTTGAAGTAGTTTATAGTGGCTAATGACGAACGAATGAGCACCATAGCTACCAAACAACAAAAAATTAGCGACAGGGCACTAAAGATTATAGAAAAATACAAGATATTTTTACAATTATGTATAAAATCTATATTAAACAATTTTATAATTATTTTTTTTGGTATCTTATTTATCTTTTATTTTTAGCATCAAATAACCCATTCTATTGTTCTTAAACTGTACACACAGCAAGTACCAAATACTGTAAAAGAGAAGGTAATTAATTTGCTACTTATTTTATTTATTTTTATAATATTCTATCATATTTTAGGTTGAAATTCTAACAATTCAGTTAACAAATCGAAAAATATGTTTTTCATCTTTTGGAATTATAAAAATAAGTCGATCTCTTTTAACAGCGGTAAGTTAATTATTTATCCTAATGCTTTAAAAAATGCTAAATACATTTTATTATTTATAGTTTGGAGGATCTGTTACAACATTTTTAGTCATTCTTTTTCAGTATGCTGGAACTGGAAAAAGCATTTATACATTGAACGACTAGTTATTCTACATTATATATAAAATGAACTTAATATTTTATTATGTAAAAGTTATCTAAACAAATGTAAAAATGTAACAATTTTGCAAAAATGAATACTTATGTAATAAACACATTATTATAAAACTTTTAAAGTAGGTTTATAGTAGCAAAATTAAATATTTAATAAAACTTAAGTTAAATCGCTACGTGATTGGTTGAATTTGCGTGCACAACCAATCAAACATCTTCAACTACATATTAAATATGTTACATATCACATGTCACATATAAATATCTAACTGCAATTATCTTAATTTAAGTGTAATTTACTTTCTCTAAACTCTCCCTTGGTTATATTTGAACTTAATTCAAGCTAATTTATACTAAGTAATCTTGAAATAAAAATTTTGTTTGTTCCTAAAACGTGAGGCGCGCACAAAATGTTTATAATAAAATAATGTTTGCAAAAGATAGTTTACTCAAGTTATTAAAGTTTAGATATCTTTGAAAGGCTATAAAGCACTAATTTTACTATTAATGTAAAAAATTTATTGTGTTTTGTGTCAGAAAACTTAAAAACTAATCTAAAACAACCTACACTTTTTTGCCACAACTTGCCGTTTCTAAATAATAAAACTACTTAGGAACAAGGTTTATATATAAAAAACTATTGAATGGTTATATTATATTTAATTTATAATTTTAAACTCAATTGGAAAAAATAGACATTTAAATATTTTTCATGTACTTAATCTTGAACTGAAATTCATTAATATCATCCAGTAAGTGCTGATCGAAGTAAGAATCTGTAATCAAAATTATTATAATATTAACAATATTTTAAGTTTTTCACTATTACAAATGTAGACATCAAATAAAAAAAATCTAAAATTGTTTTATTATAATCAATATACTGACAGTTGCTTGACAATTCAGTGTTATTCAGTAGTTAACAAGGGATTCTTATATTACTGTTTTCAATAACAAAAAAATTGCAGAACTATTTTTTTCACATATAACGCAATAAGTTTACGTTACTCTAGATTGCTTTTGCATTACCTATTGCAATTTATTAAATTTTAATAATCATTTAACAATAACTATAACAAAAAAAATAATTAAATTAATACTAACAAAAAAGTTTAAACTTAAATTTTAAACATTACAAATAAATAGTGAATTTTTGCGAGATTTTATTTATTTGTGTTTGAATATTTTGTCTTGCAACAATCTAAATCTAACAGATAAAATATAATAACTGCTTTAAAAAAATATAAATAATTGACTTGTTTAATGTATTTAATAAGTATAGCAAAAAAATACAAATCAAGAAATCTCAAGCAAGATTAGTCTTGTCAAACTTCGTCACTCATATTTGTAATTAAAGTGATCTGAAATTGATTGAAAGCAATGAATTGTGCTTCCCTATGTTATCGGTTAAATATTGATACACTAGAAAAAAATGTTTCTTGTGCAACAATATTTAAATTAAACAGAATTAAAAATTTTACAAATAAAATAAAAAACTAGTACTAAAAACCTAAAAGAGAAAACAATATTTTTTTACATAAAGAGCTCTACATACCGATGTGATAAGAGTTCTATCAATTTTAGGTAATCCGTAAGAGAAGAAATTGTGTTTAAAACTGTTTATTTTAATTGTCAGCCGCTTCACCTAAAATAGATAATAAAAAAATATTAAATTAGTTTTATTCTAACAATACTAATTACTAAACAATCAGTAAATTATAATCTTGTTAATATTATAATATTAGCTTGTTAATAATTATAATAAGACGTTAAGTTGTGCAAATTTAAAATTATTTTTAATAAGAAAAATGTAAGTCGTACGAATAAACGAATTATTAGTTCAAGGTGTATACTACCGTGTGTTCATGCATTATTTAGATCAACTCCTGCTGCGCAATTTAGCTTGATACGTTTTTATTGTCGTTGATAGTATGATTGCGCCGTCAAACGTTAAAACTCATCTAATAATAAACGACACGGTTGTATGTGCGTATGAACTAATAAAAAAAGTGAACAAATGTTTAAAATTTTACAGCAAAAGTTGGATCTAAATAATTTATGCCCGCACAGTATAATACACACCTTAAGCTATGAAAGTTTCGTTTTATTTTTTTTTGTCATTATATAGGTAGACAGCTTAATGATCTATTAAATAGATAACAATATTATTACCAAAAATTTTTTTTATTTTTAATTTTTTACTTTTGTTTTCATTATGTTAGTCACAAATAATAAGATAATTTAAAACAATATCAAAGCGATTAACTTTAGTTTCGCATAACACTGGATATTAGTTACAATGCAAAAGAAAAATATAAGTTTTTTCCAAAGTTATATGTGTGAGTAGAATTATTTGACAAAAAAATTTTTCACGTAAATTTTTACTACAAGTCGTTCAATTTTTTTTTAAATGCTTTATTTAAATTAAGCTATTTTATTTTAATTTTAAATTTTATACTTACTTTTTTTTTAAGATGTGGGTATAATTTCGGATGTATAAGAATTTTTGTTATCAATCTAGCTGATACATTAATCTTAAACACGTTTTTTAACATTAAAATATTAATGTCAAACAATTGGTACATACCTCTTCTCTACAATGGTGGCAAACATTAAGCAAAGTCAATAATCGGGCAATGTGTAGAAAAATCCAAATAAAATACACGCAATTTAAAAAATGCCATTCATTGCTACTTATCATTACAAATAGCACATAAGGACAAACTACTAAATTGAGATAAACGCTAAAAATTATCAACTAAAACAATCAAGCGTTAGTAGAAAAAAAAAATGAAGACAAAAATTACCGAAACGCTTATATTAAAAGCTTGGTTAATATCTTCAATAATATCGCAAATACAGTCGTAACTTATAATTATAGCATTCAGCTTTTTAGAACTAATGGCTAAAAATATCTACTTATTAATTAAAACATTTATAAATAAATGCGTTTATAGAAGTCTCAAATTAGCTTCAACCGAACCTTTGACTTTAAACAGAGAAAAAGTAACACATTTTACATTCATAATTATTATACTGGAGCTCAAAATGCAACACCCTATAAACATAGCGTTATTCAGCTGCAAAAATGCACTTTCTGAAAGCTTTATCTCAGTTTTTGTGTATCATTTTTCTATTTAAGATTTCAAACTCTCTAAAGACATTTTTACCTAAGCTTGTTTTTGATAATCGAAATATTATTCTTATGTTTATTTGTAATTACTTTATATAACAATTGTGCCTTCGGTGCAAGCAGATAGTATTTAGTTGGTTTTTATTAAAAATATTTTTTAAACTCGAAAGAAAAATAGGCTTCATTTAGAAATACATACTTTACACTGTTTTTTGCTGTTGA
The DNA here is from genome assembly GCA_947359425.1 of Lagria hirta. Lineage (NCBI taxonomy): Eukaryota > Metazoa > Arthropoda > Insecta > Coleoptera > Tenebrionidae > Lagria > Lagria hirta. Next base: position 2,522,935 of record OX375802.1, on the reverse strand, counting down.
AATTTTCGCCAAAAGTTAACAACGTATACTGTATTCATTTTCAAGAAGGAGTGGTAGTAAATAATGTGTAGGACGTGATCAGTGCGTGATCCATTCATAAAGACTAAGTGATACCGATTTCCTGAAATTTGAGCCGGGCTGGCAGTCGAAAGCACAGGGGTGCATTGTGCATTTGTTTCGTTGTTGTTTTTGTGTGCTGCTACGGAGATAGAGGTTAATCCCAGAACCCCAGTCCTCCCAGAAAAAGGGCTTAACGTAACCACTTAAATACAAGTGAAATTAAGATAATTTTGAATATATTTAAGCCGAATTGAAAACAACTTGGTCTAAAATAGAATAAACGATTTTTTCTGCGGCCTGCCCCCTGCCTTGTGTCGACCATCTCCCACTTCATAGATATGACCACGTGGAGCCTGCATGCGTTTGTTTTGATGCACTCTTTCTTGAAAATGAATACAAATAGAATGTTTCACGAACTTTTATAATTAAACTCTTTGTATATTCTTTTGTTACTTTGATAATTTATAAACTTCTTTCTTTGTAGCATGTTTAGTTATGATCTATAAATTCTACCTAGTATTGTATATAGTTAATTCTGAGCTAATTATTGTTAGATAGATCATATTATTTTAAAAATTTCCACAATTGGAAAAATTTGTTGAAAACAAAAAAGTTTAAGTTTGATTTTATATTCAAGATTTTTGCAACCTTTCTTGGCGATCGCAAACTAGTGATTTATAAGTTTTTTACAAAAATGTATACTTCAAATGTTCAAAAAATTTTTTGAAAAGTTTGACAAACAGCTTTGAGACCCTTATTAACACACTTTTAAAAGTTACATGTTTCAAACCTAGATTTCGGCGCAATCGATTAATTTGATAATTAAATCCCCTAATTCTATGTCGAAATAAAATCATCAATTGACAGTATTGTATCTGTTGTGAAATAACAATAGTAAACAAAATATAGTAACCCAAGTAATTGTTAAAACCCTCCCATGAGTTATTCCCCCACATAAATAAGTCAAAAATATATAAAACAACCATAAAAATATGAACTGTCCACCCGCAAATTAAGAGCTTTGTTTTCAAATTAGACGCGTTTAAAGGCGGAAGCAACAAATCAATAATATTTAGTTTGAACATAATTCTTAACACATGCTTGCATTTTAGTGGGTTATAAAAAACAAAATAACATCCACTAAAAATTATTTCACTAACTTCAAACGAAGTTATAAAAAAATCTACAGCACCTTTAAACCCCAAGCTCAAAAACGAAGCTTTACTCATATCATTAGCGAAACCCCCAACCGCGTAGCATGCTAAAACAATAAATTTTATTACCGTTAAATCAAAAGCTAAATTCGTTACCTAAAACAACTACTAAAACTAAATTGAAGCCGTAGTTTTTTTTAGACCATGTTATTTTGTTCAAATTTGTTTTAAAAGGGCATAATCCAAACGGTTTAGAAAACTTCAAAATAGGTAAAAATGCGCAATAGAGCTGGTGATTTATAACAGCTTGCTTCATATTTTTGTTAAAAGCACAGTAATATATTACGCAAAGCACTTAAAGTGTTATAGCTGTACAAATAACTCTAACACTTTTGTCGTCAATATCACTACACTACTCAAGTATAATTACATTATAATTGGATTTATGTACTTACACGCCAAATTATAATCACATATTATAATAGTAAAAAATATTTTTTTTGTTTTTTTGATACTATTTCCTCAATTAGCATATACAATATACACACTTAGCTTTAATTATATCACGACAATTTAGCATCAAATAATTGAATTGTTTACTTGTATGTTAAATCGATCTAGGAATAGAACAGTTTAAAAACAAATATTAAATAATCTAAATACATCTATTTAGGTTCTAAATAGATGTAAACCCTGCCTCACCAATCAAGCAATGCAATGATTATAAACTCAAATTTCCAACTAAAGTAAAAAAATGTTATTTTTTGATCGTTTAAAAAATAGATTGAAGAATCTAAAAAATATTGATAATTATTTTTAGATAATTGATTATTAAGAGACACTTTATTAATGCACAATTTTACATTAATGCAATTTTTTTCAGAAATTATAAAAACCATCAGTACTTTCAAAGTGGCAAATTGTTGCCAGAAAATAATTGACGACTTAAAATATTTTCAGAGACAAATTTGTTTATTATTGCAAAAGCAGTCCAACAGGCTAGGACCAAGTTGCAGAGCTACTACATAAACAAACAGAGACAAATGAACACAAATCTTGAACATATATAACATAATCTCAAAACTGGCGCTTCAAAAAAAAGAGAGAAATTCTTATCAAAACACCAATAAAAATTCTCAATGTTAAAAAATTGAAACTGGATTATTTGAAATTAAAAATGTCGATATTCGACACATTCAGCGTTGTTAACCATCCAGATAAACTTCCCAGCACTGTTCAGGTGATAGATTTTAATACCTTTTTGATAAACTGATGTTAATATGTTAGTTGTGCACGTTGAAGCTGAAAGAGCACTGCTTTGTTTCAAAGACCTGAAAACTCAAAGCAAAACTTGACTCAATGACGCCGGCAATATTTAAATAAACATAATAATAATAGAACCAACAAGTTGCATCATAATCTTGTTTTGTAAAACAATCATGCAAAAAAACCCAAAATAGATAAATTTTTTTTGCATGAAAGTTGCATGTTTCAGAAAGCTTTTTTAATTATTTTCAATGCTGTCAACAATTCAACATAATAGACCAGTGTTAAAGTCTTTGAAAACGGTAAATAGAGGATTAAAATTATAGTAAAATAAAACCCATTAAAAAAAAGAAAATATAACAAACATAACAATGAAAAACTATGGGTGAGTTAAAGTCAGGGTGAGCTTTTAATGGTAAAAACGGTTTACTTTAATTTCCGGCCAAACTACGAATCTTTGGAATAAAAATTTAATAGCAAAGTTGTAGATAATAAGATGATCTGCAATTTTGGTATTTATAATTCATTTACATAAGTTCAAAACTCATGTGAAAAATTTAAATAATTATGTTTTTGGTTTTTTATTTTTATTCTTTACAATAAATTTTTTTTCCGGAAATTGTCTTGAAAACAACATTTTCCTGCTTATTTACGCGCAGGAAAATTAAGTTTTCCAGACTAGTACTGTAAAAATTTTACAAGACGCAAAATAAAAAAGATACTCTAGTAACTATAGTTGCCAACAAAATTGACAAACTTGATTTTTGTGGAATATGTAAAAAAAAATTCTAAAATTTGTAAATTTCGTCTTTTTTACGATTTCCGGAAAAATTTAATACTAAACACGTCAGTAAAATCTCTTACTTGACTCGGAGCTTTAAAATACTCGACACAAAGTGCCTCGTATAGCTTCTCTTCAGTAATGTGACATTTTCCTGACTTTTATGTAAATAACTATTATTTTACAAAATCTTGTAAAAACTTATTTTTTTATGTCTCTAACAACCTGTTTTTTTTATTGAAGATATTTATTTTTTAACTTTATTTTGACTTAATATCGAAAATGCACCCTATGGGTGCCTATATATTTTTAAAAAATTGATAAGCTTTTTGTTTATTGAAATCTCTACTTTCTAATAATGAAAAAATATATACATTACTATAGTACAAAAGTGGTAAGCTTTTGTTTATTGAAATCTCTACTTTCTATAAAAAAAAAATATATACATTACTATAGTAAATTTTCTCAGAAAAAGCATAAAAACGAAATCACCTCAAATTTGAAATTTTGTTTAATCATTATGTACACTTTTAATCTATTTATTAAAATGAACGTTTTAATTACTCAAAGCACGTAAGACTTTTAATTACTATTATGATTCACAACTAAACAAGTTAATAAAGTTAATATTTAATAAGACATTTAAAATATTTTGAGAAAATTGTAAAATTTCAACAAACCCAACAAGAGATGGTAAAATTTGCCACGAATTGTTGTCTTGTTTGGGCGGTTTTAATTTTTTGATTCTGGTAAACTTAAGACAAATAAAATTTATCTTTAAAGATTTATAAATATGTGCATGCATGTTTTTTGCAATCTTTTTTTTATAGATTTGTAATTTTTTTGTTTATCAATGTAATGTGGAATCTTACGTTTTTTCTGTAATTAAAGTGGATATTTTGATAAATAACTCAAAATTGTACGTAATAATTAAAAACAATTTTCTGATTAAAGTTTGTCCCATTTTTTTGCAATTTCTGAGAAAATTTACCATTTTATTTTTCACTTTATTAAAAAGTACAAATTTCCACAGAAAACCAACTTTTTGAAAAAAGCAGATATTTGACGAGAAAATTTTAGATTGAAATATATAGTGCTTTTTGAGTTTCAAGTCAAATTAAAGTAAAAAAATTAATATTTTTAATTAAAAAAAATACACTGTAATAAGAGCAGTTTTTGTAACAAAAAAATGTTTTCTGAAAGATATATAAATAAACAACCAAAAACTTGATTATTTGAATTTCTTACATAAATTTTAAGATAATGTTTCCAATAATTCTAATAGGTTTCATCCTACTATAGTTTTTTTGGTTTTAAAAATTATTGACCTTGATCAATAATTTCGATAAATGCTTGATGTTATTTGCAATTCAAATTTCAGAAGGATATTTTAACCAAGATCTTATACTTGAAAGATCAAAGTACAAAACTTTTAGGTTATGAATAAAGATTATTTATATTCTTCGGGTGTGGAATAATAAAAGCCTAAAGAGTTAGAAGGTAGTTAAATTATTATTTTAAGATCTTGTTTAAAATTTACAGATTGTAATCTTTAAGCAAAAAGCATTTTTTTTACTTTTAAAGGCTTCTTATCTGTGGGATGTTCAAAGATATTTAAGCTTACGCTGCTTGTCTGTGTTAAGGGGTTGTGATTCATAAACCTTAATAAGTAGAAAGTTAAAACAATCAGAGAAAGTGTATTTCAATTACAGTTGCAAAAAAAATTTACAAATCACAAAATATTTAGTAACTTTAATAAAAAAATAGTTACGTTGGTGTTGGTCTGCAGGCACGTTAAGTCCTATTAACAATAGTAATAATAATAATAATAATAACCTAGATGGAAAATCTCAACACGAACACAAAAAAAAACTTTTTAAATCTTTTATAAGTTGATATAAACTCACAAGATTAGTCACAAGATACAAATCAACAAAGTTTGGACGAATTGGTAGGATGGTAATGGAATTGATCATGCTTGCATTAAATTTAAGTAGTTTGTGTTTTGTTTTTATCTTTCAAAATCCTCGTAGTTATTTTCTATTATTCCTATCAATCAGTTAAATAACCAAAACTATCTATTATTATTTAGATAATATGCAAGTGGTTTACAATGTTTTACAAAAAACTTTTCAATCGTACATCTACATAGTTTTACGTTTTAAATGTTATCTTTTTAAGTTTAGTGAGTTTACCGAATAAAAACACCTAATTTTTAATTTAAACTGAGTTGTATTTTATTAAAAGTGTTTTTTAGGTAGACTGAGCAAGCAAACTAACAACATAATATTCATTATTTTGCAAAAAAATAGCACAATTTATTTAAGTTTCAATAATGTTAATAAAGCAAGAAAAAATCACCAAAAAGCTGATATTAGGGGAGGTAAAATTCTTTTTATAACCATATTGTTCTTTTTTGATGCAGTATCTGAACGATATAACAAAAAAAAAGTCTTTTTAATGAACAAATCACTTGGTTTTCAAGTGAGATTTTTCAAACATGAAACGCGTTTTTTTAAGTTTTCTGATAACTGCAGTACGTGAAGACGTGATAAGGTCTCATAAACCGATATATAATAAACAGTAAACACAAAAAAATATAGCTCATTGTCAATTAAATTATTTACTTTTGGCAAACTATTTTTGAAATAGGTATTATTTTCTTAAAAGGTAGGTATACATAAAAAAAGTCAATAAACAGAATAATAAATTGTTTAGTTGGTCTAATTAATACATGCAAGTATAAAAATAAGTTAAATTAAAATTTTAGATTAAAAACAAAACGTGTAGAACATAATTTTTCTTTAAAGTGATAAGGTTTACTACATTTATAAAAAAATTAGTAACAAACACAGAGAAAAATGGCATCTAAAGTAAATTAAATAAAATCAAATAACTAAAAATAACTAAGTAAAATAAGCACAAATAAATAAAATGCTTTCAACTGGCTTAATTTAAACTAAGCTACCTAACTTTGTCTCAACCAAGGCTAGTAAATTGAACAGAAAAATGCTTGATTAGTACATAATGTAAAAGTTCTTCCAGGCCAATTAACAGCCATCAATAGCAATTTTGATAAAAATGATAATTTATCTGAATACATTGGCGACGCAGATTGTGAGTAAACAAAATACTTGCGTCAAAAAAATTGCTAACAGATGTAAGTAATTATGACAAAACAAAAAGAAAACAGAAGAAAAGCAAACTCACTAAACACTAACATTTTTTATTATTTCACTCCGGATTAGAGACGTTTTGTTACAGATGGAAAAACTTTTAACTTGAACATTTGCTCGCATAAAGAATTTGCAACGCAAATTTGCTCAAAGCAATAGGCACTTTAAAGTTGAAACAAAAATGCGAAAAATGTTTGCTGGTCTAAGACCCTTCGGTTTAATTTACTAACTTTAAAATCTACTATCACACTGATATTTTAGTTTTACAACGCTCCATCTTCATAATATTGGCGTAGCACCATCCAGTAAGAACTAATAACGTTAAGCATCTGAAACATTTCGAAATTAAAAAATAGCTTATAACAGTAAAGTTTAATATTACCGAAATTGCAAGGCCTCTGTTTATTTTGTCTATTGAATAGCAAGCAAAATTAATCTTTGTATTTTGTAATTTGCAGAAAAAAATCTTCAGCTGAAATAAGTTGTTTATTATTGACACTTTTAAATATACATTTTAAAAACCTCACTTGTTTTTGATATTTATTTGCATTTAATAAAAGTTTAAAAACTAAAACCTTTGTTGTCTTAATCTAAATAAAAGTTATTTAATAGTTTTTTTAGCAAACATTGATGAAAGCGACTAATAATCAAGATATTTTTTATGCACAAGTTAAGACGTTAATTATCAAGACTAGAAATCGCATTTCAATTTAAGAGTTATGTTCCAATGTTTTTCCGTCGACCTTACAGCATTTTGCTCTATTTTTTACTAAAACGAAAATCTTTACAGTTTTTTTAATAAAGTAATAGGATAACTTATAATTATCTAAATAATAATCAGTATGGTTTCAATAATTTATGATTATTTTTAAATAGCTATAAAAAATAAATAAAAACAGAAAAGAGTAGAACAATAGCAAAAAATTTTTGTTGATAGAAAATCGTGCAATAATAGAAATTATTAATAAATGATTTTGCGTATAATAATAAAGCCTGTATGTATATGATCGACGGAAAATATAAAATTTGGTTCCTGACCTCTTTACTACAAGAATGACATATTTCTGTTATAATCAAAAGTCTGCTTGAGTACAAAAAGCACCATAAAACATTTCCAAAACGTAGTATGTTTGTATCGTTATTTATAATAAATATGTAAACAACATATGGAACAAAAGCCAAATTCAGAAAAGATCCAAACATTATAAACTAAAAATAGAAAACATCAATTTTTTTTTGAACATAATAATTATGGAACAGTTATAAAAATTGTTATCTTAAAAAAATATTATAATTTATATTATGTTAAAATTTATTTAAAAAAAAATAGCAATTATTCAAGTAACAAATCAAAAATTTGGAAAACTGATTTTAATTTAATTAATTATAACTTTTTTTATAAATAAATTTTAAATAGAAATTATTTTTTTACAACTATTCACACACTCTCATCATTTCCCAAAAAGTTTGTTTATTAGATCTTTAGAGCTCTTTTGACCACCAAGTGAACATCATCTGGAGATAAATAAAACTGAATTATTATTTGCTTAAGTTTACCTAGTTTAGGAAGTTTTTATATGCTTGAAAGTTTGTGCAATTCTTAATATTTGCTTAAAATTTTTGTTTATTTATAATTTTACTATCTCTTAATTATTTATATTAATATTGGCCACCTTTTTAATAAATTCTTTTTCTGTATTAAAGTTTTTTTGACTTAAGTGAAAGATAAACAATCTATTTTTCTATTTACTGATAAAAACAATTATTTGAGTCTGCTGCTTTTTAATTACGTTTAGGTACATGTCAAAATGGTAATTTGCTATTAATTTCCTCTTCAGAAATTAATTTAATTGACAGATAACAATTATTCAAATTTGTTAAACTTTCAGAATTATTTAAAACTGTCTACGTAGCTTATTCAAGGAAAATATTTAAAAGTGTGATTTGCATTATTTTTAAAACGATGCATAAATAACTTGTATAATAAATGAGTTAATGGTTAAGGGTTGATGTATAATGTTAGAAATGGCATTATACTTCAACCTATGCTGCCTCCTTAATTTTGTTTGTAAAATTTATTGTTAGATTAAAAAATTTTTTTTTCTTATACCTCCGTTAATGTTATATATTGGCTAAATAAATTTATTTGAATTTTGTTCTATTCGAAAAGTTTTTTAAATGAATCATTATTTTTTCTATTGGAACGCTAGAATATTAAACCACACTAATTTTGTATCATTATTCAATTTTACTGTTTTTACTTCTATAATCGAGTCATTGAGTTTTTTATTAAAAAAATTTTCAACAGCGTATTCAAATTATTGAAGAATATCTCAGAATAAATTAATAAAAAACTATCTTTTTTAGATGAAAACGCAATTAAGAAGCGGTTCATCAATCAGGATTAAAATTAAAAGATTTGTTGGGAGCTCAAGTCGAATATAGCAAGGCACGCTTTTGATAACAATCATCATATCAATAGTTCCAAAAGTTTAAAATCAGTCAAGCAAATAAATAACTTTAGTCATTTAGACGCCGCTAAATTTATTAAAATCCTTTAAAATAAGACAAACGCTAACAAAGATAACGATATTCTTTTCAGCTCCTTAGTCGCCTTATTAGGAAAAACCCGCAACATTTTTCTAAGCCAGGTAAAATTAAAAAAATAATAATTTAGTTTTATTCATTTCCTGATGATGACCACTTGGTGGTCGAAAGTGCTGGCAAGTGCTGGCAAGTGCTGAAACTGTGTAAATAGTTTATAGTTCCTAAAATTCCAAACCAATCAATTAATATTTTTAAAAACAAATTAAACAAAAAAAAATTTATGAAAAATAAAGAATAAAAAGATGAATGGAATATGTTTTGAGTATTAAAGTCAAGTGAAAGTTAAAAAAAAAGATTGTTAAAAAACAGGTCAAAATCTTATAAATAAATACGTTAGGCTAATACCACAGATATTAAAATACCGCCATTCAGAGGGATAACGCTGACAGTGTTCTTTTTCTTCTGTTTTTGAAGAAATCTTTTATTATGTATATTTAATTTTACTAATTAAAAAAATGAGATAAAAAATTATTAAAAGTTTTAAAAAAACAAAAAATACAATTAAACAATACACTTGACATTTGTATACCTACATACTATTAAACATTTTATAACATATAAACTTTTTTTGCTTGTTTTATAAGCAAACTGTTAAGAATAAATTTATTCAAGAATGAATTTTTGTAGACAAAAATTTTAATGCTTTAAAAATCAAAATCAACGAAATGTTTAGTGCAAAAAAACTTCCAAGTAAAATCTTTCAAAATAGCTGCCTCAAAGGGTATAAATCAGATAAAACAACACATAATAGTTTAAACAAATTTAAAATTTGTATAAAAACCGAATTCAATATGATTTATTTCTATTTTATTTATTTAATTAATTTAAAATGCTTTTCGTTAAATTTTTTTAAATTAAATAAATGAAATAACTAATAATCAATTGTATTGAGATCGTTTTTTACATTTTTAATTTCCCACTTGTTTTTATAATCAGTTGTAAGAGCCAAAAATCTATATATAAAAAACAGATTAATAAGAATAACTCAAAAACTACTATTTAGATATTGATAAATTTTTATGAAACTACTTGAAAAGCATCACTTTTTAATTAAAAAAAGAATTATTAAACTCCGTTCACCCAGTCAAAAGTTCTGAGGTAAAAAACATAAAAAAATACAGTCAAATTGAAAACCTTCTTTTTTTTTGAAGAGGATTAAAAATCAAAGTTATTTACCAATATCCCTACATTGAAACTGTAATTCATTCCACTTATTATTTCAATTATGTAATCGTAACAATACATAAAATTTAAAATTTTTTGACTATTTAAATCTAAAAAATATTAATTTTAAATAAGCAATTTGAAGTGGTCTGGTAATTACCTATTATGTTATTTAAAAAATATTCTATTGAAGAATTTAGCGCTTTAATTCTATAAAACACCATTATCACTAAATGCCAATAGCTTAATTCAACTATCATAATTATAGAATGAAGCCAATAATATGAAACATCAATTATGATAGCCTGTAATGAAAAAAAACCCCACATAAAGAAATCTACAAAATAAGCATTTATCAAATATATGATAAACAATCTATGGAAAATTTTTATTTTAATATTGGTTTTTTTATGTAATTTAAACTGCAACAATTTGTCAAACTTTTGCAAAACTAAAAAAAGTCTACAGAGATTTTTTAATCTTTGTGGAGCTGCTATAATAAATATCATACTAGTCGCTAAAACATCAAACGTGCATATAAAAGCCATAATTTCTCCGGTGCTCATTTTAAAACCCATATCTGAGAAAACATTATAAGAAACTGCTAAAACTATGAACCAGGTTTGTAGAAGAGCTATAAATAAAAATAACATATAAATTATTAATATATTATTTTGCTATCACGTGATCACTATACTTAAATGATTAAGCGTCGTAAAATGACTAACGCACAAGATTTGTATATATCTTTTTGGCCAATTTTTTTTTAAATTTACAAAAATATTTTTTATTGAATATAGTTTATTAAACTCCAATTTATAGTTCATTAGTGCTTGATTGTGCTGCGTGAAAAAATTAAAAAAAATAATCACCTGATCGCAAAGATAAAAAATCTGGTAACAAACCTATAATTGATAAAAAAAATAAATCTATACAATGGAGTATCTTAGATGACTGTATAACAAACTTTTTCTTTTTAGACTGATAAACTGCAGGATTTATCAAAGCAAGTCGACTGATTTTAAATATTGATTCTATTTCAGCCCAAAACTCAGATGTTACACAGAGTTCAGATTGAACCATTTTCAATCTTTAAATGAGGCTCAACTGTTTCAAATGAATATATTGTACAACATAAATGTGTATTTAAGCATTATTATTTATAAAAAAAAATTGATATTAGTATTTTTTAAAGAAAAAATATTTAATAACAGAATCAGCGAAATCAATCACTGGAATCCAAATACAATATGTCTGTCTAAATAAATTACATTAGACCTATTTATAAAAATTATATTAATCAATAAAAATGTTCTAATTATAGTTGATCAGTTTGACAAATAATATAACAAGTACATTATTTGCTGGATAAATCAGCAAATAACGTCATTGAAAAATATCTTTCTAAGTACTTGATTTGTTTATAGATTTAACTAATAGAAACCGAAACAATTTATAAATTAACTTTAATAATAATTTATTGCATACACATCATGTTACACTGAAATAAATAAGTTGCTATTATTGATTTGTTAATTGCACCTTTGTTTAAGAAAAACAAATTAATCACTAAAAAATAAACATAATAAATTTGTATAACATAATATCTGAAAGAAATAAAAGTTATTAATTTACTATATTTTCTAAGATGGTTAAAGTAGAGAAAAAATTGTGTATAAAAGTGTTTGTCTTTTTTTTGCAAATTTAAAAATTTAATGTCAATTATTTATACAATTATTGTGAAGTTTTGTAAATATTTGAATAAAAATATTTTCCTTCCAACGTCAGTAAAGTGTCAGCGTTACTTAAGTACACTTAAGCGGCGCTGACAAATAAAGCAACTAACTATAGTTGCTTTATTTGTCAGCGCCGCCGAATATATTGACTACAATATATTCATTTTGTCAAAATTTTTCTTATTCAGATATATTAATTACAATTAAATTTCGACAAAAAAGCATGTTGGAAAATACATCCAGTCGAAGTACAAGATTTTTGACAAGTAGTCTTTTAAAAAATTATTATTTTATTAAAAAATACTAGAAGAGCAAATTGTTCTTGAGGGACTAGTATCGTTGCGTCCATTACTTGCTCACTTGGACATGTTTTTAAATTACTCTTACTAGGGCAATGTTTCGACAAAGAGGCAAATATTTTCATAGCTATTTTATCTTTATTTGAGAGGGAGTCTTCTATATACCCTTTAGCTACACTATTAGATTTCCAAGCACCGTGTATTTTTTAACAAGTTTTATTGGCACCACCATCTACCAAAAGTGTAGCTGAAGTTTGTCTCAAGCAGTGACCTGTGTATTCTTTCCAATTTGGAAATTTAAGGAAACTTGCAGCTTCCCTGCTTACGGTTTCATGGTATGACATAGGCACCTAATCTGATATTTTTAAAAAAATCTTACGTTTTCTATTCCTATCGGCCGCAAAGAAACGTATTTCTTGACAAGTTTCAGGACATTATTCCCCACAATTGTAAATAACCGATTCTTATTTGTCTTGGTCTTAAGAATCATTACATGAATCAATGCTCCTTCCTGTATCTAGCAAGTCATCAACCTTTATTTTTACAAGTTCGTCACAGCAACAACCTTCAAATACTCCAAATATTAACACCATCTAAACCAAAAATTAGTTTAGAATTTCTTGATAAACCATTAATTTAGAACTTGCCTTTTTTGTCAAATAAATTTCGTCAGAAGTTTTACCCAAAAATTGGTCAAATTGTTTCTTAGTCAACACCCTGAATTTTTTAAGTATTTATCTTTCATTCGGCTATTTAAGACACACTCTCAGTTTCAAATATGTGCTTATTCTATTCCATGTTTGATATTCAGTAATGATCTAATCATGGAGTAAAGTGGACCACATTGAAAAACGTTTTATTTTCTTTAAATTTGGCAGATCGGAAAAATATGCAAGTAGCACATTTTCTGGATAGTTATTAACAAATTTCTCTTCACATCAATTTACAAATTTTTGATATACTTCACAATAAACTTTGCTTGATTTTGTTGGCACCAAATTGCTTACGATCACATTTGCAGCTTCAACAATTTTAGAAGACGTGCATTCTGGTATAACGAGGATGGTGGGTTCAATTCTCACCCAAGCAAGATACTTTTTCTACAATGAAAACGGTTTTTGTCGGGCTATGAGTGTTTGTATGTTTGTAAATATAGGAAGCACAACAGATCAAAAGGTCGCAGTGCAATATCGTCTGTTAATCTTAATATTAAATAGGCGTGCATTCTCTTTCTTCATCTGATAACATATCGAACTGTAAAAGTAATTGTCGTAATTAATAATAAAAATTAGAGCAAAACTAATAGATTTTTTGGAACCGCCTGACGTTTTTGTTTACAGTCAAAGCTATAGTAATTCAGCTACGCTCACCTAATATTACAAAGCAAAGTGCATTTGTTTTTTGGAAATGCTTTACAATGTTTTACATTTTATTTAGGCCTTTTTTATTATTTGCGTTTGAAGAAAAACCAGTATATTTTATGCGGAGCTTAAATAGCTTTTTGTTCTGAGGATGTTAGATTGACTGCCGTAGACATAGATTTTTTTAAGCTTATAGTCAATGTTAATGCAGGACCGCATTTTACTCGACTTTACTGCTCGAAATCTTGAATTATTATAAATTAATAGTATAATGTAAAAAAGAAAAAATAATGTTGAATGGAATACCTTTTTGAAATGACTAACCCTACTTTTTTGACTTTCACTCACAGCACAATTTCCACTTTTTATTGTATTGTTAGAAAACTGTATTGAATTTTGGGACTTTAGTATAAATGTAGCTACAGGAGAGGGGGTCTATTAGAAGCAGTAGAATTTTAAAAATAGTATGATAAAAAACAGTTTGAGAATCTCTGATTTGGACCTTTCTTGAGGTAGATTTGATATCAAATTACCGATTGATTTGAAAAACCGTTTATAAGTATCTCTGAATATAGTTCATACCAATGCTTATTTGTAATTGCAAATGTTCAATTTGATGTAAGTAGTATTCATTTATTGAAAAAAATATAAATTAAAAAATTAAATTAATAAAAAAGCTCAGATAATAATCTTACTTTGATACTTGAAAAATTAAAAATGGTTAAAACTTTATTTTACGAAATTCAATAAAAGGTCTAACATACGGTTTTTGTTGAATACTATACCATAAAAAAGGTGTATTTTTTCTTAAATAAAAAATCTTTGCTATTTTCTGGCTTCTGAATTTTGCCGAACAACATGTTAATTTCTTGCTATGTAAAAATAAAAACAAAAACATTCTATAAAAGCCGGAAAATTTTCCAGAATGAAAAGTAGTCTGTTACCCAGGCTTGAATTACATACATTTTTTTTTGGTTTTTAATCTAAATTGCCAAAAGGTTCGTGAAAACCTTGCATTTTTTTAGAATCAAAAGTATTTGCATTCTCTCACTCCTAAACTATCACTATACAAAAAATTAGGCCGATTTCTTGCTTTGTGAAACACAATAAGAAATCTATCTTGAGGAAAACGTTAATTTTAATGCAAAATGTATTATTAATGCTTGAAATTTTTTTATTAATGCATAAATATATACTAACAAAAGTTTTTTGTTGTTATCGCAGTTACCTAAAAAATCAATTGAAAGTTAAATTAAAAAAATTCCTCACCGGTTTTTACCAAATAATGAGCTATCAAAATTCTTTGCGAAACTGTATTACAGGCTTGTTACATTGTTTTTCTACGCTGAAATAAAAATTCTGTGACAAAATTCTCAAACGGCAAAATAAGCCTGAAAAAACATGCAGCTTTTAATTATATTGTACCTCTATTCAATTTTAACATTTTTTTTTCCAAGATAAATATAAATTGTTGTAAACATAAAAACAATACTGATTAATGATTAGACTGTAAATAATATTACAAAAAAGTGATTAGAAATGACAAATATTACAAAAAATTAGTTAATAATATGTATTTTGTAAAATAAAAGTTAAACAATCTTCTATTTCATAACAGAATTAACATGTGTTCTTCATCTGGGAAAAACTAATAATTGGCTACCTTTAAACATTAGTTTAATGTACCTTTAGGTACATTAAACTTTAATTATTAATCTCAAAACTATGCGTTTGAATAGAAACAATCTATTTTTAGAGAAAACTAACGTACTTTTTGCAATACCAGCTTGATAAGTTGGAATATTTCACTTACAGGACTACTACATGACACTGTAACTGTGTTTCTTTACACATGATGTGTAAGGAAATTTAAGTAAATAAAAAGAAAGGAAACCAGGGAAGCAATCTCATGGTCATAAGATCCAAAATAAGACAACAAAATAAACGTGTATCATTTCAACGTCGCGTTTATTTAAATTAATATGAAACTGACAGTAAACCATTGTATTTATGTTAAACATTGATCTTATGACTCTTTTTTTGAAAAATATCTTCCTGTGTGTGTTCTTGTTTCTTTATTCACGCATAAAGTCGATGTCCATTCCGAATTATACCAGGAAGTGAAATCATCTTTATTATTATTTATTCTAAGAAATAAGTTGTCTTCTCTTTAGTTCACAAAAAATATTTTATTGGCCACTTAGTTGCCACAAATTCTGATACATAGCTTTCTGCTACTGCTGAGGATTTTTATTCTTCACCTCTTTTAAATTGCAGAACGACAGCCTCTCTGTTATCAAGAACGGCTAACCAAATGCCCAGTATTTTTTGGCATTCGATGAATTTAAAGATTTTGCAATTTTACTAGAAATTTTAGCAAAAATATACCAGCTATACTCATGATAACCACTACTTTATAAGATATATTTCGTTAAGAGTTTCACTCAAAAAATTTTTAATTTATTCTATGGTAAATATTGTGTTTTTTTTTATGCTAACCAGTATTCTTATTCTTTAATTATGCTCTAATATGTATTTAGAGAAATCGACATTATATCATTAAGAGAAATCGTAGCACAGAGCATTGAGTGAGTATTACCGCTGAAGCTGAAGATGACAAGATGAATACTTTTTGAACTTCTACCAAAAATAACTGACTTCTCGGTACGACTCCTAACTTGTTTTCTTTCGCATCACTTTCGAAACAGATTATTCCTTGTCATTTCGTACTGTCTTTAACTTCTCCGACAGCAACAATGCATAAGCAACACTTGCAGCTTCTTTAATTTTATCCATTTTTAACAAATAATTAATTTTTAAAAAAATGGGTTTATTATATCTTTTAAACTAAGCGGTTATAAAACTTTTGAAAAACATCAGAGTAAAAATTTTTAAATTATCGTCAGCATTTGACTGTTTTGTTTTCTGGAACATTATTCATAGACGTTTTATATGCTTAGGTGTATTATAAAGCTCGCCTAAAAAACATTTTTTGAACTCGTGCTAGAGTTTGTCAAACAAAACACTTTCTCTATCTATCATTTTTAGAATTTGATAAAAATCTCAATTATTAATCATTTTTGTTTAAATACTTGTTGGTTAAATTTTTATATTCACTTTTCTTATTACAGTAATAATAAAAAAAGCATTATTTTATTGATATTAATTTGTTGACTTCTGATGCAATAATTTTTTTTAATATTAATTGAAATTGTTATTACACAAATAAAAATAATGGTTGTAATACGGTTAACTCTTTTTATGATTATTTATGCCACAATATATTTTCACATTGTGTTTGTTAGATGTTCTACTATTATAAAATCAATACTAATTATTGCTTATTATTTCTGAATTATAGCCTAGATCTCGCAATAAAATAAAGTTGTTCGAAAAAATGTCAAAAAATATTATTTCTCTTTCTCCAGACCTGTGGAGAGAATATGCTTCAATATTTTATATTACTAGATTCATTTTTCTATATCCAGCAACTTGTTATTTTCAAAATTCAAAATACATTATAAAATGGTCACAGACACATTACATTTTTAATCTAGTATTTTTAGTCTTTTTTGGTTCGTCTAAGATTGATTGACGTTTAAAATTAATCATATTTTTCAGTATTGATGCAATTTTGGTTTATAATTTGGTCGATAGAAGAAAATATATTTTATGGAGTGGGTTTTAAAACTTTTTCTGGTGCTGTTATGGCATTTTTGGACTCATGTGACGTGTGGTTTTCAAGCATGTGCTTTATTATAATGACTCCCAGACGGGTAAAAAATATTAATCAAGTTTTGCAGCTTTTGCAAAAATTTGATAAGCTTTTATCTCAGAAATTATTTCAAAAAGCCAGTAAAAAAGTGAAAGCTTTTCATTGGGTTTTTATTATCTATTTAGTTAATCTTTATGCTGTTGATTATTTGATGTGGGGTTTTAGGAATTTAGAGTCTGTCTTAATTTGTTCTTCTTATTACTCCTTACACTCAATTGTTATGGTATTTGAGCTGCTATATTGGCATTTAATGTTGATGGTGTACTATAGAATACAAACTCTAAATATAAGTATGAAACAGTTTGTAGCCACCACAAAAAGTTAATATTATTAATTATTCAGAGCATCGGAGGTAAATTGCGCTATGCTGATTAAGAGTTATTTTATTTATATAAATAAATTCAGTGCACTTAGTTTATTTAGACCTTTCTAGAGATAAATATGATATAAAACTACCGACTGATTTATAAAAAAACCGTTTATAAAAGCGTCGATAATTTGTATTGATTTATTAAAAAAAACTAAAACGGCTTAACCTTAAAACATGTACGCTAAAACCCTATGTTATTGCCGGCTACTATTCCATAAAAACGGTACATTTTTTCTAAAAAAAAAAAAAACTTATGCTATTGCCTAACTCGACTCTTGAACTATGCAAAAAAACTGAAACAAAACTATTCTACGAAAACCAGACAATTTTCCGGAATGAATAACATATTTTTTTTTGTTTTGGTTTATAATGCAAATTCTTACTGCTTCACCAAGCGAAAAGACAAAAATTATCGGAACCCTGTCAGAAGTATGTCTACTTTAAGTAGAATGAGTATAAAAGTTTATATTTTTTTCTCAACTACAATATTATGAATTATGACTAAAATAAATAAAAAAAAAGAAATTTTATGATTAAAAAAAGATTTTTTTTAATAAATTAATGGGATGATTGCAAAAAAAAAAGAAGAGATCTATTAATTGTGTTTCTTATTTTTTAGTTCTGATCTTATTTTAGCGTCAAAAATGTTAAACCAATAAGCCAAAAAAAATTATCAACAAATATTTTTACAAAAAATCAATTTTTTTTCAAAAAAGGTATGATTGAATTTTGTCAGACTAACCGTTTTCGAGTAATCAAGTTTTAAAAACTGATATGTTTTTTTTAATTTATTTTGAAACTTTTTAACTAACATACAAATCTAAAACTAGAAAAATGGTTCTTCAATGAAATTTAATGTTCTGCAAAAAAAATGATCTGATAATACTTTTTCATAGAGTGATTTTTGTTTTATTCATTTTTGATTCTTTTTGTTTTTAACAAATTGATAGTCTGAATCATAGTCTACATAAAAAATATCAGTATTTTATAAATTTTATGACTGGAAAACTTAAAGTTCATAATAAATTTAAAGTTATCCGTGCTTATAAGACGATAATGTAAGACACTGGCAAGATTTCAGATAATTTTCCTACGAAAACAAATTTAGAACTTCAAAAAATATAAATTCTCAAACAAAAATTCAAACTATTTTGAAGAATTTTGAACATTTTTGAACTTGAAAAGTGTCGTGGGAAAAAACGTTGTATTTTTTATGTTCTTGTGTAAATTGTGCGTTTTACTTATATACTTGAAATATTGGCTCACTAGTGATATAAAACGCCAATTTACACAGGAAGTTGTAAAATATTGTTTTAAATTAATCAAAAAATTACAATTATGTTATTCTTCAACTGAAAATTTCTTATTGACTGCACTTTATATTATTATTTATATACAAACTATTTTATATATAAATAATATTTATATATAAAAATACAGTAAATAAAAAAATGTCCGTTGTAGAATAACATAATTGTAAAATTTTAATTAATTGAAGCATAATCGTAAAGTAAATAGCTAGCTTTTATCATAAATTTCAAGTTTCTTAGTGATAAAACTAATAGAATAATGATTTTTATGATGTAAACCATCAAATTGTTACATTGGGGAATATAATTATTTAAAAATAAAAAATATACATTTTTTTCACCTTTAATCACGTATAATTTCTGGAGGAATACTTTATAAAAAAGTATTATCCGACTTATTTGTAGAACATTAAATTTTTTTCTAGAAACATTTTTCAAGTGCTCAACTCGTGTCGGCAAGACTTTTATTTTGGATGAGCATTGGTTGCTTGGCAATTAAACGAGATCAAATTGATGAAAAAACCTTAGCGCGAGGGTTTGATCGAGTTTAATTGCCTTTTAGCAATTAATGCGAATAAAACAAATTAAAATCTTGCCTGATAAGAGTTGAGAACGAATGATCTTCGGTTGGAGAATTAACTGAATGAAGCGGTACATACGTCAATTTTTTAACAACTTACTGACAAAGATTCGCTTAATTCATATTTGCGTTGTTGGTAAAATTCTGCAAATTGATTCCACACACTTTCTCTGCACTAAAGTGTCTTTCTCAGAATCGAATTTTGAATGTTATCGTTAATTGAAGCGTCAGGAATCTTGCCGAAGCGCAACATTTTTACTTTTGTCAAAATGACATTTGATTTTTTAAATATTAATATTTGCTAAAATAATGCTAAAACAATGAGGCAGCGGCAAGAAAATTAGCATACATTCTTTTAAGTTAGAGAAATCATTTCTAACTTGTGATTGGCGCATGTGACACTGTTTTTAATGTCTCATTGGTCTACAACACTATAAAGTTAATTATTATCCCAAAAAATATTTTTAATCTGTTTTTCAAAAAAAAATACTCATTTTTTTGCCTAGTTAATGTCTTCCTACGTTTAATTTTTACACGATTCAGGTCAATCAGTGATAGACCACTCAACTAACATTACTACATGTGCACAATTCCAAGTAAAAGTCTTATTTTCTAATTTGGTTTCAACAATTGAAATTCAATATTTTTAGAAGAGTATACAATTTAATCCTTGCTTTAAGCAAAACGCCAAGCAATGGTAAAAACGTTTGAGATATATTCGACAATATATTACAGTAGACTAATCTATCAGAAAGTTTGGCACCCGAAACTACAGTCATAAGTTGTTAAAAAAGAACCGTTTTCTATTCAGCTTAGTACTCAGCTACCTGGTTCTGGTCGACTCTATTGATAAATTCAAGCCCAGCGCACTTTGTATTGTAAATCTTCTTCACTTTTGTTGCTTGTTTCTTTCTTTATTAGCAATTAAATTTTTTGCCGGGTTTATCTGTCCAACTTTTTTTTAGTTTTTTGGTAAAAAACCACGACCTTCAACGAATAACAATTTCTTTATAATGTTATAGATGGTTTTGACAAATTTTATCAGTTTTTTATTAAAGAGAAACTAAAAAAAACGTTTTGTTATTTGATATTTACAGTTTGTCATAAGCAAAGCCATAGCTCATTAACTCCCTCCAACAAACCACTCTGCTGACAAGCTAGTTAAAATAATTACAGTGTAATTTACCTCCGACGTCTAGTTTTGTAGATTTGTTAACAATACTTTAGTCTTTGTTGCAGATCTAAATCATATTAAAGTATTGCAATTCATTCAATCATATGATTATCTAAATGGAGCAATCGACATCATGAATAACATCTTCAATATACCTCTTTTTGTAAGATGAACATGTTAACTGACATAAAACACCAGAAAGATAGTACTTATCTTTTTTGTATATAAAAAATGTTTTAAAATCATCCAAAAATAGTTCTAAATTTTTATAAATAGTTTTTTTTAGTAACGCTTTATACCATCGTTTTTGAACGCTCTATACTTAGATCGTACCATACCCAGAAATCAGTTTCTCTTGTAATTATCACTTCCGTCAGTTGGGAAGAATGTTTTGTATGCATCTTGGGAGTTGGCTGATAATGCCCTCCCTTGGCTGATAATGCCCTCGCTCCTTTCGGTCGATCTGGCATTATTACAGCCGCAAGATTAACCTGACGGTTTATTCCCTTGACACATAAATAACTATTATTCTTGTTAAAACATTTTATTTTAAAACCTTTAGAAACTTTTTAAAAATCTTTGGCCGGGAATCAATGCGTGTTATTTTTAAAACGACAACTCTCGAATGCTTTTACGTGATTTTTAGTGTGTTATATTACCTTAAGACGTTCTGGCTAAACTAGAAGCGGATTAGAGGCGTCAGCCAAAAAATTTCGTATTTTTTAAAAATTTTTTTTAGCAACTCATTCAAGCGATGAAGCTTGAGAAGGACAAATGCGTTATTAATGTATAAAAATTATTAATTAATGCATGATCATCCATTACAAAACAATTTTTGTTTATATCATAGTTACCAAAAAAAGCAGTCAAATTAAAAAATAAAATAAAAGACGGTCTAATCGGATTTTACAAAATGATAGAATACAGTTAACTGAAACAAAAGTTTCTGAAACTGTACTACGGGCTTCTCACATTGTTTTTCTAACGCTGAAATAAATTTTATGATAATAATCTAAATGAAGATTCCAATAAGAACAAAACATGTCTAAGTTTACAGATCGGGTTTAAATCAATTTGCGTTGATCTTATTATTAAAAAACTAAAGCAGTAAAATAAACGTTGTTTTAAACTTAGCTCTATTCAATTTTAACAATTTTTTTATTTATAAGATAGACATAAATCATTAACATGAAAACGATAATGAATAATTATTAGAAATAAAAGAAAAAGCTTATTGGCAGAGAAAAATATTACAAAAAGATTGAATATAACGAAATAAAAGTCAAACAGTCTTAAAATATTTCATAACACAAGTTACCATTGTTCTTCATTTTAGTTAAAATTACGATTGACGAAAAATAGTTAACTTTTAGGTGTATAAATTAAATCAATAAAATAAATCAAGTCTGAAAAAATTTTTTCTGTACCTACATTATGAGAAAATTTTATAAAAATTCTAAGGCTATTTAATTTCAATCTATTTAAAAAAATTATTAAACTGTTAGATTAAAATCATTTTTAAATTTTTTTTATCAGATTGAGGCTCAGCATGGCGAAAGTAATCAAATTAATTAAACCTCTATTATAAAAATGTAACGCGCTCAAGCTACTAACAATGACAATGTTTTTTGCATGTCTTTGTCGGTCTCTAAATAGTTAGTTCTTTGTTTAGAAAATATGAAAGAGTTTACTTTTCTCCGTTTTCTATGAAAATCTGACCAACTTGTTTTATACTTTTTACATGTCCGCACTTCTACCTGCGCTATCCAAACTGTCAGATTAATATATTTTATTTTCAAAGATACGTGAGAGTATAACAGTTTTAATATCTAACGCGCTCAAGTTACTCCAACATTTTTAGAGCCTCTTTTTACCAAAATTTTATAAAACTTGTTCTCTTAAAACTACATATCTAAGCCACAAAGTTTTCACCCCCTTAACTGCTAAATTGGAAACTTTTATGAGATCTTTTTTCTTAAAATTATCTACAAAATAGGGAAATAAATTCGTAGCAAACTTTTTCAAATGAGTAAGATTACCTAAAATGAATTAAATATTGCACTTCTAAGTACAAACTGATATATTGATATATGTAAGTACTGGTCAGGTCAGACTATAGATA